>CANUEZ040000020.1:0-1200000 GCA_948099385.1 Fasciola hepatica
ATAGCTCGTTGATGAATGGTACTATAAAGTAGGAATATAATGGGCTGCACTCAAATATTGAAAATTCGGTTGGAAGCGACAGCGTAGGCGCATGTCAAAATCAAAACTCGAAACTTAGGTTCACCACTTGATCTCGTGTATAACATTGTCAATCATCAAACACGGACTGCTAAAGTTTATTTGGTTTTTACTTCCTTTTTTTCTCGTACTCCGTTGACAGACCGATCACAAGAGGCAATGTGATGTTTGTGCGTTTGAAGTAGAAAATCTCCATTCCGTTTCAAAATTCCATATTTGAATGGCAGCTGGAGAAATGGTAACGCTACTGACTTGTGGAGTAGCCCAGTTGGAATTTCAGTTGTATTGACAACCGTGTTGCTTTCGTACGCGCACCAATTCGTGTAAGCCCTAATACCATGAAACAAGGTAAAAGAATAACCTATGGTTAGTACCCTCAGTACAACCACGCACAAATACAAAAGTGCACACACACACACACACACACACACACACACACACACACACACTGATCAAAGCGTTTGAGTGAAACACTTGGGTGAATGCATTCAAGGAGTTGCATCGAACGTAATCTGTCCAACTACTCAACGGGCATTCCATTACTTGGAGAGCCACTCCTGGAATGTACCCTTTATCTAGGTTTTGTCTCGAGTTTCAGCATATCAGTGGGGCGATAAGTAACTTCCCATTTCTTGATCGCCTTTGTTTAATGGCGTTTAAGACTTGCCCTGTTCACTTTGTGTTATCGGCTAGTCTAGACGAGAAGTACTACATACTGCGCTCCAGTCAATCTGAATTTGGTCTCCTGAATTTTGGTTCAAAATATTCTTACAAATGTAAAACCAATTTTAAATCAATTTGATTTCAATGCAATCATAGTTATCGTTGTGTCCTTCATCTGCTCTGTTTCACTATCAGTTACAAGCAATTTTTTATTTATGCCTAGTATTTTGCTCATTAGCTGAACAATGCTCTTGACTTCTGAAACTAAATGATTATTTCCTGTAAAGTATGCTGTTTAAAAACTATTGCGTGACGAGTAACCATCGAGTTTGTAGTCCTAACAGACGAATGTAATGTAGCTCTATGCAGTGAATTCGTTTCAGGGGAGCAAGAAAGCTGTGCACCATTCCCTAGCCCTACTTCACAATGATGAAGAAGTTATTAATAATATCATTTCAACTCAGCGTGCTGTATGCATGGTGGTTTTATTTAGAGTAAATCAATAAAATCACCTGATCTGCAAATCTTAAATGGAGACTTACTACTTAACCGACTACTATTCAACACGTTGTCCCGAATAAACTGCGGATGAAAGAGGCTTGAACATTTATATATTGTGAGAAATGTCAGGGAGTAGGGAATTTCCCTGCAAAAAGCTTTCTGCAAGGTTACAGTCCGCTTGCTTCCAATCCACGGACAGGGTACTTGGTGAACACGAATCAATGACAAGGCCCGCATATCCGATATAACAGTGCAGCCGTGACGCGTGCGTCCATGAACTAATCAGTCTATCACACGTCACTGTTCACACCAACCACTGACAAGCAACCTAGTGTCTGCTTTTCACACCAACCCGCCAACCAATCAGATTTGTGACACACTGTAATCCGGTTTAACAAATCACATGTGAGCACCACGCTGGGTAATCAATAACAAAGCCATATGTGTCCAAGCATTCCTTGCCTTGTGCTACATAAAGTGTTCATTTTTGGTTACAATTGAATACAGTTTCCACAAATTTTTCGTGATTACTTTTCCGTTGGGACTGGACAATCGAGGAATCACTGATCGGGATTAATCCAGAGGTTTGCACACGGACACAACAAGAAAAAGATATGACACACGAATACTAATCGATGGAGTCACTGAGAAAGAGTCATGTACACGATTGAAAACATTATCGTGGATAGTTAGCGACATAATCATAATAATGTCAATAATTTGTTCCAAACTATACTTTTTCTGCCGTTAAACTGGTACACTGTGTGCGATCAATAGTCAAACCCATTTGTTGATCAACGGGTCGAAAGACGATGGTGCTACTCTAACTGTGCGTTTTTGTCTGTTCGAAATTGAATGACCATATGAAACAAGCGAGATCTGGCACGCGAATCATTTTAACAGCAGCAAAGTTCCACATACTTGTTTCTTTTAGATTATAAGAAAGGATTTTAAGCCATGGGTCGTGATCCGGTGCTATTGATCTGGTGTTCGCCAATGCGAGATCAGATCACGTTCGTGTTAAAACTGACTTAATTACACGTATACCAACAAATGAGATCAAGACGTTTTCATTCCACTTGTGAAAGGCAGCCATGCTGCCAAATGGGATCCCAGTCAATTCATCATTTCAACGCTAAGGATCAAAGTTTCCCGGCCTACTGGATGGTACGTTATGTTCCCTTATCTACCAATCCCATCCGGCCCATTTATTACGGAACTAGGGATTGACTGGATTTTCGAATTTGGTCGTGTCTATTCTATCCTCATGCTCACAACGTGATGAAAAATTTCCCAATTTCAGTTATTGCCAGTTACCGAACGTAGTTTGTGCAAATGGTGTTACCCAACTGCGTGACTCATTAGAGCGAAATTTGAAACTTCGGCAATACATGAGTGTCTTGATGTCGGTGACGCAACAACCGTCTGCATAAAGAGGGTTACGTAATAAACGGCTGACGTGTTCCAACAATTAGATCCGCGCTTCATTATCTGAGAGCATGAACCTAAACACGCAAAGTATCAAAACGGTCTATTGTATTGCCTTGTGTTTGTGTTCTTAGATTAGCCAGTTTCAAATCCCGGGCTTCCACAATGTGCAGTAATTCACAGTTAACTTCTCAAATTTGTTTTCACTGGATTCTGAAATCACGGCGAAAAGTGCAAGATATGTACCCGTCAATTAGCAAGCAATGAATTTTCTCTGTATTCAGCCGTATTCTAGTCCGGCGAACCATTTTACAATGATGTGACAACCCCCTGTACAGGGAATGCCCCAATGCATTTTGACATGGAGATTTGGGCTTTCATACTAAATATTGAAGATTATGTGAAATCTGCTTACATCCTCTACATCCAAAAGTTTACGCCTCGAGCCGGAATCGAAGCGGCGACCTTCCACCTATCTGCTAGTCGCTCTGCGGGCTGCACTGTTGCGTTACGGCCCATCACGTCCAAAGGTTATCTGCATCATTACGGCTCCTCTGGCCATCAATAAATCCCACCTTCTATAATTCTCTAGTACTTAACACTCTATGCTGGCTTTGTGAACGTCTAATCAAGCACCGCTTTTTCTCCCTTGTTTAAAGACTCCCAATTCCGTATAAATTTAATTCAGCGAAGATCCTCCGTCCGACAGCAAGGCGATTACAGGATACAAAACATGTTTCGATGAGAAATAATGTTATTCATATATATATATATATATATATATATATATATATATATATATAAGTGGACCATTTGAATTCCTTAGCCATTACAGTCAAGCTTTGGAAAAGGGATCTTTTCATGCACGACTGAGGAAGATCAAATTCCGTTCGGGGGCCATCGTGTGTTTTAAGGACAAACAAGTGGAGTTAAAATTCGATGTTGTTGTTGTTGTTGTTGTCGGCGTTGTTGGGACCGTTGTTTTGTTGCTGTTCATCCAGTGATGCGAGCCGAATGGAAGAAATCTGAACGCAGCCTTACCCGCTGGGCGAATTTTCAACTTAATTTGGTTATTTTTTGAAGAAGATATCAAGAAAATCCCCAATTCCGGATGATCTTTCTTGGCAAATAAATAAACCACCGTTAGCTTTATCGAGGACGTTTTCTAGTGTATTGAGTATCCATCTGCACATATTTCACGCATTCATTTGATAAGTCCATATTGAGCTTTCCTTTATAATATAACATTTTCACTCATGAAAGATAGGTGAGAAAATATCAGTCAACAAAACCTTTTCGAAAGTACTTTTGTCGATAACTTGTCGGAAACATATTTTGCCACTTTTTTAACCTTGCACGAAGTTTCCTGATTACGGCTTCTATCACCAGGTGACCAACTTGTTGAAAAATATCGGAAATTCAGACTCAATTGTTTAGCCTGTCCGACAAATTTGCAGAAAGTGTACAATTTTTTCTACTTCAAGGAGCTCTTCCTTCTTCCCATTCAATTTCCACCTACATCTGTAACCAATCAGCCAGTTCTTTGGCACATTTGTTTAGAAATGCCGGTGGTGTGATTGTCTGATTGGCAATTTCTGAAACCTAAAATTTTAATAAACTTTCCAGTTGTCTGACCCTTATTTATGACTTTCCTGTCCCAGCGGATTGAACACTAAATCGCTCCGAAAGCGTTCAATGCAGATTTACTCTTTCATAATCAGATTATCGTTGTAATCCATCTATTATTAACATAGAGCAACAAGGGGACGACGTGAATATCAGGGCAAACGGACGAGCCAACGGAGGGCCACAGACAAAAGAACAGACTGCCGATATGTCGGAGACTTCCCGAAGCAGACAAAAGGAGGCATACGGACTGGCAGAGAGGAAGCACCGGGATCCCCGGCTACCAGCAAGATAGCCCAGGTGAGGGGCTGCCGTCAACTGAGACAATCGGACCAACCGCATAGAAATGATGCCCAAGAGAATCAAGCTATCGGCCACGGGCAAATGGCCAGGACGTAGTCGAAGCATTCAAGCAGTCGCAAGAACAATGTTGGTGCCACGCAGTCTGGAAAAGGGCCTATATAAACGATGGCATGTGTTTCATGACTTGACTTGTTTGGCCCTTGGAATATAAGTATCCTACCCCGTCTTGTCGTCTTTGTTACAATGGTACTTCTAACTAGAGTAGGTTCTGTCAACTATTCAGGCATAACCACTCACACTTATTTGAGGTGGTCATCTCACACTTCAAATTATGTAAGGAAACTCCAAATACGGAGGCTGAGACAATTCAAAGTCAATAAAAGTGCTATTTCTCTTCTCGTTGATCCGTACGTTTTCCCTGTTCTGCTCTACTACTCCCTTGTTATTTTCGATGGTCTAATACAGAAAGGTTCCAAGACACTTCGCCGAGGGCTATCGATTATTATTTGGGTATCATTCATGTGCGAATCATACCTGACCTCATGTGAAACGTTTGCTCACAAAATCCTTCCAGACTCCACCCACTCATCCCAGTGTAACTATCTCGCCTTTGCACGTTCCGCTTTTCGATCAACACCTGTTCCAATTTATATCCACAAAAACTCTGCTGTTCCTTATCTGGCCGAATCATCACAAAACGGGAGCGATTCCCCGCTGAATCCCTTGGCATTTTCTGTTGAGCAGTGACTTATTTCCTTCCTTTCAGTCAGGTGATATGTGTGAATCTTATTTTACTGAAATGCGGACGTCTGTCTATGCAAAGTCTGACTAAAAATACGAAAATTACACATCAAAGACACAAAGGGAACTGAGGTGATCGGCAAACAATTCTGTCAGACAGATTTTTACCTTAGCTTGCTGGTCGACTTTACTAACCCGACGTTTGTTCTTAGCGCAAATTAGGTCTTTCACTGGTAGGAAGCCGCTGATTCTGATTGTTATCGTTTAGTGAGTTCTATGCAAAAAACGAATTGATTGGAGGTTTCGGACCATGAAAATGTGACCGTCGAAATATGGCACGTGAGGGTGCAAGTAAATCACTTCCCATGACAATTAGCCCATATCGATTGTTCCCCGTGGTGCTTAATTTAAACATTTATGGCAATGCAACTTCATACACTGATAACCATATCCATCTTCTGAGTACTGTGTTATCAGAAACCGATAAAGTCGTTTCTAGAATAAGCAAAAATATTTTAAGGGAAGTTCAGCTCCCGGGTTAACTGATGCACCCAATCAGCCAGTAACCTGTTTGATGACCGCACAACTGATTCGGTTGATACGTCGTGGTACTGAGTGATTGAAATGTTACCAACACGTGCTTATCTAGCTAACGAAGACCTTCTTGTATGCTCTTTTTTCATTTCATGTGCGCTCATGAATGCAGGTGAAGTAGCATACTCTTGGTCTTGGATGCTCACTGCACTATCAGAGAGAGCCGAGCAATTTGGCTCTGAGATTTCTCGTGGTGACCCACGTAAGATCCCAATGAGTTAAAGCCGTGTTGTAATGAGTCGAACGATGGCGCATCGTTGTCATCCACCAATGTGACCGGTGGCGTTAGCGGGACTCGAACCTTGTATCATTTTGGGGTAACTGCCAGAGTTACTCATCCTCTGATGCAGATGCTGCGAACTCAGTCCACGTATCCGTCCCCGGCTAGTCGATTTCGTATTGAGTCAGAGAGAACAACTTAATAAGTCCCAAAAAAGCATTGATATACTTAACAAGTACAACATAGCTGACCATATTCCGCATAGCTGTCTTAAAATTTCTCCCGCTGGAATAGATTTTCGATCAGTAAAGAATTAGAGGTTGTTGATGACTTTTCTCTATGCAGTGTGATTCATTTTAGATCATGTTTATATCTATGAGGAGTTCTTTGATCAACATTTCGAACTATCCTTTGGGGGGCTCACCAGTTGTACATATACCATTGCACTGCTATGGCGCACAATCCTTCTGGTGAAGATCCAACACGGATATCATGGTTGGAGAATACAACTGAACTGATGACAATTGGAAATTGGGACCCACAACTCCGCTTTCAAGGGGTCGGTATATTTTATTGCTTACTTGCACATTAGGCCTATTACACTAATAGAAATAGACCACAACGAGATCCCAAGGCTTGCAGCCGTATGAGCTAAACGAAGAAACTCAAGCACTACAATCTTTTTTCCAACCTCCGAAATACGATCAAAGAGAGATGATGTGAAAAACATCTTCATTGACTTACCTGAAGTAGCTTTGCGATGAATGTCACTAGAAATTCGATCTAAGACAAGTTGTCCCAATCTTAGTAGGACTTTCAAACTCTGATGTGACACTAACTTCCTTATATCACGCTGTCGTTGTTATTCAACTTGACCACGTACAATAGCAATACGACAGCACAAATAAGTTCATGAGCTTAAACTACAGTGCTGCATTTAGACATCAGTAGACTGTGTTCTACTAGTGAAAGCGATCCATAATTAAGTTATAACTCTTCAAACTGTTTTTATGAGCTAAAGAAAATTAAAGGTAAAGGTTTTGTTGAACAGATCAACTTTGACGTCTACTGAGTTCAAGGAGGAAGAGCATATCCCAACCATAATTGTTCTTTTCCTCGAAAGTATCACTCTGCGGCGCTTTCGAAATTGGTCCGATCGAGCTTTGCTTCGACAGAACATAAGAGAGGTTTTACCAATTTCCGATCCTCACGTTGGTTTAAACAGCTCTAGAAAATAGCTGAATTTCGACACCTCTACCGTTTATGATTTTGATCGTCTAATCTCCCTCTTACTTGAACTACGCTTGATAATCCGATCGACGCACCACACATTCACAGGTGCGAAATATGAACGATAGATACTTCGGGCGAAATCAGTCCGTGAAGACAAAATAAGACCAAATTGGATTTATCAATCTGTTCATTTGATACCCACAAAATGTGCGACAGAGCAATAAAGAGAGATAGCTGCGAAAGAACATATCAGTGTCGACTGCACAAATAGACAAGGATTCAGGTTGCTGTTGGTAAGGGAGTAAGAGGGCGAAGGAACGGGGTAGACGGACGGATCGGGAGATGAGAATTGGACGGAAAATAATCGTCTCAAGATACTCACGTACTTTGTGAACACCGTGATCTAAATATGTTGGCAAACTGTATCTATCTACCTCTCTCTGGTTGCAGATGTATGTCGATAATTGATGATGGAGTCGGTTTATCATCTTTCGGACTTCCCCAAGATCATAGTAATCAGATTCGAGTTTTCCCAAACAATTTGTCACGGAATTTGACAACTGCTGGTTGTTCAAATGGATGAGTGGATGAACACATGTGTTATTTGGCCAGAAAAGAACATAACTTGGTTATTCGCCCGTTCGATCGTTGTATCCTACCATTTTGAGGATAAGCCAACACATATCTTGAAGTACCGATGTGATCAGGACGAGCAGGATGCCAGGACTTGGGAAATAGTTCACAATGCGAAGATCATACTTGCCCACACACACACACACACACACACACACACACACAAACACACACACACAAGACAACTGAAAACGAGAAAGAAAAAAGAATAAAGAACAAGAAAACCAAAAAAAGTAAGGTCGAGAACTCGAATAGAGAAATATTCCGGTCGTAGTTGCGCGGATTGCACGGGAACAAGAGCAAACACGACCAGTCCGAAATTGTTTTTGTTAAATACAAAAGTGTGAAATGTAATGCTGACTTGTTTGTTTGTTTGTTTGCTGTCTGTTTGTCGACCCACAAGTGATTAGGTGGGGCAACATTCACACTGGTATTCGTAGTTGTCAGCGCTATGCAATTTCCCAGAAGAAATGTTCGCGTGCGCGAGAGAGAGACAAAGTGTCGAAACCTGTCGGAGATTTTACTGTCTCATGTTGCATGACACATGTACGGCAAAAAAGCACAGCTTATTTGTTGAACAGATAAACTGGGAGATCAAAGCAATTAGACTGTTTTCAGATGGACGGACAGGCAGGCAAGTAGTTAGTCAGTCAGGTGGGAGTACAAAGTGTGGTTGAAAAAGAATAATGAAGGATCAAATACAACGCATATACACGTGACTTACGAATACCAAATATGATCAGTGTAATGATACAAATTGTACGAACATCACACAAGAATCGAACTGAATGTTTTACAGACTTAAGTTTGTGTGCGTGAGGGTGCGTTAGGAGTGAATGTTTCCGTCACATGGTGTGTTCATAGCTCGGCGCTTTGCGGACGCGTCGCTGAATAGATACATATAGAAGGATCAACTGATGTCTGTATTCAACATTTGATCAGATGGTTTAGACATACACAGCCAGATGAATCAGTGTACCGTGAACCAGGATGGACAAAGAGGTACTCAGTCTCCAACAATTTTCTCTTGTTTGGTGCACAGTATAGTCTTGGAGGACAAAGCTCCCATGGTGTCCATCGAGTGGCTATCGACATTCGCACTCGATTCTGAATGGTGTCCCAGCTGAGCCAAAGCCGAGTTCGAAGCGAGTACATTACTGAACGTCGAAGGGAATGTGCGTGGATCTGGTCCGGTGGTGGTTATCCCTGCACGAGCAAAAGCTGCGGCTGCGGCAGCGGCTACTGCCATGGCAGATAATGCGTCTGTTGATCCAGATTTGGACACATTAAGAACCGATGGTGTAGACTGAAACAAACTAGAGTGAAAGGCTGACCCAGACACAGCACTAGATTGGAGGGAATTTGAGTCGCACACCAATGGAGGTGTTGGAGTACTGGGTGAGGTGAACACTGCCGTATTAAACGGAGAGGAAAATTGTGAAGTCGGCGCCCGTCTGGAACCGGGTCTATCACGTGTCATATTGACCGCATTCTCGGTGAGCGGACTTGAGGGATGATTCGTCTTCGGGGTGGAAAAAGGTGACGCTACAGCCGGTGTGTGAACTGCACTGAATCCGGACGTGTTCGTAGGGGATGGCGGGGACATGGGTGTGCACGATTCACTAGATACGGTTTTGAACACACCCGACTGGAGCACAAGACGACCTTGCATTAATGGTTTAACGTATCGTCGCCGAGCGTTAATAAACCAGTTATTTACCGTCGTTCGAGATAGTCCGGTTTCCATAGCAAGCATCATTTTTTCCTCTTCTGAAGGATATGGTTCTCGTAAATGATCTACCAACCAGCCAAATAGTCGCTTTCTTGCTGGAAATGGCAGATTTGTCCGTGACAAACCCACAGCACGACGAATACTGAACAGACCACCGGGGCCGACTCCAGTACCAGAATTGGACGTGGACGTTGTTGGACAGCATTTGTTATCAGACTCCATTAGACTAGACTCACCGAAGGGAGATGACCGGATGGCTCCGATACCGGTCGGCATAGACAGAGAATCATGCGGATCTTTTCCGTTGCCACTCAAGAAACCTAGTCCACTTCGGCGAGATTCAGTGGAATTGGCATTTGGCGAAGAGCTGTTTCCATTGTTACCAATTCCTCCGGACCCGAGACCGCGATCACCGTGTTGACGGGTGTGAGACCGATGTCCTTCCGTATTTGATGGACTGTTCTGTTCACTATGAGCTTCTTTTTCCGGTGTGCCGTTTCCTTGGGCTGTTCAGGTACAACGAGAAAAAAAAAAGTTTACATAAGGTCACAAGCATCTCTCTCTCACTGTTTTGTATTAAATGATACGGACCAAAGCACAAACTGAAGCCCACAAAAGTGTCCTGACAGCCCAAATATTTTGATAAATTGTGCTATTTAAACCTGGTCTCGTGAAGACCACTTTTGTTGATGTGATGACCAACATAAATTCCAAATAAAGACTTCCACCTTCAAGGGAGTAACTGATCTCATCCGAAAAAAGTAGTTATTACAGTCAGGCGCACTGACCATATTGCAGTATTTGATTGTTACATTGACTCAAGAGTAAACTACTCTCCGTTTTATGGGATGACGCGTCACGCAGGGTCAAGGCTCGGATCGAACGACTGAAAACCACGGAAGCATTGTACCTTTGTATTTCCTCGGGCTTCGTGGGAATCTTCAGCTGTACTGCACATTCATGGACACCCGAAACGGGATTCAAACTTAGTACGCGGGAATCTGGGTCCCCGGTTTAGGTTTTGGCCAATTCACTTAATTCGAAATCGATATGATCCTATTCCAAACATGACTATCATTCGAACGAGGCAGTGTCTTGTGTCCAATATGACCCGTCCATATCCCGTCAGTCACAACTCATGCGGGCTAATTCAGACCTGTCCGCACTCCCCAATAGCTGACCATCAATCCGTTCCACCGTCGTAATGTGGGGACGATTTGCTATGGGTCATGGTTGCCCCCTTTAAGCTTGTCTGTATATCCATTTTTTTTTATTGTACGTAAGCATACATACATGCACACAAATGCACGCATACACGAACTCACACACACACACACACACACACACACACACAGGCACATACACACACTGATATGCAGATTCAGCCCGGGGGAGGTGTTTTCATCTGGCAGCTGTATAGACCAGTGCCTCACGTTCCGTCAACATCCCGTCCAGCAACGTGATTGAATGACAGCTTGATTGACAGCCATTCAATAATGACGGACTTAGTTGGGAATGCCAAGCACGGAAAGCCGAAAGCGAACGAGGGTTGGGGTGCACGGTCAACGGGGGGGGACGTTGATTGTGCTTGAAGGGCAGAGAGTAGGACCAAAGGCTTGGTCTTGCACGTACGCGTGAGGACAAAGACCCAGTAATGGGCTAGTCACTAAATTATGGTTGCAAGTTGATGAGATCGGGGCCGCTACCGGGCTGGTATCAGGTGGGCAGACGAATCATCAATGGGTTGAAGAATCAGCTAGCCAGTCAAGCAAAAGCACAAGCGAGTAGACAGGGGGACAACCCGTGGGCATTACAAAAGCACGCAAATGAGGTGGAATAGGGACATAGCAGATGATTGACATTCTGTTGACATGAAATGAGTGAGTAGCTAGTCTAAGGGATAGTGAGACTGAAAGGTGTTCGTCTGCCTACATCACCTCCAAAGGATGCGTGCATATTGGGTATTGCTCAGATTCGACCCCGCGCAATGACGGGTCTTCTGTTTCTCTACACTTCCTCCTGTGAACTAGTCATCAG
Source organism: Fasciola hepatica (assembly GCA_948099385.1). Classification (NCBI taxonomy): domain Eukaryota; kingdom Metazoa; phylum Platyhelminthes; class Trematoda; order Plagiorchiida; family Fasciolidae; genus Fasciola; species Fasciola hepatica. The sequence goes on from CANUEZ040000020.1 coordinate 11,790, forward strand.
TTTCTCGTCTAACCGACCCACTTCCATATTTGTGAACCAAAAGATGTGTGGTGTGCACACGTGCCAACACAAATCCAAACTTTGACTCACTCATTCTCAGTCATTCGTCCACTCACCAGCTCTGCTTCTAGGATGCAGATCAAAGTGAAACTTGAAGCCGGTTAGTCAGTCAGTCAGTCTTAAATTGCCCACCCAACATTTCATGGGGAATTTGTGCTCAACCCTTTCTCCTCTTCCTCAAAACGGCCTCATAACATGGCCTATCGTTGTGCATCTGCTTTCATCCCGCTCATTCACACAGCCTCGCTTTTCCAGTCGACTTGACCTGAACGGAAACCCCAGTCCGATTGCTCGATATGGGGTGAACCCTGTTATTGGTCATTTTTATTGAGTGTTGTTTTATTATATCGATTGTGCTACTAAGTAAATATTGACGACATAACAATCTTAGAGCCATCATTCAAAACCCAGATGGTAGATCTTTCCTCACTGATGCACTTATATATGACAGAAGTAGCTAAATGGTTTAGCGACGCTCATATCTGTTTTTGTAGCCTTCGTTCTTTTATGATGAAGAAATCTTCTGCACGACCCACTCCGCCACTTTCGTTTGGGTTGACGATGATCTTGCCTTTGAGGTCAGAGCAAAACGGTAGGCAAATCATGATCCTTAAGGAACCGGTTGTTTGTTTGTGAGGGAGAGCGCTTTTATAAAGGTTTCATTCCTCATCCTTCGTACAAATGCATATTTACTATCCAGTGTAGCGAAACTGTCCCTTCAGCAGCAGTATCATCATAATGAGAGGAGCAACTAAGTTTGGTGCAAGTGGTCTTTCGATGTCTCAGTTCGTTTCGTAGATATGTGCTGGGTGTAAACTATAAAAGGTACTTCAAAGCTGAAAAGCTATTTATCTCACACGAAACAAGTTACAAACTGACATTTCGACCTGCTGTCAAAGAGAACACTTTACTTAGTGAGATATTATCGACACACTTAGCGGCAGCTATATCTCCTATCCCATCTGTTCGTCACATTAATTCTGTATTCGCTACTCGCAATCACTCTACACTTGCTCTTACATGGTAGATTCCTGAGTATCCTAAGGTATTCGGACGTGCCTCGGGGCTAATAACAACATCACTGAGGTGACTGGTATACCCAATACTGATCCCAACAGCACTACAGTGATAATCGTCCGTTGTGGGGTCTAATGAATACAAAAATTTGCACACAGAAAATTAATGACTGATGTACACCGCTAATTTCCACGCAGATGCAGAGATTTTCAATCGGAAACATGGGCTGTCATGTGCATCGATGCGGGGAATCGGGGATCATAAGGAAGGTGACGGTGAGGATGAAGTATAACTAATAGAAATGATGAATACTCGAAATGATGGTTACGTAGAATGATATTTGCATGTATTTGAATGCCCTTACACAAGCACGCACGCTCGCATATAAACACATACGGATAAAACCGTACTGTAAACGGAAGCAAGTCCATACTCTCCTGTTCCACAGTCACATTTTGAATGTGTCTCCAGTTCTCCGTCTGTCAGTTTGCCCACTCACTGACTAGTTCGTAAATTCTGTGTTTGATTTATTTGATCCCTCGTTTCCTGTTACGTGTGATTAGGTTGTCGCTCCGTTCGCCTACTTTGTACATGAACATATGAACATCAATATGCACACACAAACACGTACAACCACATATATTTGTTTATCCAACACATTATCAGTAGTGTTACACAAGACCGCGTATCGCTCGGACCAAATGATCACCCTCAGGGCAAAGTAATAAGAAGACTAAATTGTGTGCTCTGTAAGTAGATAAGTAGGTAGGCAAGTGAGTGAGTGAGTGAGTGAGTGAGTGAGTGAGTGAGTGAGTGAGTGAGTGAGTGAGTGAGTGAGTGAGTGAGTGAGTGAGTGAGTGAGTGAGTGAGTGAGTGAGTGAGTGAGTGAGTGAGTGAGTGAGTGAGTGAGTGAGTGAGTGAGTGAGTGAGTGAGTGAGTGAGTGAGTGAGTGAGTGAGTGAGTGAGTGAGTGAGTGAGTGAGTGAGTGAGTGAGTGAGTGAGTGAGTGAGTGAGTGAGTGAGTGAGTGAGTGAGTGAGTGAGTGAGTGAGTGAGTGAGTGAGTGAGTGAGTGAGTGAGTGAGTGAGTGAGTGAGTGAGTGAGTGAGTGAGTGAGTGAGTGAGTGAGTGAGTGAGTGAGTGAGTGAGTGAGTGAGTGAGTGAGTGAGTGAGTGAGTGAGTGAGTGAGTGAGTGAGTGAGTGAGTGAGTGAGTGAGTGAGTGAGTGAGTGAGTGAGTGAGTGAGTGAGTGAGTGAGTGAGTGAGTGAGTGAGTGAGTGAGTGAGTGAGTGAGTGAGTGAGTGAGTGAGTGAGTGAGTGAGTGAGTGAGTGAGTGAGTGAGTGAGTGAGTGAGTGAGTGAGTGAGTGAGTGAGTGAGTGAGTGAGTGAGTGAGTGAGTGAGTGAGTGAGTGAGTGAGTGAGTGAGTGAGTGAGTGAGTGAGTGAGTGAGTGAGTGAGTGAGTGAGTGAGTGAGTGAGTGAGTGAGTGAGTGAGTGAGTGAGTGAGTGAGTGAGTGAGTGAGTGAGTGAGTGAGTGAGTGAGTGAGTGAGTGAGTGAGTGAGTGAGTGAGTGAGTGAGTGAGTGAGTGAGTGAGTGAGTGAGTGAGTGAGTGAGTGAGTGAGTGAGTGAGTGAGTGAGTGAGTGAGTGAGTGAGTGAGTGAGTGAGTGAGTGAGTGAGTGAGTGAGTGAGTGAGTGAGTGAGTGAGTGAGTGAGTGAGTGAGTGAGTGAGTGAGTGAGTGAGTGAGTGAGTGAGTGAGTGAGTGATTAGGCAAGTAGGTAAACAACTGAGAAAACTGATCAGTGAGTCAAGTACAGAGGTAGGTAGACAGGCAGGTAATAAGGAAATAAACAGTTCATTTTGCAAGTAATTAAGCACGAAAGGAGATGAGCATTTAGGTGGATAGTTTGTTGGGCGGGTGCTTTTTGCATGTACGCATAATATTGTGTCGGTGCATGTATGCGTGATATTTAAGACGAGCGAACGAATACTGTCTGATTGCAAATATCCATTCATCTTTAATGGCTGCTCTGAAAAGTGGCTTGTGTATGCCCGTGTATGTCCTTTCGTGATGCACATGGATGTTTAACAGAGTGACTTGAATTGTAGTAAATGAGGAGTGGCAGGTTGGGGCTGTCATATGTAACCAACTTCAATGAAAGCTCCCTCGCACGCACTCGGTGACTTAACCACAATCACCAGCATTATGACCACAGTCCCAACACAAACAAGCCACAAACAGATCTTGTGCACATGCCCATGCATATACGCACACGTGTGTACTAAAGCACGTACTCAGGAAATCACCATTCTTATTCATTCAATCATTCGATCGACTATCGTTGTCTATCCCAACATCTAAATGGATAGTCACCCAGTTTGTATGCTTGCAAAAACACATACGGGATGATCACGAAAACATTTTGAGTATACCTCGAGGGTAAGGGGTCCAGAGTGGACAAGGCATCAGACTACGCACACATACGTGCGTTCGTTTGAGGACCACACAGAAGCTCAGCATCAATTTATTTCTCAGCTAAGGCAAGCTTAACCAAACTGCGCCAAACCAACCCCAACAAAGATTGGTGCAATCCGGTACGTTGCCATGGTTTCCTCATGGGCGTAGGTGCGCGCATGAGACTAGATCTAATAGGTGTTGAGTGACTATTCAGCTGGGCAGAGTGATGAGCGGACGACAGGTAGTCCAGTGGCATTGAAGTGGAAGATTGGGAAAATACAGTGTACATCAAAACGTTAGGCAAAAAAGCTAAAATTTTCTGATTGTATCAAATAGTCATTTCCTTCGGTTAGAGAAGGCATTCACAACAACTCGTTTGATCTACTGATGTGCTACATGTGGGTTTCATTATTTTTTTGTATTATCACAAAATGTGAAGATTTTTCGGCATTAAGAAGATGAGGATATGAATGATTGAACGGAAGGTGATTATAAAGATCTACCTCTCTCCTTGATTTCTTTCGCATGGGGATAGAATGCCAATGAGGTCTTGTTGGGACTTGGTGGGGTAACCGTGATGATATCATGCATATCCGATAGTTTAACGGCTCACAATACGGAATTTTGCAAAGTCCCTTGTAATCACGTATCAGAACGGTGTTTTGATGCTCACAGAAATGAGGCTGAGTAAGGCTTGTTTCTTTTATTTATTAGTTCTCATCGTCAAATACGGTGGAACTATCTCCATTAGCTTTAAATGCATATATGCCTTGATCCAGTTCGGGAATCGGTTTCGGTAACTTGGGAAATTTCTGAGCCTAACGAAGTGCCACAAAAGTAGGCCAATTTTCTCATCGACAGAAAAAGTTATTTCCCCTCCCCCCCACCCCTCTCCCTGGCGAGAAAAGTAACCAGAGCTAGCGAGTTTAGCTGTTAATGGTAGGAAATATAACGAGCGCTTCGCAGCCAATGAATCACGCGCGATTAATTTCGATGTTCAGTCCACTGGTAATATTTCAAGACGGTCCAGACAACAGGAACACAGAGCATGATCCCCACTGAAAAAATTCCCAATGACTATAGGTTTCTATCATTTTATGGTGACAGACACGACTTCAAACTAGCGCCTAACTGTCATCTACTTTCAGTCAATAGTTGGTGTAAGATGACAAAGCAGACGAACAAGAATACCGATGTCCTTTTCATGTCGACAGTGTTGCGTTTCGATTACCAAGAATCTCTAGGGTGACCGACAAAGGTCAACGGATTTCAGACTATCATGTCTGAGGCAGGAGGTTCGAACTCTGGCAGTGTTGATCAGCTCTGTTACGTTCTCCACGAGGAGTTAGGGTTAGCTTTCCTCCATGATAATTGAGTGGGTTCATGAGGTTTGCTTCTATCCATTGTGCATATACACAAGCAGATGACATGAGATATGCTCACTGATTACAGCTGAAACACAATTTTTCAGGAAATGATGACCTTCGTCTCGGAAGGATTTTAGCTGCTGGAATCCGATCCCGTTATTTTTGCCTCAAGTAGCCACCGTGTGAGATTTTTATCTTAATCAAACAGTGATAAATACTTATAAAATGTGACACTCTCGGTCATCATCATCGTACAGCGTTAAACAGTAGGGCAAGTCCCACTGACTACTGCCTTTCTCACCATGCTGCACGCTGAATTAGAAAGTATGAATATACAAGATGGACAGGGACTGGACCTACACGGGTGGGAAAAGGAAAGAATGCCCTAGTAGCCAACACACGGAATACACAGTCTAACTATACAAACGTACACCGATCAGTCATTCTGATTCGATAGAAAGTGACAACACGATCGCCACTGTTCGCGGTTCGTTGCCATATCCTTCAGTGTCTCCAGCCAACTGGTAGACGGATCTTTTGGACACCAACCACAAAGACGTGAAGCACCTACTTTTCCTAAGTTTGCTGTACATTTTCTCATTCCTCGCTGCCACGTCATCTGTTGACTCCCACGTGGTCTCCTCCACTCCCTAGGAGGAACGGAGAATAGGACACGGTACGGTAGACGTGTGTTTGACATACGTAAAACATGCCCCAACCAACGAAGTCCACTAAGTTGGATACGCTGTGACAAAACGTTTTCCGAATCAGTACCCAATACTCGATTTCTGACCTCAGCATTACTTACTCGGCTATTCCACCCGATCTTAGCGATACTACGTAAACATCGATGGTCGAAAATCTCAAAATGACGAATATCTTCAGCACGCAGACTCCAAGTTTCGCAACCATACAACGAAACTGAACGCACCATGACACAAAACACATGACCTTTCAGCTTCAGTGAAATATCAGGTCGATGCCACAAGTGCTTCAGTTCAGCGTACGCTGCTCGAGCTTTGGATATCCGCGTGCTCACCTCTACTACAGTGCTCCCATCCGTCGTCACGCTGCTGCCGAGGTAGGTGAAGGGGTCGACAACTGACAGCACCTCCCCATCGAGTATCAAGCTCGAAGTCGTTGACGTCCAGTCTTGTAACATCACTTCACACTTTGAAGGTGCAAAGCGCATGCCGAATGGAGCTACAGCTCTTGAGAGTCTATCTAGTGCACGTTGAGCATGTTCCGTGGATTCGAACAAGCAGACAACGTCGTCTGCGTAATCTAGGTCACATAGCTTTTCACTATCTCCTAGTTCGACGCCTACATCCTGAAGATTTTGCAGCGCACTCTCCATTTTTTCGTCCATGACGAATTTGAACAGGAATGGAGACATAGGACATCCCTGTCGAACACCGCTCGTTGTTTCTAACTGACCGGATAGTTCACCGTAAACTCTAACGCGGCCACAAGTATGAGAATACAATGATCTCAGTAGGCTCACGAACTTCTGGGGCATACCCCTTCGATGCAGAGTACGGAAAAGCATTGTTCGATCAACTGAATCGAAAGCGCCTTTCAAGTCTGAGAAAATCATTATTGTCGGTCGGCGGTGCGTGTGACGCGTTTCAAGTAGTCGGCGAAGAGTAAAAATCTGGTCGATACATCCTCGACCTGGGCGGAATCCAGCCTACTGTTCGCGGATGTTCTTTCGCGAGTGGGCGTAATACGGTGCAGCAAAATCGAGGCTAATATTTTGGTGACTATCGGAATTAAACTAATCCCACGATGATTACTGCAGTCAGTAAGTGTTCCCTTCTTGAAGATGGGAACAATCAACTACTCACTCCATATAAACGGAATACGCTCCTCGTTCCAAATGTCATGGAGCAAAGCGGTAAGTGATTTTATCAAAACATTTCCACCCAGTTTGAAAAGAACTGGAGGAAGTTCGTCGGGACCTGCCGCTTCCCCCCGCCTTAGTATTCGAATACATGACTGTACTTCTACTTCCGATGGGGGTTTAAGTGATACCACCCAAGGAGTCACAGCTGTTGACACAGGAGTAACTACACTAGCATGCGGCCAACTAAACTGTTCCTTGAAGTATTCGGCCCAACGGTCAAGCCTTTGCTGTTTGTTATAGATGGGTTCTCCATTCCTATCGCAAATCGTTTCACTGACGTGGATGCGCCGTCCATTGGTGCCACGAATAAGTTTGAACAGTCCTTGACTGTTACCTGAAGCAGCTGCCACTTCCATTTCGTCGGCTACCTTGACCCACCAATCTCCGCGATCATCCTTAAGGCTTTGCGTAACTTTGCAGATTTCTCTGCATCTTATTCATCTCCTTACGGTTCGAAAGCTGACGCTTTTGCTCCATTATGCTCAGCGACTCTTGCGAGATCCAGTGTCTTTGATGGACAACGGATCGAGGACCACAGGCAAAACCTGCTGCAAAGTGCATTGCCTGTTTGATATGAGCCCAATGCTCACCTACATTACTGTTCACCGTGGATCCTAGCTCATGTGGTAACTTCTGCTCATAACGGGTGCGTACACAAACGTTGCATGGCTAATCGGGTTTGCGGTTTGCGACGATAACCATGGAGCTGGAGAGATAATCACATTAAAAGTAATGCATGGTCCGACTCTACGTACGTGGACCAGTAAGATCTACAGTTCTGAACAGAACTGCGCCACCGGTAGCTTACGGCAGTATGATCAATTTGACTCAAAGTACCTGTACAGTTAGAGCACCATGTCGCTGTGCGACGCGAGCTGTGTTGGAAATCGGTGCTAGACAAGAACAATCGATTGTCTGCACAAAACTGGAGAAGTCTATCCCCGTTATCTGTACGCTCAGCAGGTAAGTCACGGCGCCCACCTAAACAGGCTTCTGACGCACTGAGTTAGCCAACTTGCGCACTGAAGTCACCAGCTAACACTACAATGTCAGAACCTTTACTGCTGCGAACCAGGGTGCCCAGTTCATCGTAGAACTCATCTTTCTGCGCGTCTGCGCTGCAGTCTGTTGGGGCGTACGCCGAGATCACAAACAAATTGCGCTTAACACAACTATCCTTTCGAACGCCAACTGACCCCTGGAGTCTCACAGCACATAAACGACTGTTAACAGGGATCCAGCCTAAAAGGGCAGCCTCAGCCTTCTCAGTCAAGACTATTCCTACACCACGTTGACCCACAGCTCGAACTACTTCGTCTCCCGAAGCGCGCAAAAAATACCTCGATGAGATACCAGGAGCAGTTAGTTAAATTACACTGCTCGAATCGTGTATACGCGTTTCACTTAAGCAGCAGACATCAATCTTCAGAGAATCTATTGTGAACGCTAGGCACGCCTACTAACCGGCTTGCATGAGTGTACGCACGTTGAAGGAGCCGAGATTCAGAAGCTGACGAGGCTTGAGAAAATGTGAGTTACCAGTCAGAGGATTATTCCCGATACTATTTGACAGTGAATTGTTGCGAGTATCGACCGTGTTATCAGTGGGAGCATTATGGGTGGATAGATGGGGCAAAGAGGGATGGTTAGGGACAGAAGACAGAGGTTGAACAAAAAAGAGGGAACTCTGAGCAGTAGCCCGCTTATCATTACCCACCCCGCTCGAAGGGCGAAAGAACTGAGCATTCAGCCACTGGCTCCCAGTGGTTTCCAGAAGAAGCGAATGAACCATACAGTTGGCCTCTGCCCCATCTGGACTAACTCTGTTGTCTTGCAGGACGAGCTTAGCTGCGCAAAGGCTAGAGGTGCAGCTTCGAACAAAAATGCCTACTGTGGACTGGGCGACCGAGTAGTACCATAGCCTGTAACGCATTGGCAGAAACCGGCATTCCCATTCTCTCTAATGTAAATGCCGGTACCTGCGTATACACTTACTGGGCTTCTGCTCGTCGGGTTTTCATTCTTTCTATGTCTTCACAGATCGTGCACGTGCAACCCCCTTGGAAGAGCGCTGCATCCAGCACATCCGGCGGCCTTACGTGTCCGTGTCCGTGTCCGTGTCGAGTCCCCGTCGTTTTCCTTGTGTCGTGCGCGCATTAGTTACCGTGTTACAAGCCCACAACGCAAAGAACCATGGCCGACTCTACCATTTTGATTAGCCGCTCTTCCTCGTGCACAAACGGACACTCTCCTACACCGTATACAACTTGTTCTCCCATTTCCACTCCCTTCTTCCATCTTCACATCCCACGGGTTCTTCGGTCGACCGTGCCTACTGTACTGCCACTGGTAGAAATCCTGGCTGTTCTCTCTTGCCCTTCTTCGAATAGCTTCCGTGTCTCACCAATCCCGCTACCACTGGCCGACGCCCTGCTTCGACCTCGACGCCCATTCAAACTAGCCACACTCAGCTGGGGAATTCTGATGAGTATACAACAACAGTGGGGTTTAGCTCATACGCTTTAATCTCTTGCCATCGATCTGTGTTGCATTCAGCAGACTCGCATTCAACACTCCAGTTCCGTCATTCGAATGATGCCCCCACTTAATCCTTCCGTGAAGTTTCACTTGCGCATTCCTGGGGACACGGAGGCTGTGGCTTCTGGTCTTGCTGACATTGGCATGGCTCTCAGTGGAACAGCTGAAGCGGAGCTGTTAAAATGGATACCAACCGACAGTCGTCTATGCACAGCTAGACTCAGAAGTTCGTGCAAAGTGAGCAGTCATCAATCCGATAGACTCAATTTGTTTGTCGCTTTGGCATATGCTCTCACCAACTGCAGCCCAGATAAAACTAAAGATACCTGCTACTAAAAGCTCCACGACCTCTTCCACAGAGCAAGCCGGGACGATATCGTTATTTTTGCAGGAGATCTGTCTGGTGGAGTGGGTCGGGTGTCATCGAACGAGGCGCATTTAGAAGGCCCTTTTGAGCTAGATTTCTGTTGCTTGGAAAACGGGGAACGGTTGTTGGCTCTGTGCTCGGAACACCCCATGTTCCTCGCCCATATATATATATATATATATATATATATATATATATATATATATATATATATATATATATATATATATATATATATATATATATATATATATACTCCCTCGTCTAGAATACGAGGGTGCGTCGAAATCCGCGGATGTTTTAGGACATGTATTATCCAACTTGGTCACTAGCTTCCAGCAAACACAATGTTGCTTGTTCCCGGTTAACCTTGGACCGGCCAATTTGGTCTTTGTCTCGAGTAGAAACCCATAAATGGACTTTCGAATCCGGAATTTGTTCCAATTTAAGCACGTTGTGCTGCGTTAAGCCCTTAGACGATTTCAATGAGTTTTTTGGCTGAGTATCAATAACGCTGATCTTGTAGTCACATATGTTTAAAAACCCTGGTTTATTATTATTGGTGTTGATATAACTATCACTTATTAGATAAAATCCAGATGTATGATACACACACACACACACACACACACACACACATACTAGCGCTCGATCGAGTTCGTGCGATGGAATCAAATGAAGACCGAGGCTCTCTTGCTATTAAGTCCTGACCGAAGTGTCAGGAAGATATTGGCTTTCTCCTATACTAAGAGAATTTTTGGTGGTCATTAGTATGGCATGACTATTCTGGTTAGCACTTTTCTGTTAACGATCAGAATGGATCCTGCTTAGACGTCAGTCAAACCTCGAACGTTAGGGCCCGGATGATACCTGCAACCGTTGTGCGATGTGCTGCTCAGTTTGAAATTATACGATAGATTGATTCAAGTCTCCCAGCTAGCAAGGAGGCCGACAGCTCGACCTTTCGGACTGTTTGCATGCACGCTCTCGTGTCTATTGATCTCACTGATGGTCGGTCGGTAGCTCGGTCAACTTATGTTTGCTTCTATATGACCGCGTGAAAACACGTATGCATGTAGCTGTGTGTGTGTGTGTGTGTGTGTGTGTGTACGACTGTTGAGATGCCTAAATTGTTCATCTTCTCTGTCAGGGCGAACATCCTGTCATCTTTCCTTAAAAGCACGATGACGACCTGAAGCTTGTTGTTTCGTATGCTCGCACGTTTGCCCTCTACCTTGTGTTATATCCTCTTCGGCAACCTTATTAAACACACACACACACACACACACACACACACACATACACACACACATATTCATTGTACACACACAAACAGAAGTGAGCAAGCCAACAATAAACCGACTTCTCATGGCCTACCTGGCTGAATGTGTCAGCTTAGGCAACAGTCAGAACGGATTGCTTTCATATCGATCGTTAGCGTGGAGAGTGGCTCTACATGGTCGGCGGGCAGGGTTGCGTTAGCAACGACAGCAGAGTAGAAGTCCGCTTGTGGGTGTGCCATGAATCGACCATTTTGACTGATTGACGCATTAAGTCAGAATGATACCGAATGCAGATTGACAGCCAACTGTTCGAGCGATATGTGCTTGTGTGGTGGATGGTCACGAACGCATGTCACTATGTAAAGAGTGCGTTGTGCGCTCTGCAGTTGCAGTTGCACACGACACCAACGGGAGCGGTACAGTTTGAAACAAAACCCTATCATGGTGGGATCAACATACAACTGTGTGTGTATGTATATGCGCCCGTGTGTGAGCTTGGCATGTCTTGAAGTGTGCTTTACTTCGCTTCGTTTAGGGTGTCCAGTCCGTCCGTCAATCAATCGTCAGTCTTTCACGCAGTGGCCTTTCCGAGGCAGATGAACACAAGTGAACAGGCGAATGACTTCTGGATTAATGCTCTGCTTGGTTCATCGGTTTAAAGGACTGAGGTCGGGTGGGTGAGGGGCTGTCGAACCACCGCGTAATACAATCGGTGTTGGACCAACTAACATGCCAATGCCAAAAGTTTTACGCACCAATAAGCTACCGGTGAGTTGTCAGGTTGCAAAATGTGAGCCTATTTAATAGTAGGCACGGAAGCGGACACAGTCTGAGGCTACGGGCCGACGGACATACGGTCTTGAACGCGCCTTCCGCGTTTTCTGTGATGGTGCTATGACAGCGACCTGTGTGCGCACATATAGCATGACCCTGACGATGACAGTGTCACTCAACTTGAATGTCTGCTATAGAATTGGTTTGAAAAATTCTGACCCCAACCCCCTGTAATTCCGAATAACTATGCAATCGCCATGGCGATTACATTAGGTCGCAAGACTAGATTAAAAGATTGAAAGCGCGCTGGTATACGCTCAATCGCTCATAGATATGACAATTCATAAACTTGAAGTCACCGAGCCAAAGTCAGTCACACTGCAAGAACACCTCCACGAATTAACCCTCGAGGCTAGGTGCGACACCTTCATGTGTTACTGCAAACTGATACGTTATGCGGTATATGATGGTTAATTATATGCGGGAATATCGCCGTGCTTATGTAATGACCTAGGTCCTAACATATAACAAACACTCTTGGGAAAAGGTCACACTCAAATCGATGCAAAAGTTATAGTTGGAACACAAAGACCCAATGCCTATTTTCCCTCTGTCACGCACAATTTCGAATTACTGTTCCCAAGGGAGTTATCATTGTACAAAAATCATTCGGCATGCCTATACCCATTTATCTGTAAACATTCAAAATAGTGCTTCATTTCGATGAACGTTTGACCGCTCGGTTGAGTGGATGATAATTACATTATAACGATTGGAATACATTTTCTTCGAGTTATCATTTATCGATGGGACAATACCGATGTTTCCCCCACTTTTTAAAATCATCACCTATGGTGTCCGGGTAGCCGGATGACCAAATGATCGTATCCATTTATCTGGCGTGGGGACAAATTTCACTTCGAATGACCAAATAAATGCGGAAATATTGTTTAGTGAGCACAACACGCGAAATCTACTATTTATGGGAGACAATCCAATCCAAAGACTCAACCACCAGTAATCATTGGAAGCATTGCAAAAAGGTTTGCATTCCTATGAGGAATCATCAACTGGAATGAATGAATATACGTTACGTAATTCATTGAAACAACAATCTCATCAGCTTCAGCATTGTGACCATTATTTTTACGGAAAAATACACGAAAATAAATGCAGCAATGATGTGCGGACAATAAGTGTCAAAGAAGTGCTATGATTGGAATGGGTGGCGACGGTTGGTGAAGTTTTAGACAGAATTATCAATCCTACGTTTATAATATTCGTATTGTTACTATGAAATTATCTTGCTACTAAAATCAATGAACAATGCAGTCTTCGCTAAATCAAACATGTAACGTTGAGAGCAAAAAGATCGCCTTCAGACGTTTGATATTTTGTGTGAACATAATGAGTTTGCAATTATCTTGGTTGTATTATTACTATATGCTATGAACCAATCCTTAAATCACTGGAGAAAATAGATACGAAGACCAGATGCCAACGGGCGAATTTTCTGAATTCCAATCATATCTTTTACTGTCATTCAGCGACAAACTTAGTTGTATTTGAAAGTCCCAAATGGAGAGTATAGAATAGTATCATATTGTACCGTGTACCGAAATTCGGGAACACCTCAGTTCCGTCGAAATTCTGACATACGGTCAAATTCCAGCTTATACAACTGATACTACTCTGAGTAGACAAAAGTATACAATAGACAATATTGTTCAGCGAGAGAGAGACAGAGAGTAGTTTCAGTGGAATAAACTAGAATTCGACGGTATGTCAGGATTTTGACCCAATTGTGGTGATCCTGAATTTCTTGGACACACTATACAACGATCTTGGTAGAATAGTCTAATTGTTTGATTATCAAGTTCCAGGTTTGATTGACCTATTGAAATATTGGGCTATTTATCAGCTCAAGTCTCCGGGTCATGGTTGTCGATCCTTCTGCAATGGGGTGAGCACCGTCTTCTGCATTCGTGTATAAGCTTAGACAAGCAAATTGGTGACCCAAATTGAAGAGATGCTTGCCATTTCTACGGTAATATAACATATTAATAGTGAAAACAAAAGACGATTTTTCTGTTAGAGTTATTAGTAACATTATGAGCCGGTTAGAGATAAATCGTTTTGAAGAACGATGAAGTAGAAAAGGTAAAACTCGCAAAAAGGAATAGGTACTTTCAAATTAGCCAACCAGTGACAGTGAAAGAAAAATCAGTCCGACTACTGGCCAGCACTTACCTCGACTTCCGTGTAACATATTGACCTCGGTGCTTGTACGTGAAGCTGGACGGGCCGATCCTGGACGAATACATTTGTTATCTTCGTCTGCTTCCCCTGGGTTTTGTCTTTCCGAATGAAGCAACATTTCTTTGACAAATTCATCCACTTCACCATCTTCTTCGTCGCCGTCTTCATCACTTCGCTCGTCGTCTGGTAAACCATCATCTTCACCAATCGAACGATGCTGAATGGTTGAAGCGGTGCCTTGTGTGTTTGGATCTAGACGCCCTGTACCACACATTCCGGCCACAGCAGCAGCCGCTGCAGCCATCATTGCCGCCAGTGATGACGAAGACGGATGTGCACCGGCTATTGAACCGACTGCCGAAGCCGAGTGATCTATTGAAATACTAGTGGGCAATGAGAAATAGTTGGAAGGAATCAGTGAGTTTAGACGACTGTTTTGTGATGAGGACTTTTGTGTCACAGCAGAACTCCCACCGCTGTCGCCAATACCACTGCCGCCCAGATTTCCACTGTTACTGCCATTAGTACCTCCAGTTACAGAGTTCAGATCTGAACAAGTTGAATCCATCGGAAAACCGGATGTTAGATTCAACTGAGCGAATTCATTCAGTCGAGCCAGACTGAACGCTGCCTCCGGGGTAAATGTGCCAGTCTGTTTTGTACCGGAATGTTCTGCGGACGAGGTGGAATTCAACAGAGTAGTCATTATACTACTTGTATTGACATTGATTCCCCCGACTGTGTTTCCTGCACTAGGTACCATACTGGCAGTTGTTGTAGTAGCCGTGGTCACTTCCGGATGATTTTCAATCAATGTTTGATTAATCATAGGCAGAAATTGATTTGATGGCACATGAGGATAGGGCAAGAGTCCTGCCGCGGCCTCAGCTTGTTGAGTACACCAGGCGGATAAAGCGTTAGCCAGAGCTGACTGATTCGGATCGGACAGCGTACCGGTCGAACCGAGTAAATTCAACTGAACAGGGAATGACAACTGTTGACTCAGCAAAGTATTGCACTTCGGGGAAGGTGCCTGCTGAGCTGACACGAATGGTGGATAGCCAAACAATGATTTGGGGATCAATCCTTGAGTGGCAGAAGAATTGGACAGGGACGATATGGAATTTGTGGCTGATGCTGCCGTTGTTAGTGTGGATGTTTTTGCTAGAGAAGACGTTGATGACAGAGACGAGGAGGATGACGCGGGTGGTGATCTTCTGGTTGGTTGATTGGTGGGGCTGACGGAGGACTGCTGAGAAGGTCCACTCACGTGGGTCATCAGGGATTCGTTTGTAGCGTTGTGGGAAGTAGAAATCATACCGCCGTGAACTGATCCGTTCGAACTGGCCAAAATTGTGGAATGTGGTTTTAAACTCTTCCCATGTGAAGTACCTTGAGCTCCTGGGGAAATCGCGTTAGACGCAGGGGACAAAATCGGTGGGAATGTTGATCGAGATAGCGGACGTTGAGAATTCGTTATGAACGAACCAGATAATTGGTCCAGTTGACAACCATTCATGCTGTTAGTTGGATCACTTTCATTATCACCGGTTCGGCTACCAGCTGGACCAGTGCCACTCACGGTACAATTACCAACAGCGCCTCCACTACCGCCAGTACTAGGTGCAGAACAGTTTGGCCCACCCGTAACAAACGAAGTAAATGGCCAACAACCGCCCGACATGAGTGCGGACAGGAAGAGAGGATTCATGTAGGCCGCGTTAAACGGCATATCGCATGAAAGCTGCCTGAGGTAATTAGGATCAGGGTGTAACCCGAAAGAAACTGGACTGGGTAACGCACCGACGGGGAATGAACCCACGCTGCTTTCTGGTCCATCGAACCCACAGCTAGTAGGAAAACCGGGAATATGATTTGCAGCCAATATTTGTGCAGTCTGAGGATAGGTGGACTGAAGAGCAGGGAGTTCTTTTCCAAGACTGGCCAGTAGATCACGTGCAACGAATACGGAAGGCGTTGTTTTATCCACATCTTCTAAGAATCGTTTGTGAGTCGAAGATGAGTGTAGAGTAGCTTCACAACTTGCGTGTCGTTTCCGGCGCCGTACTGCAATCCCAAGATTTGGACTGTGATCAAAAAGTTCATGACTTGGATTATTCTCACCGGGTCTTCTTTCAAATGATGCGCCGGAATCCTTTCTACTGGGCAGTGGTAGCGAGGTATTCTTTCTGTCTATGATCGCGAAATCTCGCTTGACTTTCGTGGCAGATAATACGGGGGTCATGAACGCAATTGGTACATTCTTCTTGTTTGATCCAGCGGTAACGAACTGTGAGAATGAAAAACAATATGTCGAAAATATGATTATATTTTTAGTCAAAACGATAAGAACCGTTATTTTATCACCCGAGTACCTTTAACCCCAATTTAGAAACACTGTAATATGGCACTTAACGTATGCGGCCTCACTAGTCACCACCTTAACGATGCAAATTGATATTCAATTATTAGGAAATATGGTCTCAGTGATAGGTACATCAGACGCAATTACCATCATCCTTATTGCCTAAACGCGGCAAACATCTGGGGCTCGAATAATGATTTTCATTTGTAATTTTCTCACCAGCTTTCATGATTAGCCTCCGGGTCATTTTATACACTCACAGTGTCCTTTGATGGTATAGGATTGACAACACAAACGAGAGAATCTCTATCAAAAATGTATTTTAATCTGCATGGTGAGATTTGTTTTTACAACTGTATCGACAGTTTTTCACAGTCACATTTTCTCCCTTACTGGAGGTAAGCCCTATTCAGAATGAACACACAAAAGCGCACATACCGACAAACGTACGTATATTTATACATACGTAGGTGTACACCTTTGTGCACGCGTTCTGACGGTTGAGAACGTTCTCACGGGGAAGACAAAAGTCAATCGAATAAATAGGTCTATGACATACACTTGAACACACACACACACACACACACACACACACACATGAATTGCTACGCAACAGATCGCTCCGAATACAATCAAACGACTAAGCAGTTAGACAGACAAGAAAATGTAAACGGATGGGACGGTGATCAGACCGCCAGACAGAAAGGTAAAACGTATCCGCGATGCACTGATGAACTGGACTATTTTCACACTGTCAATATGCGCCACAGTTCGCGTGGGAATTATCCGGATTAGAATGCAGGTCTATTCATTGGGGCCAATGACCAACCAGTAAACCATCGTCTGAGACTGGAAAATCTGGATCCGTGTGAAAACAGCACCAGCCACAAAAACATGAATGCAAGCGCGGTAACAGGTATCCGTGACCTGTTGTCTGTTGCTGAGCTGTTTTAATCACTATCGAATTACGAACGTTGAGCACCTATAAGCCCATTGGTATCCGTCCGACCGGACACACACACACACACACACACACACACACACACACACACACAATAAGTCGAGGCTGGCAGATGACAAAGACGTGTGAATCTAATGTAAATCGCTGGTTTCACGTTTTGACAGAACATGCTGGTAAGTCGTTGATTAGAATGCAAGTTCAACGTAAGAAATCCTGAAGACTGATCGCCGATAAATCGTCCTCTGAAAATCGATCAGGTTTCATCGCTACATCGCTTGCATAATCGACACGAGTGAGTGCACTCTGAGAATCCTTTAGTGAACATTCTCATAGCAATTCATGGTATGTTCCCAGACAATTTATCTATTTCAGTTCGCAATACGATTCCCATCAAATGAACTAGAAGATTAAAAAAGGTAGTGGAAAACAGCAAACTTGTGCTGAATTTTTGCAAATCTTGAAGTCGTTGGTCACAATGGTACACCGCGTGCTCTCTCTAGCCGTGGAGCTGTCAGATCATACCATGGGATGGGATGATGCACGTCAGACATACGTTGACATACTACTGAGGAACTGCCATGGGAAATTTGTACTCTTTTGCAAGACTTTGATTACATAATGAAGAAAACACCTGGATATCTGTATGTAATTGGATCACCAAAGAAATCTCATCCAAAGAAATCGGATTTTGCACAGTTAAGCGCTTTATCAAAGTACTGTTCCAATGAATTACATTTTCATAACTTACAAACTACCGGCAATTGTTGTTCTACAATCTGTAGATGCTTTTCCCCCCTTGGTTGAGCTGTCCTTCATTCGGCGACGTAAGAAGCATAAGACATAAATGTCGTGATAATTCGAAGCTAGGGTCATGAAAAACAGCAGCAATTGTTCCGGCAAAAGAATCCTGTCATGTACATGCGTTTGTTTCCTAGCTTCCTCGTGTTCATTGAAATTCCTCTAGTCTGCAATTCATGTGAGAATTGCTCCAGATCCGTAAAATGCACCAGTAGTTGTTGGGAGAATTCGGCTACACTAACCAGAATCGCGTTTACCCATCGGGTGGTAAAGTACGATGAACGTTGCATTGCTTTCATCAAAATCGAACTATTTATTATCTATTCATTCATTCGTTGATACACTCATCTACTGATTTGTTCACGCATTTATTCATTCAGTTACATTTTCGAAATTAATTAACTGATTGACAGAACGTAATACTGGTGGCACGTTTTATCACTGGAGACAATCAAACAACTGAATCACCGTGATCGCATAAAGCATGCAGTGTCAATACACAAGATTTGGCAAAGATCGCAAGAACTGAACTTCACTAGATGTGACCCAAAAAGATTAGACTCCTTCTCTTTTCATCTCTCCCTCCCTGTTTCGCTGTCTGTGTGCGGATATTGTGCATGTTGTTGGAAAATTTCACGGAGGATATTGGGTGATCCAGCTGTGATCTCGATGGTTGTCAATTCTAATTCCATCGTGGTGCTATTCAATAACTACATTGTACACTACTTTCTGTGATTTAGGAAACTTGCAAAGTTGTCAGAGTGTAGCACAGTGCGCTTAAACTGCGAAAAATACTCTAGTACAACCATTCGTCTCTCTTCTACACTGCTTTCTTTCGTCAAAATTATAAATAACCTCATCTGTGTCACAAAGAAGCCGAGAACCATTTCATTTTCAGGGTACCATTTGTATCCCTTGCTGCTTCATTCCGTCTTTGTTAAAAGGTTTTGTTGTGTAAATGTAATGTACATTTATCTCTCGCTATTTGTAACATTTTACTTTATTTGGCTGGTTAGGCGGACAAGCCCTAACAGTCTCCCGGTTTTGATTGCGGTGCTTATAATCATCGAATAATGCGACCTTCAGGCCGACGATAGAATGAATGTGGAATTGGTCTACTGCTTAGTAAGATTCTAAGAAACACAAACACACACACACACAAGACCGGTCGCATTTTCGTAGACAGTAATTTGCCGGGAAAACTGAGTCCGAATTCGCTATTATCCTTCAATTTACTTCATTCATTTGTTTGTTTTAAGATTGGATTTTATCTCATGATTTTTGTCTCGGGTTGAGTGAAATTACTGCCACGAATTTCGGCCGGTGGAAGCGTGACACTTTCACTAGATCAACCAAATCTCATACTGTTTGGAATAACAAATGAGTATACAGTGTTGTCATATCCTGATAGTCACGTGCGGCTTGTGATTATATAGAGGATATTCAATGTTCTAATGGATACTGAAGGCTTATCTCATGAAATGACGGAGTTGGGGGGTTCTGTTATTAAGACACAGAAAGGACTGTGATTTCGCTCCCTGGAGAGTTTTGTCACCTACCACGTGACAAGGAAAGAAGAAAACCGAAAGAGGCGTAGTGGATTTGGACAAATATGGACAAACATATGTAGGTATATTCCGGGTTTATGTCAAGATGTTACACAAATCTATCCGTAATCAGCTTTGTTCCTTTCGGATTAAGTCCGTAGGAAATTCATTCCATTGGAACGGAAACGACGAAGCAAGATATACAGTCAATTGTTTTGAATATCCCCATAACTATTTCCGTATTCACGTATTACGTATGTACCTGTTTCCTATGGTTAAAACAGCAGATAATAAACAAATCGTGCATCATTAACGAAGTTAAAGCAGTTGTTTTATGTTGAAAAATTACTTGTAAAGTTAACTGACTGCCAGTAATAAAAATAAACACCATCACCTCCTCATGAGGTTTAGAATCAACGAGCGTCTAAAAACTCCCCAAAGGTCGCTTGTTTTTGTCACTAATATTAGGAGGTTTGTTCAGTAATGATTGGAACCTCGCTTATCTATCAAATTTTTGTGATGTCTTGCAATGTCTGACTTGACATCGGAATTTCGACTATTGTAAAGATCAGATCGGAAAAAATTATTCCTATTCCGTTATGTAATTCATTTAATTATAGTGAGTCCCGGATCATGAGTACGTTGACTGTGTGAGACAAATGATTAAGTAAGGCATGCCTGAACCACTTTGTGCGTGAATTTCTGTTCTCTTCCTGTGGACTATGTGAATGTTCCCTTGTTTTCATCCATGTGTGTGTGTGTGTGTGTGTGTGTGTGTGTGTGTGATCGATGCAAAATCAAACGGTCATGCTCGTGAAGGCACTTTATTCGCAACACCGAGTCCATCCATCAGCAAACCGTGGCAACACAGATCTTTTAATCATTCATATGGAACAAAATAAAAGAAATATTTTGCTCAATGATCGGACCATCTAATTTTGAGCCACCACCAACCCCTCTCATGAACGTCCACGTCCCTTTGTGCGCAGCTCTTACACTCAGCCTATCTGAGAAATACTGACGGAGAACAAACAACACACGCGCGGAACACGTGTTCACGTACAAATTGTTTTGTAACCGACGCGTCTGGCTAGTGCTGATCTGTCCTCCTCCGATTTTGTTGTTAAATGTAAAGCTCATGTGTGATGAGACGAATATAACTGCCGATCACCTGAACAACGGATTTCCACTCCCAACTGTGTGCGTGTATGACAGTCCTTGTGGTACAGGCACTCGGGTTTGTAGACTATACACACTGTAGGCGAAAGATCTTCCCATGTGTAATTCGCATAGTTAGTACTGTCATACAGATTCGGGACGTTTCTTTTGGGTACTAGGAGAACAGGAACCAGTAGCTGAACCGTAATTTCCTACGTGCACATGAAGACATTTGTGTGCAGTGCGGCATGCCATACTACTTAGAAGTAATACGTGTGATCGAAAACAGTTATTGATAATTGAGCGAACAAAAGCCAGATGACATCATGGGGACAGAACAAAACGAACTGAATAATGATACACGAAAAATGTAATTGTACCCTCCGTCCAAATGACCAGTGGTTTATCATGAACTGTACATATTTGATGCAAATGAGCGATTCAGCTCCAGTCTACACATTTGAGCGTCGTCCCAGAGCATTTGATGTGATGAACGAGCTTTCATTCCTAACTTCTTCCTTGGTGTGATGCACTAACACACGAATTCTGCCAAGGCTTATGCATTTTCCACCGCCATCATAAATCAGTTAGTAGCAGAAAGTACAAGGCACTAGGACGTGGTTGACCTTCAACCATGGGCTCGAATCTTAGTGAGGGCAACGAATTTTAACATACCTGTCAAATCGTTTATTAAAACAAGTCGAATTAAACTTTACAATACCAAGTATAAATGACCAGTTAACCGTATGGGTTCGGGATCTCGTGGTCCCGGGTACGAATCTCATTACTGCCGAGAAATTTCCCCCTCGACAATCTACAATCAATCGGTTCTCACCCTCGCCTATGGAATTAGTTGGTAGTTGTAGTTGCAGTTGTAGCTACGCCCGATTCCATCCCGATTATCAGTTAATTTATCAACGAATCATATTAGTGCTTTTGTACCGAGGCGGTGCATGCCTCGTCAAGGCTTCCGCACAAGTGCACAAAGCAAAAATACGATCACAAGCACATGTTACGGTTATCTCATTGATAGGCAAACAACAAACTCAAACGCACAGTACCACAAAATTTGGGGAACGCAATGCGACCGAAATATATCTGTGCCGAATTCCAACACACACACACACACCTGCGATCAAGGTGCCGCCCAAATGAGACAGTCACGCATTTTATTTTCGAAGCAACCGGTGGATGTGGCTGTTAGTTGTGGCGCTGGTTTTCGAGTGCAGGAATGCTGATGCCCGACACACACACACACACACACACACACACACACACGCAAATACACAAGAATGCACACCAAGACTGTTGCTTCGCACGACAGACAAGATATGGACACTCGCACAGACAAACTCAAGAAACAGACGAGCCACTAAACACTAAGAGCAAATCCGCAGCATGTTGTCTTTAATGGGTGTCAATGTGAACGATGAGATTTTATTGTGACAGTGTAATAGAGAGAGAGAGAGAGAGAGAGAGAGAGTAACAAACAGACGTGACATTCGATGACCGTCGTCTAAATAAGACCGGAAGAAATAGGGTTAGGGTGGGACACAGAGTGAATCGATAGCATTGTTGCTCACCCACAGATGTATGCGCATACTCTATCACTCACTCACATTCTCCTACACCCAACATGTGTGGCATAACACGTGCGCGTGCTAAATCGCATCTAGCCACTTGTGGGTGCCCGCTAACGGACAAATCAATAATCGTTCTCCAATTACACGTCACATTTTATAAGCTAATTTTCATGGCTACAGAGTGTGGGGATTCATCACCAAGACCCCATGCAGCATAACGGTTAGTTGAACGACCAAAAACAGGCCAGTTGTGGTCAGCCGGTCAGGATCCACGGTGTGTGAATCTTCCAACTGTTTCATTCCGGTATGTAGTACTGCTTGCAGGGTGACCACCTTCAGGTGCCTGAATGGGCTGGCCTAGGCAATAGTTTAATCAAATAACCATTGACTGAACAATGAGTGGTCAGTCAGTTATCAGTTTCGGGTGGTTTTTGGTCAGTCAACGGTCGTTCGGTCATGAGTTTGTGCTTCACGGTACTGTTGACTGGGGAAAAATGGGGAAAATCTGTTGAAAGTCATCATCCCAAGTAGTCCAAACTATCCCCGATTGACGACAATGAAACCCTTTATTGGCTAAGGATGAGATTCTTGGGTCTGTACATGTGACACTTTTCACTCAGCATTCTCCACTTTCCCTTCGAGGATTGTTTGCATACATGCATCCGAAATTGGGAGTTTTTAAGAATTCGGTCCACCCACAGAACCAACTCGTTCGATTAACACGTTTCCTCTGGTTGCTCTATATTAGTTAAAGCGAAAAATTCACAGGCAGTGTGATGGTCGGATCACACACCCATAAAGGCCCAACGCAATGAGGCAATAAGTAGCAGTGGACATAAGGAGTAAAAAAAATTAATATTATTAATATTAATATTAATAATATTATGTGATATGAAAGGGCAAAAGGCACAAGGAAATCGCCCCCAGCTGGGTGGTGCTACAGGGTTGACACAGGAGCTGACGTCACTGAAAGTAAGAATAGTTGACACTGAATCCTAGATTCACAGCGATGAACTATACGAGGCCCTGGGGCTAGTTTTCTCCATAGCTAATCTATTGTGATGGGATTACAGATAACAAGTTCTACCCAGACTGGTGGTGGTCAAGCGGTCATCATAGGTGAGTTGAGAACCCCGAAATCCCGGGTTCGACTTCTGCCACCGCCGGCCCCTTTTTCATTCTGCTGCCTTTGAGTGGCTACATCACTCTCCTAGAAACACTGCACATTGTTGTATGACAAATAAAAGGAAGTAAAAATTGGTAACTATTGTTACAATTCGTTCAACAACAAGTGTTAGAATGAGCAGATATATTCTTCTGTAAATTGCAATTACGAAACATAATCTGAAGCTTTGTAGTTGCTATTTGGATTTTGTGGAAAGGTTGGTGGCGATGTTTTCACTCTTAAGCCCGACCGGACACACTGGTGCTGGTTTGTTCACTTGGTGATACATTTGGTACGTGAACTTTTCGTCACTGTTAGAAGTGGATTGCATCACTGTTGATGCCGTCCTGGCTGGTAATGTAATCCGTCTAACGTAATATACCAGTTTTACTAACCAACCGGCATTAACATGGAAGATGTTCAATGCACATGTGATAAAAGTAACTGTTTGTACAACTCTAAGGCTTCAGGTTTGCATTGTACCAAGCATGAAACTTTCAGTTACGTCATAATATGCATTTTTCTACTCACTACAGTTTTCAGACACCGATTGTGTGCGCTGTGACATACACAGTGGAAAAATGGATGAGTCAGTATGAAGAATATTCCTAAATTTATCAGTATTTGAATATCGTAACGTGAAAAGATTGCCCAGTCACCGCTGCCAAGTGGATAGTATTTTGTGTACTTCCCCTTGATCCTTCCGTACGTGAATCATGATGAAAATCGAATCAGGTGAACGTTGAAAGTTGGTTTATTTCTATTTAAAAGAGCGATGAATGCACCACTTGGCGGATGACATGTGTAATGGTCCCGTTAACAATTAAAGATCAACAAAATTTAGACAGAAACAGAATTCATCCGACTATGGGCACAGGGTTTCAAGCCTCTGGAACAGTGCATCCGCTGATAGACTATCGAGCAGGACTTGTACTTTATTTTTCTAATAACGTTTTACAAGATCGTCAGACCTCAAAACACGTCAAATTTATCACGAGCAGGTCATGTCAGGCAAGTAAATGGATGATCTAATCAAAGGCGACAGATTTCTCCATTGTCGTGTGGGCTGGTTTTCAGAGATAAGAGTCATTGGATTATGGCCCGATCGTGAGTTAGTGTTTGTGTGTTTGTGTGTGTGTGTGTGTGTGTGTGTGTGTGTTGCTGTGTATGTGTTAGCGACAGTGGTAGGAGATTTTCGGACTATGTTCGTCTGTCTTGTCATTTAACCGGCGAATTCCAACACCCGGCATCACTTACAGAGAACCGTGAAAGATTGCATGTGAGGTGTGAAGGCCAGCAATGGAGAGCGTAAATGCGGGGCCCGTATAGGGAACTTAGACCGGTGCTGCAAGGGACTGGTGATAAACGCATGTGTTTATCTATCTATAAATTTTGACAGGAGCTAGGATGTCATACCTTCGGAGATTTATCTTGGTTCAGAGATTGACAGATGGCGACATGCAAGACGTAGAGGGGTCATTTTGCCAAGGGACACATCCCAGTCAAGCGAGAATAGGATAAAGCGATTTTAAACCAGTTCATTCATCCATTGATTAGACTGAGGTCAAAAGTTCAGAAGACTTTCCTGAAATTTGACGAATGAAAAGTAATTCTGTGTCTAGCCTTGTCGACAGACGGACAAATTCAGCACTAAAACCTGATACGGAATACCCCGGCATAGGTTTTTGCAAGAAACCACAATGAACGATTTATATCCGCGATCGTGGATAAGTGACCAATAGGAAAATCGAACATTCTATATTCGTGTCTCCTTCCATCTCCCACCTCACCAATTGATGACCACGAGTGACATGTGCACAAAGCGGTACATACCGTTATTTTTGCTCCAAAATTTGATCGCCTATCACCGAATTTGAGGTAGAATAATGGTGAAAGGTGGAATGGGGGTAAGTGCTAGCTCAGTTGGACAGGATTATTTCCTTTCGGCACAATCACTGCTAGACGGGGGGCGCACATGCGAGAATGGAAACATGTGTGCCCTCGCACGCTTGTGTTTTCATGATACATAATCGTACCAACATCCAGGCTGCCGCATTTGTCATGTAATCGTTACAACCGTGAATTCTGGCGACACATGAGCAAACACATCTATAGCATACCAACGTAATCGGGAACGGACTAGCACGTACGTTACAGTATCAATCATGCAACCGCTTGTCCTTCATCAACAGTTGCCATCGGATGCAGATTCCACCTCGTGTTTCACAGTCACATTGTGCGTACACTATTTTGCGGGTCGAGAATTCACAATACATCGTGGAAATCTGTCTTTTTCCATGTATATGCATCCACTATGCATATACGGCATTTTGGGATATCGATGGATCGAACAGATGTACGACAGTCGCATAAAATTCCGTAAGCAGTTGGCAAGCACACTAGACGATAGATTTGACATTAGGCCAGAGCTTGTTTGTCTGTGTGCGTGGTGCAAACGTTTTATTTCGTTTTATTTCAATACTGGAGCACGACCGTCGATTGGTCATGCCGGACCAGGTCACAAACAATCATAACACAGAAAATGCAAGCTGATTGCGAAGGACTAAATTTCACACAAATTATTTCTTATTTGACATCAACAATCGTCAACTCAACTGTATATGAATCATATCCAAAAAGTCGTGCAACTCAGACAGAAAAAAGTTGATATAAATACACTCCACGTGGTAATTTATACAATATAAGAACAAACTGACAGAGAAAATCATACACCATTTTTTTAATAATTGCTCTACTAAACGCTGGAGATGATCTGCTCGGGTAAAATCCATAAGCGCAAGTGCAGCATACATTTCCGTCAAAATGGTCATGGTCGATTGTAACTTGGCACGGAACTGTTTACGCTCATTGGTGACTTTCCTCAGTCCCAAAATGTGACTATTTCAAAACCCAGGTAGCAGGTGAAACTTTATCGGGCTGCGGTTATATGTATGGTGGTAGATTTGTGGTAGATTTCCCAATTCAACCAAATTATCCGGGTTGACTTTCGTGCGATACGGCCATACCAGTGAAGACAACAATGATCAGCCGCAGGTTGACCAAGTCAAATTAAGAAAATTGAGTTCATTTAGCCTCGAGTGTGAACAGCACCAGGAGCACACATGCCAGTTCAAGCTGATATTTGATGAAGGTATAGTGAGGAAAGACTAATATTGACACACTGTCACGTGATGCGGAAACCTTGAAAATAAGTGTACGAAGGGAGAGGTTGACAACTTCTTGGAACAGCGTGTCAGATGTGAAAAGTTCTCGTCACTTTTCAAGACACACTGTTGACCATCTCAGGGTTGTGTAAACACTGAGAAACCCAACGTCCATGTTTGACATGCTCAGCCGATTGATCTGAATGATGATAGTCAATTGTGTTCTCTTTCTTGTTTCTCAAAAAGCACGTGTTAATAAATTCTCCAAGATAAACAACAAGCTGTTCGATCTAATATCGAGCACAAACCATCCACGAAACAAAAGCGCTCATGCACAAACAGGACAATGATCAGTGCGTGAGAATTTGTCGAGTGATGACCATAAAGTTTCATATTTCTTGCTCGTCACGACAGCACACTGAACCAATTATGTGAGTGCTTAAGATCAGTCGAAATCACAATACAGTTTGTGATTGACAGATTTCCTGAAAACATTGATTTGTGACAAGAAATGACTGCGTGCACAATTGGGTTAGGATATTTGGAGAACGAGGGGGGGGGGGGGGGGGGCAGGTGAACTCAATCGCCTGGGCCGCATTTGTGGTGTCTTGCAAACGGGAACTGCGCAACTGCGTGAATGTGTCTTAGGACTTCATCGAATTCGAGAAACGTCACGGTTTCGTTACCATTTTGTGAAAAGATGAATAACCAAACTATGCGAGAGCAATTACCGCAAGATTTCTAGTTTTTCTTCCGTCATATGGAAAAATTTCCATCAACTAACTTTTTTTCATATATTTTTCCCAACTCATCATTATAATGATAAAATTGAATACACGATATAATCTATCGCAATGAGACTTTGGATTGACATGTTAGCCCAAAGAGACGGTAAGGCATATATAAGGATATCGAAGATATTCAATGCACAAACTATCTTCGAAGGATAACGGTATTTCCAGGTGTTAAACTAGCGAAATGAGATAATTACAACTATATTCGAACTATTAGTAAATAACAATAAAAAACAGTGCTCAATTAGGAAATTCTGGTTCGCGGGATAAAATTCAACCTCAAATGAGGTAGATTCTGAAATCCCTTTCCTGAAAGGTCACTAGAATGAATCCCTTATGTGGACTTCGTGAATAGATTAATAGTTGATCAACAGCAAGTGATCCCAACGTTCTTTTTTTCTAGCAAAGGAACAAACAATTCATGAGTGCATAAACCCATCTTCCGACAAGTTGGATATGACGGCGATTGAAATCAGTTTGGATTTACGTTGCGTACAATCTCGAAAGTAAGATTTGCACAAGGTTTTGTTAAACACTGAGCCATGTTATTCCGTCCGATTAAATGATTCTGATCATGTGACCTAACTAATTGATCCGTCGGAGTTAGGAGCGTTATTCTCTGTTTCCTTCTCATCCATAATACTTTGCCAGGCAACTGTGTTAATTTATACTTGGGTTACTTATGACGGTACACAGTAATGGACTACAAATTTGGGCGATTAGAAACCCGACTTACGGCCATAATCTGCATATTTCTTGCTACAACCACAATTATAAACGGTTATCTTACGCAGAAAATATTTCCCCTTCTCGTCACAGCTTTGTTATGAGGTCAATTGACATCCTTCATTGATGGCATGACTGTGAGGGTTTTGCCGCATTGCGGCGATTTCGTCGGTCACTGAGTCAGTCCATCAGTTCGCATAAAATGTGGTTGTGCACTACTGCCGTCAAGATTCATTCAAATTGATGACAGGTGTGACTGACAGCTGTACGATTGCACTTGGTCGTTCACTCTGGTCCCGTCACGAAGACTCGGTAGCCTCGCGAAACCACCGTCCTGCCCCTACTACACTCTTCCTGCCTAGGGCATAAACATGAACTCGAGCGCACGGGTTTCGAACGCATTAAGATTTCCTTCCGTGCTCTCGACGCGTGGCCACGTGTTCCGACCCGTTTCCCGGATGGATAGAAGAAGAGCTGACAGTGCTCCGTTGAACGAGTGAACGGACGAACGGTCACACGGATCACCGATGTTGGCAGTAACGTCGGTGGTGATGGTGGTGGTGGTATTAGTAGTAGTAGAGTCAGTAAACTCAGTAGTACTCGAGGTGGTGGGCAAAATATCTTGGTTGGTTGGATTTTTGGTCACATCTGTGCCCCAAGCGACGACAGTCCCTCGCTCTCCGCCAGACAAACCCCACACGCGCACGGCCAAAAATGTGGCCGATAACGCTACCAAGCCGGCAGGCAGGTAAACAAGCAAGCAAGCAATCAAGCAACCAAACAAACGAATGAACTAACCAGTCGATGGATGAACGAATAGATGGGGAAACACCTGTCGTTTGGTAATGGTAGTGGATGAGACCACCCGGTTCGACGTCTAATCAACACACACTCGGCGTTGTTGATTTGTGCCCAGTCTGCCCGTTTTTTTCTTTGTCATGTACGTGTGTATGTGTGTGAGCGTGTCACAAAACGTACAAAAATTGAGTGAGCACATGTAACAGATTTGAATGTATCCGGTCGATTGACAAATTGGACTGAAGTCGCGCGAACACACACACACTAACACACGCACGATTCCTGCCGTCGATCTCGTATTTTCCATTGTAGAACGAAATGCGTTTGCTTACGGCACGAAATGGTCCAAATTTACGCAGACCGAAATGAAGCCTTTCGATGAAAGGAATAAGTTGCCACGAATCTAGTAGATGAAGCCCGGGGAACGTTGTTGCCGAATGAATCAACAACTATTGTTTCTTTTAAACTAAAAGTGGAATACATTAGTCTCTGTCCTATGCACATTTGATAATGTACTTACACCTCGAGCCGACTTCAGACGTTTCAAATTATCATTTGATTGAGTTGGTATAACATCCTTATCCCACATGAAAACTATAAGTTTCCGGCAAATTGATTCAGCAGCCGGTATGTTTATTGATAATCGCTTCATTATTATTTATTCGATAAGTCGGAAAAATATATCATTGAGTTTACTACTGTAACAGGGGGAAATATTGTGAGCAATGTGCGTTAAGAGTCTCTTCTTACCCGGATATTCCGGATGGATTCCCACGGCATTTATTTTATCAAAATTGTCGCACGACAATATCTCGCTCTCAGACTACGAGGCTCCACGAACGAACCGCTTGGGTGTGTGTTGCAACCGAATAAAACGAATGCGTCATGCTTCCATTGTCCTCCAGCGGTGAGTAGCACGATGGCACCATCTGCCTGTGTCAAACATTCTTTACACCTCACCAAATCAACCCATTGAACACGTCTGGTTGATGCATCTCTCGGAAATTGGCTCTATGTACGCCAGTTGTGTTACCTATTTGATCGCGGGCAACAGCATTCTCAACCACGAATGCCTATTCTGCTCCGTGGAGCGTGTGTGTGTTCCATAGGATACCAGTCGCAAAATGTTAGTGTTTTCAATCTTTATGTTCACATGATCCGATCAATTCTTCTACAAGTACGGCCAGTCGCTCATGACAAACAGTTTGCTGAAGCCATTAGAAAGTTGCGAAGTTTCCTTCCCCGTGGGAATGGAACCCACCTCACTAACCTCATAGTACAACCGGAAGATCACTGGTAGTACTGGACTCTGGTTTATCTTCATTCATGCGTTTAAAGCCTTCAAGGCTAAGGATTCAATATTTAACTGAGTATTTTTGAAGGTTTGATGATTCCAACTAAAAATATCATGCTGCTCAGCATGTGACTAGTTTACCAATAAAAAAATCTTTCTCAAAAGCTGTCAGTTTTTCCGCGACGAGAATGAACTTAATAGCGTCTTCGGTATTTTAAAGTGCTCGTAAGTGGGACAGCAGAAAGTGTAAGGCATACCTCGATTTTCGATGTAATTAGAATAGCATTGTGTCAGGATGACAAAAGAAAACTTCTCCGGAGGCACAAGACCGGTTTCGCGGTTGTTGCCGATGATCAGGTATGCGTACCCGGTACTCTTCTGCCCAGTCATCCCTAAACTTGAGTACTCCACAGTTGGTTTACTACTGTAATCTCATTTGAATCGAATGGAGCGTGCATGGACGGAGAGTCTGTTTCTGGAATCATTGTGATTCTTCTGAAGTCAATTCGTCCGTTAACACGACTAACCTTCAGAACGAGGACACATAGTCCCAAGTACGGATTTTCTATACGACTCAAATGAGATTACAGCTGTAAACCAACTGTGAAGTGCTCAAGTATAGGGAGGATTGGGCAGAGGAGTATCGGGTACGCATACTTGATGAGCGGCAAAAACCCCGAAACCGGTCTTGTGCTTCCGGTTTTTTCCTGTCATCCAAATACAGTACCATACTACTCACATCTAGAATCCTTACTTGAGACCATATGTCCCCGTTCGGAAGGTTATCCTCGACTAAGCGACCAAATAACTTCTGAAGAATCACCTTGTGATTCTAAAAATAGACTCCCCTTGCATACACGCTCCATTCGATTCAAATGAGACTACGGCTGCGCACCTCTATTTGTTTAGGCATTTTGAATAATCCAGTACATCTTTTTCATCTACATCGAGAACCGCGTATTATTTCGTCATTTTAAGGTTAAAGATTGCGCCATATCCTATCTGAAACCACAGGGCTATCCCGTCCATGTGCAAGGAAAAATCGGAAGCATTCCTGAATAAATGCGGCTAAGACATAATTTTATGATGGTTGATGATTAGACAACTGGGTCGGTATGAGAAGCGTCAATGAAACTGCAGAGGTGAGATTTATCAGAGTACTGCTCCCCAGTATTGATTAGCTATATTTCACTGGGAGTGATCTCATGGACACAGATCATCTTCGAACTACGGGAATCGTTTACAGTAATTTACTGTTACAATTTTCCTTTGGGACCAGATATTTAGTGTGGACACATCTCTATGTTATTACTTTCAGTTGTCTCCATCACAATGCACATCATACTCATGTGAATATATTCACATGAACAACGAGTTTTAGACGGATTCAAAACTACAGCTGTTGTATACAGGTGTGAGAATTACTAAACGGTAAGACAATGATTGTAACCAGGACAAGTAAGTAACTTGGCTGCTCATCCTTGAACAAGATCTGAGGTCATCGTCTGAATGAGTGTCGTTTTGAACGAGGGCTTTTGCAATTGCACCTATGCACAGATGACTGCATGGAAAGAAAGAGAACAAGATAAGTGCCCAACCGATAGCCATGCAATGGCGCCGTTCATCCGATCTTAATTGTGATCACAGTCTACCGACTGAACTGAGCAGGACATCTTTCGGCCTGGTGGGAAGAAGAAAATACCCAAGTGGTTCTCACCGTTACTTTTGATGGATGTCTTATCAGTTCACTGTAGTTAAATGGATCGGAGTGTCCCATGTCCTCCGGTCTTGCTGAACATGTGTGTCTGTCTATCTATCTGTGTGTTGGTGATGTAAGCCCATCAATCCCACGAAAGCATGCACCGGAGATGGATTGGCTTCATTCCACCTGGTACGCGAGGATCGGTGATTTTTTGTAGAAGCCGCGGTCGAATCAGAGAAAAAGCGGCCATAATGAATATATTAATAGTTCCTGAAACGGATCGCTCACAAATTAAGGGGGAAATGTTCGCTCTTATCCGTACTGTGGATTACGACTTACAAAGACGGGTCATTTTATGAGAATTATTCTTGTTAAAATAATTTCAGGTTACTTTCAGTGACACACTGTGACCGTGTGATGTGTGTGTCTAATAAGGAAAATCTAGATGGACAAGTGTGGAAGGAACTGAACCGAGATCCGAGTCTGCTCGGTGTCGCACGGACCAATTAGGCTGTCTATGATTAGAGATTTGATCGATTCGCTCCATTTTATCATGAATTTTCACGATCTGTGGACAGTAGATTGAATTAATATTCGAAACTTCCCGATTTCATTTTCACGTTTGAAATTGTTTCGGAGGAAATTCCAACTCACAGTGGAATTTAACGGAGAGGAGAGTGAGAAGAGCAGCGAGCTTCTAGAAGAGCAAGGAGTGCAGTTGTGATCGTCGTGGATAACGACATCGTATTAGCATTAGCAGCATAGACTTATTACTTTAACACATTTGAGAAGATCCTACGCATAGAAATCGGTCAATGCATAGGTGGAGATTAAATGAATGGGCCAATTTATCCACTGATCACGTTCATACGCTTCAAGGTACTCATATGATGGCTGGATAAGCACAGAACACATGTCGTACTCAGTCCACAGAAACTGCCCTTAATTTTTCTGCTGGGTTATAACTCATAGTTGTAGACTGAAGATACCATGAAATTCAACTGAACTTCAGCAATCAGGTACACTAGCACTAATCATGAGAGCATTCGAAATGTCAAGACGTGCTGCACGAAGTTTTCCCATGCGAAATGAAACTGTATACAATATCCACATTTGTACTAACAACAAAAGAGCGACTCTGCCTTTAGGCTAAAATATAACTCGTCATTGTGAATGATTTGGGAAATTATTTGAACAAAATGACAGGAACACGGACGATCAACTCTGTGTGTCGCTCGGGGCAACTAAGTACCCGTTGGTGTGATTGCCCACTTAAAGTCGGCCTCTTGACATTGCAAACAATATCACACGCTTCGGTCCTCGCAATGACATGCTACGACCGAGTTGCTGTATTCCAGGCAAAAAGAAATAGCGTGTGCAAAAATGGACCCCCTTTGGACGACACTGGACAAACTGAACCAGCTGGAGGTGGAACAACAAAGGAGCCACTGGTACAACAACGAAAATATGGGTGGTATGGACAGATCAGACTTGTATTTGCTTTTTGATATTGTAGTATAGTAAATGCCCAACTGACTTGGCCACTGATAACCGTTAGCGTTTGTCATTAGAACAGAAACATTACAATAAGCAAGATGTTTATAAATATCAGGAGGTCAAGCCTACGCGGTTACTTAAAAACGCTTTTAACGGAGTCTGGGGTTGGTGCACACACACACACACACAAGCACAAAACAATGAATTCACACCTTGTATTTACACCGGTAATGGGTATAGAGTGGTGCCAAGCACGCGGTCAAAAAAGCGGACACACGTCGAAGCCTTTGATCTAACCAGACATTGTGGAAAATGTACACAATGAAAGGCGAATTCAGGATAGCTTATCCGACTTGTAAATGACTGCAGATGCGCATACCTGCACGTATACAGGGGAAGAAACGACAGGTGTTTAAAACTGCGTTACAATGAACTTTGTATATATTAATGTATATTTGTATACGTGCATCTGTTTAAAGACTAAAGACCAATCAGAATGGGGAACAGGACGGATTCGACAGTCAATGGATTTGGAAATGATTAAACACTGAAGTGTTCATTCTTGGTTTCTGTAAATGTATTTTTCGCCTATTTTATTTGTTACACAACACAGTACAAAATTTCTGGAAGGGAGTCGTGGCCAATTTAAGGTTGCCGAGTGTGGAACTGATCGGCAGTGGCGAGAATGGAACTCGAGACGTCAAGGCTTCAAATACACGAGTATCACTGTTTGACCACCATCAGTAGGGATCTGTATTGTATTGAATTTTGATAAACAATAAAGTATTGTATTTGATTGTAGTGCTTTGTAGTGTAGTGCGGAGTTTTGAAAGTTCAAAGGGCGAGTATGAGTCTGTCAGAATGATGTTGCTGAACTTCTCACAAGCGTACAAATTAGCTAATCATGACCAAGTCACGGTTTAGCGTAGCAGCTAAATGGGAAAAGATAAAAAGGATAGCAGTAACATAGAACTGGGAGAAAATACTACTGGGTAGAAGAGGTTTTAAAAGACTTCAGCATCAAACACACAAATTTTGGGGGACAATTACCCCCATCTCCAAACACTCCATTTTGATGCTCATTCTCGCATTCGGGTACTCTTAAAAAAGAACTTCAGAAGTGTGAATACTACTGACCACTGGTTGTAAAGTGGGGCGATAATTTGATATGCCAGGAAGTAAGCCTGATAAGGATGAAATTATCTGAAACACTATGACTATTCTATTGATTGCCTCAGTGAGAAAAACTCTCACATCGGTCCTTGTTACCGAATTAGCTATTCATATTTAGCAATCACAGTGGTACCGGTGATTCGTAAGTAAAGCGAAATAGCTGTGCAGCGCTTCTATGGTTTCCAATAGTCAGTTCAGTGTTGATACTGTATACCGATTCATGTATGACAAAGTGTTTACTTTTTGGAAAATAAAGTGCATCTACTGAATGCCTAGTAGGCCACAGCATTCCAACGTATTTGAAGTAAAATAAATGGAAATTATTCCGGTTGACTGGTGATGGTCGAGTGGATTAGTGTGTTGAATCTCCGCTACGTAGATCACTTTGGTGGTAGATAATAATCCGTTGTCACCCGAATCATAATCGCGTTTGGCTTATTGGGACTTTGTTTGGTTTTTCATGCCAAGTTTCGGAGTCAGTTTGGCGGTACTGGGCCTTCGAGGTTATGGGGTATACGACCCTTCTAGTGCGCGTATGCGTACGCAAGTACCAAAAAGAAACGGATCGAATGCCCTGTGTGATATTACGTCACGATAAGAAATATGACGACGGTTTTTCCCGTGACATTCGATATTCTGTTGTTTGCGGATAAATCAAGAGCCCAATTACTGAAACGTTGCTGACTACCGAGCACCAAGTGCAATTTTAGCACCCCATCATTGCCAACCCATTTCAGTCAAAAA
The DNA here is from genome assembly GCA_948099385.1 of Fasciola hepatica. Lineage (NCBI taxonomy): Eukaryota > Metazoa > Platyhelminthes > Trematoda > Plagiorchiida > Fasciolidae > Fasciola > Fasciola hepatica. The sequence continues at coordinate 47,283 of CANUEZ040000020.1, forward strand.
CAGGGTCCAACTGTTTTCAAGGAGTCACCACATCTAACGTATTTCAACGTCAGACTTTTTTCCACTTCAACTCTCAGGTTCATGCTCAACGGTTCCCTTGAAAGTGCAATGTGTCTTCGGTATGATATTGAATACCTCTCATTTCAGTAATTTGTCAGTAGGAAATAATCGCTTGTTTCAGTACCAGACCGTCAAAACCAGACAGTAACAATTGAAACCTCTGTTTCTCCGCCACCGTCAACCAGAATCAGGTAAACGCCTGTGTTTGATGAATTCAGCAGAGAACAAAAGGAGATTCCAGTTTTTGGCTAGTCAGTTGCTACCCCATGTGGGCTTCATTTTTATTTAAAAGACCGGTTGGAATCTGTGTCGTTGAGGGTATCATTGATAGTGCCACCTTTGATAAGGTTGGTCATGATTGAATGCAGCCCGCGTGAAACAGCGTAACGAGCTTTGCGAAACCGAAGTCACTGAAATGAAATTATTTTTGATTCTGTTATCGCTAGCCGCGCTTTTGTTAGCCATCGATCAGATTATTGGCCAGAAAGATCTGCGATGTTATTTGAATCTTATTGGGATTGTAAAAATTGACCGTATTTGTTGGGCTCTTAACACCGTATTAAGACCACCCAAAAGTTAACCCAGTATCGCAGTACCGTGTGGGAAAATCTTCTTGGGGTAACATCTTCTGGACATCGTTTTCAATCAAAAACGAATGTTCCACCTTTACACCAGTCGAAGTTGTAATTTCTCTCTCCACCTTATTCTGATGCCATATTTCACATGAATAATGCAGAAATATTTGTAGTGGTTACTAAGAAGATTCCATTGATAGATACTGAATTCTATTTTTCCCTTATTCATGAAAGAGGTGGAATTTTCTGGCTTCCAGATCACCTTTTCTTTACCGGAGCAAAACCAAAATGGATATTCAAAAGGGACCGGGCTCATGTCGATTTCATGCATCAGAAACAAACCCATTTTTTCTCCCCGGTGGAACTGATACTGGTTGCTGGGTGACAAGATAATTAGGTATTCATCACAAATGTTGGCATCATTTTCGGTTCTATATGCGCAACACATTTGTGGTCAACATTTCCGCGCAAGAACTACTTATGGCAGGATCAGCATTTCTTTATCAGTCACGAAAATTACCTGCGATGAATTTCATCTTCATCGTGTTATTACTCACTAACTATGGACATTTTAATAATACTGATCTACTTAGATTCAATTGAATTTGTGACCTCGGCTAACATATGCCAATATAGATCAATCACACAATGTGGCTTCCCGTTACGGAAATTCAGCTAGAGATAATGTGACTAGGGAAATTGGACGCTGCCGGTTGTTAGTGTTACACATTGAGAACACTGTTGAATCCTTGTAGACTTGAAGCTTCCCAATTTATTCAAACGCTCATGGTATAACCGATCTCCAATCTAACATCTGTCCATCAGACAATCAGGCAATCAATCCTTTCTGACAAAGCCCAATCTGTACGTTTGTCTGGGAGGACATGTGAGGGCAGGCTGTCAGTCAGTGCAAATTGATTTAGCTTCTTTGTGTCAACTTTGATTTGGCTGACTGGTCTACCGCTAGGTTCTGCTGGTTAGCGGATCTATGCATTGTGGCCTTGACATCCACCCTAATGCCTTAGGCATGCTGTTTGCTTCCGCAGATGTTGTTTCATTGCAAAACTGGCAGCTCCTCTCCCTTCTTTCTCGCACTCTGGTATTTGCACGACTCTCTTCGTTTGTTTCACAATTTGCTGTTTGCTTGCCTGACTGGCTGTCTGCCTGCCTGCCAATCTCAAGTCAGAGAATTGTCATTCACGAATTGCCCCCAGGGCAAACAACGTGTGCACGCGGGCGCGTGGGAGAAGGTAGCCTATTTCTTTGCTAAGTCGCAGGTCACAAAACACGGAGGCACCAATGCAACAGTCATCGTCATCATAATCTTGCTCGCCCGCTCTATTGTGCGATGCAGAGGTCATGCTTGTCTGGTGGACCAAGTTGGAAGTGGAACAGGCCGTCTTGTTCATGTCTGCCCTCCCACCCCACGACCCCCCCCACCCCAAACCTTTTGTCGTTTACCACACATCACTACAACAGCGCGTACACGCACAGAGTGAGTAGCAACGCTTCTCACATGGGATCTACTATGTGACCCAATAGACCGGGTGCAGGGGTGGGAGGGTTATGCTAAAATGTTTTGGTGCGTAAGGGCGCAGTTTGAATCTGATGACCTGTGCAGAAGACGACAACGACAATGACGATGACTAAATGGGGAACATGAAATAAGACCTAAAAGGTTCACGCTTCGTTGAGCGCAACTTCCATCACGGTCCTCACATTGAGACCGGTTGACTAGCCTCGAGAATAGGAACTTCGGTGGTCGACTAGCTGTCCAGGTGTGGAAAGATACATACAAGCACATCTGTATCAACACAAAGCACGCAGCTCGCATTGGCCCATGAAATTGTGTAAGTATGCTTCCAGGTGGGTGACGACACGTTTGCCTTCGTGATTGAGCACGGTCAAGAAGGCGGAAAGAGGAAGTGTAGACATGCGGTTGTGACTACTGAGAGACGATCATCTTGTCGGCATTCGGACACCATGCTGTGTTTAACCGGCTATGCGCCCTCACAAGTACACACGTACAGACGGTCAGACAGAAATACATACAAACATTCCCATAAGCTAGCACCGTTGGATGAACAAATAATGTGCACTCTCGACTCGCTCTGATGAATCAATGAGTCGAACAATTAGAAAGTCAATGACAAAACTGTCGTCGGCGGAACAGGGTGGAGAGGACGCGAAACGCGGAGGCGCAAGGGACAATGGCGGATTCGAACGTCCCCAAGGGAATCTTACTGGCACGCAACACACAGAAGTAGACTCACGCGCATGATGTGATGACACAGGGTGACTCGATCAGAAATGTCTGTTTGTATCAGTTGTCAGTATGTCGAATCGAATACCTGGTCACTGAAGCAGACGTGTTGTTAAACCGACATCTAGTCCACACTTTTTCATTAGTATGCCACAGAAGACGACATACACACACACACACACACACACACACACACACACACACACACAATAAGCCTTAGAAACGCTTGACAAAATAAACGCATAAGAAAGTCGACAATCACCATCAGTTGCATTATCGGAACCTGAGTCATTGATCAAGGGAATGTTTGAGCACAACTAGATGACACATTTGACATCGCGTCATAGTTTTGAGTCGCTGAAATTCAGCTGATTTCGACTGTCCGGATCTGATTAAGGGTATCAACCATATGGTGACTCTTCGTCAGAAGCTTATACTGTGAACAGATTAAAACCAGAAAGTTTATCTGGACACTTGATTAGGTAACACTGTTATCTGTGATCGACTGAGAACGTACAATGGGGACTTATTGGATGACTTCAATATGCTTAAAACCGATACGTCTAGTTGGTGGTAATGTATCTCTTTTTCGTAATAGCGAACATTTCACACCGAAAATCCATGAACATTGAGGGAAATAAATGTAGGTATGGTCATTATAAGCTCTAATTTAAGAATTGTGTGTGCTTCATAATTTCAGAACACTAACTAAACGTACATAGAAAAAAGTAGCTCAGGTCGATTGATGCTGGCGCCTGAAAGACAAACAAAGTGCACAGTTTTGCCCGATCTTTCTGATAGTATTCATGCGATCAAGCACAGACACGGTTTCACTCAAACTAGCCATTTTTTCTGTTACGATAGATCCTAAATTCATTTTTTTTTCTTCATTTCTAATTCATTGTAGGTTTATCATCGTTGTTGATAAAGTTCACCATGCCCTAGGGACATTCATCTCCTAGTTGATAATTTGCGAAAGCATTAGCTGTAGTGTACATTAACTGAGCCCCGTGTCTGCACCAACTATTTCTATTCTGTACATAGGCAAAGTGCAGTCAGAGACTACACAAATAAAGGGAAACCGACTACCGCGACAATCAGATAAGGCCCAAACAAGTCAGGCGTGGTTACGATCTCGGACACAATGAAGCATTGTCGATCCACAAAATTGTTGTCTATCTAGCTGGGACTTGAAGTTCGCATCCAGGATTACGTCTTCAACACCGTGACCGTTAACGTCCCGACCGACTCTCAATGGCTCGGTCCAAGTCACTACTACATGATACATTGTCAATAGCTGTGGGCGTGGACCACTGTTCATCCACAAAACTATCGTCTTTCCAACTGGACATCATTTAGTTAGGAAGTCCGAGTGAAGATATTCCAAAGAGCTGTTGTGAAATAAACTGTGACATTTTTCAACCGCTAACGAATGGAGCCCACAGTTCTGAAAGCCGATATTCACTGCAGCTACTGAGTTCTGACCAACCGAATAGACCAACTGGGCATTGTATCCGTATATATTTCAGTGACCAGCGGCGTGTCGAGTCTGCGTAAGGAGTTCGGACGTACTCTTTGAATTACTCAACCGAATTTCCGTCAGGGGTTCTTTTTCATCCCGCCTCTCCTTCTGGTTCTGGTGTGCATCCAGAAGTATTAGTCGGTGGTAGTCTCCAGAATTTCGGACCCAATCACCACTGCTTGCATTGTTGGTACACAACAATCGGGCATCACTTGGCTCGCTACGAAACCTGGCCTATTGGGACCTTGTAAGGCTGTCCAATTCAAGTCCTCGGATCAGGTTGCTGGTTAGCACTTGTAACGGTCTAACTGTAGACCGGTATATTGGTGTTCGATTAAAGTGCGAGAATCGGATGAGGCACTAGTTGAGCTTTGGGCTTATGAAGTTTTCGGTGTTTTTGGGATTTCAGATCGAACACGAACACCTCCCGCCTCCCCCCCCCGGCGAAAAATCACTGGCCCTGTGTGCTACATCCAGTTGGTGTTGTGAGTTGTTGAGGCTATGAGGGGGGGGGGTGCACACGCCTTCCACTGTATTCACCCAGAAGAATGGAATGAAAATGCATGCATTTTCAATTGCCGTCCCCTGGAAATTACAATTATTCCCATCTCGATTTAAACTCTTCGTCCAGTGCAAAACAGACACGTGATCATGTAATGGCGTTACGTGATCTTAGTCAACGTTTCTACGGTTGTATACATGGTAAAAAGTGCTTATCATATTGCGGTTAAATCAGCCATTTGAATACTAAGCAAAATTTTACTCCGGAAATTCACCGAACATTTAGTGAGGCCACAAAAATGAAGTCTAACTTTATGATTACATGACGAATGGTGGTTGTCTGTTTTCTAGCCAACAGGTATACACAAGTTTTCTGTTCATAATTGTTAAATTTCCGTTTGTCCGGATCAGCAAACTCCGAAGAAACAATAGAAAATCCGAAATTAGTTCGCACCGAAAACTGACCAACCGACAGTCGTTTTACAATCTATTCCAATGACGAGTATCTAATTGAGTAAAATTGAATTTGAGTTTGTCCTAGAGCAGTTGAGTAGACAGTCAGTAAATGGCTCTGCTAAAAGGATAATTCTTTATTCAACTGCTATTGATTGGGATTTTCTTCAAGGTACCCTCCTACCAAGTCTATAGTTGTAAGCATTCCATAAATCTTTGTTCAGAAGGGAAAAAAATATTACTGAGACTCGTTCCTTCCGGGAAAACATCTTCAGCCGACCAAGCATCAAAGAATAATTTATAAAACAGACTGGGGTCACATTCATATTTGATGATGGAAACTGGCTTTTGTTTAATTGAACTGATAATCTGCTGTAAATCAGTAGAAAGTGGATGGACCTCAGATCGTCCCAATCCTCCGATCATCATCCATACAAAGTATTCAGTATAACTTCACAGATTACTGGTCGTTGATAACAAGCTATGGGAAGTAAATTATTGAATGGAGAACGCTTCTAGTAACCGGATTATGTCCCTCAAATTGCAATAGACGGAAAGAGAATGACACCTAACAGTCGAAAATAGTTAACCACCTCTCAGAATGATCACAACTAATGAGACGTCACCGTAGATCGTCAATTTGTATGTGTATGTGTGTGTGGGGGGGGGGGTAGGTGGATATATTCACCCAATGGGACTACACAGTAAATGCTCACTGTCCATCGTCTGACACACGTACACAGGGCAAAATATACAGTGGGCGGTGGGCAATAAATCTACTCGATTCGTTCATATTTTTGATGGATGGACTAGCGATTGCAGTCAGTTTCCTGGTCAGTCGACTAGGGTGGTCCACACAAGCCGTAGTAAGCACGTGTTTGCGGGAGTGAATTTATGTCTGTTCGAAGTTTGGAGCAACGCATGTCCACCTCAGCCTGGGATCACGCAGGTATATAAATGTCTGTATCCATGCCTGTAAAATATGTTCTAAAGAATGATATCTTGCCAAGTCGGAATGTGAAATGAGACCGAGTTTGTCCGTCGCCGGACGAAAAAAACCAGCCCCTCCGGAGGTGCCTCAAGCGAATGACTAAGAAATACCACGAGGTTGTGATCATAATTTGGGTTCTGGTTCACGTGCTTTCCTAGTTAGTTACTCCTTCGTCTTGACCATGTGTGTATACTTCGATCTAGATCGCTGCAATTGTTTAGCCATATCAGTAATTAACAACCAGATCATATGCATATGCGATTATCGTACTATTAAGGTAATGTCAGAATCAATTCAAAGGATGAACTAGGATCACATATGTGCGACTGTTTCCTTACAAGATTTCGTTGACATTGTTTTATGGTAATGGTACGCTGTTAATAACTCGAATGACTAACCACGCACCTCAGTGCTCGGTACACTAGTGAGATAGAGAACTAGTGGAAAGATCTGTATCATACTCTTTCTTGTTTAAAAAACACTATGCTAGCGTTGAATAAACGGAGAACTTTGACGACGATTGATTAACCTTATCGAATTAGTTTATGCAATCATGTGATGAATACTACTCATAAACCACCAGTAAATCAACGATAATTACCTTAGTGAGTTCATCCATCGCAGCAAGTGGGTTTGAACGGAAATCCGCTATCACGGGACTGGGTCCATTCGATTTGCTCATGGGATTAGTTGAATCTGGAGCTGTCTTGGCCGGTATGTTCTCTTCCAACAAGTCTGACTCACAATCGACCGCGTCACTGACTAATTCCTTAGGTAATTGCAGCTGACGTATCCCATGTCGAGCATAGTGCTCCGATAACAATCCAGTGTTGTGTGTGGCGTAGGTACAAAATAGACACTGATGTTGCATGCCCAGCATCGGACTTGATTTTTTAGTACCGACCGTATTTGTCTGATCTCCAATCGATGGTTGACCACACAGCTGGCCTACGAACAGTGTTTTTGCGAAGGCCGTTTGCATACGCTTTCCCTGACCACGCTGACGTAGACATTGTGCCGTCACGTCTTCCAGATTGGTGGTAATGGCCGTGTAGTTCTCGCAGTCGGGACTGCCATGTGTTGTGCTCTCATCATCCACCTCCGCTGGCTCTTTGTCTCCGTCCTGATCCGAGGTGTCAGAGGATTCGTGTGATCCGGCATGCCCATTTTCCAAAATGGGCATCACATTCTCCGGCTCACCACTATCTCCGGTGTTGTTTGACGAGACACGTTTACGATGTGGTTGATGTGGACGGGCTGGGTGATACAGATCCAAATGTTCCACCAAAAACGATTTGGACGAGGAAATTTTATGACATTTCGAACACTGGTAGAGCATAAAATCCACCGTCTGTGACGTATGCTGCCGAGTGAAATGGGTTTCCAGTTGGGTTAACCAGTGTGTGTGATAGGCACATAAAGGACAGTGCAAGATCAGTACGTCCATAACGTTCAGTTGAGGCAACAAGCCCATTGTTTTTATGGCCTGAGAAGACGACAGTGTGTTTGGGCAGGACGGTAGATGTTCTGTTTCCAGCACGTCTCAGTTATCGGTCTAACGTCTGGAATCAACGTGAGACACGGCGCGTCTCTAATATCTGGGATTATGAAACTTGTGTGTAGTGATACGGATCAAGAATGTCACCATGATCAAACAAGACAATTTGCTAGATGTTGCGCACACACAAGCATCTGTAGTGGCACGGGCTGACGAATGAACGTGAAACGCTAGCCTTCTCTATCTCGCTCGCATAAGGGTTGTCGCCCGCCTGTGCGCCCATACAGAACAACCGCACGACCGCACTGTGACGCACGGACATATGGACGCACTTAAACGGGCGCACACACTGCCATGTGTCACGTCGCGTCGCGTCAGTGTCTTGCGCAGCCTTGTTCGCGCACCAGTGTAGGCTAGTGTGCCGCGTATATCACGTCTCGCACACGTGAATTAATGTACACACACACACACATGAGCTGAGGTCTGGGTGGCGCTGTGCTGGCCAGGAGAATTTGATGGCAGGGTTGGTGGGTAGAAAGACAGCACGCTGTCGTGCCTACGTGTGTTTGTGTAGTCCATGTGGGTAGACTGTGCGCGTGCGTACAAACCAGGTGCTCTAGGACAAATGGCAGCCAACAAATCAGAGCACGACAGAGAGAATGAGCGGGCTTCTGGAGCGGAGAGGGAGGGTGGAATTGACACACCGACACATGTATTGGTCTCATACATGAACACTGAAGGGCTGAGTGGAGCTACAGAGCAGTCGACGAAACCAGACACAGGCCGTTGGAACATGCGCTGTGCGCGTACTATGGCACTCATGAGTACGTGACAGAACCACACGATGGCACAACATTGTCACTCAGTCGTATTTAGGCGCAGCTGCGGATACCTGACTATGTGCGTGTGTATATGCGCTGGCCATGTACCTACATGGTCTACCTGTTCATTTACGCGACCAAGCGTATCAATTGTAGTCGTAGCAATACCTGTTATATTGGTAGCACTAGCAGCAAAATGCGATCTCAAATGTCATTCGACAGTCCAAGTGCGTCGGTGCAGCGAAGATCACCTAACCGGGTTGTCGCCCGACCCACGCGCTTGGCGGATAATCACATATGGCAAATTGGATCTGATGAACGGTTGTGTACATGTGATGCGAGTTCGTTCTGCTCCCGTTCTGTGACCTCAGTTTTCCAATAGCTTTAAAGGGATCAGAATTATCGGAACACAATTGTTCCACATTCAAATAAGCTTGATTACATCGGGATAAGGTCGATCCTGAATGTTGAAGTGTTCGAAAACCAGAAGGGCGCTTTAGTGTGGGAAGCTAAAATCTGGTTTGTATAACTAGTGTGCATCGTCCAAAGGCATACACTATGATTTATGTTGCATATCTGTTCTACTACGGCAGGACAGAAGTCTTTTCTATTACATTTGACTCGGAGGAGAGTTTGCGCCGATATTCGATAATTAATTTTTTTAAACTAAATCTCATAGAGATCAGTCATCAGATTCAGTTTTGTGAAACTTTTCTCTGTTTCTGAATGAGACCATTTTTGACATGTTGGACGGCGGGCGGTGGTCAGAAGGTCACGATGGTGGGCTTCTGGGCTTTTCGTCCCCGGGGGTTCGAATCATCGTGCCGCCACCGCCAGTCACATCCCCGAGTGGCAGGCTTTAATTGATCGCGAGCCCCTTCCTGGAATATTTTACTACTATTATACAATATAAAGGAAGAAAACAAATCAAATCGAAGTGATAACCACTAAACGTGAATGTTTTCATGGAGGTAATTGCACTAGCGGCAAGGCTATTGTTTATTTAGAGAGAAGTCTACACCATCCTTCCTAAGACCTGACTTAGTAGACAAAACAAGCCTCCCCTCAAAGTGCCTTGTAGGAGTAGAACGGGTTGTCTGACATCCAGTATGACAGGAGATAATGAGGTTCGAATGAGAAATTCAGGCCGAAAATCGATATCATATGAAGATTATTGATGAACATAAGTCTCCACTTTCTCCTACATCTTCTCGTCCTTCGCCTCGTTACTGGGATTAGCTGGTGGTGTTCAAGCGGTTTAGCGAGTTTGTCTACCATGCCGGAGGTCAGAGGTTCAAATCATCTTTGTGCTAGACATTAATCCGCTATCACCCAGTTCGTTACCACTATTTACTCGTGAGGAACTCCTGTGTGTCTCTCCTCTAAGTTACAGGATCAGGCTTCCAGTTATCTTTAATAGTGCAGTGGGCCTTTGAGGCCATGAGGTATACCCCTCCAACTACACTTATACGAAAACGCATGGTATAAAATTAAAAAACATCATGATCCACTGTCACGGAATTTCATTAATCCCCAAACTTAGCCATTTGATAGCGCTGTCGGTACCACTGTAGCGGGGAATGCTGAAGCAAATGGACCACACGGATATGAAACCGATCGGGCCAACCGATCGAGAGCCACAGGCAAAAGAACAGACGGTGAATATGTCGGAGGCGTCCCGAGGCAGACAAAAGAAGGCATACGGGCTAGCAGATGGAAAGTAGCGGGATCTAAGCCAACCAACAAGATAGCCCAGGTGGGAGGTTGCCGATAAAGCCGTCAATCGGGACAATCGGACCAGCCGAATAGAAATAGTGCCCAAGTGAATCAAACTATCGGCAACACAGGCAAAGGACCAGAACTCAGCCGAAGCACTCAGGCAGCCGCAAAAGCAATGCTGATGCAGCGCAGTCTGGAGAAGGGGCTATATAAATGATTGTATGTATTTCTCGAACTTAACTCGTTTGGCCGTCCAAATACAAGTGTCCTCACCCGTCTTGTCGTCTTTGTCACACTAATGTCACCTTCAAACATTTCTGTTCTAGTTTCGAATCTTGTCGTTGTCTAGCATTTCCCGATTAACCACCTTCTAACTGGCCGCACCCTCTATTCTTGAAATACTGTACATTTATCATACAATTAACATGTTCATTGTAATTAAAGTAGTAATAATTATTAATTCCAGTGTCCCAGTAAGGTACTTATTCCAAACGTGATATAGCTAAATGACCGTATCCATATAGTCAGTGCTTCCGTTAGTCATCCAAATCAGAAGTCGTGAAACCAAAGGTAATGTACCGATCATAGTTACATTGTTGACAATGCTACAGGATTCGTCACAGTTGCCGTGTTGGCTTTCTGATAGATACGTAATAAGACGCATAATCAGCCGATAGTGTCTCATTTTTGATAAAACGGTTTCATAATTGATTGTACATGATTCGCAGAGCAATGCACTTGTGTGTGCGTGCCACCCAGCACGTAAAGTAAAGTACTGACTTTCAGCTTAGGCTTGCCCATTTCTGACTGGGTGATTACAGCGGCAATAACAGTGGATGAATTAGAGTGAGACGAGACGAGAAGACACCGGACAAATGACGAGAGACTCATGAGGTGTCCGAAGTCATCCTGGAGGACCAGAGTTTGGTGACAAACTGATTATCCATAGAGACTTAATGAGAACTGGAGGGAATAGAAAATGCTTCTTTAGCAACGGATTATTGTGTTCAAAATCGACGCTTCGAAGGATGGACAAGCTGCCAAATTTCGATGTAAGCGTTACCTATAGATAGGTGGGGCAAAGTTTTTCAAAAGAGCACACGAAACGATCGGTGAATTGTTCTTAGAGGAGCATCAGCTCACACTTCAATTACAAACGGGATTGTTGAGAACAAGCTGCCCAATTCACGCACATTATCGGCAGATTCTAATCCACTGTTGACGGGCTACAGGTGAATGCTCGTCTCTCGGAGTGAACAAATCGTATTCTTGATTTAACCTGACAGATAATTCTTCACTGGTTTGACAACTACCAAATCAATCCGTCCAACTCAAATTGATAATCATATCTTCCGACTGTAATTATGTTCTATGGGTCAGAGATCGATTGGCACGCCACAAGTAACATCCCACACGACACAGAAACAAAGTGTAGACAGGAAGATTATTTGAATTTCGTAAACCGATTGGTATGTCGCTCGAATATAAATGAGGAAGGACACAGGTTTTCGTGTCTGACAACTTGAAAATAACAGATCTGTGTATCTGGTATTCCGTCTTTTTCACGGGAAAAAGTACACTATTTTTTTGCCACTACTCAAAGGCAGTCAGATGAGGAGTGACCAGCGGCGACAAGATTCGAACCCGGGACTTCGAGGTGCAAAGTCCACAATGGTGTCTGGGCAGCCAAGGCCGGCGGTCAAAAGAAGCACTGGTCCGATGAACTTCCCTGCGGCAAAACTATGCTCCCGAGCGAGCCCGGATCAGAGGTCATCGCAGGCTTTACTCCGCCCGAGTGCAAGAATAAGCCTCCACTTGGCTCCATGGTGTCCATGATCATTCTGGTCCCGGGGTCAAATCTCTACTAGTAAAGAATATTGTTACACAAGGCACTCAAAACCTGTTTATACTAAATAGGAGTCCACTAACACCACACAGAATGGACTACACAAAGTCTCCCAGAGTGGGACAACTTGTCGTACCCCATTGGATGAGAATTTTGTTCGGTAGCCTTCCTCGTATCATGCAGTCTTCCAGCCGATTCACTTATTTCCCGATAAGTCGACAAAAGCTGTCTTTGTACGGAGAGGTAGCCCCGATCGGTTCGTATTTTCTACTTTGAATGAAAATAACACACATTCGCATGCAACATCTATGATGATTATTATTATTATCATTACCTGTAGTAGTTGTGGATGTCGAGAATTTTACTTTCAATTCGATTGACTGAGTTTTCATGTGGTACCATCCGGGAGGGTTTTTCCGCTTCTGCCTGAACTCATTATCATCATATGAAGTATCACCAGTGACTCTGCAGCAGTCCATAGAGAGAAAACGACAGGGAGTGTGTGTGTGTGTGTGTGTGTGTAAGAGAGAGAAACGACCGTCATAAAACTGTCAGTCAGACGATCGGACATTTTTACGACTCATCAAGAGGTCGGGCATAACACGACTAACTAGCTGACTGACGGGTTGACTGATTTGCCTGTAGGCCTCCCCCGCCTGTGTGTTGACTTCATGATTGCTTGACTGATGGATGGTGGATGGATGCATGAACTAGCCGATTGAATGAGTGACTGACTGACTGGCTGACGGAATGACTTACTGACTGACTTTGATGCATCCACATGGTGGAGAACCCTATGAGCAAACGAGCTGGCAGCAGACAGAGAGCAGGCTAGAACGCACACACGCGAGAACGAGCTGTGGACACAGGGTCCCTAAAAGTCCCGGAGCCAGATTGACAGGCTAGTACCTTTGTGTGTGGTCACGTAAAAGTGACGCCTTGTGTGAATGCACGAGGACCGGAAGGACACTAAACGTGTGTTTTCATGGGCCGGTCAGGACAATATTGGACGAGTAGGCGCATGTTGATTCGTGGACGCGTCGTGACTTCGTTCGTAGGGCTCCTGAGATTGATCTTCACACGTATGCAGACAGCATAAACACACACACACACACACACAAAAGTAAACTAAATCGGACTGCCTTGCCGCAGTTCCGATCACGCCATTTCACATGTACCTTTTCCGCTTAACCTATTGTGTAATCTTGGATTGCATTTGTCGAAGCAAATCCATTCACTCACTATGCTTTAGGTGATTTCATTACTACGAGTAACGTTAAACTCGAAATCAGACATTGATTCATGCTTTCACCTGTAGCGGGGCTAACAGGGCACGCGAAAGGGATCAAATTATAACACAGTAATTTCATAAATAAAATATAAAATAATGGGCAGAAGAAACCCAGTGATCTGATCGTTTTCCCTGTTGTCATTGATAACATGCAATAAAATTGTGGTGACTAAGATACAAGGGGTGTGGTTATTCATATATCCATACAAATATGCAGATATTTTTTGTATGTAACTAGAACTGCGCAGTAACCACCCTACCAAACGCACGGCTAATTTCTAGGGCTCACTGCGTTGCACCTCTTTGACTGAGTATACACCAATACACGGAGCGCGACAACTAGTTGGCTGTGGAGGCACTTTTATATCCGTTTAGTTCATTCACCCATTGCCCTTTCACTATTGTACTCTGGTTTTGGTTGCTGTCTCTCAGCATCGTCCATTTGGGGGCAGAATGAATAGAGGCATAGCAATTGGGAACAGTGAGGAAAGAGCAAGAGACCAAACGCAATTACGCCAATGGCCGTGACATCTAGCCATATCCTTGATTAGTTTTTCCAAACCCCAGTTAGATGCGTCTCGTGGACCTCCACACGGAACTCTAACACGTCCTACTTAGGGAAGTCCACTGGCCAAGGTTTTCATACCCTTCTGTTAAGTCATCAACTGTCCACCTCGATCTACCTTCCAACCACTACCTGCCTCGGAGAACAGCGTACGCCGAGGAAGTGTGTCGGTGGACATGCTTAACACATGTCCCAGCCACCTCAACCTGTTTAAATTTAGTACTTGTTCCACTGTCTGACCACTGGTTTACAACTCCCTACGCCCTACTTCAGCATTGTTGATACGGTGTCCCCACTATAATGGGGCGATAGTATGGAATCACCGATACTCAAACACCGACAGTCTTCGCCTATTTTCTACCCATATTTCAGAGCCGCACGATGGAACCGATCTGACGGCCGCACTGCGCATTCGAAACTTGATAGACAATCAGATGTCTCGCCAGCTCCACATATGGCTGAAGTTGACAAAAACCAAATGCTCCTTTTGTATACGCGATGACACTTCATCCGTTATCTGTCCACCTGGTGAGATGTAACTTCCCAGGTAACAGAACTTATCTACTTCAGCTAGAGCTTCCCCTGCCAAGAAGAGGTTTGGTGTAGCACCAATCCAGTCCTGTAGCAGCATTTTACACTTAGAAGGTGCAAAAGGCATTCCAAACGTTGCTACACCGTTGTTTAGACTATCTAAGAGCGCTAGCAACTTACCTGGATTTTCACTCACAAGAACAATATCGTCCGCACATTCCAAGCCGGACAGTTTACTGCCTGAGCAAAGATCGATGTTGCCACTCTCACACGAGGATAGCGCAATCTCAAAAAAAATAAAGAGGAAGGAAGATATTGAGCAACCTTGATCAAAACCACTTCTCATTGGTGAACCCGGGTGAAAGATCGCCGTGAGCGCAGACTCGGCTTTGGTTGTTTGCATACAACCATTGGGGAAAAGAAATAAATTTCTCTGGCACACCCTTCAATGAGAGACAGCTCCAGGGAACTGTGCCGTAGACTAAAATCGAACTCCGCTTTTTGATCAAGAAAGACAGAGATTGTGGGCCTACATAAAATGTGTCTGTGCCCTAAGGTTTGCCGAAGAGTACAGATGTGGTCGATATAGCCCCTACTAGGTCTGAAACCGACTTGATACTCAAGCGTACACCTTCCGTGGGCACTGGATAATCGGTGAAGAATAAGCCCGCTGAGCAGTTTGGACGCAATACTTACCAAGCTAATTCCTCCGCGATTTTCAAAAGAGGATTTGTCACCTTTTTTGTAAATCGGCACAATCATCGATTAACACGATTGCCTGGGAATCTGTTCACTATTCCCCGAGGAGTTTTTTTAACTCCGAAACCAAAGCATTATCCTCATCCTTGAAGAAGGGCGGAGAAAATCCATTTAGTCCAGCAACATCTTGTCTTTTCAAGTAGCCTATCACCCACATAACCTCCATTTCTGATATGGGACTGATATCTGCCTGCGTCGTTTCTCTTGCAGGTACATTCGGAAGGTCAACTGTAGAAGTTGGACAACTGAACTACTCCCTAAAGCGCTACGCCGAACATTTCAGACGACGTATAAGAAAGTGAATCTGTAAGGTGTTGCGTTTCTTGATTAACTCACTTACACCAGGTTTCTGTGGACTAATACTTCTAATCAAATGGTAACCCATGGAAGCACTGTACAGCTGTTTCGTCCTTGTTGGGAATTATCAGAAGTGCACATCCACCGAGCCCCCACGGGGACTCGAACCCGGGGCGAACGATTGTGAATCGAACACCTTCACAACAAGGCTATCCGGGGTGGCTCTCAACGGTTTGTTCAACATCTACACTTCATGATATAGCATCCTTCCGTCGCTGGCTCTGTAGGTTGTTCATAACGGAATGCCTTCGTTGTACTTAGGCTCTTACAAAGAAGTCATCCATCAAAGGAGTCGATCGGTGTGTGGGGAGCGGATTGTTAGCGTTCAAAGACAGTGACGGAAGGGTGCTATACCATGTTTATTCTCTGCAGTACATTCTCCAATCAATTTGTGGTGAAGCATTTGATACCATTAACACGGTAAACTGCGCCGAATACGATCGTCACACCATCTCATTTGTTCGACCAACTTTATAACACCAATCTTTGTAAAAATAAATTGTTCTAACATTTATTGATGTCATAATATTCCGATACTTTTAATCTGACTGGTTAATATCGGCATGGCTAAAGGTTGTGCATCAAGGCTAAGGGATTGTGGGTCGTGGCTAAAGAATTGGGGTTTTTGACTAAAGCTTGATGGGAAAACTTGTAGTGCGTAGGCTAGCGTCGGCATCGCTTGAGCATGGAGGGTGTTATATTGGATCCCAATCGATTCTATCATGCGTGGAGTTTCACAGTGAAATAAGCTATCTTACACGAAATAAGGCTACTGGACTGGACTGGCTGCTTCCATCTATTTTTAAAATAAAGATGGCACAGGATTTTCATTGAACCCAACAAAGCTCCTCGGTTTTGTATGAATGACGGAAAAAGTTCCGAAGAATTTGTATAAATCGTGGATCGTACCAATCTATAAGAAACGTGACTTGTCATCGTTGGTGCACCCAACAGGAGTAAATTCGGTTATCATCGGATTTCTCTGATATTGTTCTCCATCGCTCATTTGACCCTGGGGGGGGGGGGGGGAGGGGGCAGTGGTCAGGCCAGAATCGATCTGGATTTCGATTTGGGTGAACGTGTTACCCACATCTACAATCTGACAAATTTTAGAAAACAGCCAAACTTCACTGAAGCCAACCATCTCTGGTCTTCTCGATCCGGAAGCGGTCTTCAACTCCGTCGACCACGCGGTTCTTTGGCTCTTCCCTTTATTGAATAGTGTAGAAAAAAATAATTTCCGTCATAAAATCTCTATGTAAGAGTAGTCGAGACCACGTTTGTGCTTACGCCAACCTTCCAATGGAGTTCAACACGAGAAGAGGTGTACTTCGGAGTTTCTTCATCTCACCTTTTTTACTCACTTCGCAATTGATATGATCCAATAGACAACGTTTTTGATGTGGTCATATTAGTATCGAATTTTCCCCAGGGGGCAGTTGCAGATCTTGAGCATGCGGACTACACAGTTCTTCTGGGTGAATATCCGAATGAGTTACCAGATTTTCAGAACAGTACGAATAACTTTGTGGGAGTGTTCGATATGCGTTTTGCTTCTTCGAAGCGCAAGATGCTGTTGCACGACTGAGTTGCTCAAACACCAAATTTTACGGTGTCTGGGGAAGAAATAAACCGGGTGAACAAGTTCTGTTGTCTAGGCAGACGTAGTTTACCATGAAGTTGGTTATCGAACGAAGTGACATCGCGTATACGGAAGGATCATTTGGTTTTTGCCCGCCTCAGTGATCTGTGGGGTCGACCTGATTTCATTTTATCTATCTAAGGTCCAGTGCGTGCTGCAGTAATCTGGCCAGTTCTTCTGTGTGGTTTAGAAACTTAGCCACGGTGGGTGATGAATAAGCGAAGATTGTCGGCTTTCGAGCACCGATGTCTTCGAAGCACTGCCCAAATCTGGTAGGAGCACCGTTTCAGCAATAATGAAGCCAGACGGTGTACGTAATTGTTTGTTTTGTTTTACTCCAAACTGTGGGGAGATGTTTGACATGATCAACTTGGCTACTGTCAGCAATCATCATCAAGACGAGATTGCATCTTCGCGTTATGTGATGGCTCGCGTGCCTCCATGACCAAAACAATCACACAAGATGACTTCCGTAAGCCGTAGATGCAATCATGCCTGACAGATCGATTGGTAGAGATCACATGAAGTCCAGTTGCTGAACCAGTTCTTGAGCAACATCTGGTTCTACCCACTATGCCAGTGGAGGGGACACTGCGACGAATAAACATGGGCAGAAGTAGATTGTCTGTCAAAAACCTCCCCCAGATGGACGGAGGAGTGGAGTACCTGAGGTTCCTCTTGACGGTGGGAGAAGTCTTCACACTTCATTGGGCAGCTATCACCTGTAAAAGCTGGACAGCTCTCTGTCCAAATCATACTGCACTGTCCATGTTCCATTTTCTCCATTGGGTGCATTAGACAAATGACCAAATCCGAAAAGGAATCAGTAATCAGGTCTCCTATGACAGACCAGAAGTTTCTTCTCACTTTCTTCGGTCACGTTCGCCTGTTGGGTTAACGACTCACTACCTTGTGGGTAAACTATTGACTCAAAGGCTCCCATTAGGGTTTCTGACGAGCAACCCTTTTTGCGGTGTAGGCGTCGTTAAAGTATAATTCACCACGAAACCTCCAGAATCCTCCCTGTAATGAGAGTTGTAAATTTCCCTCCTTTAATTTAAAGCCACTCTCACGAGCGTTGATGGCTCCAAATTAAGCGATTGTTCAGTAGTCGAATATTTTTCAAATACGTCATGTCAGATAGAGCATCAGTCTGCCGTTGTTAGAACTCCTGAACGTTTAAAATCAAGTTTATTCCATGTCTCTGAAATGTGCATCAAAGGCCCCACTTCTGTGACTGCACTTCGAACCCCAGATGCTACTTCAATCTCCCGCTTTACTCTTCGTGTTTCAGGCGATTTGGTATCCAGTGTTCGTGGTCAGGCTGGCACCAGGATCACGTTAAGAAACAGAGCTGAAAGAGCGGTGCTAGGCTGTATTCCTGTCGACAGTCGCTTGCGTGCAGTTTGGTTGTTGCTTGTTCTTCACGTCTGTGTATGTACCCATTGACTGCAGTTTGTCTGAGACCCTGAGTGAATTCTATCGGGATTCGTCTCAGCTACTTCGAAGCTCGATCCCACTTTCTACGGGATCTGTAGTTTCTGATTCGCATAAAGCACGGTTCATTAGCTGTGCCATTAGAACTGGTACTTCATCGGTCGTCTTTCAGTGATAGGCGGCATCTGGATGTCTGCTGACCTGTTGTGATCTTTGTGGCTCTCCGTTTCCTTTCTCAGGGTCACGACTGTCGACGCTCTTTGGTCATTCTTGGTTTCTGCAAAGAAGCGTTTTTGCACTGAACTCATATGTATTCATGGAACGAAATTGTCTGATACCAGTGGCTATACAACAGATCAGATATGAAATTAGCAAATATTATCCGTTGAAATGAAAAAGTTACACAAGCTTGGTTTGTGATAAATACGTCTTGCTAAATATTATTTCAAACCGGACATTTGGTAACTTTAGTTTCTGAACAGTTCAGTCTCTATTTGTACGCTTGTTATGTCGTTCACCACTGCAATTGATCATGTTTGACCGGATGGGGTATAGCATCTGATGTAGGTAAATGAAGTTAGCCGAAAAATCCTCTATTCAAATAAGTTGGTGCTCCGGACAAGTTTTACTAGCCGAAAATGTGTTGGTCAAAAACATCGTGCTCTTGTGTGCAGAAGGTTAACTGAGGTGGCCAGTTTTGTTATCTGAGCCAAGAAATTCGAAATGACAATGTGCGGTCTCCTGAAAAGTCAGGTTTTCTAAGCCTGCACTTCATCAAGATTGATGCTAATCGTGAATTTCGGCTCCTATTACTCGTTTGCCAGTTGGAGTTGAGTCAGTTTCTCTGTATAGCATCCCTGTCGTTTTTGTCCGACTGGCTCTCTGATCTAGATTTCTCAGTATGGATCACGTTATTTCCTATCAGGGTTCTTCGGAGAAGCACTTATTTGTCGGTTTGGTGCCTTTTGTCTGTCTCAAGTGAATTTCGAAATAATTTCTTCCTCCTTTCTCAAGCACTTTTAAGCTATACAATAAGTGTATAGTATTTCAGGAAGAGGAGCTCTGCCAATTCAAAAGAGCCCACTGGGGAGTGATCGGGTGCAGCCGGACTCGAACCCAGAACACAGAAGTATGCAGTCCAACTTTTGACCACCACCACTACGACGTGAATCATGTTTGACTGAGGAGCAAACATATGGAATGCAGTAACGGTAAGACGGACCAGTCCACCTACCGATTTATTTGGACTTCGAATAAAATGAGAAACACCTCTCGGAATCTCATTCACGACTGGTCCTGCATTTTGGTCTGCTGGAAAACTTCAATCGTTCTTTTATGAGGCGCAACTTTCCGAGGCCGTGAATCTTGTTACTGCTCCTTTTGAACAAAGTGGAACTTTTCGGATGAATAAACGAACTCGTAACGAACGAGGAATACTTTCGCAGAGATAAGCATCGTATTTGCTCTTTCTGAAATTCAGTTGTCGGCTTTCACTCTGTGAGATCATATCGCGTTTGAGGGTAATCAATGAACTTCTCGACATCTTCGATTTCCTCTCAATCCCGTAACTCTTCATATGGTCAGCTGGATCACACACTCAGTTTATCAACTTAGTTAAACGGTTACCTAGTTATTTGCTGATCATGTTCACCACCTGCAACAGGACCACTGCCGGCACCGGCACCACCACCACCACCACCACCATCACCACCACCACCAGTTTAGTCGTTCTTGTCATCACCTTTATCTCCATCAAAGTGGTCATCAACACCTGTTCACCTGTAGTTCATCTCTCTGTCAATCAGTTAGTCAACCCATAAGGATTCAGTTTACTGTCCATCATCCTACGTGTCACCATGACGACCACGACCATCTGACTGCAACTTAGTCGATGTAATGCTGTTTTGAAGATCGATCAGTATGAAGCTGAATCAGTTGAACCGCAAGGACTGGGATGCTGTACTTGTCTATTGTTGATCTTAGGTTTGTACCTCCAACTTCATTGTGACGAAATTAGGATCACTGGTCATTGGTGAGGTAAGTTCCTCGATTTCCGGGCACAACGAGGAATAATATGAGAAGGAGAGTTTCCACCATCCAAATTTACTGCGTTTTAACCGAAAACCGACATGCTTTTGGTAGAAAACAATCTTAACTAAAAAGCTGAACATATACGAAGTCTAATCAATGTTGCTTTCTGAAAAGGCAATCTACCCTAGTCACATGACCCAGATCAAGGTGAGGCACTCATATGCCGTTGTTCTAATCACAAGAGAGCGAATATTACGATGGGAAACAGCACAGAACTACGTGCAAAACCATCTGCAGATCGGAGCTTGAAACCTCTTTGAATCTGCGAGCACGAAGTGAACAATTCGAACAAGCCTCCTTTGAGTTTTGATATACATGCACTGTAGAACCGTAGAATGTAGATGTGGGGAAACACATTGATAGATGGCGAAAACCTAAAAAATTAAAAATCATATGGAAGTGGTTTTAATGAGGTAAAAGTCTAACGGACAGGATGACCTCATTTTTTCGTCTACCAAGTTGATAGACAACTGTACTGGATGAAATCGTGGAGCTGGTGTAGGAGGACTTGTAGCGATCTGGAGATGACTGAGTTTGTATGTGTAAATTCATGACCAAAAATTACTTTAGACAAACATAACCGATTAGCACTTAGCTCTAAGCAGTTTGCGAGTTGTTCGATGCCACAGGGCTGTGCGTTGATTGTCTGCTTGCTGTAAGGACAACTAGTTTCTGCCATTTGAAAAACACATGTTCGACTGCTCCGCTTGCGAACGGTTGAACCTCCAGCTCCCCTAGTTAGTACCGCGTCCGGTGTCACTCCCAAACGCAAACGTGAAAGACATTGTTTCAATACAACCCGTCCTTCACCTATTCCACTGACTTTTACCGTCTTTTGGCATACGTTGGAACTTTTGGCTTGTTGCCCGTTCCATAGGCCATTCTCGGGATCTAGCAAGTACCTGATATTCGGAGTACTAAAAAGTTATCACATACATGTTCTAAGCTTATTCCAACTTATTAGTTTCTAGCGCAGGTTCAGACCATTTGTCACATCTATACTCCATAAGAGGTGATTCACGTTACGAAGAAAATGGACATCATTGCCCACTATTCCGTTGTATTATGAATAGTCTTGCATTAAATAGGTTGTTTCAATGACCATCTGCAGTGTCCACTTAACGAGGCTTTGGGTCTCTAGCATTAGGGCTGAACTGTCTAATTCACTTGCATGCACGAAGGTATATTATCTCACCATGATAGATCGGCGCGGAGCAATAAGTGTACGTTGATAGTCCAGAATGAGAGTGCCTAGACAGATTGACTTTAAGAAAACTCCGACATATAAGGTGTTAGTTGCACTTTCGGGAGAAAATTCACCGCCACCCATATTTAATTGGGAGTTCTTCTTGCCACCTGAAAAGTGTCCCGATTTTGATCAGAAGGAGGTCCATAACGAACCTACAAGGCCGGTCCACGCACTCCGAGTCTGTGACACCGTTATACACGCCGACAACTGGGACCAGTGATTACGGGATACAGATATTTCATATTCTTATTCAAATGGCTTTCTTGTTCTCCCGTTGAAAGAGATAATTTGTCATATCTTTCTTTTACTCGTAGATTGGATGGCATTTTTGTCCATTTCAACTCAAAATCGGTTCTATCGACAAACATTATCCAATCATGTGTGGTTTTCCGTAGTGGCCATTATTTTGTCTAGCTTTTGACGAGCTTAACCCTTCCGTTCAATCGAGGTCAATATGAATAGCAGTCCTAACCAGTCTGTCTTAAAGCATCTAATTTAACCGTGAGCGATCTTCGAAAGGCAATGATGGTTGAAGGAAACTGCAAAAAGGAATAATGAAAATGTTGGGAAACCGAATATATATATATATATATATATATATATATATATATATATATATATATATATATATATATCGTACAATATCGTACAATAATTATTCGATATTTCCGAAGAGGAATGCCATCAGATGCTATTCGGAATTAACCGGTGAGCTGCAGATTCCATCCTTGGACCCTAAGTTCCTTATTACTCCGAGTTGACCGCTTGAACACGGCCGATGCCGTTACACAGAAAAAGGTTCACCTGAAGTTCAACAAATGTTAAGTGGAAATAATGCTCGATCCACCTGTCAGGATACTAAGAAACAGACATTCAAAAGCGAGTCCATTAGGAAGGTGTCTAAATCATACGGAAAATAAAATTTGGGATGTATTCGGAAAAACAATACTGAAATGAAAGTAGTTCGGCTGTCATTTTATCGTGCAGTGGCAACAAAACACGCGTCCGCTGCAACTGAGCAATTTGTAGTATTTATCCATTTATAGATGTCATAGAATGTGCGGAATAATTCTCCGTGATTGTTGAAAGCTATACCAATTTTCTTCTCTGTTTCAATGATAGAATCAAAAAGTCAAATTCACAGACACCCACTGACTGAAAATAATTTGGTCTCCGTGAATCAAGGAAGATTTTGCTTACGATGTTAGAATAAACGGAAATGCTAAGATATCATAGTCGCCCACAGTGAGGACTATAGCGAGGCGAGTCTACCCAATTGAATGCTTTTCCTTTAGATTGATTATCTGGGAAACGGTCATTTTCGTGACGAAAGGGACCAGGGAGACCGATGTGCTTCTTTGATATGATATTTCTAGCAAATGTTCAAGTAATAAGCTAGTTCTATGTTTAATGCAAAGAGACGACTAACGGGGATTGACAGAACAATTAGTCAGTCTCTGTTATGAAACGCAATCCGAAACCTATAAGAGAATACTAAACCATTAAGTCGTCATGTGTGGGCACTTGGTGTCGAGAACTACAAATCGACTGGCGAATCACCATCATTCAAGAGCCATCCGTGCTACCGAAATTCGTTTTAAATGGAAAATAAACTACATTTTCTGCCTAATTTTGGACAAAAGTTGAACAACTGTTTCTCGTTGTCATACTCATCCGCTTGTTCTAGATCTTCGTCTATCGTTCTTACCTAGAACGCGTGTTTTATTGGTCAAAACATTCACCACCAAAACCATTTAGCCACAATCATCAAGCTATCTATCCAACCGTCTACCTAACCAATCAACGATTGGCTCACCACCCAGGGGTGCATCAGGGAATAGCTGTGTCTTGACACCCACAAAACCCATCATAATCTGGGTGATTTGACTTTGGACACCTACTTCGTCCTTTTCATTTTCGTAGTGCACGACATCCTATCGTCGTTGATTATTTTTTACTTCTGATCACCACAGGACCTGGCTTGCTTGTAGGCGCGTTTGTATATTTGTGTATCCATGCTTGGCTTGAACTTCAACAAAACCTGGGCACTCCTCTGTTTCCCCACTGGTCCCCGATACTAAAGGGACCGGGTACTCATTCTGCTTTGGTTTCTGTATTCATCTCTAGCAACTCAGTCACTCAACCACATTAAATCATTCACCCCCGGTTCATTCACGTGGTATCATCTATGCTATAGATGAACGACAGGGAAGTGACTTTCAGGCCTTCAAAATTGAATGGTTGTTGTGTCACATGTATATATATATATAGATATATGCAGATATTCGCTCAGACCCACAATCTCAAAGACTTGCAAGTGCGCATACGCACAACCTACTGAACTATCTACACATGAATGCAGTTACATAGCTATAATCGCATGAGCATACACACACACACACACACACACACACACACACACACACACAAGCACCTTCCTACTGTAAACGTACATTGATGAACATCACTAGTCCAGGGTGACAGCACACGCACCTGTCAGAACTTGTGTGACATGATGAGCTTTGGTGCTTGACTGTCTGTCGTTCGTGATTGACAGGTGCCGCGTATTACCCTCCACTCTCATCCTCGTTCGCGTTCTCGTTCATCACGGTTGTGTGTATGTGTAGGTGATTGACTGACTGGGTGACTGAACGTTTGACGAAACGGATGGATGGATGGATGGATGGATGGGCAGACAGCAGGGTAGATAGGTGTGGGGTGTTGGTTTGGTTGGTAAGTTGGTTGGTTAGCATACTAGTTGGATGACTTGTACACTGACCGCATTAGTGATAGAAACCCAAAAGGTACGGAGAATAGAATGCGCAGTTGACTGTTGGTTTGCGCGATTTAGATTCAGGTATGAAGTCGACTACTGCCGTTGTTGAAGCTGATGATACTGATTCTGAAATCGATGTCCATGATCACCGAGTGGAAACAGCTGCAGGTCCACCGTATTCACCGAATTCAGTCAACGATAGTGAAAAAGCAAATTTATTCAGAAACAAATAGTGAAGTGAGTTCATTGTGAAGTAACTCATGTCTCAGTAGCTCATAATGCACCGCTGATTGCTATTATCAACCCCGGCGATGTGAAATATGAGGTCGGCTTCCGTCAGATAAGTTGCTTTCTAGTGAACTTGCTGCCGCGGAATTGCCCGAAACGCGATTTGGTAACTGCCTCCATACATTCTACCAAGAACGAAAGAATATATTTACAAGGTGTACGTACTAGGCGATTTCAGGACTTCAGACATGTAAGTCGATTGCATGTTACCGCCCTAAATTGATGATGGATGTGTCATCATCATCATCATCGTACAGCGTTAAACAGTAGGGCAAGTCCCACTGACCACTGCCTTTCTCACCATGTTGCACGCTGAATTAGAAACTAAATATACAAGATGGACAGGGACTGGACCTACACGGGTGGGAAAAGGAAAGAATGCCCTAGTAGCCAACACACGGAATACACAGTCTAACTGTACAAACGCACATCGATCAGTCATTCTGATTCGATAGAAAGTGACAACACGATCGCCACTGTTCGCGGTTCGCAGCCATATCGTTCAGTGTCTCCAGCCAACTGGTAGACGGATCTCTTGGACCCCAACCACGAAGATGTGAAGCACCTACTTTTCCTAAGTTTGCTGTACATTTTCTCATTCCTCGCTGCCACGTCATCTCTTCACCTCCACGTGGTCTCTTCCACACCCTAGGAGGAACGGAGAATAGGACGCGATACGGTAGACATGTGTTTGACATACGTAAAACATGCCCCAACCAACGAAGTCTACTAAGTTGGATACGCTGTGACAAAACGTTCTCCGAATCAGTACCCAATACTCGATTTCTGACCTCAGCATTACTTACTCGGCTATTCCACCCGATCTTAGCGATACTAAGTAAACATCGATGGTCGAAAATCTCAAAATGACGAATATCTTCAGCACGCAGACTCCAAGTTTCGCAACTACACAACGAAACTGAACGCACCATGACACAAAACACATGACCTTTCAGCTTCAGTGAAATATCAGGTCGATGCCACAAGTGCTTCAGTTCAGCATACGCCGCTCGAGCTTTGGATATCCGCGTGCTCACCTCTACTACAGTGCTCCCATCCGTCGTCACGCTGCTGCCGAGGTAGGTGAAGGGGTCGACAACTGACAGCACCTCCCCATCGAGTATCAAGCTCGAAGTCGTTGACGTCCAGTCTTGTAACATCACTTCACACTTTGAAGGTGCAAAGCGCATGCCGAATGGAGCTACAGCTCTTGAGAGTCTATCTAGTGCACGTTGAGCATGTTCCGTGGATTTGAACAAGCAGACAACGTCGTCTGCGTAATCCAGGTCACAGCTTTCCACTATTTCCTAGTTTGACGCCTACATCCTGAAGATTTTGCAACGCACTCTCCATTATTTCGTCCATGACGAATTTGAACAGGAATGGAGACATAGGACATCCCTGTCGAACACCGCTCGTTGTTTCGAACTGACCGGATAGTTCACCGTGAACTCAAACGCAGCCACAAGTATGAGAATACAATGATCTCAGTAGGCTCGCGAACTTCTGGGGCATACCTTTTCGATGAAGAGTACTGAAAAGCGCTGTTCGATCAACTGAATCGAAGGCACATTTCAAGTCTGAGAAAACCAGGATGTGTGCTGTAGTGTTGTTCAGGTGGAGCAGGCAGATGTGAGCCAACCCCACCGGATAGCAAAAAGATTAACTTGCAAGATGCACAAATCTGTTCCGCTTGTTCGATCCCCTGATTTCGGACTTCTTGGACATGCTCTGCAATTGATGACTTCTCACATTTCAGATGAAGCGCTTGCACACTGCTCCCACAGGCTCTCCAAGACGAGTTGGAAATTTTCTCTACAAGGTGGACGGGTCGTTCGCTGTATATTTACTTTTGACATTTACGCGGCTGTCTCCTGCGAGAGAATACGTCGGCTTCTTGGATGCATCTGATGGTAGCTAACCACGCTTTCCGGTCTGCGGCTAGGTTTGTACACCGTAAAATCCATTTGCTGCGCTAGTCGCGTATTCTGAAGACTGATCCAGTCCTACACTAATAGTGCTAACCCATGTCTTCAGCTGGTCACCAAGGCAACATTTCCAACCTGAGTAGGGTGTTGGTATTAGGTCCCTCTTCGTAAATTCCGTTTCGGGTCGTCGTAGGACATGACCAAACCACTGTGGGGGAAATCGTTGAAGGAAAGAAGAAAGTCGTTCTGTATTCGCACAGTGTTGACCCAGAGCAAAGTTTGTGACGCGATCATACCACTCGATTTTGGCCATGTAGCGGAGGCACCAGTGGTAGAAGCTCTCCAGCATTTTCGAGTCGTCTACTCTCAACGGCCAAGTTTCGCATGTGTACGTAAGAACTCGGCGGACAGCAGCTCGGTATATGCGCAGCTTCGTGAGGAGGCTTATTTCGCTGCGAGACCACAATGATTTGCGAAGTTGTAGGAAATCTGTCCTCGCGCAGTCTTTCACAAAGTTTAACCTCGTCCCTGATCTGACCGTTTGGCTGGATAGTAGAATCTAGGTACCTGAAATGGTGCATGTGTTCCAGATTTTCGCCATTGATGCATATAGAGTGTATTAGGCATTGCGAAATCTTGAAAAATTTCCTTTTTGTAGTGTTTATCTCCAGACCAACAGCCTTGGCTTCACATACAATATGGCCGAGAACCAGCTGCAGAATCGCTAGCACCCCTCCTAGAATAACCAGGTGGTCGGAGAATTCGAGATCTGCAACCCAAGAATTGTGACCAGGTTGTATTCCTCGAAAGTTTTTTGGGGCGTATTGCATTATCCAGTCTATAGCGTAATTAAATGGGACAGGTGATAAAGGGCATCCCAGGCGGACTCCGGAGTCGAGTGGGAACTCTGGAGACTCGTAAGCGTAGGCGCGGATGAGCGGACGTATTGCTGAGTGGTACAATCCTATCAATCTGATGTACTTTTCGGGCATCCTGTGGCTTCACAGTACACTCCTGAATGACTGTCTATTATGGGAGTCGAATGCTGCCCGAAAGTCAGTGAAGTGGTGGATTGTTGGAATTTATAGCAATGCTCTAGGAGTCGCGGTAGCGTGAAAATCTGATCAACCACACTCGTTGGAGCGAGCTTGTGAGACCCGAACAACAAAAAAGGTGATTTATCAGAATGTTCAGGAAAAGCTTAGCTTGTCAATGAGGCCAATACTCCTGTAGTTCGTGCAGACAGTCTTGTCGCCCTTTTTGGTATAGAAAGTAGGATAGAGGTTGATCAGTCTCTGGGAGAAACTTCGATGTCTCAGATACGATGGAACAGCGTACGTATTAGGTCAGATATACCCGGCGAAAAGGATTTCAACATCTTAATTAGGAGCCATCCTTTCCCGGCGACTTCTTGTTTTTTTATTGTTTGAGCTGCGATGACCATTTCCGATTCGTTGGGATGCTCGAGGTCGATTGCATATTGTTCTACGTCGCCTGGTGCCGCTTCATAGATGGATTGGATGGGAGGGCGAGTGAATATCTGACTGACGTGTCCGATTCATCTTTGAAGCTTCTGGTAGCAGCTTGTTATGAATTGGCCGCACAAGAGGAGGAGGTTACTCCGTCTCTTAAACGGAGCAGATGTGTCGGAAAAGCCTCCCAAGTTCTCCGTCAGTGGCTGCTTTTTCCATCCGGGCAGCAACTGCAGACCAATTTCACTCACGGTCGCTCTTCACCGCAGCCTGTAGGTTGCGACAATCAATTAAATTGCGGAGTCTAGCTTTACTGGCCTTAGCGCAGCGGTTAAGGGCTTCTACAGAGACCCAATCTTTCCTGCGCCACTTTGTTTTGCTTATCTGTTCAAGGGAGGAGCTGGTGATGGATGCTTTTAGCCCCGTCCATTACCTATCTGAGCTACCATCTTCGTCGACCGCAGTTATTCTGGACAAGATCGCATTTGATGTGGCTTGAAAGTTGTCCGGGATTGTTCGCTTGGAAGTATCTGTTCACGTTTAAGGACGAGATTTTTGTCGTACTGAAAGGTAAAACTTGAGACGAGAGCAACCCGTTGTGTGACCCGTGCCGCCGGCTTTTCCCGTTACGCCGCCCGGGCATGTCGACAGTTCTCTATGGACGATGCACAAAGAGAGCGCACCAACGTGTAATAAATTTGGGGCACTATCCTACCCTCTTTGGGTCACCAAATCAGCAGGTGCCTTTTGGATGCTTAGGTTGGGTATTGGTGACTATATGAGGTCTGTAGACATGACCAGGAGGTGGCCATTTTTCAATCTCTTGTCGAGGCTAAATTGTTGGGTACATTCGTCTGCTGGTCCAGCGCAGACACTCCGATGTTCTGCAATTAGCAGTATATCTAGCCTGGAAACCCAGTTGACTGAATTCTGAAATTCAGTGTGGAAGACGTCTTTCGTGGTTCATTCAGCATGTAGCGTTGGGGCGCAGACCGTAATCACGGTCATACTAAACGGAGTGTTCATTAACCGTGCCACTGCAATTCTTAGTGAAACTGATTCCTATAAGACCGGGGTGTTGTGAGCTCAAGTGTTCATTACGATCGCAACTTCATGAAGCCCAGAACTGACTACTGCCCCACTGCGGTACATCCAGTAAGATGCGTCCGTTCCAGGACTTGAATATGTCGGCTGCCGGAGTTGGGTAGACGTACCTTGAATAGACGATCTACGTCAATTCTGTAGTCCTATAGCGTACGGATGGCAATGCACCGGCTATACTTACCGATGAAAACTACGGAAGTATGGTTAAGCTTTGTTGCTGCATGATGAATTATTTGTTAATCAAATGTAATCTCCTAGTACTGGAATTCATCCCAGGATTATTTGCGGATGAAAGTGAACGAGTATATCGAATATAGAATTGTAAGATGTCATCGTGAAAAGTTCATCAAACCTAATCCTCAAGAAGTCGTGAATTTTGTGAAGAATGCATGGAATAAGACTCCCGACAGTTGCGTTGCCAATGAACTACGAGATGGGTACTTGGATGAAGTGTTTTCGTTTAAGGAAGATTCTATTGCTAAACACGAGATTGCGGTCGGTGTTGCTCCAAGAAATGAGTTTGCAAGAAATGTAGTCTGAAGGTGGGGTTTCCTAATTTAGGAAGAAATTACAGAACAGGGCGAAAAGATTGCATGTGACTAAGTACACTTATGAGATTAATAAAACTTTCATTAGAATGAGTGGGTTTCTATTTGAAACTATTTCATTTTATGTGAGGAAATTAGACTTTTTTGTCTTTTTGGATTTTTATCCGCAAAAATAAAAGACGTCTTCGAATATGAGCCCTAGTGCATTTTGTAGATAAAAACAGTATAAGACTGGGTCCTATTTTTGGAGAAATACGGTAACTAATGCTTTGTGTTCGTTCATTATACTTTCCAACATTGTTGACCGTAAATGTCAGATTGATGACGACTGAGAGGAGTATGCAAAATGTTACCAACTTGAAGCTTTTGGTTTGTTTTAGTACTGACCGGTTGACCGGAGGATATTCAGTTGCTTAAATATGAGAACAATTTACCACATGCTTTTGGTCACCGTTTTTCTTAACTCGGAGCTAATGCACGAAGAAACCGTAACACTTGCATGTTTCGATATCAGCTCCACTAGCTGACTTGAAAGTTAACAATCCCAACATTTATGGCTATAGTTACTTGCAACCGAATTGGCCTCTTGCTTGCTCATGAGGAGGTGTATTCCTCATAGTCTCAAAGACCCACGGCACTATCAGGGATAGCCGCCTACCAGACCCTGAAACTTGGAGTAGTGCACCACATAAAATCAAACTAGTTCAGTTTCGACTTACTGCGTACTCCTTTTTCTGCTGTTTTCGTCAGAAAAAAATGAATATAGGAGGCTTCTATTTAGTCTAATAGAAAGTACTGGCTAGGAGTTAAAAATAAGCTTCTTCACGTGAAGTGGTATTAGGATTTCCAGCTTTCAACTTGAGACTCCACAAGTTGTTTATTTGGATATGTTCTTTCCTGTTGATCCTCACGATACATGTATACGGGGAGCACGGACACTATATTTTATTGATAGCGTGAACTCAAACATGTTGCACATATTCGTTACATGTATACACATAATAAACATGTTCTGTGAGAAACTACTTTTCAGGGTGGGAATTAAAAAATCTAACAATTTGTTATCCAACACGGTGGAGTGCTAAGCTATTTCCTAAGTTAACGCCAAATACATATTTTCATTTCCGCATCATGTCGATGAACTGAATGCTGATGTAATTCGGAGACCAGTATCACGACTCCATCCGCAGGATGGTCCAAATTGTCTCGCTAGTCCAAAGGCGTCTTACGCAATGCTCCGTCGTTTCCGTTGCTGGATTGAGGACAGTTGGGTTCTCCTGTTCGGACCACGTGACCCGTCTGATCCACCAGATCGACGTCCGTCCTTGAGCTCGACAAGTCGCACTACTGAGGTCTTTGCCGTTTTTGTACAGGAAAAGCGTGGTAAGAAAGGCGGTCACAACGGGCAGTGATTGGCTAGAGAAGCCTGTGGCCAGTTGACCAAAGAAATGCACCTTACCGCTGCAGAAACCAACCATTGCGTTCGGTTCTCAAATGAAACTTGTAGTTTTCCAAATTTATGTGATAGTTTCGAAAGTCTGTGATAATTTCGCAAATCAATGTGACAGTTTCTCAAATAAGTAGTAAAATGCTAAAGGGGCTGGTGCTTTTGTAAGGAAGAAGATTACTTCTGGACAGCTTAGTCAATGGAACTACAAATTAACATGAACGGCAAATTGCTCGTAGATATTTGATATTCTTTGGCTATTCACCTGTAACCAATGTATTTATTTGGTCATCTGTTCGAATGAAATTTACTTGGCGCGGTACAGTAACAATGAACAAACGCGTGGGTTGGTAGCAATTTTACTTACCAGCAAGCGCTTCAGTGAAGCATACATCAAGTCGTTTCATCATTTTCATAGCGTACAGTCCGCGTACCACTTTGAATACGATAAAATTCCAACAGCACGTCAGTACTAAAAATAGTTCTTAGCGTAACTAAATCAAAGGTGAAATTATCTGACGTTTCATGAAATTAGTAGGTCTCAGCACCTTGCTAATACGTTTATTATCAAGAACTGTAGTGATTTGATCGGATGATTTTTGAGCTCTTGTGAATGGAAAGGTTTCTGCTTATTGATTTCTAGCACAGAATACTTTTAACTATGGTTTTTGAAACTTCAGAACTGATTTACTTCAGTTCTGGGTAAAATTTCAAATTGTGTAACTCGTGAGGTTTTAGGGGATGCAAACCAAGCAATTTTACTTTGCGTTCTTCTCTTTCGATTTCCCTTACACTGCTTCTCTGGTCTGGAAAAGTCATCTTTGGCGATCTCGTCGTACTTTCTTCATTTGTGATCTCTGAATCAATCACCACATGGAGTGCATGTTCGAGTCTGCGTTTTCGTGATTCACCTGTGGACTTGGGTTTCAGTTGATTGAAATGGACGACCGATGAGTGATGCAACACAATAATGACCAGTACAGTCTTGTGTATAAACAACAACCCAGACTCGATCACGTGAAGCGGCTTTCCGGGATCTAGCTGAGTTTAACGGAGTAACACATTATCATTAACTCTCAAAGGGGAATCAGACGACGGCGGATCGTCTGACTTACTTGTCTCATTGTGCCCAGTACCCTGTAAGCGCACTCTGTGACCAAGGAATCACGTAAAGTAGTTGGCTAGCTCCAAACAGCCGCATCTGCCTTCCGGTCCAAGGGGGTGGGGACTTTGCCCGTTACCCTGGCATACAAGGGGACAAAGTCACAGCCTGCCGTCCCGTCTGTTGTGATTTTGTTTGATGGACACCATTCATAACCTCTTGATCTTCTCTATTTGGCCGTTTCCTTGCACATGTTAGCTTTCTGTCACCATTTTGCCCATCCATGTTGCTGTATAGAGTATCTTCAACAAGCAACTCGCACTGCTTGGTCTTCTTTCCAAGTGCAGTTGTCTAGGCGCACCATACCGGCCTATTAAATCGCAGTAACGGCTTTACCGACGGTCATCGCATCCGTTTGGCGTAGGACGATGACCTCACACAAGTTCGTACAGTAGTACACCAAAACAAGAATACTCTTGTGAACGGGAGAAGCCTCAAGTAAGGGGCCTATTATAACCACAGTGACCAATTCTTTGTAAATAATCGATGGTCATGATTTGCCGTGATCCCGTATTGGATTGGGATTGGTTCTTGAGGCATTAGCTCTATTAACAGGAGTTTAAAAAGACAGTGGTACCCCCGGTGTTATTTAGCACTGGTTCCTAACTTGTTTACCCCTGCATTGTCCAGTTCCCTGTGTAAACCTCAGAGTTGCTCCCGAGTTCCTCGCGAGTCAATAATAGACAAACATCACGCATACCAAAATCATCCTATTCCACATTGCCCACAGAAAACAAATCCATAATTCTTCCTTGCTTCCCCGTTGCTCGATGGCCGGTCATATCCGGCAGGCAAGCGATAGTAGACAGGGCCCATAAAATGTACGTTTTAGGCCCACTGATATGCTGTGCAGTACAGACCAAAAAGCCTCTGCTCGTATGAGATTTCGCGACTGGATCCCCACGTTCGAGTGCGCCTTTCCAGACCGGTGGTAATGTTCAAAAAGGTATGCCAGCAGTTTGAGGTTTGGCGTCTCTGACAGTTTGCGGTCTTCAGGTAGTTCGGTTGCCTGTGCAAACAGTGACTGCCTCCGATTAAATGTGGTCTCAGATATGTTCAGAAAAAGACTGTGACAAGCATTACATTTTTCGTTGTGCCGTAGAAGCACTCCGATTCACTCAAGCATTTGTTTCTGTAGGCTAGGTTGTATCCTCTTTCACCAATGCCTATTCGCAATAAACTCGCGCCTACCGCAGTATCACCGGCATCTTTGTCTAATTTAGATTTTCCAGCCGAAGGAGACATGTCCAATAGTGCTAATACAGGGACTGAACCAAAAAATCATTCGAAGGGTCGCAACAGATTTCTCGTACTGAATTCCATGAATATTACTTTTTTCATGTGTGAGTACAATGGTAAAGAAAGCTGACCGAACTATTCGACGAAAGGGCGAATATAAGATATCAAATCCGGAAAACGTGGGACTTCCTTCATTCCACCATGTAGGCCATGACGCCTTATGGATGATCTTCTTGGGATGTGTATGGATGCCGAAAGATCTGATGATGTGTTCAAGATAACCTGCAGTTGCATGGAGTGGCTTCAACGGGAGGCTGATTTCTGTCAGTTTATGTAATATTACTCCCAAGTTCTTCAATTTCTTCTATTTCGAAGTTCCCCAAGTAATTATATCATCTAGGCAGATAAAGTGTTAGTCGAGATAAGCAGTACAAAGCTGGTTGCACCAGCCAATGGAATGTGGGGAGACGTGACCAACTTTTAGGGTACTGTTATTCAGTTAGTCCTAAAGACGTGGAGGACTTCGTTTTGGGTCGATCTGCGTCATTCACTTCGATGTATCATCATCCTGACTCGATGTCCAGCGTGCCCAATGAGGTTGCATTGCCAGGTGTATCAAAGAGGTAATATATTCTGGAGAATGTATGCGACCGATGAGAGTATACGAAAAGAAATCCTGTCGCCGTGTTTGTCTTCTGAATTGTTTATTCAGAAATACTTCTTCTTTCGTCACCTCATTTATCTCCCTTAATGCCGCATAGCCTGAGAAGCGCGTTTTCTTCCCTTCCAGGGCTATGGAAGTGGTCAACAGGCTGTTGAATCGGTGAATCTGTAGTATTCTGAGGTTGTGGCCTACCCAAGAAAACAGTAGTTAAGTACACAGAACTATGGAAAACTCCACGGTCCTAGGCGCTGTAAGTGTATCAATTGCTTTCTGCTCTTGATTTGACCAAATCCAACGAATGCTGAAATGCTCCTTCATGGGGTTTTAGTTAGTTTAGCATTATGCTAATCGATTCCGAATTTCAAGCGAATCATCTGCCGCGGTAAGACTTCACTCCGGGTTTGAAAGCCAGACTGTTTCCCGTAATAGTCCGCAGCCTGAATATCCATCTCGGTTAAAAGCACTGGGCCCCGTTGGTTCTACTTACGTATTTCTTGCAGTATATATGAAGGTTGTGAAGAGACAAGTAGGGCAGTCTATGCAGCGTGATAGAACATTGCGATACAGTGTTCCCTGAAGTTTGTGGACATGACTTCATGAGGTTGGTTTGACTTTTAAGTCACCTTGAAGGATCTATGGGTCTACAATACATTAGAATGACTGATTCTGGGATATCACAAAATCATGTATTGGGTGTTGATTCCCCTAATTAGACAACATCCCGGAGTATTCTTTCAGCTCTGATGGGTGAGCACTTAGCTGTAACCAGGCCTTCATTTGTACCGACGCTTAGTTCTTCTACGAGGCGCTATACAGTGACGGGCATTAATGGACTGATCGGCGAACTGGTCTCATTTTTTCCGGCACAAACTTGTTTTGCAGTATTGACGAGATGGTAGGGACGACGTCTCCGGAGTAGAAAAGAGGACTAGAACCATTAGTTTAGAGTATTGGCTTATCTCTACGCAATCTTTTTGTCCCATCCGCTGCCATCATTTTTGCCGCCGGGTGGGTTCCTGACCCACGGCAATGAGCTGGTTTAGTGATATCCTTGAATGAAAAGAGGACAATCAACTATCCGTTGGTTTTTGGTGTAACTCGATCAAGAGAAGAGTTCGCGTCAGGCAATCAAAAGCGGTGTTACCTCTTTCAAACATATTAGGCAATCCCTTGATGGCAGCCAGATTCCTTAGAATTTGCTTACAAAATTATTTTCTTACGCTTGAGAACCAAGCAACTTCATTGAGCTGTTCTAGGATGTACGTATCATGTGCTTCTGGGATGTTTTGAAAAGCCCCATTCAGCTGAGTAGAGTAGGACACGCAGATACGCACAAACATCTTCGTCTAAGAACTGATTGAGCTGACGTAACTCTCATATATTCGAAGACTAGTTTCGATGAGTCCATTAACTACATCATCCATTTACGTATCTCACGAGTGACCCCATTCTCCAGACCCTTGGCTAGATTCGGATGGTGTTGAATTTCCGTTCGTATTCACCACTGATTGTGAACTTTTCAGGAACTGACAACGGGCTGAAGTACCGGCCAACTGTTGGTTATTTAATGTGTCAATGAAATAGAACACTTTGCTCACAGATTCCTGTTTTAATTTCAGAGTTCCTGAGACGTTCTGCTCTATGGATGTGGGGCCTAAGTGGCATAATCATGTCTGTACGGTCAACAAAAATGTGTTGAAACAACCAGACCGTAAACTGACCATGAAGCAGGGAAGTCGGATAAGGTTTGTTCTCAGTAGGGATTTCAATAGTCAAACAGGAGACTTTTACTCTAGCTTCGAAATTCCCACTCATACTCGGGCCACATAGCAATGCTAACCCATGATTCTGTTATCTAGTCACCGTTTAGCTTACTCTACACTGACTTTCTTCGTCGTGGAACAGAAATAGAAAACGCATAGGGAACGCGGGCTGTTCTCCGTGATCCAAATTCAGCTTTTTGTCATTCTTCTTCTTTGGTACCACCAAAGCCGAAACAACCTTGCACCCGTTGTTCTGGTGCAGCACCGAGAATTGTTTGTTCATTTCGAGGTGCAGATCTGATGCCGTCTTACCTTTTCCGAAAGCAGTGGTTTCTTCCGTTTTCGTTTGCACAATGGCAGTGGGTGGCGGCTTGTCATCCTCGCCCCGTATGGTCTCAGTTTCCGCAAATTACGAAGCCATTTTTCCCGCTGGGCTTGTTACACATGACAAGGTTGGCGCATTCGTGTTGTAGTGTTTTCTGCAGAATGCACCGCAATCTACCAATGGTTGCCAGATAATTTATGATGACATTGCAGCCCAATGACGGCTGTGCGGCTGAGCGGTTTGTCTTGCGTGTGGTTAGGTCCGAAGGAGTTTCCGATCTTTGACGTAAGTAGTATGTTGTAGTATCTGGATTATATGACAAAATTCCCCCTCAAGCACACGACCGATTTCGCGGTTGTTACCGATCATCAGGTGTGCGTACCCGATACTCTCCTGTCCAGTCATCTGAAGGCTGTCCTTGACTAACCGATGAAATAACTTTTGAAGAACCACCTTGCGATTCTAAAAATGGGCTCTTCGACCACGCAAGCTCCCCACGGTTCAAATGAGATTCAGGAGTCTCCGGTCATTTGAATATACTTTGGCCGGTAAGCAGATGTGTATCCAGCATACTCATGTTTTGGCTGTGCGACTGAACGACGGGGATAATCACCGTCACTTGGGACTGGTACGCACTGGTTCCGGAATATCATTATGCACTCTCGTATAGAACGTTGAAGGGGGCCTTGACAGTATTCTACTATATAAAATATGCGCTGTTCACCTCTCATGACCTTACTTCCTTGATTTGTCCGAAATCGACCAGTATAAATCCTGCTTAGCTTTTGGTCATCGTCATCATTTTTTGGTTCAAATCTCAGCTGTTCATGACGACCATTCTCATGCCTGATAGTCGGATTGGTAATACTCTCGACGCTCGTTATTTGGGGGATCAGTAGGATCGGGTACTTTGGTGATCTTTCTAAAGCGGCTGAGTCTCGTTAATGTGTATATGGAAATTAGGGAACAATTCCGGGACACCGAAATTGGTGGAGCTATTCTGGTACGTAAACAGTTACCAAGTCTACCAAGAAACAATAATAGCAATATCTTGCCTCTCCATGTTCGACACAAAGGATCGAAACTAGCGAGTGAGTTCCCACCGAATGCTGAAAGTTTTGTACACTATTTATCTGACTTCCAGTTTGACAAAACGTTGATTGAGGTGTTATCGTTGGGACCCAAACAATGCTAATGCTCTGATTTCATATTTTCTTTTTCCGATCCCAATACAGCATCCAGTATGATTATGCAATCAGTTGTGACAGAGTCCATCACCTATCCCCAATCAATTTCTGTTGCCCTACTGAACATCTTTCAACCATTTCCCAAAATGATGCCTCCTTTTTGTGGATTGTTAAGCGGTACTATTTCCAAAGTTTCTTTTTAGCTACTTGTCATTGTGGATTGCATCTGACTATAAAACTCGGATTGATTGCAAGATATCTTGCTAATCCCATACGGTCTGGATTCAAAATGAATACCAGTATACAAACAATAATCTTTTATTGTACAACTGAGTTACAATATTTGTGGAGGTGGTCCACAGCTAACCAAAGGCTACGACAAAGTGTTAAGCCTGCTATGATTATCGTTTGGCAAGCACCGATCATACTTCTTCGTCTTCTTCTTCGATAACTGTTGAATGTACTGACAGTTCCGAATTGCGATAAGTTCAGTTCCACGAGCGTACATTTGTTGAAAACTGCCAATTCAGTGAGAATATATCTCGTAATTCACATAATTTGACCACGTTGTAATCCACGTAGGTGTATCAGTTACTTGTACATTCAGAACTATTGAAAAAAGAATCACGCTGTTGAGAAAAGTGTCTATTATTCGTTTTCCACTAACTTCAGTTTGTTAGGAAACCTACTCGAACAGTGGATTTGATGATTGATGATATAAGTCAAATTCTTCGGATTATAATTATCATTCAAGTGTTAAGCTATTGTGTCTTCAAGATTCGCTTGAGGTCTGGGCTTACTATCGATGTAAACAATTTGGATTTAAATCACGACTCAGGAACATTTCCCGCAATTCTAAATCGCATTAAAATAACAACAACTGATTCGTCTGAAAAGCCCAGTAATTTTCCATTATGTTGACTCTAATGTGGGATACGGAACTGGGAGGGATGTGAAGGTGACTTTTACAAACCTCTTAAATCCTCATCAGTAATTTTAACTATTACTATTGGTATTGCCCCAGCCGGTTATGTCTTGTAGTTTGACGGCCTTCTGGGTGCGTGTTCTGACACTCATTCAGTCAAATAGCGATCCCTCCTACCAATGTATTTGTCACCACAGCTGCAAATGAACTGGTAGACAACAAGTGAAGCATTGGGATAAGCAAGACTTTTTGAGTGATTTTCAAAACACAACCTTTTGGTCGTCTGCAGCAAACTCAACAGCTCCGCTGTGTATGCCTTAGAGCTGATTTAAGATTTCGATTTGTTTGGTGGGATAAATATTGCTATTGGATCAGTTTGAGTAACAGATTACTTTACTTTATGAAATGATTCGCCATGCAGTATAAACTCCAATAGAGGTTACGGTGATTATTAGAAACATAAAACCTGCGGAACTAAATACAGATGCAAATACAAAAAAGCCGATTGTCTTACTAATCAATTATTGGTTATTTATTGAAGTACGCCCATTATTAAGCGATGAAAAGTCGGTCGTCAAGATAGTTGATGGCCGGGTGGGTGACGGGTTGCTGGTGTTCAGAACCACTGAGGAGGAGGTACTACCGAGTAGTGTTAACGTGCAAAAACCATTGAGAGCAGTTTTCCCATAAGAATAACCGTACGTGTTGTCTCGTGCGTGCGAGTGTGTGTGTGGCTCACAAATATGCACCTCGGGTTCGAGTCCCAGGTGGGGAGCTCGGTAAATAGGCACAGTTTTGATAATTCCGCATAAGGACGTATTAACTGTAAATTGCCGCCGTGGTTTTCAATGGCCCTTTCAGCATTCTAACGGCGTAATCGATTGTGAGACATTTTTACAAAAGGCTCATGTGTGTAGCTGACTGAACAGACATTAGTGGTCCGAAAAGAAATTCTTTCAGCCACTGGTGTCAAACAGAAGCTTGTACAGTTTTTCAGTATTTCTCCCAATTTTGTAGAATGCTACTTACTCTGTACAAATTTCCTGGTAAATTCATATCGCACACTGGAACTTTTCTCATTTCATACAAACGGACCGTCCTGTTAATCTAACAGACACCTAGCGAAGTGTGTGGATTGCGAACCGTATATCATATCTCAGTATGGCAATCGCCTGTTGTTGGGCCTTCACACTGATTGGGTCCTGGTTCCAGAATTGGTTGTCAGCACCCCGATCGTCTATGCACCTCCGCGATCGTTCTCATCGACTGCTCGTGGATGTACATTGTCTCATCCTGTGTACTACTGCGATTGTCGTCTTGCTTTGTTGAGATCTGAGAGCTGCCTACGGGGGTACAGATCATCTTGTCTATTTGTTGGAGTGGCGTATCGACGGTTGGCCTGGCACGACAAGCGGTTATTTTAACGACTGCCGCAACTTGTTCATCATTCATAATTCTGTTTTCATGATAGTGATGCAATCAAATAAATGTTCTCATTCCTATACCTTCCTGTGCCGTAAACTGGATATGAATCATTCTCCAGTGGGGCTACCAGATGTCAGAGCTTTTCCCAACTTGCCACACCGCGTGTTCTTCGAACACACGCATACATCCAGAATGACACCTATGACTGAATGACGGGTCAATAGGAGGTCGGATGAATATAAGGAGGAAGTGCATCTGGCCCGGTCTTGGTGTGATAAATGTCCACACGATCCTACTTGAGAACTCCAAGTGTCCTTGTCTGATTGCAACACAAGTCCTTTGTGGAGGTGTCTTTGTCCTTATGTGCTTGTGCACTTCCGTACACGTCCAGGTGATTACTTACCAGTAAACACTTGCCGTGGTGTGGTGAGGCTGACGGAAATCTCAAGATTCTCTCCTGTGGAGTCAGGGACCTCTTAAAGCAGATTGTCGTTACTCGCACCAAAACGGAAAGCAGCACAGATACGCACACAGTGAAATAATTATGGCCATCCGTCCAATCAACGTGTGTGCTTGTACGTGTGTGTGTGTTTGCATATGCATACGCATAATGACACGCAATCAGTGAGACAATTTTGGCGTCGTGAAGACCCTGTGGGTTCAACTTTTGATGCAAGCCGACCGGACCGAGTGGTCAAAAGTGGACGCCTAAGTATCACGGCTAAAACAAAATGCAGAAATTCACCACGAGCGAGGAAATTCTATACGCTTGTTCCCCAGCTGACAACGCGAGAAACACGAGTAGGAGCACAAACACGAAACACACACTGTCACTTAACCACTTATGAGGCGAAGCAACGCGAAGGTCAATGCTTTCTCCGCCCAAGTCTACCGGTATACATAGACACAGACACAAGAAAATCAACCTCTGTCTAAAACAACAAATTCAGTCGTGTGCACAACTTGACGTGGAAACCACAACGGTGACGGAAATGGTCGGTGTAAAAGGCTTTCGCGACAAGATCCAAACATAATTTCAATCTGTTTTTGGTGTTGTACAAACACCTGTCAAGTTGTGTTATATAATCATGCAACAGCAGCCACCAGCGCTCACCTGCAAGCCATATCAAACGGAATAACCACAACGGAACACTTTTGCTGAGCTTTAGTTTTCCTATCGGGAAAGTCGTTTGGCACTAAGGATGATTCGTATGTTGACGGAGGTTTACATCACGGACAAAGCCTATAGGAATATTCTGCATGATAGAGACAAGCCTAGACGAACTTTACCAATTTTTTCCAACCTAGATGGAAAAATCAAATACTGTTTGCCAATGAAGTACTTTCTATTTCATACTTATTCATGAATGCACCGGAAGGGGTACGCCCCACGATCTGAACGATCGACGACGTGGTCAATCATCATCTTGAGACTTGGAATGGAGAACACCACATAAGGACCTAATAGGTCAGGCGCAGTAACGAGTCGTGCCACAGCGGATTTTTGTTTGTCCCTAATTTAACTGTTGGTGCTGATTTTCGAATCTCATACCTCAAAAGCAATAAAGACTACAGAAATGCAAGGTAAGAAATATATGATAATAGAGAAATCGTCCTAGAAATCTGAAGCTCGGCGTTCCATTTATTCATTTCTGATGTTCAGAAAAATAAGAACTAGGGACAGGCTTCGCGCTGTGCATCCAAGATATCAAGACCACAGTAGGAATCACATTGGCGGCTATCTTCAGTGAAGTCATCGTTTGACAAACAGAAACGTTTGACTCTAAATGTTGGGCTGCCTTAGTAGCAACCCATCAGACACACTGTGTGCATCTTCGCTCCAGCATTATTCACTTTTATTCTTCATTTATTGTACCACATGTAGAATGACATGTTTTACGTTCTCGATCGATAAGAGTAGATGCAATAATTACACTTCATGATCTGTTCCCAATTTTGCGATGATACTCAATTTCGTGTGCGACTAGAACGATGACTTCACAAGCAACTTTGAGAAATATAATCCCTTTTGACAGCCGTACAGTTTAAAGAACTGCACACGGGAAGCACGCTATTCATTACTTTATGCGTTAAAAACGCGGATATTTTGAAGTGAAACTCTTCGTATTAACTTTACGTAGGAAAATAATCATAGTTTGGAATTAATCATGATGGAGAAGTGTCCCACTGTCATTCGCCCAGGGCACCAGTGTAGCTCATAAAATGTCGGCAAAGTCAAAGATCGTCAGTCGGATTCCCGCTGTGGCCTTCGTATCTTCGATATCGAGCTGTTCTTTCTGTCCCCATTCGTATAAGAATGAATTGTTCGGCCATTGGGATAAGATTTCCACCTCCCCCCCCCACCTACCCGTCAATACACTCTTGATGGCACATGACACCGCTACAGAATTCCCGGCCAGCGTTAGCTCAGCAACAAAGATATGTTGGGTACATTGGTAAATGCTAGTCATTGAATAACAGAGGTGATGCAAAAGCACCCGGATATTGAAATGAGTCACACGCGAACCAGTATGATCCGTACGATCAAAGAAATCATGTTGTCCGATGCTTTGATATCTGAATTTAGGTTCGATGCCATGTGCCCGCGGACCCCCATTCATGAGTGTACAAGCTCTGTACTATAGTGTGGCCGCTGTGACAATTCGGAACGTCTGAAGTGACCGGTGTTTCAGCCGGGTTCCCTGCTGACTTTGATTGAAGTCGGACCTCACCATTCGTAACGGATAACGTGTCAGAAAAATGAGAGACACAGGCAACACAACATGATTTGATTTACTTCTATTACGGGGATAAAACACGAGAAAAATAA
Source organism: Fasciola hepatica (assembly GCA_948099385.1). Taxonomy (NCBI): domain Eukaryota; kingdom Metazoa; phylum Platyhelminthes; class Trematoda; order Plagiorchiida; family Fasciolidae; genus Fasciola; species Fasciola hepatica. The sequence goes on from CANUEZ040000020.1 coordinate 90,537, forward strand.
AATTATCTACCGCTCACATTTTATCGCAAAAGCCCAACTACCTGGTTGAAGATGTGAACTTGAATATATACAAAACAGGAAAGAAAATCAAATACAGTTTTTTTGACAAAATATAACTTCTTGTTTTTCTCTCTCAATAAAATCGAAATTCCCATCACCGATGCGTGTGACATCACGTAGGTGTTTTTCTTTTCACACTATATCAGTGATTTGATCACAAACGGATTGACAGTACTAACGAAAAGTTACAGTTGGAAAAAACGAAACATGTCATCCACCGCAGCATGAAATCGTTCGATTGTGAAGAAGACAGATCGACCTGGGAGCACAGCAGTCCGCTCTCTGCGTGTGTGTGTATGTGTGTGCGTATTGCTTTGTGTTTGTATGGCGTTCATACACTTACTACGTGTTGGGTAATCGCACCACCCACCACAGTCATCACGGTGCAATCTACAAATGTAATTCTTTTGCCCCGCGTGTTATTCAAGCCAGTTGCCACATGCCTGCTTGCGCACCTTGCGCACCCGTCAGGCACAGACACAACAACGCAAATGCTAACTGGGATGCACACACATGTGCACTGGCACAGAGACGCAGCACAGACTGACATTGTGGGGAGCATAATCTGCAGTTGATTAGTACACCTGGTCGCCATTTGGATAACGGGGGCAGAAACGACCTAGATTGTCGTCATCATCATGTCATCATCATTCCACAGATGACATTCGACGAAGGTGCGCATGCACACATAAGTGCAGCTGCTCTTTCTATGTATCGGTGCGTGTGTGTTTGTGTGTGTGGCGGAGGAGACACAAATGTTTGTGTACACACATACACGCACCAAAAATTTTCCCAGGTATTTCAATGCTCGTTAGAACATGGTCGTCTGCAACTCAGTGCCTCACTAGCAGGCAAAATGCACCTCATGCATCACAGGAATTCTATTCCGATATAAGTAGTATTGAATATGGATGACAGTACAAAATTTCCTCTGAAGAGTACGAGCAGTTTCGCGGTTGTTGCTGCTCATCAGGTTTGCGTACCCAACACTCTCCCGCCCAATCATCCCTATAGTTGTGGAGATTAGTTTTGGTTAACTGAGAAAATGATCTTCCACTCACCAACACCACAGCCCCCGCTTTCGTCGATGGTAAGTGTGAGTTTGATCATTTTTTGTGAATGACGAGTGACTGAGCTCGAATTTGACCGCACCGATGTCTGTGGTCGGATTCCCATTTGTAAGTGGAATCGGATAGCTTTGGTCACAACCCCCCGAGAATAACCAACACGCAGACTACGCAAAAACAACGCCAAGAACACTGTGAACAGTGACAACGACAACGCCAATGATGATGATGATGATGATGATGATGATGACCGCAGCAACCACAGAGTGATTGCTGCTGCCACCACGCCTATGAGCCACTGCTGAATGCAGCAGCACCAGCACCAGCACCAGCAGCTGTAGCAGCAACTGCACAAGTACCCCGTCACCGCGGCAATTTGTTGACTACTTTGCGGCCACAGCTTTGCCATATGTGAGCTCCAGTTCAGAGACAGTTACACGGGTCGAACGCCCAGACCAGGTTGACTGTGCGTGTGCGTGTACACTCGCCTGTGTGCACGACGTACGAGCAAACGTGAGATAGAGAGTGAATGAGAGAGAGAGAGTAGGCAAATGAATGTGACCGCGAGCTCTCGTTCGCCTGTTGGTTGTGCCGTAAGCAGCTAAGCGAAGCAGATGTGAACCGCCCAGCCGTGCGGTTCCTTGATCGATAAGAGGCGAGTTGCACAAACACAAAACACACCCGGAGAGCGGGAGAGAGAAATATACCGTCAGATAGGCGGATAGGCAGTTAAGCAAGCACAAAATCTGTTTTTTCAATTAGCCGCTCACAAACCTATTAGACGAATGCTTGGTGAACGACTTGCGACATTCGCAATAGACATGGTGGTTGTTTTTGATACACACACAGTACAGGCGAGATTGGTGTCATTTGTGACCGTCGTTTACATTGAGTACAATTTACATACATTCTCCAATCTGTGCATTTATAAAGGCTCTGGTCAGTAGACAATTTCAACTTGAAAGAGAATGAATGTTTCGTCAGTTGAATAGAATTGTTGGAGCCTATGTAGATGCCCTAGTGCTGAATTGAAAATTATCTGTTTCCTTTGTAAAACCAATTCCAAAATTAAGCGTTTAATTTGTTTCCTTTGATGGTGGAAGGGCCTAGACGTATCGATAACGCATGCTTGATTCAAAGTTTAAAGAGGCCGGTACAGTTACAGAGTAACCGTGTGAAGGAATTTATTACACCGTGATTCTTCTTGTTTACTGGAAGTTCATTGGAAAAACGGTTCTCGTGGCTGTAAGACAATTAACAGCCATCTCCAATTTGCTTCCACTATTGGTTGGAATGTGTCACACTAGAATACAGAGAGCTTCACCTCCTAATCAACTGTGGCAACCAAAATACCTCAACTGTATAACCAATTACTGCACCCACTGCACCCGTTTCTGTCCCGTGGCCGAAGACAGTGAAGGCATTTAAGCTGTCATTCTTAATCATCTGCAGTCGGCCCGTTCCTAACCCGTCCAGCTTTTGTATGGCCAGAATTATTTTCTTCGCTGATTATCGGTTCGTCTGTTGGTTTGATCAGATAATAATTTCCTGGGGACTGATTAGAAACGTCACATAATTGAATGCACCGGCCCACGGAACAGTAAGTAGGTCGGTGCTATTCAAAGTTAGAGTACAGACCTTCGTTGGAACCGTAGTAAGTGGTTGGATATATGTATGAAAATGGCTTTCGGGGTGAAGTTACTGTAAGAGTCAAGAAGTCTGTCTTCTTTTTCCTTCCCTCCCCTTCCATCACTCATGCACAAAATTGTCAGAACCTGTGCCTATCTTCAAGATGCTCCTCTGATTCTGTCCACATTGCGGTCGTCCTAGGGATCGGAACTCCCCAGGGGACAGAATTGTTCGCTACTGTGACACATCTGACAGGTGTCAACTAGTTGCCACGTGGACCTATATACAAATGAGCTTGATAGGTATCCATTGCGTTGACCTACCGACGGAGATAGTGGTGTCTGCATTGGGACGTGGTTTGGGCGCATACCAGCTAACAAAAACGGACAGGAAGAACAACCGGTATTTCCGTCAATCATAGCAGGTGGGACGGGCGGTAGAAACACTTGGTGAATTTGTGGAAATGACAACCGAAAACGTTCTTTCTCGAGAGGATGGTACCAGTGTGAAAGACACTACCTAATGAGCAGCCTTCTACTCCAACCAGATATTCCTGAAAGGGGGCTGAGCTCAAGCAATAATGGATTGCAGAGAGCAAAAGTAATCATAGGTTGCTCTTATTCAGCCGTGTATTTCATTGTCCGTGGGCTCGGTGGGCTGATCATGTTTCCGCGTTAAAATATGGTCTTTAATTCACTGGGAACACGTCCATCGAGCCCTCACTGGAACTCAAATCCAGAATGAACGATTGTTAATGGAATACCTAACCACCTAAGCACGCTTTATCACGTGACGCAAAAGTTCAATAAACCGTTGAGAGCCAGCCCGGATAAGCTCGTGGTTTGGCGCTCGACTCACAATCTTTCACCCCGGAGTTGTAGTCTCAGTGGGCTTCAGTGGATGTAAATTGCTAATATTTCTTAAAAAGGATGACTAAGCTGTAAAGTTTTCCCGTGGTTTTAAGTACTTCGTTTAATTCCCTTAAACAACGACGGAAATTCCGGAAGATTAGTGGATGAGCCGTTTAGAATATTCTGTTACCACTCTCTTTATTTGATGAAAACAATGAGCACCACGGTGCATTATGTGAATCCTAGTCTTTCCTCAGTTGAAATCAGTTCATGGTAAATATTCCGTGTAGTAATTATTTTTGCGTAGGCCTCGTAACATGGCGTGTCCTTTGTTGTCAGCTAGTCCACACAGATATAACATAATATTGAAAACACACGGTACGCTGTAAATTTCCTCACATCTACCTACTTAAAATGTATTTCTTATATCAAAAAACCACGACTAAATCAAATAAGTAAATAGATGCGTAGTGAAAGCGAAAGGGAGGAAGCGAAACTATATAAAGACGATCACGTGACCAAACCCGGAGACACCCTAGTGATTTTACTCGGACACAGTTCTGTTTTGTTAAGCGATCTGTTCGTTCTTTGTTTCCATTTCAAAGCGGCCGCTAATACCATCTTCTTGTTTGTCTCGTGTACCATGTGCCTTCATGCGCAATAAGTTTGCAGTTGAGGTGCCCGGGCGGTCTACCTGAAAATCTTGGTAACGCATGGCAGAAATTAGTCCACTCATGCCCGACCAAGACACTACACTTACAACCAGTTTGATTTTATCCATTTAGCGCAAAAGCCGGTCACAAGGATTTCCGTAGTGACCAAAATGTCTCGAAATGAAATCAGAATGCACGCGAACTGACAACTGAATGTATTGGTTTTTTGATGTACCAGTTACATCATTTTTATCGACTGGGAATTTACTGCGGAATATATATGGAAACGACAGCTGAGTTGCAAGCACTGTGCATAGCTGCCATAAGTGAGTCACACTGATGATACAGCTTCACAGTGAGCATTCCACAGCCAGAAATCGTTTAGCAGTTGACTCAGTCCGAGTTTGCAGTGGAATGATTGAGGCGTGCACGATGATGCTGTTTGCGTGAGGGTGAACGTTGCATCACTGGTCGAATAATGAAATTTATTGACTGGGATTCGGCCGATTTGACAGGTTTTGCAATGAACCACACAGACTTTAATGCACCGCGTGAGCACTACACCAGCTGAACTACGAGGCCACGCCGAAGGGATTCGAACTTTCCGCATATTGATTGACTTTTGGTCTGAATCGAATTCGTCATCGTGCATGCAGGTATGGGACGAAATCAGCACAATTTCCTTGTGTCCATAAAAACCTTAAAATCAGGTGTATTATTTAACCGGGTCCGGTTAGGAGTATAACTTATGGCTTCCTTTTCATGGGGATTTTATCATTATTATTATGGTTATTATCGATTACATGCATGTACATGGGGACAGTGGAAGGAGTATTCCCCAAAGCCAGGAAGATCCCCTAACCCCAACCAGCAGCCGTGCCCCTGATAGTGAAGTGAAGGGTCACAGAGGGCCTCAGTGGGTCAAGCGTGGTAGCTGGCCAGGTGACTGTGGACTATTGCGTTGATCTGAACCGAGCACAACACGTGACTTATCGGCTGGTTTCTTCGATTTCTCGATTGAGTGAAATTATACTTCTGTAGCCGGAGCTGCTTTTCATGTATGAAAATCTCTAAGCCACGTTTATTAAGAGGAGAGAATTTCGCAGCTTTTCTTTTATTCCCACAGCTTTGGTATAAAATTCGTCAACTTTGTTTATCGTTCTGGGTGGGAAAGCCACAGGTATCTGTATACCGCAGGTTTACTAGGTGGCTGCTTCTACCATGGCTTGCATCAATGGCAGTGTCAGCCTGCTCGGTTAGACAAAATGATACATTGGAGTGCTGACGTGGCTTGATTGTGGTGCTCATTCTCATTTTTCTTTAGTGATTGATTTTTAGTTTAGTGAGTTGCCATCATTATTTTTGCTCGTAAGGTCCTGTTCACAATGTGTACTTACTCACTACTGTTGTGTTACCATACCACGAAGGAAAAATCTCCAGGGACCGAGAACAAAAAAAGGTTGTACCATAGTAGAACGGAATAAGAGCATAGAAAATATATAAAAAGCGCATTTGTTTTGCTGACTGTCCTTCGGATTCCACCTTCCACGCACAAACCTCAGGTCATCCGACCAACCTACACTCGGAAGCACCAGACTCGAGTTTCGCTCTTGTTAGAGCTCATCAGTGGTGCATTTCTTCCGCAAGTAATTGCTTGATTATATACCAAAAAGCGTATTCCCCAGGGGGATATTATCAAACTGTGACACAAAATTTCCCTCAAGCTGTTGACTGATATCTCATATGCTTCAGTTCCTAATGATTGTGATACACGGTACTTACTGAACTGCGAATAGTACTTGTTCTACCCATGACAGAACTGATATGTACAATCTAAAACAGTCTTTTTGTGAGGGGAATTGATTTACACAAAACCATCGGTGATGTAATTCAGTTCGCAGTGTCAACTCTAAGCTCACCGCGAATCGTCAGCAGTGATCATCCACTGAGCCTCAACTGGGAGTGCAATCTGCGGCGAATGACTGTGAGTCGAACACTTGACCACCAGGCTCTTACAGCGGTTTGTTAAACGTGCACACTGTTTAATATAGAACATTTTCGCCACTGGCTTTTATACTTCTGATGATTTCTAACACAGATAAAATAGCTGTACCTCGCTTTCATGGCTTCACTGACGAGTCGAGAGTTGATCTTCTCATATAAGCACAACCATGAAAACTATATTGGCTGAAGAAACAGCCTCTACCGACATACTCATGTAGTAATCTAATCTAAATAGAGCCCAGGATAATTTACGTTACCCGATTATTCAGTTTACCTATATTTTCATACCTTGTTATATTTTAGCTTACTATGCTCGGAGCCGTTTATTCTAGCAACCAACTTTGCACACATTCGACTACCCATAGTGCAGCAAAGAATCATCTTAAATAAAAGGAAAATGTGAATAAATGACTGTGATTACCCGATGGACCGGTCAGTCTTGATTAAGTCACGAAGCTCCAAGCTAGATGGTGGGTAGACCTTCGAACGCGTCACAATGGGCACTACCTGTATGTCTATATCAAATAGACTACCACTAGTGTTGAAAGAAATAATTTACCCATCACCAGAGTCACTTAGAAACATTTCGGATTGGTGAAGTAACTGTTGTGTGGCGTGTCTGATAAATACGCGTGAACCTTGATGTTCTATTTTCAAAAATAAGAAAACAAATCAAACCAGGTGTCAAATGGCGTAAAGTACCTTGCGTTCCGATCCTGTCGTTTCCTCTTTTATGTGACAGTATCAAAGTCTACACACAAATAGATTTTTTGCATTCCTAACAGCCTGACTTTTAAAATGTCAGTCATGGACAAGTTTTTCATTCTTCGCGTATCGAACCAACAATTAGAAAGCTTCGATTCGCGGAACACAGTCCGATAACAACCGGAGTTCATTCAGTGATATCATTTTCTGCACGTTCACAAAGGAAACGCTGAGCTGCCATGTTTGCTGTTCTTGATGGTGCACGAAAACCACGTCAGTTTATTTATGGTACGGTGTACGAAATACAACAGTAGAATAGACTAGATTGGAAATTCTAGCGTGTGGTTGGAATGGTGGATCTGTCAACATGATGCAGTTGACTATCTATCCTTATGGACTAAATATAGGCAAAGCAGACTACAGTCCCTTGAGTCATTTGATTGCCTGGTCAACAAGTTTTCTATTATGAGATTAGGTTGCCAGAACCTTAGAAACTTGTTAGTTTGGTTTATATATGTGAGTAACCATTAGCTGAGTGAAAGAAGAATAATTTTGCTGAAAAAGTATATTTTAAAAACCGGAAAAACGGTTTGGACTTACATACATACATACATACATACATACATACATACATACATACATACATACATACATACATACATACATACATACATACATACATACATACATACATACATACATACATACATACATACATACATACATACATACATACATACATACATACATACATACATACATACATACATACATACATACATACATACATACATACATACATACATACACACATACATACATACATACATACATACATACATACATACATACACACATACATACATACATACATACATACATACATACATACATACATACATACATACATACATACATACATACACACATACATACATACATACATACATACATACATACATACATACATACATACATACACACATACATACATACATACATGATACGCTTAAGTGCGGGTTAAGAGGTTATTCCACCATGACTCAATATAATCGCATTGGTTTTGTCTGACATTCCTCATACTATACGTGGCACCATTCTTGAACGATGGTAAGACTTTCCGACCGTCGTCAGTCAATGTTTGTCAGCGAAATCTTATGTAGGTTCACGGCTTTTGTAGTCCCATTGTACATGTTTCTAAGAATTTGTTTCCCTCGTTGTATGACTGGGTTGGTTGCGTTTCGTCCACACGAAGAAACAGCATTGTTGAAATTGTGGTTTTTTGTCATTTATGCACTCGGGGTTCGTGTGTAACAATGTGACCATTCATTCTCGGCACAAAAAGGCAAGATAAGGGAATTCGTTTTGGGCATTGACTCCGGTGTGTTAGTTTTCACACGGGCAGAATTTTCTCATAAATTGTATTCGATTCTCTTTCTCCTACAAGCACACGGGATCACGAACCAAGGTTGACAGTACCGGATACACACATATATATGCACATATGTGGTGCGCTTGTCACACCAGTATAGGTGATTTAGCGGAAGTCACCATTCGTGTCGCCAGAATTCGTGGCGCTGTGCGCATAAGCGACTAATCTCAGGTTCGTCCAATGGTGGCGGAAAGGGGGGGGGGGTGGTAGGTAAGGAGAGTGAAACACCTCAAAATGTCTTCAATTCAGGTCGATACCAGGTAGACTTTTGGTCTTGTTACTCACTCGAGGCTTCAGCGCGTACATGTGTGCGCGATTGGTTGATTTGCCGGATGAAAGTACGCGGCTTGGTGAATGGATGGGTGTTGTTTGTGATAGTCTCATCGTGTGGGTCTTCGAACAAAACTAGGCGTGGAAATACGTATACCGCCTGTCATTTTAACCAGAGCTGGGGAAATGCAATTGACTATCGTTTTGCCTGGAGTTCATTTTTGGTGCTATCGGATCGGTGTTAGAGATAGATGGAAAGAAAAAGGACGAAAACCAGCCGTAGAAACATCATTTTTTGGTGGAAAACACTGAACAACGGGCAACGTCTCATTGTTCGGCTGCCAAACTCTTGCGCACATATACAAAAGCCAATGGCGCCATGATAAATATACCTCATAGTCCGCCTCAGTTCTTTGTTTGTATGTGACGACTGGGAAACGAATCCCACGGATCACTTTCATTCCGAATAGTGGGGGAGTAATAAGAAATTGTGTGCATGTAAGTGTTGGTGTGGTGGGTCTCAGACACCCAGACGAAGATGAAAGCAACTTGAGCGGGATGGTAAAGAACAAGATACGAGGCCCAGGACAGCTAAATGGGACAGATAAAGGCTGATTTGTCCATACTGCTGAAAATGTGTGCATCTGTACCTACACTGAATAGTGGATAGCCCTTACTGTTTTGGATAGACGACAATTAAACAGGTGTGCGTGGGTTTATTGGTCACCATCGTCAAAGGGAGCCTGATGTTCACAACTCTTCTAACCGCCCCCTTTTCTCTCTGTCTTTGATGTCCTTGGTGTTATTGTTGTTGTTGGTGGTGGTGGTGGCTGTGGTGGTGGTGGTGGTCGTAGCGATGGTGACGGTGGCAACGCTTCAACCGATGATTCGAGGGCGTTATCCACAATTCACACCTGCGATGTACCCCTTTGTCTCTTGCAGACATGGTTCAACAAGCCAGACCCTAACGCTTGTACTCGATTTGGATTTACGAAGAAATATACCAACTGGGGAGACTGAACCAAGTGGATACGGAGAATGCCAAATACGGAGGATATTTATCATTCCTTGCACTTACATCGGCAAAACACGAATAGGACGTTATGGGTTTCGGATGAAGGGGTGGCCGATAGAGCTGCTATTTGTACCATGAGGTACTCAATCTATTCACCTGCATCACCACCGCAACGTGTAGTTCGTGTCTCCCTGGTTTATGCTGCGCGAATCTACTCCGGTACACCCATTAATTTCACGTGAATCGATCATATCTTCGACACCGAGTTAGTCGCCTGCGTGACTTTTATTGACCACGCTCGGACAAAGGAAGCCAATACGTATGGAACGCTGGCGAGCAATGAATCGAAAGGAACGACGGATAGGTTCGGAGGATGATATCGTTCGTCAGGAATAGCACGCAAATGGGACATTAGGTACCAACACTCGTTATGAGTGACTATTTGCAGATATGCAGGATGAGGATGAATCCCAAGGATTGAACCATAAAAAGGATAATTAGGCCATGGTTGGCTGAACATGTAAGGTGCACGTTCTATTCGCAGAAGAGTCTGTATCGCTTGTGCATACACCCTGACTATTCTTTTACCGACGCCGCTCACAAGAGTTTGTAGACGGCCATAAGGATACTTCTGACAAAAAACCATCACCACGGGTATGTCAGCTTTATATTCTTGAGCAAAGAAAAAATAAATTCATACAATAATGGCACACTTCCCTGAATGCGATAGAGAATTGTGGTCACAAGAAATCCGCACGGCGGTTTTAGTGGGTGGATTTAAAAAAAAATGCAAATTCACACGTTTGTTTCGGGATTAAATAACTCATTTTCAGTTGCTGTTTATCACCAGGGCCCCAATGGTCTTTCCCAATGATCGGGTTTGGATATTCCGGGTTGTATGTTACCAACTGTGAACGGTATAATCATTAATCTCATCAATGGTACTCCGCTACTGCCAGTCAGTTTGGAGGTACATAGTAATCCGCTATCGCACGTCTTGCTACCATGCTTGACCTATCGAGGCCTCAAGTGTCAGGGTTAAGTTGTTGGTTATCCACGCAGTGGGCTTTTGAAGCTACGGTATACGTCTGTCCCAGAGCAGCCATGATCACACATGGAATAAATTGTCCATTTGTCATCTTTTATATTAAATACACACATAACACATATCTCGATCAAGTTAGTACATGTTTTCGTGGTCAGGAAATTAATTCCAAAGGAAGCTTCTACTTGACATCGAATCATACACGCATGCCTAACGATGCATCTTCTCATTATTTCCGTTTATCTCCAATACTCTTTTGTGCTTGCTCTATTGTTTTTACACTGTACAATAAAACGTCTTTTTATCCACTATTCTATGTACCATTATATCCAACAACACAACTGGTATCGCATAAACTTTTTCACATTTGTGATTGCCTCTATCAAAAGAGTACATTTTTGTAACATGTTAATGATACATAGAGTAGCTAGTGATTATTCATTCAAAAATCACACTGAAATCAGTTTACACGGATTTTCTATAATTTTTTGGTGGACTTTGAACAATGCATGAAAGATTCTTCGAATAGAAAAACCCAGAATTTGATCATTAACTTACTCGTGGATAGCTTTACCCTATTTCACTTTCATAAGGCACATATGGGCACACGTTATATACATCTGTGATCATCACGGTTGTTTTGGGTAGTTCAGTTTCGGGAGAATCCCCTCCTGAAATCAACTATTGCGGACTATGTTTCGTCTTGTTGAGTTCTTCAACCTGTACGTTCAGACGAATAGTTCTTTATGGGTTATTTATTATTATTATTACTATCGTTTTATCACGTGACTGATTTTTTCGTCCGTGAATAAAATCAGCGTCGTATTCACCGGAAAGTTTACCGGTTGGAACGGAAACCAAGTGAAATAATTTATCGTCATCGGGTGTGGTTTTCGATTCCTGGTGGTATAATATTAACTGTGTACTGTACTACGTTATATGACCAGGGGCGGGAAGTTCAACAGGCGACAATATAGGATGGATTGAATTATCAACTGGTTTCTAGATTAAAACAAGGATAGTGGAGATCATGTTGGTTAATCGGAATGGGCATGGAGTTAATCCGATTCTACAGCTGTAATCTCATTTGAATCGCATGGGACGTGCATCCAAATACAATCCCATATTATTTTGATTTTTTTCTCAAAATATCACATGATAAACATATGCGTAAACTATTTTTATTTATCTCCGAGGCTGATTAATGGCGTAGTATGCAAGAGCCAGTGACTTCCGGCCAGGGGATTGGACGATCTCTTTCTGCAAAAATACCACAAGAAAATCTCCATCAGCCGAGACTCAGTAAGTGCATCGGCAAGATCGTACACTTGTGTTAATCGAACAACAATGTGATTGCCTACAGCCTTGCTCACTACAATGGCTTTTCTCAATATTGTGCCCATCATTTATCATCAGAGTAGTGTCTACAGAATTATTTATTTTAAACAAATTATTTCAGAAATCCTAGAACAGTTGTGGGCCGAGAATCAAAAAGGTCTATGCCCCAACAGAAAAGGACAGATTTGATCTACTCTTCACTATATTTACTCACATTCATTCCATTTTCCAACGAATCAGTAGCCTGTATGATTGCAGACCATGAACTGAGAATGACTTCGCATCGAAAAGAGGAAAATTTCACGCGAGATAGTTACGTTTTACCTCAAGTATATTCAATACTTGTGGTGGAATTTGTACTATAGTGCCACCCGATCGTCCTAATTGCTTTCAACGTACCTCGGCAAATATATCCAGGGGAGTAGAATATCATCATCATCATCATCATCATCATCATCATCATCATCATCATCATCATCATCATCATCATCATCATCATCATCATCATCATCATCATCATCATCATCATCATCATCATCATCATCATCATCATCATCATCATCATCATCATCATCATCATCATCATCATCATCATCATCATCATCATCATCATCATCATCATCATCATCATCATCATCATCATCATCATCATCATCATCATCATCATCATCATCATCATCATCATCATCATCATCATCATCATCATCATCATCATCATCATCATCATCATCATCATCATCATCATCATCATCATCATCATCATCATCATCATCATCATCATCATCATCATCATCATCATCATCATCATCATCATCATCATCATCATCATCATCATCATCATCATCATCATCATCATCATCATCATCATCATCATCATCATCATCATCATCATCATCATCATCATCATCATCATCATCATCATCATCATCATCATCATCATCATCATCATCATCATCATCATCATCATCATCATCATCATCATCATCATCATCATCATCATCATCATCATCATCATCATCATCATCATCATCATCATCATCATCATCATCATCATCATCATCATCATCATCATCATCATCATCATCATCATCATCATCATCATCATCATCATCATCATCATCATCATCATCATCATCATCATCATCATCATCATCATCATCATCATCATCATCATCATCATCATCATCATCATCATCATCATCATCATCATCATCATCATCATCATCATCATCATCATCATCATCATCATCATCATCATCATCATCATCATCATCATCATCATCATCATCATCATCATCATCATCATCATCATCATCATCATCATCATCATCATCATCATCATCATCATCATCATCATCATCATCATCATCATCATCGTCATCATCATCGTCATCATCATCATCATCATCATCATCATCATCATCATCATCAGGTTGAGAAGGAATGATTGATAATGTCCAAGCGGTCATCGCAGTAATCTGAAAACAGTCTTCTTCATGATTTACCAAATAATTCAGACAATTACAGATCAACGGTAGTGTGTGTGTGTGTGTGTGTGTGTGTGTGTGTGTGTGTGTGTGTTAGATCGTTTGTCAATTAGATTCGCTGGATTTTGTCACACTTGCCCCCAGTTGGCCTCGTCACCACTGGCCCCGAGTAGTGGGAGCAGGTGTGACAACAACCCAATGAATCTAAACGACAAATGATTTGACACGCACGCACGCACGCACGCCACACACACACACACACCGCTGATCTGTAACTGATTCCTCCGAGTCATTTGATTGTAAAACTGACTTGAGTAAGGCTAGCCACGATAACCGAAACGTCCGCTAGTCATAACTTGTCTACCGACAAGGCTGTGTTATTGACCTTATTTTTTCTTGATTATTGCTTTTGACAGATGGAATTCAGTAACGTTAATTCACGCTTGGGGGATTTGACAAGGACGGGAAATGTTGAGAATAGAGCAAAATACACGCAAACAGCTGTTTTAATAAAGTATTCAATTAATCATCCACTAATACTCTAACAAATAACAATTTTTTCCTCTCATAAAAATACGATGTCAAATAAACATCAACCGAGGAAATACACTGCTAATGAGGTACTCATTAAGCGACAATATTCATTTTAATTATTTATGTAGCATAACAGAGATGGAGCCGGGGGCGGGGAGTATTGTTTTGTACGTGCATCGTTTCACTACCGAAACATTTAACGTCTCATTCTAATTTTTCTTGAATTTTACACTTCTCTTTAGTGTTTAGCTAGAAAGCCAACAGTTTGTGAAATCCACACGACCAATCGGCGAAAGCGTGACGTGAATCAAGGCAAGGAATCACGTGCTATCTCAGGATAGTGTCTAAATATACGGGCTGAAGTTGTGGGACTGTTAAATGTGGAACGGTTTGAACAGATGAATAGGTGCCCGTAGAAAATGAGATTGACGTGAAATGTTATGGTGCGACTTTTGTATGAATGCGTGCCACAAGGGTATATAGCCATCGTGATCAAGGTTACCAAAGTCATTGACCGCGATGGCTGTCGGTGCAGCGGGCGCGGCTTTGGTTGGTGCTTCTGTGGTACTTTCTCGCTTAGGTCGCGATACGGAGAGGAGTTTCTCAGATTTTAAAAATGATTTTCGGGTTTTTCAAAGCGAAACTTCAATTTTCTCTATATTCATGATGGCGTAGTTACCGTTGGCTGTATAATTCACCGAAATGAGTATCAGTCGTCGTGCATGTTTGAAAGATGCGCCAAAAGTAGCTTTTTCCCGCCCCCGGATGTTTGGTTTATACCGCTATCTCAGCAGCCTTCTTTGGTAAACGCGCCAAAACCAATACGTGTGCCATAAAATATACCTCGTTCATTTGAGGCAAATGCATGAACGATTAAATGTTAACTCAAACCATAGACTCTTAAGAAGCCAGGTTCTATAGCCTTCCGTGGGACAAGAACTAAATAGCAGTGAGAAATTCTAGATCTTAGATCCGAAATTTCCCTGACCTATCACATAAGTAGACCGTAAATTTAACTTGTTCACAGTCACACCCTCAATCTTCCAAACGGTATCATCAACAACCACATCTTCTAAATCGTTCTCATACACATAATCCCAGGTTCAACAAAACCTGTTTCTTCTTAGATCTATTTAACTCAGAGCTTCCAAACTAAAAATAAGCTGCACAAGCCGAAGACGATCTGGACTAGACGGAATCAGGAACTAGGTATAGACCCGGCACGTTCCACAAACATCGTGAACGAACAACGCAATCTGAAAGGCATCCTGAAGGTCCCTTTAGACACAAACTGGCAATAATATCACTGTCACGTTCTTTGCTATTTAGTCTATCCGTGGTAGTATATTTTTAATCTCTGGGCGGGATAGACTGGAATCTACTAAATCTTTTGTCTTTTGGCGGTGTACATTTCATAAAAAGCCTGTCTTCTGACATTCAAGCTACTGTCTTTGATGTCGGATGAATATTGAGAGGAACGAGTGATGAGTAAGACGGTCGCTAAGCCAATGGACCCGGTTGCCGTAGAGTACCTTTTCTTGAGACCAATATGTAGTTTATTTGTGTAAGATTATCATATCACACGAAGGACTGACTTTTCTCAAGACAGTCTGACGATAGCCCATTGCAAAGGATCGGAAAAGTTCCACCGAACAAATTCTGTGGTATTGTAGTGGTCAAGAGTTGTAATCGTCGCACGCCTTATCTTAATTTTTCATAGCTCCGTCTATTCATTGCACTCGCCTATGAACCCTTCACGATCCGCCAGCCGCCTCAAAAACAGTGCCCCGAAAAGGAGCAGAGCAGCAGTGTTGGGATCACCGAGAAAACACCGAGCTATCTCGGACGCAATTGTCTCCTATCACGACACCAAGATTTAGGGGAAGTGCCATTGGAACTTTGAAGTAATTCACGGAACGCATCAATTCAACCGTCAGCCTTAGACGAACTGGGATTTTGGCGGAGACGACTAGAAGATCGGATCTCAGGGGCAACTCTCCAGTTGACCGAAAAGGCTAGAAATGCCCTCCGAAAAGGTTACCCAGACTTCCGTGATATTCTACGAAAGACCACTCGTTCTGCCAGAAGTGACCGCAACAACTACTGAACTGAAATCCCGTAAATCGCGGAGACTGCCGCTACCCGCGGCGACTTCTCAAAGCTGTTCCGCGTAATCCGTACTGCATCAGGTAAGCGACAGTCAACAGAGCCCCTCCTTCTCAACACTTCCGGGCTACTCTTTCCAAAACAACGTAAAAAGAAGCAACGACTGACCGAACACTTAGATTGTTTACTGAAACTCTCCGTGGCAAACTCTGTGAACCAAATCCCGGCAAACCACAGCGAACACTGCGAGTTTGTAGCAAGTTTCCAAGCCGAGAAGGTATTGCTGACGTAATACACAAGCTGAAGAACCGGAAAGCCATTGCAGAAGAGAGAAAAGCACTGTAGACGTATAAATCATGTCCTTCGACACTGCTCCAGTCACTACACACCCTGTTTTTCTCAGTCAGAGAAAAAGGACAATTCCCAACGGTCTGGGGGACTTCATTTCAACTTTCTCTTCAAAAGAAAGTTGACAGGACCGTGTGCGCAAAATACCGTGGCATCAGTTTAATCGACATTGCCGGCAAAATATTCTCCGTGCTTTTGGTGGACCACTTCTCTGCTGTGCGCCACGTGCGTACACGCCCCAATCAGGGAGGCTTCCGCTGTGATAGAGGTGCGTGAACCAAATAGTCGCCATCCGCCGAGCATCAAAGTATCGGTACAAGTTTCAGCAACCGAATGCAGCTTGTTTTATTGATTCTCGGGCTGCCTTTGACTCAGTTGACAGAGAATCGTTATGAAGTACACCACAAGCGAACGGAATGCCTCAGAAACTTGAACGTCTCGTGAGGTCATACTACTCAAATGTGTGCGAGAATAGGCGTTTACGGAGAAAAATCCAGTAATTTCTTCCTTAATTCCGGTTTCAGGCAAGGCTGTCCCTTGTCAACAGTTTTGTTCAGCTACACAATCGACTGGATAATGCACAAGGCGCTCACAGATTATATAGGTATTCAGCTTGGCAATGATGCATTGCGCGCCGATTTGGAATTCACAGGCGATATCGTCATTCTTGTGGGCAGCCCAACCGCAGCCGGTCCGAAATGGCGTAGAATATTAGCAAAGTCCATAAGATTAGTGATCAATACATCGAAGACTACGATCTTTTCCACCTGTGCTTCACAGTCCATGCAAATGCTATTCGTCAAAGGTGAGCAAATCAAGCATGTTCCCGCACCCAAGTGTCTGGTTTACACGTCTTCCCAAATGGCCAAACCAAAAACGAAGTCAAACTGAGTACTGACAAAGCCAGAGTTGCGCTTCTCCAGCTGCGCAATGCATTTTGGGAACGCAACGAAATCAGTCTCCAAACCAAAGTCTGCATCTTCTGGGCCCTTGTATGACCAGTTCTAACATACGGTTGTGAAACATGTCCGTTGCTCGTCGAGGACATTAGATAACCGGAAGCTTTTGACCGTCTGTGTCTGCGACGAATTCTGAAAATGGCTTGGCACGACATGCTTTCAACCAACATAATGACACTCCAGCGTTTTGATATCTAAAAGCTGCAAGTGTTCCTCCAACGCCGACCGTTGCAGGATTTGGACATGTCGTACGACGTTCATATATAGGGATCTCAAAACGGTGCCTCTCTTCTGCCCCGCCTCCGGGATGACTCTGCGGCCTTGGAGCGCATCTGAAAATATGGGTCAGTACTGGCAGATCCAATGCTGAACTATTAGGAATCCAGCATATCGCTACTGGAAGCAGAACTGTATTTCCTTGTGCTCAGGTCTCACATCCGATTGTCGTTCATGAACAGGTGCCATTCGAAATATCCATGAAGACGACTCATCCTCTCGCTGGAGAAGGACGCCTAAAAGTGAAGGTAAAAAGTAAATTCACGACGGCACACTCTAAATCCGGTTTGATATTCTATGAATAGGAACTGCAGTGCTCACTCTAACACGTCAACCGCACATCCGTTGTGTTGCAGTGATACCGAACAAGACTGACTTGGACACACAGGTGATGGCGAATGCGATTTCCTGTTCTTCCGTTTTACTCCAATCGGAAAATGACTGGTGCTTGCTTTCTAACAACTGAGACTGGAAACACGATTAACTGCTTCTTTTTTTAATACGAATCCGTCATAGATAGATAAGCTCAAAGCAAAACTGAAGGGAGAATGTGTGATCGGATGACTGTTATAATTAACAGAACAATCTCGTTACCCCGTAGACGTTTGCGTGTTTTCCAGCTTACAAAACGGTAATCAAAATGAAATTCAGATTTATCCCGAATGGAATGAACTATTTCATGAAAATTTTATTTTTCTCTAACGGGATCGCTCTAATCTCATTCCATTCGGGTATCAAGATAAATGGGTGTGGACCGTTTTGGATAGACAAACTTCCTCCTAGGCACTCATGAATTGGGGGTACCCGTATTTTGATTTTGATTCCAGGCAACTTTTTCCCAGTTGCAAAAGTCATTGGCCACGTTCATGTCCCAGATGCTTAAGTGTGTGAATAAATGTTCATTCACTTATCCGTCCCATCAATTCTATGCGGCCTATTTTGAAAACGGATTCATTTTTCCGCCTTCCAACCGTCGGTCCACCCCGTTTCTCGAGAAGAATAATTATTCACATGGTGTTTCAAAGCATTCAATCGGGACATTTTTGATCGTTGTCTTCTTTTTTTGCCTCTCTCAAGTACGTCCATGTGCTGGCAACGGGTTGAGTGCTGGCAATGTGCGTTGTCGAACAACACGACCGGCGCAACGGGTCTCTAAGTCTCTTTCAATTTCATATCGGGTTTGGAGAGGAACGTGCACGGGACAAATCACGCCATAATGCACGAACACACTTGGAAGAGCAAAGCAGCGCCATGTTTTTGTATGTATTCGACAGGTGAGATATTGATATGAGGATGGTGGTGTACTGAGTTAGGAGATGGCACGAACGGGACAGTGACGGAGCTAGTTATGCTGGTGTACACCAGTGGCGGCAAATATTTGATCTTGTTCCGACCAACAAAGCACGTCGCTTAGCATGCCTTCACGTAGCCAACACGCCCGCGCATACATGCACCAACGCGGGGACATGGCTTTCACTTTAGACACATGAAAATTTAATTACGGAAATTTATCTTCGATTGTGCCTGTCCGTTGAGTATATGAAACACGCATGTCGTCAAAACCGTCCTCCGTGTACGCAGCTGAACAACAAGGTGGGACAAATAGGAGGTGGGTTCGTAGACTGATTGAACTTCTACAACACAATCACACGCACACATCGAAAGCAGGTGTCGAATTCGACGTTTTAACATGGAATGAAAGCAAGGCTAAACAAAACAAAACAAAAACTATCAAAGAGATAGAGTCAAAGCGAAATTTGATGTATCCGGACGTGACTGTGATTGCGACTGGGAACGTTTGTCACATGGCCGTCTGTTTCTGACCAACTATCCAACCGATTAGCACCTTCATGTTTAAACATGGTTACTGGGTCGAGTTACTATTGAGAGCATTGGCAGCACTATCATCGTTGTAACCAAACGAGTGGGCGGTTAGTGCCGGCGGTTGTAACGGGATTGCCGAAAACCGGGACAGCGTTATTAGCCGCGCAATGTAAGCGGCTTCGATACCGACGCACCATATAGTTCGATGATATCAGAGGAAGCAAGCAATGACAGTGTTGGTGTTGTTGTCGTTGTTATTGCTGCTGAGATTGGTGGAGAAAATTGATTTTCTAGATGCTCACAACAAGTGGCCAAGGATGGTGGCAGCATCGTTTGAAAGGCGTGTGTCTGGTGTCGCCGATACCTCTGTGTTCGGTTATCTTTGCTCCTACACCGTGAAGCAACAGACAACAAATCACAAGTGAACATGCGCACAAACACACACACACACACAAGCAAAAAGTTGTACATATATTGCGCGACTCACCTGTGACATGCGAACACTTGTCACGCAAATAACCCAAGCGAGTCCATCTGTCACGAAGATTTGCGTCCAATCTATCAAATTTTTAATGACTAAAGTATTACGGCACACGCATGTGCTAATGGACGAGCCTAGAATCAGGCTGAATTAACCGCCGGTTGAATTGTGTAGAGCGGGATGAGAGAAAGAGGGAGATGGAAGCTAGAAGAGAGAGAGAGAGAGAGAGAGAGAGAGAGAGAGAGAGAGAGAGAGAGAGAGAGAGAGATAGATAGAGAGAGAGAGAGAGAGAGAGAGAGAGAGAGAGAGAGAGAGAGAGCACGACAAGAGAAAGGGACTGAGGGTGGTGGTCGAGACCAATCTACTATCAGGTTGTGCTACCCACGGGACAAATTCTGGCTTCAAATTATCCCCTATCCTGTCGATACAATCACGTACGACTAGATTTTGTCTCATCACCCTCCCTTTTGCTTTAAAGCTTGACTGAGTCATTGCCGCATTCACTGTATTCTTTATCAATGGAACCGAAGCACGAGGGCTGAGGCATGTGGTGGGCGCATTTGCATTCAGTTCTTCCCGTCCCTGATGAAAATAAATTTGATATTTGTATTATTATGATTATAATTATTAAAATCACTTCCCTCATCCGAGCCAACAACGAAAGCGAATATCTCTGCTGATCCACTAAGGCTGATATTCTTCTCCTAGTCTTCTGAAAGCAGTCTATCCAACTTGCCATTTGCTCATTGTGCGCACACGCTTTCCGTGGCTTTGCTGCATGATACATTCACATCTATCCGCATAATACCTGTATTGATAAGTATAGATATCTCACGCTACCTATTAGGATAGAGACAGAAGGCATCCAAAAATATATCTGATCTAGGGCTTTCTGATTCACCTCTCGCTAAATTTCAATAAAGCAGTCATCACTGAACAAACAGCTTTTTAAACTGTCAGAAGTCGATTGCACGCCACTGGCCGAATGCTGCAAAATAAGGCGGTAGGAGGAGGACGTGTGCTCCTTCTCCCTTTCTCTCTCTCTCTCTCTCTCTCTCTCTCTCTCTCTCTCTCTCCCTCTCTCTCTCTCTCCCTCTCCTCGGCCCATTTTGATTTGTCGGATAGATACACTCTAATGTAAGGTTGGCCCAGTCACACTTGAGGATGACTATATCTGCACTTGGTGTACACCATTTCAGTTGGCCAAGTATGAATGCTTTGAGTGACATCCGGTATGGTATAGTTGGTGCTTTTCTTTGTCGAAAGTTATCATTTGTCTTGTGTTTGAGGTACTGCAACACACCGGATAGAAATCCTAATGTAATGGCAACACTTGAGAACTGGTAGTAATTGTGGATAAAAAGAAGGCCATATATGGACTAACATAACAGAGGCTAGTGAGCTATTCAATGTTTTCTTATAGGTTGGTTATTGGTAAACTATGTATACTTACAATGAAATGATTTCGATATCAGTTGTGCTAGGTTTGATGTCTCCGGAGTGGTACTGAAGACTCAGGCAATATGAAGCAGCTAAATAGTTAAGAAATTTCACTTACACGATAAATACTGAGTGACATGAATGGCCGATCAGCTTCGGTGTACGTGGTGTCATCCTCTATAGACCAATTTCAAGAAAAGTAATTTAAGCCCGTTACTCATAACACGAAGAATATTTCGGCTTCCAACAATACTGAGTCGTTGACTATTAACGATTGGTGATTCTCAGCGAGTCGAGTTAAATCACTGTACAATGACTGAAGATTTTCTTCGAAAGTGTTTTATTTTTTGTGGCATGATGGAAAACACAACTATGTAATAATTGTGGTTGCTATAAATTTGAACAACTTTTCTGACGTTGTCTTATTTTAGAACGATGAACTGATTAACTTTGAGCATCATCATGCGATTCTCTTACCTGAACAGTCAGTTGTTTCCAAGCAATGAGTTGATAATAAATATTATTGGAAAAAATTCACAGAACACAATAGGATAATCATTCATTTTAACATTACACAACGTAGGTCATGGAACAATGCAACAGTTTCAATGATTCCCATACACGTTCGCGATCCGATTCTGCCGGCTTTAATGTTCTTCAGTCTCCGTTTCAGTTCACCAGATCTATCGTTCGTTTTGGTCCAAGCACGATTCTCCGAAAGAAGAAGATGATAGTGATGCTCGTTGAAAGTGCACGATGCCACATGATACCAGTGCCGCTCTTTCATCAGTCACTGTAAACCAAATTGTGGAAATGGTGAGATTTTTGTGCATCACGTGGACTGCGTTCAAGTGTTTGCAGTCACATGAACATGAATTCAACGAGTCCACTGTCACACACACACACACACACACACACACACACATGCACATTCAACAGAAATGCTAACAGCACACTTATCTTGCACAGGATTTCAAAGCCTTCATTTTATCAATCTGTTGATTATCAAACTGATCGATTAGTAACTGTGACAAAATAACCTGCCGACATGCGTTTGATTACGCGAGTTACATAGGTCAAATCGACACGGTTACTTCTAGTCTCATCAATACCGTTGAGGTCTGGTTACCAATTTAATTCCGGTGATTGATGACAACTTTTGAACGTCAGTGTTTTATGGACGTCGCAGAAATAATCTTCTGTTCGTATTTGTGAAACGATTAAAATGGGCAGTCTAACTGTACCACTAATTGTGCAGTTTCCAAACATGAGAGGGACGACAATGGTCCTGGCACCGTCGGTGTTCACAGATTAGCAAGCTAACCTTTTCTTACGAGGAAGGTCCACAAAAATATCAACAACAGTCAAATTTCTCTATGTGCGAGCGACTTTGGCGCGGTGACTTCCTCATATATACCAAAATATACTTTAGTGCAAATAAACGTATGTCAGCGTTTTGCAGAGTGTTCAGTATCAGTAGTAAGTATGAAAACCACATGCTCAGCATGACTTAGTGAACTGGAATAGTGGGTGGCAAACGTAAGGATTGTAAACTATGCTGAATTCCGTGGATGACTGAATCCGCTTCGTGAAATCTTCCTTTCTGAACTCAATATAATTAAGCAAGACGAAAGCCTGTTCAAGAATCTTTACAAGTCTACTCGAAACTCGTGCAGAAGGGTATCTGGTACTCACGTTTTCTTCTCATATATCACAGCGTAAAGACAGGAACTTATGAATGGATATCTGTCGTAACTGGTAAGTAGTAATGATGCTCTAGAAAAATAACCCTTGTAGTGTGCTTTAATGCTGAGAGTAATTATACTCAAAACTCAGACGAAACCCTATCTTAGCCACCACCAGTTGGCCAAAACCTAGACGGAGTATGAGCCTCTGAGCGAAAACAAAACCGGATTTATTAACATTTAAGTAGCCCAGGTATTATTAGAAACACAACGTTCACAGTCGATTATACCTGTGAGCTGATTTTCTTCACAATCAAAATCCGTGAGGATATTCTTCGTAATTTTTATCATGGTACTGACACGAAAGATATTTGCATCACAGAATAGAAATGAGACCTAAGTGAAATTCACGGTTGCAACTTAGATCCAGAGCTGGGTTCAGGTCGAGCCTTGATTCTAACACACCAAGTTGGATAGCACCATGAACTAATCTCCCTAGTTCGTCGGCAAATGACTCTCTGAAAGTGATGAAAACGTGAAACATCGTGTGCTCTGTGAACTGATCAGTTCTATCAATAATCATGATGGTTTTAGCTAATTCGTTAACTAGCCTTCCATCAGATATACTGATAACTATATAACTTACTTATTCCTCAATACGTTGTTGTCAAGTCTCTCTCTGCCAGGAAAAGTGACTGTAAACTCTCAGTTCGATCTCATACTACCCAGTAATGTTTCAGTAGTAGTTAGGCACGCTGATGGGTGAATACTATTTATAATTCCATCCTGTTGGGAACGGCCATATATGAGCACAACCTCGCTCATGTATAAAACTGTCGCTCATTCATCGCGTAGGGACAACTCGTACTCCTGGTAGCTCACATCAAAATAACACAGTTTTTTTGACCAGGTTCGAATCTCACCGCCACCAGTCAACTTTTTATACTAGTACTATAGTACTATCACGTGCCGTATTATCACATGTAACCCATTAGGTTATTGTGTCTCTTCGCTCCACTACACGGGATCGCGCGGTGCTGGTTCGTCCTGGTTTTACAATGGGTCACTTTCACTGAGCTCATTCACAAGCATGAAATAAAAGGGGAAAAGATGAATGCGTGACCAGCAGTCGTGGGTTGCTTATGTGACTTTTGATCAACTCAATCCACGGAACTAGAACCATAAATACTTTATAAAACCTTACTGAAAACGAACATGTTAGCTCATTGTACGTGTTGAACTGCCTGTGGTCGTTCCATGTTCACATCCTTTAGTGAAGTAGACCAACCAATATTCATTTATTCACTATGAGCTTAAACAATTTGGCTGACGAATCCGTCCAACTGGTCGTCTGTTAGGCTAGGAATATAACGCAGTGTAAATGTTGTGATGCATCGGTAAAATGAAAACCGTCTTCCCGAAATGTAGCACACTCTAATTCAATCGGACTTGAAGTTCGTGCAATATGTCCAGTGCCGTGCTGTGCAGTTATATGTTTATACTTCTGATTCCGCAATCTTTGATCCTCGATTATCCGAATCTGTCCTCACAGCATGTCATTCCGGTTGGGTTGATCCAACTGATTTGTAGTTCTTACCCCTTAGACCAAATTTGGTTTGTTCAGGCTGCTGTCGCGGCCTTGGCCTTGGTCGTGGTGGTGGTGGTGTTGCTTAGACCTAAGATCAGGGGTGGCGGCACTGACCCATCGGCCAGTTGGCCGATCGCGAGCGGAATTTCAAGTCACCCGCTACGATCAACAGACGCTCAGATAATCAACTGCGCAATTTTGCATCCGGTTATCAGTTGCATTGGAGCAACGTAAAGCGCCACTTCCTGTGGCATTTTATGAACATGCCATTCTCTCTCTCTCACGAATCTTGCGTGTCATATCGTACAGTCTCATGTTTAATTAGTCATAATTTAAGCGAAGATTTGAATAAATCAGCTGTCATGTTCTTCCAATTTACATCGGTCAAAATCAATTTTTATCGAAATACACGCTTGCCGGTCCACAGTGTCACACAGAACAATGATCACTAATAATTCAATCGACATGAGCACGCAGAAATTTCTGACATTCATATACAGTCTGATGAATCGGAATCCGAAGTTTGTCGGAACAGTTGCAACAACAAACGAGAAAATCAAGCTCACGATGCCATCAAGATGACTTACAAATTGAAACTGGAAGTTGTGGCTTCTTCTGACTTTTGTGATTGGTCTTGCTTTTTTGGCAAAACGCCAGGGGGAGTAAATTTTCCCAGGAAAACCAACATATTGTATGGGATGTGCGTGAACAACTGGAATGGCAAGAAAATGAAACTTTGCAGAAAGAAATCTATATCTGCCTCGCATAAATCAAGTACGCAGTTTTTTCGTTTTTGGTGAATTGCAATTTCGTACGGGCAGCTTGGCACTTCTTTATCATGTAAAGCAGCGCTGTTGATGGTTGGAGTTTGCAGTCGGCTCTGCAAAACTTCGCTAATAATAACAATAATAATAATAATTTATTAATTATTTTTTGCCTCGTAGATGTGTGTGAGAGGGAGAGAGCGGAAAAAAGGAATAATCAATACATTTGGGTAGTCTGGGGCTAATAATGTAAAAAAGATACGCGCAATTGCGTTGAACATGCCGTATTGCCTTTTCGTAGTTAGATAATGAAATTCTCGTATGAACTGGTTAATCCATTTTTGCCCCTCATTCACATCCTTTTCAGTGAGCAGTGTGACACGTTAGGGCACATTACCATATTACTCGAATTTTTCACCTGCCTGCTGGTGAGCTTATCAGAATGAACATCCGTCCTCACTTTTCACGTGAACAGCTAATCAAGAAACGAAACGAAACGAAACGAAAATGATATTGAAGTCGAAGCTGTCATAAACATGTGAGGCAGGATATTTTGAGTAATCCACGAGCTTTTCTTTCACGTTAGTGTTGTGTAAACAATGCGAATTTGATGGTGGATAGCCGGTGAAAGTTGGAACGCAGAAACTGAGGCTTACTTCTCTGAACCTAACCAGCAAGCCAAACATTCATCTAGGTGATCAGTTAGTCAATCAATTATTTATTAAGCAAAGTAAGAAACAGCTAATACCCAGTGATGCATTGAATTATTTTATTATCCAGCGACAATGATAAGCTGACCGTCCCCTTTGAATGATATCGAACGAGTAGATCTTCTTCACATTTCCAACAAATGAACACCTCTATGTGTTTGGTGACAATCAAGCAGAAAGTGTTGCTTAAGTCGAACACGAGTATGGAAGCATTGTTATGCGGCACTGTATCGCCCATTGGTCGCCCCTTAACCAAACGTCGGTACTGTACCCTAATCTGGGGCGCAAAAGAAAAACACTACTTTGGGATATTTTAAACAGTAGAGTAATCCACTTACGCTCTGAACAATTGCGCATTAATATGCCTGCATAGCATGTACTGAGAGACGAAGATGTGCGTGTCTAGCAATTATAAACTCTACGCTTAAAGTGGTACATTAATGGCGAACCACGTGCTACAGTCACGAGCCATCTTGGATCTTCTGATTTGAGTGGTATATCGGGGCAGACAGAGTGCTTCAGAAGGTTACTTCTGCTTTTTAGATTACAATTCCTAAAAGTCAATACTTACGGGACCAACTCGAAGCACATGCTCAGGATTGGGATTCTAAAGATATCGGTGTATGCTACCACATGCTTATCCCAATTAGCAATAGGAAATATTATGATGTGGTTTAGACTTTCTGTTTCCAACTAACGAGAATATACAGGAGGCACCCTCGGCCAGCAGTTCGGTTGAGTTCAAACAACCATTCACCGGGGCGCGGTGGCTTGTTTGCCATCTCAGCGGCAAACTCAATGGGAAATAATGAAGAAAAAGCCAAAAGTTTGAAAACAATAAGAAGAGAGGTAAAAACAGTATCGCGTGGACTAAGAAACTTTTTGACTAATACAGCGCTATTGATCACCACATCTAACCATATTCTCAAAAGCCCCTAACTGCTCGGTGGGAGAAATTCTTAGACCCTATCCACGAAGCCTGACATGTCCGATATAAACAAGCCCAATAGTGAGATTTTTCGTACTTTTCGTCGGCTTGATGGACTAGCCACTCCTACTCATCTTCCAACAATGACCCGTTTCAGCGATTATTGCGCACCAAGGAATCCTGTCGGGGTACATGCGCAACATAGGTCCCAAACATCTTTGTTTGATGAGCCCTAATGCTTCGTCCAACGGTTTGTTTCGTGTCTCTAACATCCTCAGCGTGGCTGATACCCTGTTCCCAACAGATTACGGTAATCCTGTGGCGACAACAATGCCCAAATCACCGATAATATTTGTGTACCCTCAACTTAGAACTGTCACGTTTTTCAGCCGAACGGAGAAACTGGATTAGCTGCTGCAAAGTACATTTGTTCCTTTATACGAAAACGGATTTCACATCAGCGCCACAGATGACTGAGGGTAACAAAAACCAAACCAGCCGTTCGTAAAGGTAAAAACACTTTATATGAAGTGCAACCTCCAGAACTTTTCATCCCGATTTACCATTTCCCCACTGACCGTAGGGTTTCGGGTAAGAACAACCCAGTTCTGCAACATTATCTTGCACAAGCTGTTTTATAACAAGAAGTTGGAGAAAACACGCGAAATGACCAGATCAGTTGCTATGCCCATTGAATATTGTTGTTTAACACAGTTTTCTTAATGAACTAGTAAAATAATCTACGTGAAGCTGATTTCTCTTTAGGAACAACGCCTTCTAGAATATTTGGTTTCGTTATGGATAAGACAAAGCTACATTATCGTGCGAATCCGCAATCTAAAATGCGCGTCAAGGTAACTGAAACGGTTAGCGAGTGATGGAGGACGAAATTCTTAAACCTATCACCAGCAATATAAAGAGGCACAGACACCAACTTTGCCTACTTGTCGCACATACAGACTAGGTCATGAAACCCACAACTCCGTCAGGGTTACGTCATCATGTGTAAACTAATGAAGATCAGTTAAATCTGGAAAATCGGAATGATTTAAGGTTTCGTCGTGTCTCTCACATGATGATCTTAATTTTCATTTGGCCAGGCAAACGATCATTTATATTCTCGTTAATGGATTGGTCTCGGTACAAACGGGGTGCTAACGAACGACGTAAGATGGGTTGAGAATCTTCAAACTTCGGGTGATGTTAAAAAATACAAAGGGAATGGAATGCGACGATATTCATCTGCTCAGTGCTTCAACATGACGGAGTTCCGGCTCAATTGGCAAAACGTGTTCGGATGTGGCTAGATGAACAGTTTCCTGGTCGGTGGGTTAGAAGGGGTGGGCCTACCATGTGGCCAGAAGGATCTTCCGATCTTACTCCCTTAGAATGCTTCTTTATTAATCGGCTGAAGAGTATGGTGTACACTCGCCAGTCGCGAATAATGGGAAAAGTCAAGGGAAATATTCGGATAAATTCAGGACACATTCTAATACAGGATCTCAAGACTACTCGCGCAGACCGTATCAAAAGGGTTCACAAGTGTTTGGACGTGTCTAGGAAGGAATTCAAGTATTTAATGTGATTTTGTATGAACGTTTTTCTTCAGTGTTGAAATGTAAGTGAATTTTATGTTGATTTTACTCCCTTCTTTGTTTATTTATGATCGTTTGCCTGGCCAAATGAAAATTAAGATCATCATGTGAGAGACACGACGAAACCTTAAATCATTCCGATTTTCCAGATTTAACTGATCTTCATTAGTTTACACATGATGACGTAACCCTGACGGAGTTGTGGGTTTCATGACCTAGTCTGTATGTGCGACAAGTAGGCAAAGTTGGTGTCTGTGCCTCTTTATATTGCTGGTGATAGGTTTAAGAATTTCGTCCTCCATCACTCGCTAACCGTTTCAGTTATCTTGGCTCACTCTGTACTTCGGCGATCTCTGGTCCCATTTGATGACCAATGAATGCACATCCTAGTTAATACTTTTCTAACAAGTCTGCAAGGAAATCTAGATGGTGTTCGATGGTCTTTTCCGTGGTAAACCATTGTATAATGAAGGCTACCAACGAGCAGTTGGCCCAGTTTTCGTTTATGATTTTTGGGGATGCTGTCGCTATCCACATGAACAAAGCAGATATAATCGACCGACAAGAAGAACAACAGTAATAAACTTTTGGATGGGTTGAGAGTCGCATCTTTATAAGTGTATGCGTAGTCTGAATCAAGTCCCACAAATCCTGTCACAGGCACGCGTCGTAATTCGATCTACAGACAATGACTCACCACCACTCACTAATGTGCAGCTTCACCCGTATTGATGTCATTCACGGGATAAACTGACCTCATGATATGCCGGTTTTCGATGTGAGTACGACTGGATGAGACGTAGGAATTTCTTTTGCTTTCATATCCTCGGAATAATGTCCTGCGCATTGGAGATCGAATGACCCCATTCTTTGCCCGACTCAAATAATGGCTGTTTAATCTCGCCTTGATCTGCAGTATGACCCAGTCAGTCATTTTTATTCTACCTTTTCATTCTATGCCGAAGATACTGACACGCTTGCTCATGTGTGCGTACGGACAACAGATTACGGCTGATACATCGATTGCTTTGCTTGATCTTTCGTATCTATTTGATAGGTTTGCAGATGATTTGCCGTCTTTCCGTTCGCCCTATTCGTTGACCAACTGTTTTCCGGTCTACTCAGACTTCGCTCTGTCATGCTTGTGTTCGTTTCAACACAGGTTTCATTTTCTACACCCAATATGATTGATAATGACGACTAAGCTTGACCTGGAGCCGGTTTCTGTTTTATGGAACCGAATTGGATTGACAGGTAGGCTCGTGGAGTGTTGTGTGATGAGTGATGTGTGAATGTTTACTCTCTTGTGTACATTCAGCTGTTGAGATAGATGAAACGTGGGAAATGAGTATTCACGTGCGGCCTGAGAGCACAGCTGGAGGTGTCAGATGTTTGTCTGTCTGTCTTCGTGTCTGTCTGTCAGTCAGTCTGTTTGCTTGTCTCACGCCATTTGCTTTGGTCGACCTAGTCGACTGCGGATAATGGAGAACCGAAAGCGAGGACATCTGGTTCAACGACAAGTATGTGGCGTGTGGGTGCGATGCTTGGTGTAACTTCAGTGGGCTTGGTTTGGCGTGTGACCATTTTCACAGCCTACATGATTGAGTGTTGATTGCCTCGTGGCCAAACGTAGAACTCAAACGGTCATCTACACAAATTTTTAACAACAATGGCCGGTTAGCTAACATGAGATGAGGACACACGAAAAAAGCGAAGACGTGTACAAACACATGCACAATTGACCTAGTTGTGCTCTACACACCCAAGAGGTGTCAACCAACCGCGGCCTCTCCAACGCAAGTTGTTACCTAGCATTCAAAAGCTGGCGATAATTTGATCCATGTGATTGACAGTAGAAAGAATGGTGGTTGAATTGGGGACATATGTTCGGCTTAGTCCAGTAGTATTTCGCTTGGAATTTGCAAATTCTTCCAGTCGATCATCATTCGTGCGGTCAAGTGATAGGAACAGAATCATCGGATGATGTGATGGAATAAAACAAAATCCCTAAAGCTCCACAGTTCATTGAGATTGTTCTTTGAAAGAAACAAACAGAACAGAATTTAAACATTTTCACTTTCCCGGTAACTCCAAACTGAACGGTAATGTTCAACATATGCAGACAAGGTGGATTGCGGACACCATCAATAGGTTCTCAGAAAATATTATAATGGGATGAGGAAACTTTAGTCGAAATGAGTGTTTGAAGTAGCTGGTAATACGTTGGGGATATAAATCCACCCAATCACTACAAACAGATGTTTGGTTCTCTGACGTTTGTTACAGTTTTTAAAGTATTAGACGAGGGATTTTGTCAAAGTCCGTTATAATCCGCGTACGACACGAAGCTTCATGGAACAACACAGGAATATAACGGAGACTTTTGACACAGTGCTTGATGGGTGCACAAAGTGGTGAGCTGATTCCCGTTAAAACTTGAACTAATTCTCAATGTTTTTTGCACTAGCTGGCCTTTAATTATGCTTAATTATTTTTCATTTTCACTCTGGGAGAAAAACATTCGGCGTCCGACCTACGTGTTGGTTTAGTGGTGGCAAAATGCTGTTCTATCATCGAACTCACTAGGAATCCCCCTCTGGGTTATCATTTCAAGTCTGAGGGTCGCGGTTTTTGATGCTCCTCAATATTACAGTGTGCTCCATCGACCTCGGAGATAGGGCCCTATCAATGCACTCATACCTCAGTGCGAAACAGGAAAGCGGGTGTTCAGGTTTTGGTGCTAGACAGCGTCTAATTTCATTCCAATCGTTACCACACCTAACGTTATTCGGTTCACCAGTCCAAGTTCCACAGTTGTGACTGTTGTTTTTCTTTGATAGTGCAGCTAACCTTTGTAGTTTATGGTATGGTTCTTATACTAAACTCTCACCTAAGTCTAGAGTAGAAGAGTACTAGTCAGCCACATCAAGAAGAGTTCTGACAACGGTCCCACTGATAAATTGGATCTACCTTCAATGATGTTGTTGGTGCTCAAAATTCAAATTTCCGTGGCCGGTGGTTCTAAAATTATGGGACAATAACGGAGATATCCACTGCCACAAACGGGCACTCACCTGTACATCGTTCGTGTTGCTCTGAACCAGCTGAGGTAATTGTAGTGCACCAGCCGTGATCTTTGTTCATGAATGTCATCTGCCACAGTCATAGATAGTAGTAATCGGCAATAGCAATGATCACTCAGCTTCTCATACACACAAGCACTCCTTCCGTTGACTATTTTCGGACAAGCTTCATAAGGACCCGTTTCAAAGCGGGGTGTCGACGCACTTCGCTTGACGGGACTACGTACGTCTGGCTCTGACACCCTGCCTGTTTTGTTAATGCGAGTCTCTCTCTCTCTCTCTCTCTCTCTCTCTCTGTGTGTGTGTGTGTGTGTGTGTGTGTGTGTGATGTTAGAGACGGGATAATCGTGTTCCATACAGAGAAGTACAGACATAGAAGAAGAGATTGAGACGAAATCAACGTCGTCATGTTAGCACATGAACACTTGAGGGTTCGTTTACTGTAGTAGTAACTAACATTCCTTAAGACTCCAACTAAGCACTTAAGCTAAACTTTTAGCAATCCTGTGATTCAATTTAGTTTTGTCTTTTATATGAGTGCATACTCTTGTTGCTTTCATATTTCAGGGTCGGTTATGAAACGGTCTATCAGTTTTGTGAGAGTAGTTTCCAGGACACGACAACAATCCAATTACAATTCCGAATGATCTGTAGTGTTTCCGTAATAAATTAGGAATTATGTGTATTTTCGATATGATTTATCATACGGTTTCAGCTCTCACTTCACTGTTAGACCTGTTTCATACTCGTCAGGAATCATCAGTATTGTGCATTCACTAACCCGCGGTAGTCAGTCGGACCACATCATGGACTTCAGACCACCTTATCCCGGTCGTTTAAATCCCCATTCCACGGCCGGCCACCTCGCCCCCTCCCATTTGATGGGCTTAAATTGGCCGTGAACCCCTTCCTGAAATACTGCACTATTGTTGTTTAGTAAAAAAGAAGTAAATAAAATAAAAAGGAATAATGAGTTCTAAACAGAACTCAAACCTGGGTGAATGATTTCGACTTATAAATGTTACCAGCATGCTCTGCACGGTTTTTTCGCGTAAACAGCAAGTGGTTTAACGCTGTTCCGTTACCAGATGCGAACAGTAACAACCCGCCTCCCCCCACGCTATGATCAGCTCTTTTGATGGACTTCTTTTCGGGACTGTGAACAGATGGAACATAAGACTGGTGATCCGCCGTATTATTCTTGTTCGGTTCCGTTATATGACTTCTCGATGTGATTAAGGATTGCCACTGGTAATCCATCAGAAAGCTTGAGAAGGAAGAAAACCCATGGATGAAAGCGCAAATAAAATATTCTACCTGTGAATAGTATGGTTACCGTAGATAAGTGACGGCTGCACAATGGTGAGTTTCACGAAAGATCAACGTAGTTAAATGATTGGATAACTTATCATCAATGAACTGACCTTTCTTCATCTAGTTGATCTAGATAGTACGTTCCAAGTCATCCCGCGAAACCCGAACCTAATGCACTTAGCCTTTGGTAAGGTTAAATTAGAAAGTAGACTTGGGCCCTCGCTATGGACGCAGAAACTGTTGACCCGCAACGTGTGTCTGCCTTGGCCTTAGTCGATCTGATTTACCGAACCGGTTCCTAATTTGTCCGACACTGTCTGTTCCTTTTCTATTGCCACGTGCCCCATTTGAACGAGAATTAGTATGTCTTACGTGGGCCATTGAGAAGATTAAAAGAAATACTTGCTTCTCGCAACTTATGTCTTCTATCTGGTCACATCAAGGGAAGGTAAGTTATCTTTTTATACTATTTGTCGTTCATTTCCTTATAATAGCCATAGAATAGGGTTACCTTTTCTCGGCAGGGGGGATACGAATGATCAGAGGTTGCCGAAGAGAGATAGTTTAAGGCATGCTGCATCATGACGTCTGAACGCACGCAGGCACACACACACACATGCACAAATGTACACGCCCTGGCTTACTTATGTAAGGACGCATACAGACATACCATTTAATCAAACCGAAACGGTCTGTTTTGCTTCACGACTGATACGATCTGTTACCCTGGCCATGGCAGTACAACAGTCGATCACGCATCACGCAACAGGTGTTTGTTATCTGACATGTCCATTCCGCAAATCTTGATCGACCAGCGACAACACGCACTAGTGTATGGGTTTGATAATGGAGAGTAAGCGTGCGTAAAGTTCTTGGGTAGTCATGTTTCAAGAGGCAATTTTGAGAGTAGGTTAGCACTGATGGGAAAATTTGCTACTGCCAGGTTCGTGACGACGAACTGTTCACCAAATGATAGTTCACCTCATCGGGTGCATACGTTTATAGAGTTGAAAGCAAGGAGATAAGCCTCTTTAAACTTGTCGTCAATTACTCACCGTTCAATATTTGCATCAACTACCTTTCTACCACAGTTGAGGGTAGGCGATCAGGTAGGTACTACCGATAACCGGCAGTGGATATTTTTTCTGAGTTCGAAGGACACACACGTCCTAGAATCCTGACCTGTTCGATATATCTTAGTCGTGAGAAAGGTTATCGATGAACGGGTTTTTCAGTAAGCAAATGTTAGGGGTTGAGTGTAAAGGGAACCGTGGAGTGCTTGGTACTTTTGTCATCTTTCAGTTTTGGCTGATGTCTCAGCGGTTGTCAAGTGCCAAGCTTGCCTGAAAGTCTGGGAAACTTCAAATAAGTAAAAATAATGTTTATTTATTTAGGATATGCACTGAAATGTATTAGCGTGTAACCGGTTACGGAATATTTGTTCACAGGAATCACATCGCTTACGTCACCCCGAGGCAATGAATTACTGACCATAGTTGGTTTAGTTCAGCGTTATCCCGCGTAAGTGAAAGCCTGAAGACAATTTTGACACGGAGATTATATTGCCTGGGAATGCAGACATACAGACTCAGGCGAAAACCATAAACTGTTCATCACTGAACTTTGCGTGTCGGTTACAACGTGCATGAGAAGGTGACGCGCGCGCATACGACGTATTTCTCGGATTCGGTACACTTTCATTCACTGGTGAAAGGAGCAAAATTCTGAAAGTCCTCTGATGAACTATTGGAAAAGAATGATTACGATGGTCACAAAGCGTTTTCCCGTGTCTGCAGCTATAAGCAATGAGGATAAAATAGGGAATGAAAAGCGTTTGTAGTGCATCTATCCACTGTTTCTCAGTGGTCTTCTTCTACTGAAAACAAAAAGCTATGAATCTAAACTGTAAAATCCAACTATGTCGATAATTCTTAATAGAAAATTGCAGAAAAATCGGAAATGAAGAAATCTAGTTGGGCAAAGTGATGATTAAGCTCGATCGCCAGCTACGGATGATACATTTGTGCCTTCTCAGGCTGGCATAACTCAAAGCAGGGTAAGTATTAGCAATCGATTTAGTCATTGGATGCAGCAGAATGAAGAATTTGAACATATTCGGAGAGCTGATCAGTTGCCTGTCACCAGTTGAAAGTAAAGTGGAACCAAAAATTAGGTAGCCAATGGTTTGTTCGTTCACCGAGCTTGGCAACTGAATCACAAATAAGTTATCGTCAACTGAGGTGAAGTTCTCATTGCTAGAATGGTTGCAACATTGGATGCTGGTGAAATGCTTGTATTTCAGTTGCTTTTTCAGCGAACAATTCTACACCTACCTGATGACACCTCGTTACGAGAAAGGGCCCGCTCTATATAAAGGAAATTTGTTTGTAACAGTAGATCGTGTCAATCTTGTAGCAGCTGCTGTTTGGCATAATTTATCGGTAATGAATGAAACAAAGCATTGTGTCACCAAGCTTGTAGTTCAAGAAGTATTCTCGTTAAATCTTTGAAAGGCGCGGTGTCGGATGGGAGGTCTAAATCAGTCCTGAAATTCCGACCTTAATAAAACCGTTTCAAGCAGGAATAAGTTCATATAATACTTGAACGATTGCATGTATATAAAGCATGTTTATCATGATAGACTTTCAATGAATTACTATCGTGCATTTGGACTAGATAAAAAACACTTCCTGTCTGAAAGGAATTGGTCATCATTAGTGTCTTACGCATGACAAAACGACATGCCGCCAGATTACGGAACACAATCACAGTCCTCCCAGGTAACTCCACTGTGGGAGAAAAGAGTGTGATTTTCTTATGATTTGGGAAATCCATTAGTTTAAAGAAGTCTTTCGCCGAAGATTTGGAATTGGGCTCAAACACGTTCATCCTGACGTACACGCACGTGCACGCAAATACGGGTGTCTTTCGTATGAAATGAGATACAGGTATGAGGCTAGAATTTCCTGTTGGGACATACCCCATTTGTTTTTTTCGTTCGGATAACCACGTTGTCCTCCGTAAGGTGTACTTCTGCAGGTCGACCTGGGTTAGTTCGAGTTTGCTTCGTTGCTGCATTGTCCTGTTCGAGGAAATTGGGACAAGCAAGCCGAACCTCGTGGTTGTTGACCCAGTTTCAAAGTGGGCAATATCCTACCGAATGTTTTAGCAATTTGCTTTAACGTTTGTGCACGTTCTTGAGGTTGAGATGGTTGATAGTACGATTGTTTACCTTTTACCAGTGTGCACTACTTTTGACTAATTTTCCGTAAGGAGGCTTATCTGCCAAACAAAATGAACCTTTAACGGCCAGTCTTCTTGATTTATGAAAATAAAAGACTTATTATTGACTTTAAGCAGTTTTGTTTCATCCAAATGATGAATCTCTGATTCACTCACTCATTCGTCAAGCCAACTCACTCTCCCAGATTAATCAGTCAAAGCATTCGTCAATGAGTCCTACAAAGAAGCAACTCATTTCTTCGTTTGATTTTAAGGCCTAAACAGTTTACCGTGTACTGGAATGGTAGTTGTTTGACTATTTTTTTCTCAAAACAAAAATATTGGCTCACAACACCAAGTTTTTTGTAATGTTCGGTCTATTCATCTATCGGATATTTTTTGGCGAGATACGTTATTCGTTCATTGTATGACACTAATGGGGCGTACGTGCACAATAGTGGCTTCACGGGGTAACAAATGAACTTAACAAAATTGACATCTACGTAACTCTTATCACGTCCGGTTATCTGGTGCAATTTAGACTTATCTCACTTACGCATCTCCCGTGGTTTGAATTGTGTGCGCCTAAGAGCTCCAGTATACCAGGCGCCTAGTCACAAGAAGGTCGACTGTTCAAGTGGATTTTCCGTTATATAAGATTCAGGCTCCTCGTGCCAACAATACAGTCTGTGAATAAACCTAAACTGTTTAGCTCAGACCGATTTTGAGGGCGAGGCCAAGACACTGATTCAGATTGACAGTTCGGAAGCCAAACGTTGATTGTGTGACCTGCAGGTTCCTCCATATGATCTACTATTTTTTCCCCTAACCTACCTGATCATTCTGATGCTCTTATCAAGTATGTTAAGCCAGATATTTATATGATTCAGCCTTGACAGCAAAGCCCACGTGACTACTTGCTCACAAGTGCACACACACACACACGCACACGTGGGTACAAACGGCCGAACGTGCAACTTGAAGCTGGAAGACGCATGAACTTTCCGGTCATTATGCTTTTCTATCTGATCACCTCTAAGCCAGTCCACAAGGCACAAACAAACAAACTTTTGTGCCCTCCCTGATCTTCAACACTCACGAGCAATGTCCATCACCATCACCATGAGCATCATCAGATTTTCACTATCCTATCTAATTGACTGACATGTGAAGCTTTCCTGACTGATATTTTGTCTAACCCAGACACGTGTGCATACACGCTCAGTATAATGATTTGATGCAGGGATAAGTATGGACAACCAGTCATTTAACGGACAGGTAGACGGTCAGATAGATGGGCAATGGATGTTGATGATGTTGATGATTATGTCCAGGTGTGGTCCTAACTACGACCTCTGACTGGGATGAGCCGATGAGACCAGATGGCTTTTGTGATGGATAGAACAGGAAACTAGGTGGACAGTTGGACAAAGGGGAGAGTGGAAGGGCAAATGAATGATAGGGTCGTTGTTCCGGTAAGTATATGCTATAGGTTGAGTTCGGTAGGTAGACCCGTCCACCAACCACTCTTCTGGACCACCCGGTACGTTTGATTATCTGTGATGAACGATATCCTCTCCCGTTCATTCTATTCTATGGCTTCCATTTCCCTCCGCTCCATACTCCACAATCCCGAACCATTGGTTAAATTCCACCACTCACTCACACCTCACGAACACCCAGTTCGCTGTAATTCCCCATAGATCATTTCGACACAGTGGCACAAGTACACGAAC
Organism: Fasciola hepatica; assembly: GCA_948099385.1. Lineage (NCBI taxonomy): Eukaryota > Metazoa > Platyhelminthes > Trematoda > Plagiorchiida > Fasciolidae > Fasciola > Fasciola hepatica. The sequence goes on from CANUEZ040000020.1 coordinate 128,686, forward strand.
ATGAAAACAAAATGAACCAGTTCGTGACGTTTGTACCAAAGTTTTGGGTGTGGCACATTCCCAAAATCTGTCACAAATGTCTGCCAACACCACTCCTCACGATTACAAAAACTGAGCCCGTGTGAGCAGACCACATAGGGGCATGCCACGATGGGCTGTGGTGAGGGTGGACGAAATACAAAATGGCAATCTACCACGGCCTCATCTTCTCTATTTTTCATATGCTCACATGTTGCATAGCTCGAGAACGAAATCGGAACATCTGGGAGGAACAAAAGTGAGCAAAATTGACCGTTTCGTTGACTTACATCCTCACAAAGCTCCTGCATCACTTGGCCTGGAGTCTAGACAACTGACATCAAGGAAACAAGATCGATCGACAGAAACCGAGTGGTTGTTTCATACATTTAATTAGGATTATTCCTTCAGAGTACAGGGAAAGTAAAGGCGTATGCATTATATATATATATATATATATATATATATATATATATATATATATCTATATAATGACTTTGGTGATAACTGGAATATACCTAGCTCAAAAATGAATTTACGTATAAGGAAACTAGTTTAATGACACTCGTAGTCGCACATCTACTTCATCTAGTTTAATTTAGGGTAAATCGAAGAAATAGTAACCTTAAGTACGTAATAGTAATAACAACAATAATAATAATAATATTTAATAATAATAATAAGAAGAAGAAGAAGAAGAAAGCCGGATTATGATGACCGCTTCTCAAAGTTAAATATATGGAGGACCTTAGCACCATAGTGTTAAAGAGAGACTAGGCAATATTCTGTTTTTGTATTTCCAATCAATTTTGTTGAACCGGAATGCTCTTGTTTCCGCTTAGTATGATCCACAAACAAAGTATAGGGAACTAGTGAACATATTATGTGAAAAGAAGTGAACAATTGAGTTGAAGCAACGGGATCATTGATTGTATCACCTTGTCTTATCACCTACTACCTTCAACCATCCAACTGGTTGATGTCTTTTTCTCCAACCAGGATGTTTTATGGTTGTAAGGAGAGCCACCTAATAGACGAATTGTACTGACGCATTTTCCAAACGCCGGACGTCTGTGGGATACATATACTCCAAAGAAGTCATATCTTAGTTTTACCTATTACGAGACACTATCCGGATCTCGATGAGGGATCAGTCGAACGGGTAGTGGACTATTTGGTCCAAGACAGTTGGTGGAGAAAAAGCAAGTGACATAACAGTTTTCACCAAAAGAGTATATAATTCACGTCCTTAGACTAAAGCTACGCCGTATTCGATTTCAGTTTTTAAAGTTGGAGTCTACTTTTTCGCAAGTAGAAAACTTGTTATGGTTGTTTTAAATAGAGGGAAACCAATTGCTGCTAAAATAATCGGACAAATGATGAACGGGGTATTGTCCTTTCGAGCATCATGCAAACCGACTTGATCTTTATTCAGGTTGGTTAGACAACCATACATTTTTTCTCACACACAACCATAGTTATCTTCTGGCTCACATAAATAGATAAACGTACTCAATAGGGGTTGAGATGAAAGTCTTAAAATCTAGCTATTCAGTTCAACAGGTGAGAGGATAATGGGATGGAATGCCCGCTGGTACAGTTTTAACGGAATTAGATTTCTTCTGTGAAAGAAAAATAATAATGTATACAGTCCTCGGAACAAAACAATGAAATACCTGTACTTTAGTAGAAAACTGGTTATACGTTATGAACAGACTATCATCATGTGGTTATTCAGCCCATCAAAGTGTGTTAAATACTCAAACAATCGACTGTTTCACCACTCGGCACGTGGCTTCTTTTAAACTAATACATTTCTGTAATCTTCCTGAAAGCAGATTTGTTAGGACTCAGTGACGAAGTAAATAAAAAGTACCTCCAGATTGTCGAGGCTAACACTATAATAGTTCATGCTGAAGCAAAAAAGGAAGGAAGCATCTTTCCAACGCAAATCACTAGGCACGCTTCCAGCATCGTATGGATCTCCTTTATAAAAGTTGATAAGCCATTCATTTGTCAGATATATGTATAAATTCTACGTAAGGTTCTAAAATCGAAGGGTTATCATCACTATTTGAAAAATTATTCCTTTGATGGGAAGTGACTCGGATGTTTTGGTCGCGTTTCGTGGGGTTTCGTTGGTACACAACCGTACTGAATAAACTACTCATTGATTGCTGTAATGGAGAGTTCCAAAAGACTGCTGGACCAAAATGGGAGCTGAAACTGAATGGGCTGGGTTATCTTAGAGCTGATTTTATGATGATCGCTTTATGAAAATTAAAAGACCAAAAGTATCCGTAGTTGAAGAACAATTTTTTGGTTCCGGTTAGTGAAAATATATGAAAGAGAGCGGTTGAACAGATGTTCATGTTCAAGATGAGAAATCGTTGAAGTACTGAAGCTGATTTCCGAGTTATACCCCTTCTCTAAACGGATGCTCCACGTTCATTGTGTGCGGGACATGAAACCAGATTAAATTATGATTTTCAGGCTCATTTCATGTCCATTCTTCGTGAATTGGATTCTTCATTGTATACCAGTTCTAATCTCTCCAGGTCTGCCAGAAGCTATTTGATACCAGTGTGATTCTTAACACAGTGGCCTAAGATAGAGGCGGTACAAGGTATCATAGAACCACAGTTGGACGATACTAGCTAAATCACATTTTCAGTGACCATTAACTTGTTTCCTACATCGTTACCTTTTCAACATATTAACAAAACGGACTGTTATTCTTGGTATACGGTTGCTTATTAGAATTTCATTTGAAGCTTCGATCTAAACTTTAGGGGGAAAATGTGTTGCTACCAGGATGTCGCAAAGATTCTAGGCCAGACATACCACTATTTGGAGTTTGGCTGATTCTCTGATGGAAGAGTGAGATTAACGACCACCCAATGAAACCGTGTACCCAGTTATGTTCACCACAAATTACATCAGGAAGGAATGAGAATTCGTCGCGATAAATCTTCGCGTGCATTTACCAGAGTGTGTGTATTCGCTAAGATAGGCAAATAGGTACCACATTCCACCGACGTTGGTTATGTATGGTATTAAAGTACATCTCATACGGAACTGAATTTTCTAGGCATATAGAATGAAGAAAAACGAATTATGCCAGTGTCACGGTACGAGTTAATAAATGCGAGAGAATAATTCCTTAGATTGGCGACCAGTTTAACCGAAGCCTATTCAAAGTGAGGCACTGAAAAACGTTAGTTTACCGACCGTTATTGCACATCGTTATTGGCATCCAACGAAAGTCGGGGAAAAGTAATACAAAGTGGTTTATCAATATCGATTTCTTACACTTGCAGTTCGAGGTGATCAGTTCACTAGTGGTCACTTTTATCAAATAGATCATTTGGATCGCTCAACTCACCACTGAAAAACATGGAAGCACTGCACGGCTGTTTCTTTATTGTCAGTAGTCATCAGTAACAGACATCCACTGAACCTTCAACGGGATTAGAACTTGGAGTGATCAACTGTGAATCGAACAACGTAAAACCAGGCTATCCGAGCTGGCTCCCGACTGTTGGTTTTTCATCAACATTGCATGATGTAGCACTCTTTCGTCACCGGTTTTTCAAAGGTGACAACCTATTTGTTACACAACAATCGACTCTTATGCAGATCAACTTTTCCGCAAGGAGCAAAGGCATTACTTTGGAAACAACCTAGAGATCCCAACTTCTACTGATGATTAATAGCAAGGATGAACACAATTTTATTCCCTGTTCGTGGTTTCCAGTAGTCAGTGGAGCGTTGCCACTGTTTGCTGAATCAAGTGAAGTCAAGTCAGGGATGCATGATCAGTTCAAACGTCCTACTCCTAGGGATAATGACCATTTTTATTCACCAGAAACAAAAGTAGGAACAATTACATTCAGATTTTCTTTCCCGAGCTTCGCCTGATTGTCAGTCAGCCAATTCAGTCTTCCAGTTTTGATTCACTGAAATCGTATAATAAATTTTCAGAATGACCCTCGATTCCATTTGAAGGCTTGTGACTGTTAGCTTAGCTCGGAGAATATGAAACATTTCTGGGATCTAAAAACATGTCGTAGCATCAATTTCCTTGATACTATGGCTTGAATCCATGTGAATATTTGATATCCAGAAAACCTTTCGAATGAATTTTTGATCAAAGCAGAGTCGAGGTGAAGTTTTTGAAAAGTATTTAACAAATAACTCGCTGTTCGCCTTTGAAAAGACACTCTGGAGCAAGCTCTTCCCGGGGGACACTCGCGGTATTTCAACCCGACAAACTATCAGGAGTTACACATGTCAACTCCTAGTGATTGGCCAAATTTAATTCGAAAATCTTGATTAATGTTGCATTAACAAAGCCCGTGTGGCATTCATTCAAGGGGTTCGAATACCACTGGAGTTCACGGTGTTTAACATGTGAATCCTACTATTTTTTTTTTATAAAGTTGTATTTCCTTATTCGTTAATTGTGCAGAAGTTGGGAAATTTTTCAGGCGGGGAATCGTGGCCAATTAGAGGTTGACTAAATGGCCCGTGTAGACGGGGATCGGGATTACTGGGCTTGAAGTTCGTGTTGTTGGTCGTTTATTCACAGCCAGTTAGTACTTCTACCAATATGAATAAAAGAATAATTTCAGGCACTCACCATCAACCAGTACCATTTTGGCATTGGAAAAAATAGAGTAATTTGCTATTTGCTTCCTATTGAAAGTGTGCTTGTTAGTAGGCTTTCTCCAGAGACTGCTATGGCCCTGTTATGATTTTTTCCCTTTGAATCATTTGAGGACGATCTAACGCCCTGGTCTACACGGAAAGAGCATCTTGAAGGAGAGAAGTAAATTTATTACGGCTGTAGTGGTCACAGGAAAGACGCCGCTATTGAACCGATCGCTTCAACCGGTGAGAAGCCACAATTAGGCGCGACTATTTCCAGGCCACTCAGAAGTGGACAAAACTTTTACTGCCGAGGAAATAGAATGGCAAGATAGAACCCATGCAAATAGAAAGTTGACCTAAACTAACAGCTTTGGATCAAAACATCACCCTGGTTGATTGAACCAATTTAGTAACGACATTGAGCTGAAGAACGAACTCAAACGCCAAAAATAGGCCGGAATGAGTAGTTTTGAAGTCTTCCTTGGAGGATCGCAGGAAGGAAAAAAGGGATAGGGTTGTCACTGTGCGTCAGTATGAAAGTTCTTTACTTCATTTCTTTGCTGTATAACTGTTGTCGACAACCACCCCAGCGTTATTCTTACTGACACTGGTTTTCGCGCTAGTTCGTTTCATGTCTTCCTCCGCATGCATCTCTTTCCTGTTGCTGGGCTGGCCTAGTCTACCGACCGTTAAACCGCATAGCTCATTTTTATTATGGTTCGATTCCGGTTGATCGCCCTTGGAGTGGACAATTGGTTGTTATTTTACCCTTAATTCGTTTTTAGGAAATCTAGTTGCATGGCATGATTAGGCGTGCAGAACTCTTCTTCTCGGAAAAGCTGCCACTTAACAGGCATTTCTGTGATCATTCTTTTCCCAATCGAGCGAAAATTCTGCCATGACAATTTTTCCCGTCGCATTGATTTTGGAACCTTGGCTACATAGTGGCTGAGATTCACTGTCAGAGGTATGATTTCCTCACAGCTGTTAGGATAGCTGAATAATATCATTGTATATTACGTTGTATTCATTTGTTCCCTATTTTGGGACCCATTACTCGTTGCTCAGTACTAGTCGTCAGTAACCCGAATTGGTATCGAACATCCATAGTCTGGTTGTAACTAGGGTAATATCCATTATTAGCTTTGTTATATCCGAGAAACCGTGAATGATTGCCTCCTTCAGTGATTGCGGACATGATTGTCCACTTGTAGCTTATCGGTTTTGTCGTCTCAAGCTCTGTAATCGTTACAGTGATATATCTCTCATAAACTTTTATTCGTAATTCGTATTAAGTTCAGTAACCATTGAGATTAACGGCTATGGACTTTTGTTTGCCTTGTCGGTAATCCTTGGCTGCTTTTTGGAAAACATACGCACTAAATGCAACCTCGTCACTCGGCGTAACGGTTCATCCTCGATCGCTATCTAAGGTTTATGATCTCACTCTGTGAGATGAACAAATGCAAAATCAGTAAATTTCTCTGAGGAGTATAAAAACTGACAGCCGTTTCTTAGCAATCTGAGCTCACTTCTGATCACGGTTCTTCATTACTCCGATAATGAAGCGGAGGAACACTGGCTAAGAGAATGGCATTTAAGCCGTACTGGCTGCTTTCGCACCAAACGTATTGGAGAAGATGGGGTCTTAAAACGCCATCCCAGGAGTCTTCACAATCAGCTGCCTTATGCAAGCGAACAGTTCTTCCATCCGAATCAACAACTATTGTGTGTCGTGATCCTCAGGTCTGTCTTATTGGTTCAGCCAATTCCGACATGGACCTTCGGAGGCATATGGTCTTTCCGTTGAAACTGAAGACAAATTTCGTGTTGGTAGATGTATGCATGTCTACCATCGCCTTCGCATTTTCAAGATCCAGTTCATTACCATTTCCAGTGAGAATATGGAGATGAAACTTGACTTCTGTCTGATAACGTGTTAACAAAGTCAACCGAATCAGTGACTGAGTTCGAAAATTTTCCTACTTCATTCGCTAAGAGCTCTGATTATCGACGTGCCTTTCCGGATTCTCCAGCAACAACCGCACCCGTGACTGGACCTGTAGCGACTATTAAGTCGTCTGATATCAAACACTCTGTGGATCAAAAAACCAACTTGGAACAATCGGATCGGGCATGTACTAATGTGTCCAAATATGACCGTACTTTAACTAATCAGAAAACAGCATTGATACAACGGAAATCGGTAAATCATACATAATACGGCAACCAATATAATCGGGCGTATGTGCAACACTGTAATAACTTGCTTCCAGGAGCATGTGATGTCAGGTACGCGTACCCGGTACTCTTCCGCCCAATCATCCTTATTCTCAAGCTCTCCACCGTTGGTTCACAGCTGTAATCTCATTTGAATCGAATGGAGCGTGTATGGACGGGGAGTCCATTTTTAGAATTACAGGGTGATTCTTCCAAAGTTAATTCGTCGGTTAACACGGCGTGTTTGATGAACGGCAATAACCGCGGAACCGTTCGTGTGCTTCGGGGGAAATTTTGTCCTGTCATCCAGATACAATCCCATACTACCCATATCCAAAATCCACACTTGGGACCATGTGTCCTCATTCTGAACGTTTACCGTGTTAACCGACGAATTAACTTTGGAAGAATCCCCGTGTGATTCTAAAAATGGACTCCCCGTCCATACACGCTCCATTCGGTTCAAATGGGACTACGTGCGGTCAATTTACAAATAAAATGTAGCAATTGACTGAAAGTAAAATTCCTGATCCTATCCAGCGATCAGTTAACCAGTCTGCCCACGGATTCGAGTAGTCTATTCTAATCGTATCGCTTTTATCCCCACAGTTTGAATATCGCTATTTGTAAGTGTGTACAAGAAGAAGGCCGAATACAAAAGCCGTCCGCGGGAGCAATTTCCACGCAAATTTACTGCTTCTCTGGCAGAAAGTAACTAATTGTCATGGTGCATCATTTGAGGTACATTAGAAGAAACCGTACAAGGGAAACCGATAGAAAAATCACTGAAAATTTTAAGATTGTTCTCCGATAAACGGAACTGACTCGAAACATATTGTCAGGATTAACAGCTCATTGATGGATCTGCAATAAAATTGTTTCGGGATCATTTACCTTGTAACACCTCACTAAAAACTTAATACGAGTGGGATATGAAAGTATTTCATCGATTTTTATCTTTTTATAAACTTGCAAAATCTCGGAACTTTCGATAATTCATCTCAGACAGTCACTAAATAACCTCTTAAAGCTGCCTGCGATTGAGAAATTCCTTGAGATTGAATTATTCTTTTTTATCGTATGCTTGAGCATAAGTACCGTGGAAGGAGGATACCCCATGTCCTCGAAGAGATAGTCGGCAACCAAAGCCTGAGACTTTGAATGATGGTCCGGCTAGGCAAGAATCCGGAGAACAATAGCAATCTTCGTGACACTAATCCCCTACTACCCAAATTTGATTCCTGCAACCATCAATAACCTCCCTATTAGGCAGTCTTTTTGTAACTGCGATCCAAGACACATTGTGCAATGAGCACAATAAAAAGTAGGTAAAAGATTATTATTGTTACTTATAGTCTTGCACCTAATTTCCGATAACCTTAGTACCAATTTGGCTGAGTTTATAGCTTTATGACCAGAAATCATCCTAAATAACCGAATCCTTGTGCTTTTCATAATGCGAAGTTATTACAAAGTTACCTCTTACATGAAGCGTTATCAGTATTCTTCCTGAATTCTACAATGATTCATATCAGGTGGCAGTACACACTATATCGATAAATATATTGGGAAGGGAACAGTGCAATGCTTCCACTGCGCATGAACACGTTTCCCATGACTCGCAGAATGTTTTTAGCAGATAGTGGATTGCAATTTGAACATACCAGCCGCAACTGAAAAATACAGCCTTTTCTTGTCTCTTTTAAGGATCACCGTAATCGCCGAGTCCCGACCGGCAATCGATCGAGACTGTCTGTGAATTATAATGAAACTACGCTCTACGGTCACGCTACAGCATCCCCGGTACACTACTCGCCTCGAGTCTCAGTGGCCCAGTTAGAATTCCCTAACAGAAAGCAGACTGTGGTGATTCAGTCGCGGTCACACACGTGATGCGGTCAGATGCAACTTCGTAGCTACGCGCACAGATGAGTTTTAGCCAATCAGGATCACGGAGGACAGATACGGCAAAAGCTCGCTGTGAGTGGCGAACTTCTAATCTACCAATTAGTTTCTCTGATTTAACATATTTATTCAAACCAGTTCCAAAATACCATTAAGGTGCTATTCCCCAGCCTTGATGTTTTTGGTACTTTGGTTTTCGGAGTTCCTAGTGGGAACTATTTCATTACGTCCTATCGTTTCGATCATTGCGAATATTACACAGATACAGGCAGTTGGAATGTGGGAGCTTTACTAAACGTACGTGGCCAAATTATTACAATGTGAACGCTAAACGATTGCCTGCTGCCGTGGTTCGGTAGCGTACTCTGGCTACCCAATAGGGAACTGTCCGTACAATCTGCTATGCGTCAAGTACGAGATGGCTCTGCCGTTTACGAGGTCCACCGAAAACATGGTTGAGCACCGTCGGGAAATACACGGAGTGCCTAGGACTACATGCAGTCGACGGTTTGTGAAATTGGAAGGAAAGCTGGGTCGAGGTTTGCTTTGTGTTCAAGTTCAACGTTCGCGCGTGGCCCGGTGATGATCTGTGGCATTCTTAGGGCCGACTTATCCTCTAGTGGGAGTTAGTCTTGTGAAAATAAAGAAGTAAACCACTGGGATTCGAACCCGTTATCCGCGATCGTGGATCCCACGTGTTAGTTGGTGGGCTACGAGAACTAACTCCCCGTGGTAGTGCTCATGATAGAATTGCGTAACACTGTGTTCAGTCATCACCGCATCTTCGGTGAAATCGTTAGTGACCATCTGTAATTATTCTACGCAATAGAATCGTATTGCGATGAACGAGACCTTTTGGACTCGTCAGGTAGGTAGCCATAATTTTTAACAATACGGGAAAATATCTACACTGCCTCCATTTTGAAATATGTACGACAAATGCCCGAGCTGCTTATCTTAGTTCTTCGTATTGCATTGGAAGTATTAAAGTAGGGCAAGCTGAGTAAATAATTCAACCAACTTCATCATATAGTAGAAAATCAACTTGCATTTTTCCTATCCAAAACTCCGACCCCGCGACTGGATTATCCGTAAGACTCAATAATAGGTTCTATGATTTTCATCATAGTTGAAAATACAAAAAATGTACGTCAATGGCCGAAAAATGAAAGAAATATAACCTACGGTTTCTTGATTTTTTGATCTATTCAGTCACCTGTCTTGGTTTTGCGCTGTGTATATTTGAGTGGGAGGCTGAGGTTTAGGTACAGTCGAGTTTCCGCTCGTCACGTTCTACCCTCGTTCTTGTTTCTATTTCTGCCTTGTATTTCGCGTTGCTTACCTCTCGTCTAAACCGTCAACGACGGATGCATGGAGTCAAACTTTGATGGACAGTTCGTCGTCGTCGTCGTCGTCGTCGTCTTCATCACCGGCTGTCTAGCTTTATTTTGACCATTTCGTGTTGTGTTGTCTTCTCGTCATTAAAGCACATTCATACACATTTGGGTGCGTAAAATCACAAGCACTGTACACTCATAGTCTCATGAAGGCACGTGTGCACACACACACATGCGCTTACATGTGTCCGTGACCCTATACATAGACAAACAATCTGCGAGTAGTTCCCTTAGGGAAGACAAACAGGCAACTTTATACATACGTGCACAAAGAAGTTTAATTTACCTCGTTCTGTCTGTCCCACTATCTTGCCATTCATCCGTGTCTATTCATCAACTCATTCACTCATCCTATCCACGTTTGCACTGAGTTTCATCCACCTAGCCACCCAAGCTATCCATCTGCTTGTTCGATCTGCCATCACATCACATACACACATTTCATTAAGGACAAGAGGACCAAGACTCGAAACGGCCAGGCCTGAGCGGGCTAGTAAGCGAAGAATCCTCAACAGCCATCTCTCTCAATCTTTAGTCGTGTCACGTTGGGCACATGTTGACAACAAAGCACATGTCTGTCGAGCTCGTCAATCGACAACATCTGGCAGTGGCGGGAGAACAGTATTCGAATGGACACGCACGAACAAACGACCGAAGCGAGGACCGAGACGAAACAGTAGAAGCAGTCTAGTCTCACGCGTGGACAACTAGTGCATAAATGACGCATCCATACACATGCTGGAAAAGATGCCCACAAACATTTCGACCTACTGGGGAGGTGAGTAGGGAGATACGAGGTGAGGCTGACAGAGCGGTGGATCGGTCGACCGACTAGACCCCAAGCTTGTATTCGAACAAACGATACACTTAACACGCAGTGCTCAGCATTCATATGGAGCACGCTTTCATGGGAAAATCTACAATCGTGACTCTGCATTCCATGTAGCAGCTAACAAATACGTGTATATTCGTTTGTAAATGAGCTCACTGTTTGTTCTGCGCAGCTCACCTGAGTCCGGAGAGGTTATCAGTCCGTAAACACACTCAACGGTTGTCACGTGTACGCTTTATTTATTTCTAATGGAAGGGATAACTCAATCCCATTTGAACTGCTCACAGATTTCACTGTTTCTGTTTTTTGAGGAATATTTGTGCATGGATGCCCTAGCATTGATTTTATTTTGCCAGAAAATAAGTGAACACAAAGGATCACTAAAGTTGAGTGCTGGTCATCTCAGAAGACGACCAGCTAGAAAGTAAGAAAGTGTAGCATTTCGAACAGTTACAATAGAAGAGTTCTTCTGGTTTTAGAGCGCTTGCTTCGAATAAGCAGCTGTGTACCTTTCGGTGGATATTGCGGGCGCGACACTGGATTTGGAACTTGTGCACATGGGTGGGACGGGTTGGATATCATTGGGATATTCCAGAGGTGTGCAATCTACTTAGCCTGACAGTTCATGCACCAGCACTAGAGGGATGCGAAAGAGAGTTGATGAGTATGTACGTATATATGTATGTATGTATGTATGTATGTATGTATGTATGTATGTATGTATGTATGTATGTATGTATGTATGTATGTATGTATGTATGTATGTATGTATGTATGTATGTATGTATGTATGTATGTATGTATGTATGTATGTATGTATGTATGTATGTATGTATGTATGTATGTATGTATGTATGTATGTATGTATGTATGTATGTATGTATGTATGTATGTATGTATGTATGTATGTATGTATGTATGTATGTATGTATGTATGTATGTATGTATGTATGTATGTATGTATGTATGTATGTATGTATGTATGTATGTATGTATGTATGTATGTATGTATGTATGTATGTATGTATGTATGTATGTATGTATGTATGTATGTATGTATGTATGTATGTATGTATGTATGTATGTATGTATGTATGTATGTATGTATGTATGTATGTATGTATGTATGTATGTATGTATGTATGTATGTATGTATGTATGTATGTATGTATGTATGTATGTATGTATGTATGTATGTATGTATGTATGTATGTATGTATGTATGTATGTATGTATGTATGTATGTATGTATGTATGTATGTATGTATGTATGTATGTATGTATGTATGTATGTATGTATGTATGTATGTATGTATGTATGTATGTATGTATGTATGTGTATATGTACGCATGCATTACCTGATCGTTATGCGTGTATTTATCTATGTACGTAAGTGCCTTGCCTTCTTTTCGAATATACGTGTAGATAATCCACTCTAGTAATGTTGTCTTTTGCATGGGGTTTTCAGTATTCTGTTGAGTGAACTATCCAACACAAAGTTTCCAACAAGTGGCACTATAGTAGCGCACTTAAGACGCTCTGCTCGTATGTGAATTCCTACAGAATGACCTCTTCACCGCGCATGTGAGCATTAGCATGTATAATGATAATAAACCAATCTGGACGAGCAGAATTTTACTATTTGAAAACAACGCTGCTCAACTGTACTCAGTGTTTTTTCTCGGCATTCCATTTGTGACCCTTGCCGTTTTCTTCCGCTCTCAATCGGTTTCCATTTGCCGAAGAGCGTTGTCACGCCGTCCACGGGCACTTTCGATGAGACAACTTGGAAGGGGATGGATTAAGTCCTACAAAATCTTGAAAAACTGATTAAAAAGGTGCATCTAATCGGAGAGGAAATTGATGGATTAAATGAGTAGCATCATTGTGGACGAATTACTACGCATTCGTTTATGATCCCAAGTTGTTCTAAGAGAAAATCCGGTGACACTAGACAATTTTATTTGATAATTATACACTCCGTTACCGGTCTGTCATGATCAAATTGAAGTAAAATAAATGAGACATGTGCATGACGCAGATAATTACCTGGCTCTTGGAGTAAAATTATATTCGTGCTTGTAATTGTGTCTGTATGGCAATATTCTGCGAAAAATAATTATTTCACGGTAGTGTCAAGCCCACCTTCAAGGCCGATAAAGGTCATCCAGAAAATCCTTTTTTGCAGACTCGGATGAGATTACTCATCGCAGCCAATGACCTTTCGCGTGATGCATGTTCCCAAACCAGGGCAGCATGATGACAATTGGTAATTATTGAAAATCAGTTGAACCTAACATCTGAATTGTCTCTGCGATAAAAGGCAAGGTGGTAAGCATTATGGTGCGTGGGTGACATGAAACAGTGTAAAGTGGAAGTGTAGATGATTCGGGTAACACTCTTCGTTTGCTTATTCTTTGGCCAAGCAAGACGAAATTTTAATTAACCAGTTTGATTGGGGAGCCTAAAGATGCTGATATTGGGCAATCCGCTAAGTTTTCGCTATGAGCCGGAATCGAACACGTGGCCTTTAGCTTCTCGGGAAGTTCCCACACCAGCTGCTCGTCTGACTGACCATACTGCAATTGCTGGGATAGTAGAGAAACTTTCCAGTAGGCAAAGGGTAAACAGTTCATTCCGGCTTGTTATGTGAACTTCTGGATGGGCAAAAAGTAAGTGGTTTTTCTGTCATCTTAAAACAGCTAAACTGTTAACCGAGTATTTAACCTGGGAAACATCATACTTGTAAGTAACTAGCCGAAAATACGGATTATGTGAGAACTACTAGATTCATTTTACGTAATTCATTTTGCCGAATCGGATAAACTGAATAACAGAGGCTGAATCACCTGTCAAAGCGAAACAGTTTATAAAGTTGGAACCGCTGTGTCTGCTGATGAACAGTTTTCCCACTCTTCCAGATATCCCAATTCACACCTTATCGCAAGCTCAAACAATCACCGTCGATCGTGGTTTACTTTTGCCAATGTTTGTTTAACTCATGTGACCTCAGGCCCTTTTCCTGGGATTTAGCAAACCACCGGCCAGAGCAGTTCGTCTGTTGACTTTGTTTTGTTCTTTGAGGTATAACATCAAATAGTCCATCTTATGCTGGCCCGTTACGTGGGGTCTGATCTATTGACGAACAGGTCAGCGAGACTGTTTATTTACTGAACAAACACCCGACTTTATCCGACACAACATCATATTTCCCTGAAGATGTCAGAAAAATATGTCAGACTCCAACTTCTACCGATGCACTTCCCAATACTTTGTAGAAAGTAACTGCATAGACGAAAAAGAACCCTCAGAATTTACCCCCACTAAGTCGTTACTGGCATTTATCCCAATGCACTTGACTCTATTGATACGGTGATATGAAATGGACGTGGAGAAAGGGCTAGTTTGTTCTTTTAACAGGCAGGGTAGGAACAATGACAAGACCAAGTGATTACATTGACGAATTTGTTCCAAGGCGTTACAAAACTTTAGTGTGTAGTCTTCTGTACACAAAGCTTTTTCAAGACCGGTTATTCAAATTGTGAAATACTATATGGTGATAAAATTAGTTCGGGTTTTTAGTGAGAACAGAATGACTCAATTAATTTGTTCAGTGTCTAATCAGCAAAATATCTGTCGCAAGACAGCAGTTAGTCTTGAACACGTCAAAATTATACCTTCCGGTATTAGTGTTAGTATTTAAGTTTAGCAAAATAAAATGCACGGTCAAAAGTTATCCAAGCTTCTTTCACGAATGTAAATCCTAGGAGAAGATCTGAATAGCTGCTTCGTCCTAAATGTGAGAATTCACCTGCGGTAGTTCTGTGCCTCGCCACCACTGGACCTAGATACCCACCTTGAACAAATACTAGTCCCTGTTTCAGTCTGATATAGGACTGTGAAAACATTGGGCCAATTGAAATACACCGATGGCACTGATATTCGAGTACAAACGGTAGATAAATGGTCTTGCTGATCATAACTTGCACACAACATAGTATGCAAATAAAACATAGCAATTATGCTTCGGTAACTTTATTGTCAGCTCATCCTCACAACTGAAAAACCTGTCGGAATAGTCCCACCTGCTTTTCTTCAGAATTCTGATTCGCATTTCGGGATCCGCAACGTCCTCTCCCTTGCTCGATATCCGCAATGAGAGCAGAGTAGCAGACAGGAGACCTCGGCCATTTCAAAACTTCCCGTTACAGTTTCACCTTTGCCATAAGACTCAGTGCGTATGCACCGCCAACGATTCTTTTCACAGATAGGTACAACACTCTTGCTGAATGTCGAATCTTTCCTTCCTACAGTCTGAATCCTTCACCAGTTAGATGGATAAACCGGAAGGATAAGTGATTGCCTTCGTTCCTGACTTCGCCACAAACTACTGAGTAAAAATTATTCAAGGAAGAAGTTGGTACTGTGATTTTTTGCTACGGTTGACTATTCGTGTCTATGGTGATCAGGAATCAAACTAGCAACGGTTCTCCGGAAAAATGCACCAGAAAAATAAAAACTTATTTACCATATCTAGAACAACTTAGAGGTCACTTGCGCAAATTATTGGAATGTGTTTTACTAAGAGGCGACTTATTCGCAAACATTCCTCCTTAATATTTAGTCCAAATTTTGTGCGGTTGCGCACGCATCACCATCAGATTCTTCGGACCGATCAGACCGATCGCAAGCAGTGTATGACACTTAAGAAAAAGGCACATGGGCAGTCGTCGACTGGAATAATTGTTTCTGTACGTAGAGAGGGGGATTTTTCGACTTGTTTAATATGGTTTCACTAAATGTAGAAAGCTGCGGATTCTGGTTGTGTGATCTGACTTTGAATGACCGAATGGAGTCAAGCTGATGGCTTGTCGAGATGTGGAGCTTTCTGATAAATGATGACGGACTTCACACCAGACTGAACTGGCAAATTTCATCATAGCTACCAAGGAAGCTAAATGAAATGCTTACCTCTTGCGAGCTTTTCTTCGCTTCCTGTTACGTCAGCCCTTGAAGTCATAAAAAACCGCATGTACGAGTGCATTGTTTCATAAATCCGAGCCATCGAAAATCATATCAGTTTCACTTCAAAATTTGGAAATAGTCTCAACATTATTTTTAAACACCTGTTTCATCTAATCAATAAAATATTGAACCAGATTGGTCATCCAAAATGTATAGTCATGTTACATGCGTACAGCACCGTACCGCGAATTACTTGTGTACATTTCCTCACTCATGAACTGACTTCCAACTGACATTTCCGAGAGAAAAAAACAGATTATAGATGATTTCCAGTCCAACACTCTTCCATGGTGTTTAAAGGCGGTCGCCGTTACAGCGTTCGATTAAACAGGTAATCTCTTAACCATGACCATTTTCGTGATCTAATGCAAACTGTACAGACTGTTGATGTAAGTAGTATGTTATTGTTATTAGACTACAGGACAGATTTCCCCGGAATCACCTGACCGGTTTCTCCGTTGTTGCCTATCACCAAGTATGTATACCCGGGAATCTCTTACTTAACCGTCAATATACCTGAGTAGGAGTGTACTGGGCGAGCATACCTGATTAAACGAGTCGTATATTCCCGGGGAAATTTGTGCGGTCTTCCTGATTCAATGCCATAGTACGCATATCGAAAATCCACACACGGGACTAAGTGTCCCCGTTCTGAAAGTTGTCCTTGACTAATCGACTAAATAACTTTCGAAGAATCGCCTTGTGATTCTAAAAATGGACTCTCCATCGGTGCACGTTTCTCACGATTCAAATGAGATCAAGGTGATCAAACTGTACGGTGCTTATTAGAGCAACTGTATGCATAGGTTTATGATAGCCACTAAGAATAGGCTTACTGTGAGCTTGAATTGTTAGTGTTGAATTGCCAGTACTCAGCCTATTGGGTGGCCAAATCACAAGGGGTTTTTTTCTGTACAGGAGTTATCCACAATTAACTAATGGGACAACTCAGTCTATTTCGTTGATACTCCTTTTCCGCGCAGGATTAGCCTCATATGTAAATGTTGATCATGCTTTCCCGATTGTATGATCAAACAGTTACCTTTTCTCACCATAAGATACCTGTCATTTTCTATGAGCAACAGGATTTTACTTGAATTATTAACATGGTTTGAAAGGATTCGTTTTGGCTTAGCCGGAAACATGGCTGACCTATTTTGATATTACATGGCTCAACACTGTACTTCTCGGAGCCAGTTTAACTACGAGGTTTGGCTCTGAAACTGCGGAAAATACTGTCTTTAATGAGTATCACCGACAACCGGTTTCATGAATCTGCTTAATCAAGTGTTGACTTTACCGAGGCTGAAACAGCTTCCATTTCATTGGATTTTGTTTTCCACCGTGTTTCACGACTTGGTGTCGAAAGTTGATCGTTATTTAGTTACCTCCCAACGGAAATCCATCTTTTGGGACATAAAGATGAGGAACATCCCGACAGAGGTATTTTCACCAATTCGATGATTACGACCGCGGGACAGTAGTACAAATCAGCGTAAGATCCATCAAAATGTAGTCCTCACTTTTTCCCGGGGAAGACAAATCACCCTGTAAGATATATCCAAAGATCTCTGTGAGTGATCCTTTTGTTTAAGGCGATTCCCCCGTAGATGATACAAATTCCGGTTTGACTTTGTTAACGACAGGGTCATTCAATTTTGTCCCAAGCTGGAGCACAAGTTACACTTCTATGAAGGCATTGTTCAAGCCCGGAAGTAAAGTAGCCATATTTTCGACTTATTCTTAACACTAAATCCCAGTAATCGAGGTGCTTACAATTACACTGATATTTTCTCTTCACTTCCTGGCTTGATTTGCAAGTCCATTACTCACCATACTGACATCTGATATTGTGTTTTAATCAATGGAATTCCCACAGTTGCACAAACCCAGCATGAAATGGAAAATTATTCAGTGAGAACCTTGGTCGTATTACTTCACTGGTTGGACATCGTTGTGTTTGATATATTAAACAGGATTCCACTTGGCAAAAACTACACATGCGATTCAGGTTTGCGTAGAAAAAACAATCTCTTCTGACCCCATCACAATGACTGAGGTTGCTGGGGAGGTTCGCACCCCAAAGTTTTATGCCACTGACAGACGAGTTCACTGGAAGTTTCGAAAGGTTATACCAATGAAAATTGGGTATATAAAATCAAAATAGTGAACCCATGTCAAAACAAATTAGACCTTTTCATGGTCTCTTTGGTAGACTTTGTTAGTTGCTTATTATGTTGACCGATAATTTCGTCCGTAAATTTAGTTTTTCAGCTTAGTCTGGAAAAACCCCCACAGCTACATGAGGGGAACTTTGTGTGATCTCTTTTGACAGATTGACAGTCCAAAAATTCGACAGTGTCCTTGAAGATATCTCCAGGCTGAGTAGGAGGCAAGTCACTTTGTGAGTCTAACGCTGATCTGTTCTGACGTTGTCACTCTCGTTTGTGGTCGGGCGGACGATATGAATAGCTTCCATATCAGAACGCATTGCTCGCGTTTCTGAGTTCATGAAACTACCTAGTTTTCCCCTTTCCAGCTGATTTCAGTTGGTTCCCTCATAAACATTTTATCCACAAGTCAACGAAAAAACATTGAAACCAGGCTGAGACACTCCCATTTAATGGTAAATTGTTGTACAAACAGTGGACGCAATTCTTAGAAGTGGATATCCAGCGAGGTTTCCCAATCGTTCAGGAACCAGAGGTCCCGTCTTACCATTCTGAAAGACAAACGACTAGGCCTGGCGAGTGACTGAAACCATTGATGTAATTGCGTTTTGTTGTGATGGTAGTCGATTCTCACAGGGGATTCGTGTATGCGGTTCACTTATCTATGTGAGTGTAGTTCTGGAGATCAGGTATGCGAATGGACTATCCGTAGCGGTCAGGTCAGGGTTCATTTTTATCATTTTAAATGTTCTATACGGCTTTTGTATATGTATGGTTGTCAGGTAGCTATGAACTCGAAGTAATGTTTAATGATCCGATTGAAATCTGCTTTCCTCGATGAGCAAGTGAGACTGCAATTGTACCGGATACGAGACACGTGTAGGTTCCCTTGATAATACGGCACAGGAACGGTTGCTAGCACGAACTCAGGGTAGAACGAGACATGCGCGAACAATGAAGATGCGATTTATCGCTTCCTGTACGATAGTTCATTGGAGCTAAATCATCTTTCATAATCGTTCTATTGCATATCTATCCTTGTCATACAGACTACGTTCCACGGATCGATTCTGTCCCTGTTCTAAGGAAGCCGAGGTGAGCAAGGTGCAACAGTACTTTCTCGAGGAAATTTTGACCTTGATATTTTCAGTGAGATTGCAAAACAACGCAACAAGTTATTTTGGTATTTAAGAAGTAACCGCTTACCATCGACATGGAAACCTCGATGTAGGTGGATGATGGATGAGGGCAATTTAACGTCAAACCACTGGGAAGCGGACGATAAGCACGTTACACACACCGGATCACATCCAATCAAATCAACGAAAATTAGACGGAGCGAAATTTTTTTAATGAACGATGACACATCTGGTCCAATGAATAGTGAACGCATTTCAAGTTCATAATTGAGGTGTGTGGGGTTCAGTTTGGTCTCGACTTAAGAAAAGAACTGATCAACCAAATAGGAAAAAGCAGGTTTGATAGGTTGTATACATTCCCGTTCACCAGAAGAAGAAGAGGACAAATACGAAATGGAATAAGACTGATCCACTTGACTGACATGGTCATCAGATAATTAATTGTTTATCACACCAGTCACCCACTATCCTTGTGCAGTCTGCACGCTTATTTCGACAGATCAGTCGGGTTAGCAACCGGACTGGGAATTTGGTGTTGTCAATTGTCCGTCTTGTCCAGACAGTAATTGGTCGTGTGGACAACCACATTGATTTGCCCTAATTGGATATCTCCAGCTGTGTTGTCTCAATTCTCTCGATGGTGGATGATAGGGAAGACATTCGGAGGTTTGAGCCCATATGTTGGACTAATGCAGAGGAATAGTTTTGCCTAGATAGAGTCAGTGAGTGGTGGGGTTTTTAGAAGCTGAGGAAAGAGACAAGTTGGAGACGGAAGCCGTACGCGACAGATGGATAGATAGGGGGCTAGGAACACGTCACACCTGGTGCCATGTCTGCAGAAAAAGATGAACAAGAGGACAGAACTGCAGATTTGCCTGACCGAGTAACATTTCAAAACGTGACCAAGTTCTACTATCGGTTTTGTATTGGACAAATTTAGAATCGTAACTGACAGTAGTCGAATGGTAGTCCGAATGTATACCAACTGCTGTAACCTAAAGGAATAAAATACTACTTCTTTCATAACATCTGTTGACCTCGTATTTAGGTCGCCTAACGTCATCACTGAATTTATGGCCAGTACATTCTACTAATCAAATCCGAATTTGGGTGGATACGTGTTTTGGAATCTTGCATTCGAAAGACCTTAGAGTTCACTTCTCAACGGTGGTCTCTAAAAATAGTCAGCATTTTTGCTATTTCTTGTTCACTGTGGACATTATTTTGCTGATTCTGCTACGTTCATGAATCCCAAGTCCTGTGAGATATCTTTCATTGTTTCACTGCCGGATGTTTTGAACCGTAGTAACACTGAATTTACTAACTCTAAAATACTACCCATAAACTTTGCTCTCCAAAAAGGACAAGAACTGAATCAAAGAAAGCAAGAACAGCGGTGAACGAGTGGTGATTCATTGTCACATCCATCCCACGTAAATAATTTGGCCTCAAAATCGGGTCATTTACATTACGTAAGTAGGTGGAAATGGACAACCAGACTGAGTGCCCAAAATCGCCCAAAAATGCGTGATTCGTTCGCAGAGAAAGTGACTACGTCAGGAACTGTGAGCATGGAAGAGAAGAAAGAAAAACAAATAAAATATACGGGAGGCATCATACAGTATCGTTACATTAAATAGTGATGTGTGAAGGAGCAGATTATAATGATACTCACCCCTTACAGCATTTCAGATTTCGTACCAATCACTCTGAAAAAATCACCGTCAGGCTTTCCTGGAGAGGCAAGTCTGAAGCACTATGACTATAAAAATAGCGGAGTTTGTTTCCGATGTTTTGCCCCAAGCTACTTCTCAGTGAGCACTGAGTGATGGATAATTTTGAAAAACCAAAAAACAAGAGACATATCGCTGTTCCTATCAATCGCTTTCGGGGTGACGGTTTGCCTCTGCCGTTTCAAGGGCTTGAATGCTGTAGTGCAGAAGGATACCAGAAATTACTTGAAAAAATACTTCTTTTCCAAGTGGCAAACAACGGATTCATATAGTGACCTTTATCTCCTTCATATTGGATAAAAGTTATCTGACATATACTCAGAAATATTTACGAAAAGTCGGATTTTTCTACCCTTGATCAACTTTTTCCGTGTTATTCCTTGATATTAACCCCTGATTGGTAAGTGAGGGTTTTCTGTGCTGAACCAGTTGTATGCGACCATGAAATAACCTTTTTTTAATTTGGGTTCGCACATTTTGACCAATGGTGAATGGTTCCAAACTCTCGTAGTCCTCAGTTGCTCTATGAGTCTGGAATCAACTCGGAGACTCCAACAATACCGTAGTAGCACTTGCCCATTACCGGCTGAGCTACGAGACCGACAGCGATTAACAATTAGGTCACATCAATCCCATTTTTGATTAATAAGGTCACTAGAAAAGTAACAGTGATGACTAGGGCGTTCGGCGTCATTTTTGATGGCAGTTGTCACCATAGTTGTTCGCAAATCTAATCTCTAGACGAATCAGTTCCGAACTGGATTGTATGGATCATGCGTTACAGTATGAAGATAATCCTCAGATTCAAAAACGAAAGACTTACTCCACGCTATAGACGCGATTTAATCAGTACGTTTCTTCATTCATTTGTGGGCAAACTGTAGGACAGCTGAATTTTTATGACTTGTTGAACGTAGCCATTAGTAAACGAAGGCTTATATCGGTCTCCGCTTTATTCAAGATAATTCCACACTAAAGTTCACGTGAAGTGCCTTGCCATGCTAGTCATTACGGTTTGCGTAAGCATCACGCAAAAAATGTCAGACGAAACGGAAATATGATGGAGAGGAATTAAAAATGATTACCACATACGTTCGAAGTTGTTGTCAAGAGGTTGGCCAGTTATTCAGTGAATGGACTTGAACTCACAACAGCTACTGTTCACTTCTTGTTCCGGCTCAAGTGATAACGTCAGTCCGGAGACCCGAGGGAACAGCATCATAAAGTGTTCCGTTCCCCGATAAGTCTCACATTTTGAGCATCAACTTAGCGATCATTTACTCTTCAGTGGAATACATATGTTTGGTTTAATTTTCCACACAGAACCAGGATTCACCTATTGGACTATCCTCCTCTGTCTGCCTGGGGCTTTTATACCTCCGACTTTCCACAGTCTTTCTTGTCATGAGAAGAAAAGGACCGCTGGCCAGGTGATAGATTAATTATATGAAATAGTGATGTTTTATTCAATGCAGAGGCCATCACTGACTAACAGAAATTTTGTTTTATCCACACAAACGGAGTATGCAATTATTTTCGCTTTTGATTTGGCGGATAGATGCAATTTAAGTGATCTACGTAACGGGCTATCCCGTCAATTGATTACTCAAGGCCACCGGAGTCATATTGGATGATCATCAAGGCGAACACAGTCCCATTAAGGAACATCTAGGGAATAAAGCGGGAATCCGTTTCTTATCTGTTACCCTAGTTGGTCCATATGCCATACGAATGATAGCATGCCCATCAGTTCACTGAAAATAATGACAGTACCAATACTGTTCCTTGTGTTGTGCAATTCCACACGAGTGCTTAGAAGAACAAACGCTGATCCATTTCAGAACAAGTCGTGGCAGAAAGATTGATCGGATTGCTGCCGCTTAAAGTCAAGTACGGTACACAAGAATCAGCCGCATAATTTATTAGCGTGGATACTCTTTTCTCACTAAAATACTTAGGAAGCGATCTGTGGCATCTTTGGCCGTAGAGGACAGGAGGGTGGGGTTCCCCGGGGGTAAATGCGTCGAACTACGTCTAACCGACAGTTGTTTATTAAGGACACAAACGAATGTTTATTCGGCCCGGAATGCCGCTATAGTGAAGAGCATAAAAAAGTTCCGCCATGATAATCAGACTAGTTTGTTTCTGATGTTGTAGATAAAGACAGAATTGAATGACGTTAAAGTTTAAATGATTTAGATGTCATTTTATAGTGTACAAATTAGGCTTGACAAAATCGGCATTTGATCCTAATGCATTTTCCCACAATTCATTAGTTTTTACGGGTTTATGTGGATTTTATCTTGAGATTTTAATTACAAATGAATGGTCAGCCAAATTTCAGACTAGTGAACTGAGGGGAGGGGTGTTGTTTATCCGTTAGAGGAAATACACCGCTGGACTCCAGTCAACATTGACCTGAATGACAATTAAATTCCATCGAATCACCCATACAATCAAGTGACGTTCATGTATTGACCGCATAAAATAATGATCAGTTTCGTGTTCCGCTAAGACCATCTGATATGAATCTGCAATGGCGGTTATTTTTCACTAAGAAAGGTCATCTTTGATGACAAGCAATAAATAATCGGAGGAATTCCCCTTTCCTCTATTTGACTGCGAAGAATACTTCATGGCACAAATGCACCGTCGGATCGTGCAACAGGAGCTAGTGATAATACTGCTAAGGAATTGGTTTGTCTAGTAAATTGGCTTCTATAACTAACTTGAATTCATACTTTCTACTGCAATGCTTGGGAAGAGTTTATTCTTCTTGGATTAGTAAGATGAAGATTGTTGAGAACCCTTTGTTGCTATTTCAATTTTTAAAAATATTTAGAATTCTTTGATGTTTCCCTAAGGCCAGTGACAGTAGTTCATGGTAATAATCTATAGCAACCCTATGAAGAAGGAGATTGCTTTTTTCAATGCATGCGCGTGTGTGCATTCGGCTCTGCCGAATTTGATATGGAGTTGTATACCGATGAATTGAGTGTGACTAGACGAGACGACGATCAATGGGTTTCACGATCTACAGGTAAGCATTGTTCATATTCCTGAAATTTGCACTAACAAAATCTTCCCTTAACAATACTGATTGAGAATAATTAGTTAACTTGTCCAGTGGATGTACGTGACTCGTAACGCACACAATGATCCATACCTTTGGCACACATACAGTTTTTGGTGGACCTAAGAAATTACAATCCAACACAACCTATTGCAATCCGCCTTTGGTTGCTTGATCGGGGTGGGCAGTAAGGGATTCAAACTGGCCGTCGTGCCGCACTGTGCTCAGATGACCCGTGGACAATCATCCTAAATACCTTCCGAAATGGTTGTTCTACTTACAAGTAGCTAAATTCACGTAGTGAATATTTTATGCTCACGAATAACAGCTTTTTGGTGATGGTTGCTCTTCCCGGGTACAGATAATCAGAATCAGTGGTATTCTGACCAGAAATACAAAATTCAGCACGTTTATCCTGAGTGGAAGTTGATGTATGTGCGAAACTTACTACCATGGGGAAGCAAGAGAAGCCCACTTCGTTCCTTCTGCAAAATAAACGATTCAACAATATTTGCACATATTAGCCAAGCTCTGCACTTTCTTTAGAACGCAATGTACTTGGACTCCTAATCAGAAGCCGTCCATCGTACCAGTCGATCGTTGGCGGCAAACGGGTTTTTACCCTTTAAAATTCGGCGGCAGGAACGTGCTATATGCTATACAGTGTTTATATACAACAAACCTTTGAGGGCCAGTCCGGGTAGCCTGGTGATTGAGTGGTAAACTCACAATCATTGAACTCGGGGTAGAGTCCTTGGACAGCTGTGGAAGTGTATTGCTTATAATTCCTAAAAGAAGGATGAAGTGGACTTACATTGTTTCCACGTTTTGCAACGGTGGCTTCAGCGTTCATACTGCTTGATTACCCGTAGCATACAAATCTAATCTACTACTCCAATGCAAATAGCGAACGAGGTGAGGTACTAAACCTCAGGTGGAGAACTGCATGAAGTCACTCAGCCGCCCCAAAGTCACCCCTTTAAAACGGCATGTGATTACTTCACCGGTAGTTCTGTACTTTCAGTGTGACATATACTGAAGCTGGCGAACGGATGCGCAAACCATCTCTATTATAAATGTTTTCTGATTGCCCCATAGGCTATATCTGCGGTGTGAACTTTAAATTACCAAAAAATAACTGCTTACAAAGAAGTTCATAAGCTTATTCTGAGACCGATTGCCCAGGGGAATTGCCTCTCGTACCTCATTGACTTTTATCAACCTGTCCCACCATCTGATCCGTTACTTTCGATTTGGGGTGCAGAGTCTACGGCGGACACTGAACCTAATGGAGTGCAAGCGAAGGCACGTCATCAATGTGGGTCACTTATCACCGGCTACAGTCAGTGCCCACCGTTTAGATGCTCAATGTTGTGTGTCCACCGCGTATGTCGGCTATTTACGCCACCTAATCTGATATGGTTAATCGGCCTTGTAAACGCACGGATAAATGAAAACCATTTGCTTGACTCATGCCACCGGGCTTTGTGACAGAATGAACTACCTGACCTAACCAACCAATGAACAAGAGCACATATTTTGTGTGTCTGCTTGTGCAAGTGGTAAAGATGTGGTTTAGGAATGGTACATTCATCAACGTGAATTCAGCTCAACCTGGGTTTACCAATTACTCTACGGTCGACGTGATGGCCAGTTTTCATTTGAGCGACATTGTGTTCGCAAGGCATATGGTCCAGCTAGTTATGTTGGAGATAGGAGACCTCAGTCTACGAAAAACATTCAAAGAATTTTATCGCAGACGTCCTATTCTGACAAGCCCATCGGTGCATTTTTGTACTGGTTTTAGCCGAAGACATACAAATTACGGCAGCTTTCATCCTCGAAAGGGATAGTTGCAGTGTGTATTTGTGGGTGTGTGCAAGAGCGTGTGGTGGTGTATGGACCATAACCAACGGACCACTATGAGATAGTATTTTAGATAGCTGGACAAATCTATAGTTCTTAAAAGAGTTTCATGTACCGGGAAGTGCGACTGCGTTTGGCCAGAAATCCAGTGAGCAGTTGTCTAAAACTGACTGGCATGACTGCTTCACTAATGTAGACGGGTTCGTTGTGTGAACGGTACACTGTGCGCATGGACACGGGCACAGTGCGTGGGGTGTGACTCACTAATACTGAAGCGGTCTAAGAGCGCTTGGTATTACTTGTCTGGAGGTGAATAGTAGAAAACGATATGCCAGTCCCCTTGGGGCAGCAGAATGAAAACATAGCATCATGCCAGAATAAAAGTTAATCAAATGTTATGTAATGGAATATCCACTTGAATTTTTTGCATCAGAAAGTTCAACATCTTCATTAACCTTGGATGTCCTCGCCTCGGTGTAAAGCGGTAATTGTTTGATCACATGCGGTGTTGATAACCTTGACTTATGGTAGTTTACCGGGCGTGCGTAGATTACAAGATAAAAAAATAGTACTATTGTTGTTCAGCGACGACCGTTTGCCCTAAGAGGAAACAGGGCTTAGATCCGCGTCAAAAAACGACATACTGTTTCTCTTCAGACCTGAAGGACGACTAGTCGGTATTCTTGAAGACCTACATAGCCCGATCGCCCGTTCGGCTATTTATTATGTTCTGTCTCCACCAGCGGTCATTCTTTTTTGCTACTGAGACCAAGAATATATTCTTCATCTACATGGGAAGTATACGTAGAATCAAAAGAGATTAATTTCTCAACCAGGAATATGTCCCTCTTGATGGATCTCCTCCAACTGTTGTTTCACGGTCCTCTTCCAGTTGTTATTCATTCCACAGTTGTGTTTCCTTACCAGCAGCGTTGCCCCTCTGTTGAACTTTGGAAACTATCTTTGCGTGCACTTTTCTAGCTGTCTTGCTTATTTATTCCGTGGTGTTTTGCTTTATTTTGCCTACTAACAGGCTACTGAATAGTAATCTCCGAAATTCGACCTCCCAGGGGTGTCCTCACATTTATTATCTAGTCTGTACAGTGGAAACATGGAAAATTAGATTTCGTCAGCCCTATTTCAACTCTAAGCAAAAGTGGTTGATAGGTGTGTTTGAATGGATCCTTCACACTAATTACTTGGAATATTTCGACACTATTTCAAAACTTTTGCTACTGAACGAGGTATCAGCTTGCGAAGAATCACTATCTTGTTTCAGTTCATCAACCCTTTAAGTACGACTGCACTGAGGTCGCTTTCGGTAGTGGTACGGAATACCATCCCTATTTTAATGAATTAATACGAATTTTAATCAGGGCCTTTTTGTAGGTAAATTCACAAAAACCATTCACTCTTTAACTGTCGAATATTTTTCGTGATATAATAACAGACTAACAATAATAACAGAATGCTCACGCATAAAATTTCCCTAATCCTATCACCCTGGGACGTGACGAAAACTGACCTCAAAATGAGTCTGAGAAAATTTTGGTATTGAAGTTATTGTTTGTTATTAACCTGAATGAACTTTTAGTGATAAATACGAGTTTATTGCGAAACTCAATGACGTGAAATTGTCAACAGATTATATGAAAGCGTACGACAGCCCATTCATCCATCATCAGTGCTCTTCTCTGGTTTCGTATAAGTAATGATTATGGATTCAGCACTTTCAGAATACTTTATCAATATACATTCACAAGGGAATAAACTAGAAGACAGGAACGGAAATCGGCAAGTGACCTGGAATTAGACCGCAAGTTGGTTAGTGTTTTTGACATTTACAATTGCTCTTGTTCACAAAGGATAGTTCAAAGTATTGCCTTTTCATAGATAAATGACACTTTCAAACGAATATCACTCTTCAGAAGCTTTTCCATTCTTTACAGTGATCCGACAGTCCGACTTTAACACACTATAGTCTTTAGGATTAGGATTAATTTTCAAAAAGCTCATCTCAAACGTATATCTACTCACCTGAGCACTGCAATAATGGATTGCCGCTGATTGAGGTTCGAACTGTGGAATTGATTTCCATCATTCCTTGGAACATCAGCCAAGCCTGATTCCACTTAGTCAGCCTGAAAGTATGCTCTGTTGCTGATTTTTAAATGAATGTTGCGCGTGCAACTGTGGCCAGACATACTTCGGCGGTTTAATATCAAGAATAATTAATCCATAGGAAAGGAAAACGGGGGCTGAGTACATTGTCTTTGTTGAAAAGCAGGCAACTAACTGCTGTGTCTGTGTTTGGATTTGCTTATTGATTGCAAAACTTTAGGGCAAGAAAAATTCTACTGTAGTCTTAAAAGTTCATTCCAAGCCTGTTTTCCCAAAAACAGCACGTCTTATCAACGAATAAAAACTCGAATCTAAATTACCACCAACTGTCGACCATTTTCACACAGAATATCGACCCAGAAAAAATGGCGGCTCTTTCGTGTAATAATCTCGTTTCTCCGGAGAGAGAGAGAGAGAGGTGGCAAAGACTGGATAGAGTATATGCTTTTTATCACGGACTTTATCTTTTGGCTGATAAAGTCACTATATACCCATAAGTTTGACAGATTCCAACAAAATTTCAGGTGATACAAAAAGCCACTACTCGTCATCTTCATCGGATTTCAAACTCAATCACGTTACGTCACACAGTGCTGCACTGGGTATCACTCGTTAGCTGACCTGAGAACGGGCAGTCAACTTAATTCATGTGGTAAGTGTCCATATCTCCAGTGTGGTCCAATAGCCCGGATGACAGGATGCACGCAGTCCTACAAAATGAGAAGCATCTATGGGTAGGCAAGTACCCCTTTGGAACAAAATCTGTTTAAAAGTATCCTGAGTGTTCTGAATAGTGGTTGGGCGAAGACAACCAACCGGTGAACGTGAGCGAATGAGGCTCAGTTCCTATTTTCGTAGAAATATCACTGTCAGAGTAAAACTAGATTCACTCGCAAGTTTTGAGATGGTGATTAGGGTGAGTGAAATGATCGGACGAGTCAATTCAGCAGGAAAATCTAGGGGTCAACATTCAAACAAGATGGAATCAGATGCTACGAAATTCAGCGTAAGAACAGCATTCGATGCACTGACCAGTAACCGGGAATTCATTTTGACATCTTTGTCATTTATTAGGTAATTCATTTGTGCATGGCACGTCAAGATCACCATAGAGACGGTCTACTAGTTTGGTAGCTTGGCCAAATTAGTATATGTACCTGAATCCCTGACTATCGATTCATAGTATCACTATAGCTAACAATATTATTTGATACGCATTTATGATAACTAAGCAAATCTGGACCTTAGTCATCAAAGATAAAAAAAATTGGCATATTTTTGTGACTGCATTGTACTCCAGGATTATCTGTTTGTATCGGAGCTTGCCGATGCACCGTGAAGAATAGGGTGGGCAAAAAATTTTCAGCAAATTCGGATTTCATCGATTCACTGAAGCCAAAAATTAAGGTAATTTACAATCAATGAAGGTACAAAATTTACATCAGTGTGCTGAAAATTCAAAAAGGATACTGACCTTAAATCTGCTTCATCTGACTAGCGATCCCCAATGATGCTTCCTCGGATATGGAAAGCTTTATCATTTCTTCTCACTTTCGGTTTCTGTGACACAGACCTCAGCTTTCTGAACTGATCGGTTTCAGTATACACCATGAAGTTCTTCGAAAATGATTATACGTACCCCGACATTTCTTTTGTAAACCTTCCCTAACAAACGTGTGGAGCTCCCGTCAATGTATTGCTTTTTGTAGTTTGTATTTTAATGACATTCTCACTCGTCCTACTCATGAGTAGCGTGCACATGTATCATGGACATCGAGTATTGATAACCTAATTTCACAGTTTCTAATGCACTGACACAGTTCACATTTACTTTTTATGATGTATACTGCAAGAACATTCTACGTCTAGCCTCCTGAATCTGGTGTCTTACGACTGTACATTTCCATTGTAAGAAAGATTTGCTGGACTTTTTCCCCATGCTTGAAAACTGCCCACTGAAGACTCGAACTCCCGACCGAAGCCCCACTGACGCTGCACTACACCGTCAGACTACGGAGCACAACTGTGGCACAAACAGACCTATTTCCAGGTTCATTCACATCGACGCATGTCTCTTCTGTCGTTTTCCGACTGCTACTAGTTGCTTTTTGACATTGGTGACTTCCTTGTATATTCCAACCACAGATTTTATTATTCTGCGACTGAAGCTATCATTTCATGTTAGCCAGAAAGTTTCTTGATTTACTGTCTGTACCGTGACCGAGCTGCGTTGCAGTTTCGTTTGACTCCTTGCTGTTCATGACTGCTCTATCCCAATTTGCCGGATAACTTTCTGTACTGTTGTTCTTGGTTGCTCATCTGGCTGTAAATCATTTGCCTTTATATACTTGTTTAGCGCGCTATACAGAACCACAAAATTACGATAAACACGTTTATTTGATGTGAATTTGGTCCGCTACCCGTAGACGTGTACAGCCCATATCGTGCGCAAAGCTAACGATACTAAGTTTCTGCTAGACTGACAACCCAATTAATCGGGATAGTTGCTACGTTAAGTTTTATCTAGGGAAGTATTTTAAGTTGTACCACGCAAAACTGACTCACTATTCTGACTGGAATATCATATAAAAGCCACGTGACTCGAATAACCAAACTACGCTGAAAGGGACGGCTACAATCACGGGTTATTTTGAGTTTGAAGACAGTGATCCTTCGGTTGGGCGCATTCACACGACAGGCTTCTGAACACTGCATTAAGGTTGCGAACGTTGCGTCGCCAGTCAAGGTGAAATTACCAGTGTCCAGGTGACAGCCGATATACTTTTTTATTAGCACTAATCCTGGCTTTGAATTTGACCTTGATGTCTGAGTTGTATTTAAAATTCTACTGTTACTAATTCTAAAAATTCGACCGTTCGACATTTCGCGCCAATTTCGAATTTTGGAGCGTCAAGTCATTATAAGTGGTAACCAGATTTTTTTGGAGTCAGCTGAAAAGTCAGAGGAAATTCTAAGGACACAAATGGTATGAATGGAAACAAGGGGACCATTGTCTGCGCACTGATGATGTTGTCTCTGCTGAAGCTGAAATGTGTACTATCTGAATGCCAAGCTGAATGGTCAAAAGCTTTTGAACACCGTGAATTTCTTAAAAAGATGTAATACGCTGTTCGAAGTTTTGTTAGTGAACCATTCCCAGTTTCTTGTTTTCCAAAGAAAAAAACCTTTTTCGAGCTCCTAGCAAGGTATCATGACCGAAACAACGTCCACGAACCACATGACTCAAAAAATCAAACCATACTGAAAGAAATGATTGCAAATACCAGTGATGATGGTCAGCTCTATAATGTTAACGTCTAAATCAATTGCTATCACGTGACGAGTTTCTGTAACTTTTATTACAACGTTTGTTATTTCTGATATCGATTTTACCCACGTGACCAAGTTCTAATTTTCGTACTTGTGAACATAAACACCGTCAAAAGGTTAGTCATTCAGAAATGAATATCTCTCACTTGTGAAGAGGAAACTTTAATACTATCCCAGCTCACACATTTGGACAAGGTGCACGCCAGAACTTTATTCAGAATTTAAAGCAGCTGCCGATTTGGGACTGCAGCGAGAAAAATATCTGTTTTATGAGTCAGATTCCATGAGAGGTCAGGAAAATGATCAAATTATCAAATTCTGATAATAGTTTGCTCCTCTAATACTCAACGTGTATCTGCGGGAATTCATTTGTGACCCCGGTACTGGTTTCAAAGAAAATTGCTGTTGTATTCTAGTCATATGGTACAAAAACTGAAGGAATTCAGAGTCGCCAATCCTGCGTCATCTGAGAGACTCCAGCTTACTGTTCTCCAGTAATGTGTTGTTTACTTTGCAGAAACTCTTAGGAGAATTTTCAATGGCTGTTTCGAGAACAGCAAAATCACAAAGAGCAGAAGATTGATGCTCTTCCTTCCTAGGCCCAAAAGTGTAAGTTAGTCACTTTTGTAGCACCCCATGCGGCTGTATTCCACTGTAAATATTTGAAAGGCTTATCGTCTCCTTGGTCTCTCGTGCACGGATTCCGGTGATCCCGTTCACGTGACCAAAACCAGGCGCTTACTCTTTGGGCGCAGTCTGTTTTAACCAGCTATGTTTTGTTCTCTCCTGAAGGCATCAGAAAATATTCGCGTACGAATTCCCGCGACTACGGGAATGCGTTTAACCGAGTTGATGATTTTCGACTATTTCAGGATACCGTTACTTCTCTTGTTCTTTCAGATTCGCGACTTGCTTATTACTTTCGATAAGTTATTAACCGGGGATCCAGAGGATTATCTGAAAAATCCCACAGAACGCATATAGCAACATAGGTTGGCAGACAAGCTCGTTTTTAGTGACTCTCTGTCATGTCAACACAGCACAATATATATGACTAGATACGTACAATGAAAGAAGGGATTGTTAGGGATTCGTGTTCACATCTAAATTGGCTCAGTTTTATCCGGGGACAAAGTGTGAACGGATTATCACATGCTCATTGTGCGAGCCATTGGACGGTCCAGTACCTGTTACTGGGTGGTGAATGGATCAGGGTAGACTGAGTGCACGCACTAATTGTTTCTCAGCTCAAAAAGGGAGATTGTGGAGGCGAGTTCCGACTGATTCGACTGTGGCCAAGATGTCACATGTCACTAATCTGGGCAACCGACCTGAGACGAAAAGCATGATCCACATTTACTGTATCGTTAATTTCGGCTAGATATTGTCGGTAGTAATATAAATGGTAGTAAAATAAAGTCTCATGGGTTTATCACCTCCACACTTCTCACCATCCACCATTGTAGCTTTGGTGTTCTATATGAACATGTAACGGTATTTCATCACTGTTAACTCAGGGAAGAGAATCTTGTTTAGCCGAATGCAATTATTTACTTTACGAAATGTCAATATTTTTGCTTAATGTAACATACCCATCATCACCTCTCAGGACTTCACCCGGTTCCCGTACAACAATAACACGGCAACTATGCTTTTGTGTTTCAAGTCTAGCAACCGCAGACTACGTTTGCCCCAACGTTGCGGCCCTATTTATTCTGTTTTCTCCTGTCATTTTTATGGCCTCAAGCATAAATTTCACCCATCAGTAAGTTGGTCTGTCATAATGGTATCACAAATACCACGTGTTTTATTTCGTGATCCAGTCACTTTTACTCCCGGAGGACTTTTCTCCTCAAGCAGCATTTCGCATTGATGTTTAAGCGGCACCGTTCGTTCACTGTACACTCATGTCGCAATATATATCTCGGCCATATCTATCGCTCCAGTTCGATAAATGAACAAATAACTAACTAATAAACTTGATCCACGAAAAGAAAACGTGCTCGACGACCCTTTCACAGACTACTGTATTGCCGGAAAACAGCAAGTATTCTGTCCTCAATACCTTGACATTCCAGATACATTGCGAGTCCGTCACTGAAGAGCCATAACTGAAAAGATGTAGGTTCAACTTTTGTCTTTTGAGAGAGGGGTACAAGTTTCTAGTTCCTTTTATACTATTCTCTAAACGATTAAAAGGTCAAATAAAGCTGTTCATTTTTCGATGAAATACTCCTCAGTTGGCGCTTAAGTTTTGAATTGACCACAAGAAGCAATTGATAGTCACCTTGAAAATAGTAGATTATATGCAGGAATATTTTCAAAATAAAATATTATAGTACAGATAAAAATTCTGCAAATTGCTTTGTTATACACAAAAATTGCGGATCGGTGAATAGGTTCTTTCTAATTGGTCTGTGAATCGGCCCTCGGTTCTAACTTCCGGAATTCCAGGTATTTCAACGCTTGAACCCCGTGCTCCTTAGCAAGATCCTTGATGAAGTCAAGTTTCATTTTGTCAATACAATACCTGCGTGGTAAATAAATGAGTAAATTGCCATAAGATAAGTGATACGAAATCAGATGTCTAAAAATAACTATTGGTGCATCCTCTTTTCAAAATAAGTAGCGTAAAAATACTGTGAAATATCCCTCTTCAGGTATGAGACAAATATTTGCTCTACAGATATGATTTCCCACAAATTTTTGCTCAAAACTCATATGAGTTGTAACTTTTCAAAGTAAGAGAATGCACTCTGTAAACCAAGACATCGAGTGCTAAAGAAGTAAAGATCAAATTGGAATAATAATACTTTGGCTAGTGTATTATTACAACAGAATAAAGTGAATGAAAACTACCTACGAAGTATTTTTTGACGGCAACGGATTGAGAGATTACTCTATTTGTCAGTATTTATTGTAGTTTTTTTCATTAAAAGTGTCTATGTACAATATCATTAAGAGCTGAGGGTGGAATGAATATTGCATTCCAAATGGTTGAAGTGATCAAATTATCAAAAATTATGGGCCTTGATGAAACTTGAAAATGTGCATGAATGCCTCCATACGTCCCAATAGCACAACATTCACCAAATCTGTCAAACCCGTCTTGGATAAATACCCAAAGTCGATGGAACCAGACAGTACTAAAATATTTGATATAAGTAGTAACTGTAGCTGGTGTTTTGATCCGTCCCACTAAATCTAGTGAGAAGACTGTTATGCCTCCGAATCATCTCGTTCATTGGCGCAAAGCTCAGTGAATATATAGGATATTGGACCATGCACCCATTTGCTGCATTCAGCATATTGGTCAGACTGGTTTGGGT
Source organism: Fasciola hepatica (assembly GCA_948099385.1). Classification (NCBI taxonomy): domain Eukaryota; kingdom Metazoa; phylum Platyhelminthes; class Trematoda; order Plagiorchiida; family Fasciolidae; genus Fasciola; species Fasciola hepatica. Next base: position 163,499 of record CANUEZ040000020.1, read on the forward strand.
AACCGAGCCTTGAGATTTAGACAGCTGACAGGATTCAACACTCATTCTATCGATCCACGCCACCACTCGGCTGTCTAGTCACTCGAGGTTCCGCTGTCTCGTGCCTTGGGTTCGGTACCGCAGAACTGCTGACTGATGACGTGACTTGATTGCACGTCGATAACGAGTCAGCCGTCGAAGATGAGAGCGCAAATTTCTCAGGAACACATCCATCTGTAGCCTCCAAATATTTCAGCTCTTGGCTACCGTGTCATCGTTCTCGAGGTTAGCTGCGACTAACCCGCACAGAACTACCAGCAAATCACAAAGGCCATTTTTTCAGTGGACTCAGGCACAGACTAGATTGTCGTGAATAGAGTGCTAAGATACTTATCCCGTTTTCTCAGCTCCCGACTAATTGATGAGTGAAAACAATGCGAATGAATCGAGGATAATGTCCATAAATTTGCTATTTCAGATTAAAACTTTGAACTATCTGCTCAGCTTGTTTGGTTTAGCCACAACAAAGTCTTCGCCAGAATTATTGTCCGATATGAAAATTTCTCTGCGTATGACGACGGTGCCTCATAAAAGCAAAATACTATAACATACATTTGGACCCCGGAAATGTGATTCGTCGCTTTCGTTTGTGTTTCGGTAACTCAGTCAACATCCTTTTGTTACCAAATAGATGTAACGTAACTGATGACCGTTAGAATTCTTATATCATACAGTATCACTCAGTTCACCAGTGAAAGCCATGAAAGCTCTACACATAATGAGATCCAAAAGGTCCACAAACTCAGTGGTTAGTGATACAGGAAGATATGACTATCTGTCCCGACAAAGGACAGTCTTTTATTCGCACAACTTATTCATCTACTTGGTACTCTCATTAGTATTTCACATTACTATTAAAGAAACCCATATAAACACATGAACTTTAACTGCCAGCAGGGTAACAATAAAGACTGTTCTGACGAACGACATACCACTGAGCAAATACTCCACAGAATGTGACAGCAGGCGTACATCAAGGTGCACTGTGAGATGAACTTTGGCTCGGGTGTCCCTTGCACGCGGCTGCCAACTTGGTCAGCATGACCATTTTAGTCACAGTAAGCGAGCTCATATTCATAGATATACCACTGATACGGCCATCGGAGTATGTCAGCAACTTTATGCAAGCATGTGATGGTTGAATATTGTTCAGGGTGCTCGAAAGATCCGAGAAATATATATTTCGCGGTCGAAATTCGCAACTTACTATCTAAATGCTTGTCAGTAGGAAAATAGCGTAAAATTTTCGAAGCTGGGGATGACGTCATTCGCATGCTCGCAATCTGCTCGCCAGTAAAACTAACCATGAAAGCTGGGAGCCGGCGAAGCGAATAACAGGACTCAAGATATATTTCCCCGGGAATGAGGGTTTTACTCTTAGCACTGATGTTAAATGAAGACTGAGTAAGGAGAAGCCTATAAGAGATTTATTCCTTGGAAATATAGGTGCAGCTAATCACGTGTAAATGTGATGAAGTCAGCGGTCCAAATGAGTTGCCACCTAGGGTGCCAGTGGAGTTAGTTCTCATTTCATCTTCAGTGTTGGTCAGACCATTCAGTCCACTTTTATTTCGTAAAATACCACGAATTATCGATTATTATAGTATTCATCACTCTGATGTTTAATAAAGGCACTTCCGAATTGCCACACATATGGAGCACATCAGTTGCTTTGAAGATACCGGAATGAACCTTTTTACAATAAAATTCCTGTAATAAAAGAACTCATGGCTCCGGCCCGATTGAACATGATTACTGAAGTACCTCACTAGAAGCTATCATTAGCAAACTCCAATGTGGCGGATCGTCAGTTCAAGAGGAACATTCGGCGACTTTTTCCGCCTGGTGTCGTACACAATCAAAATTTAATTAGCACTGTCATCAGCAACAGCCAAAGTGAAAGTCTGAGCATGCAAGGGGGAACAGTGTACAGCACTTTTAGTATCTTTCAAGAGTAATCAGTAGTGCAAATCCACTGACCCCCAAACGGGGACTCCAAACAAGCATGATTGCGAACCACATAGGTTATCCTCAGGCTTTCCAAACTGGCATTCAACGACTTTATTCGCATGAAAACTGCCTGATATTGCAGTCCATCCGTCACTATCCCTGAACAGTATCGAGCCATCACAATGACTAACTTCTCTGATGGAAGTTCTCTCCGTTTGGGATTGAAGTAAAACAAATGCATTACTAACACAGTCTGTCTACCCAATTGGTTTCAACGACTAGTTGATTATCAAAAATATGATTTTAGCACACCTAAGTTAAAAGGTTGAAGCAGCAAACCGCTCTTCCGACCGTACGTGTCTCGCAAAGACTGTAAAGTCTTGTCTACGTCTTCAGTCGTTAAGGCAAATTGGTCTTTATTGAACAGATGAGCATAGTCTAAACTTTCAGAAAGCTGATATTCTTATAAAAAGTATTCTCATCATCAGGAGAGTGAGTTGTTTTTTATGGACTTTTTATGGAATGAGCACATAGATGTTTGTTGTTCACAGATGAACTGGATATTAACCGGATTTTATTCTGTGTCGACCGAACTGAGTGATTGTTTTCCATTATCATTACACATATACGAAAATAAAAAAAACGCGTTATTCCCGTTACTTTTATGTACGGACTATCAGTGGATGATTTTGGTAGGCACAGCTTTGAGTTAGACCTGATCTAGGTAGAGTTATGAGTAACCGAATTTGCGAACATTGCAATCAGATAAATATCTCCTATTTCCCGTTCTTCATTTCTTATTCCATGTCACACGGTGCGATCAGTTTCTGACGTCAAATTCACAAACTGAAGGATACATCATACAAAATTGAAGAACTGGCAATCTAGACTCCGATACTTTCAGGGGTTCATAATTTGAAGCAGCCCACTGATGTACAGGAACGGCGTCCTCTCGCAAACCTGGATACTTTCATACAGCTAAAATCCTTCTTAAGTTCCGTTTTCAAAAATAACGATCAACCGCTGAATACGCTCCACCAGCTGAGTCACAAATTCACGCCAAAGGCTCGTAGACCCTGGGTGATTAATAGAGAAATCTTATAGGCAGTCAAATTGCAACTTGGCTCGCTGCTGCGAATGACATGTGCGAATGTAATCCAGGTGGGTAAACTGTATGATCCGCATGCAAAATGTGCGAATTCCTTTAGCGTGGCCCCACATCTGTACTGGTAGAGAACAAATGGTGCCAGAGAGGGAATGTCATCCGTGTGTGAGTTTGAATCCTGCCGGGATCAAACGTTTTTAGCAGTTGGATCATTTCTTAAATGCCAGGTGCGCCGAATCCTATCGCACAAACTATCGAGCTCATTTCCACGTGCAAGATAAACGCCCCTTACATCAGATTTAGTGTGTATCTAATTCATTCGAATAGTTTACTGTTCATTCGAATAGGAGTGACAGCGTTGAAGTTTTGAACGAAAGTACCTTACCTGTAAAGAGGACTTGACCGGTAGCGGAGGACCTCAACACTAGGTGGATGAGGGAGGTGTAATACAAACGCGTCCGGTAGTACATACATTTGATAACCAGCGGCATCCAGCTTCATGATATAAGATGCTTTATTCCAACCGAATCCGACGAATCGGGGATCGAACAAAGGAGCACTTCGGTGAATAACCACATAAGGTTCATAGTCCGCCGACCATTGTACCTGAGCCGGCAGTAAAATAAACATCACAATAATATTACACATCCTTCAACAACGGTGTACTTTATTGTTGTTGAAACGTCTTTGATCAACAATCAAATTAAATTTGAATAGTGTAGGGGGAAAAATCGACGTAGCTAAATTCTCCGTGATGTTCAGATTGTGATGTCATGCCGTCCGTCCTGCTACACATGACCTCACATGACTCTTCGTTCTCTGACTATCCCGCAACCGCGATTTTTGTGGAATGGTTCCCTGATTCCGTGACACTTACTGATTGGCTGAATGCGCCTGAACCCAAACAGCAAATGGATTTTACCGTAGGTTTCAGCAGTTTTACGCTGAACGAGTTAGTGTGCACCGGGTAAAGCAACCCTATAAATGGCGCGTGATTAGCTGACCAATAGTAAACGAAACTGATGACCAGTATAACATATGCTTTCATTATTTCTCTGGTTTATTCGCACATCAACAATTTACAAGCATATCACTTCCTTTGGTTGATATTGACCAGTACGTATCTATATGAAAGGCGCATAAATTGATTGTGTTCGTACTTGTGTGTCGTATATTGGATTGGTCACGTTTTAGCCTTGTGTCCGCTTTTTAGTGTCGCTGTTTAAATAGTTACACAAATTTTGAGCACGGTTTCGGCTGTGAGAATAAAATTGCTTTAAGAGAGGTACTTGAAAAAATCAGATGTACATTTTTATGGTGCACTTATACTTATGTGTTAAAAGTTGGATGGTCTCAGTGGTTTTGAATAGTTGTGTTTGTTGTAGTTCAGATTGTTGGTTGCCATGATGTTCTGATCGCTGAGCTTGGATTTTAGATCGCAAACGTCTCATCATCAGTCGAGGTGACATCGTAGGTGCTTGCGTGTTTGCGATCTAAATGCTAAGCTTAGCGATCAGAACATCAAGACAAATTGAAAGGTATTTCACCAAGATTTTACCGGCCTTCAGCAGTATCTCTCCCGGACGATAGAGGGTCAAATTTAGGATGAATAAAGATAAGCTAGACGTACCCACTTCAGGTGAAGCTGAAGATCGTCAAACAGATGAATGGTTCCATCTCCAACCACTTGATATATGTGGCCACATCTTTATTTTAACCTACATCATGAATACTGCGGAAGAGGCGGTTGTTATATCCACAATGATCCAACGTGCTGTTTGACCACGAGATCTAGAGTCTCGAACCATGTGAGGGTAACAATAAGGGCTGTGGCTGCTTTGTTCGACGGGGACACCGATGTACCCAGATAGACATTCTCGTACGCATACACACTGTGCACGTTTGATCCAAATACCTTACATGCATGGACACACTCCTGCCGTTTTCATCCGTGATGGCACTGACAAATCGGATTGCACCTCTTGTTGAACGGCCTTCCTTGGCTTGATCCGATTGTAGGCTTGGCTTACGCTTTTGCTTGCACACAACCGTGACTCGCGTACTTAACAACGAGTTTACATTTTCACCTGCATGCTTCTACTTGCGCTTATCGCATTTTGGTACAGAATACACGTTCCTCGGTACGAGAGAGCTTTACTCCTGCCTTCTGAATTCGGGACGTAAAAATGGCTATATCTGCACTTCGTTAGTCCATATTTTTGTAACATTTACAGTGGATTTAAATCGCTGAACCCTCCAGTTTATGAGCTTTGCCTGAAGCTACACTGCAGACATGTTCTTGAAGAGGTTGACAGAAATGACCACCTAAATGGAACCTGAAATTTTTGCTGAACTGTCGAAGAATATCATGATCAATGATGGATCTTCGGGATCGCAATGTGATAACGCAATCAAAAGCCGACGTGGCCATTGCATGGCATTCCAAAAATAAAATCCGTCCTATTCCGTCAGATCAGCCTTCTTATGTTCATTAAACATCTGCGAGGGATGAGTCGTACAGAGTGGCCCGTAGGTATTTTTCCGTTCAGGAGAATCGAGCTGGGAAATTTTGACGTTGAAATATTTGCAAGAATCAGGTATATATTTTGAGCAATGTCCGTATGTGAAAGTTTGATTGCGTAGTCATCAAAATTGGGGTTGTCCTTATGGTTCGTACAGATTATATCGCTAAGATGAATGATATACAAAAGGATCCGAGAAATTTTAAGAAACCCAAAGGGGAAAAGGACAGAAAAGAACAAAAACGGAACAGTAGAGGAGCAACTAACCAAAGATCTGAAGTCTCCAAAAGAGCTCAGTGTTATATCCCATACACCCCCAGAACAGATAAGACCAGCTGGTACAGCTGCTCCTCGATTTACGGGTTTCCAAAGGTTCACGAATCAAGAAGGCTATTGAGACCGACACTGGACCTGAGTGCACCTCCGTATCATTCATTTGCCTGATGGCTCATAGATGTACTTGAACCGGTTCGCCTAAGGGTTGCCCGCTACAGCCTAAAAGACTTTCCAATTCATAGAACTCATTAGCGAGCAACAAGCCGGAGATCTAACGATGGCCTAGCTGGATGTTACATCTTTGTTCACCAGGGTTCCGTTTCTGAAAAGGACCAGTTACTTCTGGGATTTCATCGTAGAATAAGAAATCAATATCGGTGTTCCAGTAAACAGTGTAAAGGAGCTGCTGTTACGATGCACTTTCAATGTCCAGTTTACCTTCAACGCAGAAATACTTCGTCAGATCCATGGTGTTTCTATGGGGCCGCCTCTAGGCCCCTTATTGGCTGATAAATTCATGGCTAAGCTGGAAAATAGGAAACTTGGCAATACGATAGGAAGCCTACCCGTCTACTATCGATATGTAGAAGATATTTTTGTTCTAACTGACAGTCATACACGGTTGGAGCCTTTGGTGGAGGAGTGCTGTCAGGCTCACAATGCAGTTAAATTTACGTCGGAAATAGAAGAAAGGAACGCTTTCAACTTTCTTGTTGCACTCCTTTTAAGAGGTAACGATGGCAAACTGTTTCGTCGCGTTTATCGCAAACCAACTTGGACTGCTGATGATTCCCAACAAGGATGAAACAGCTGTACAGTGCTTCCATGGTTTTCAATGGTGAGTTGAGCGTTCAAGCTGCATGATGAATCATATTATATACAAATCTAATCTCCTACTACTCAATTGCAAATAGTACTGAAGCTCTGTAGGTTGTTCATAACGGAATGCCTTCGTTGTACTTAGGCCCCTACAGAGAAGTCATCCATCATAGGAGTCGATCGCTGTGTCGGAAACGGGTTGTTACCGTTCAAAAGCCAGTGACGGAAGGGTGCTATATCATGTAGTGTAGATGTTGAACAAACCGTTGAGAGCCAACCCGGATAGCCTTGCGGTTAAGGTGTTCGATTCACAATCGTTCACCCCGGGTTCGAGTCCCCGTGGGGGCTCGGTGGATGTGCACTGCTGATGATTCCCAACAAGGATGAAACAGCTGTACAGTGCTTCCATGGTTTTCAATGGTGAGTTGAGCGTTCAAGCTGCATGATGAATCATATTATATACAAATCTAATCTCCTACTACTCAATTGCAAATAGTACTGAAGCTCTGTAGGTTGTTCATAACGGAATGCCTTCGTTGTACTTAGGCCCCTACAGAGAAGTCATCCATCATAGGAGTCGATCGCTGTGTCGGAAACGGGTTGTTACCGTTCAAAAGCCAGTGACGGAAGGGTGCTATATCATGTAGTGTAGATGTTGAACAAACCGTTGAGAGCCAACCCGGATAGCCTTGCGGTTAAGGTGTTCGATTCACAATCGTTCACCCCGGGTTCGAGTCCCCGTGGGGGCTCGGTGGATGTGCACTGCTGATGATTCCCAACAAGGATGAAACAGCTGTACAGTGCTTCCATGGTTTTCAATGGTGAGTTGAGCGTTCAAGCTGCATGATGAATCATATTATATACAACTTGGACAAGCCAGTATACCAGTCTCACTAACTTTGTGCCTCTTGGGTGTAAGCAAAACCTGATTCGCAGCCCGTATGCGAATACTTTGCTAGGGTGAGATGGCAAGTGAAGGATTAGACATTCTAAGGCTAATGCTTCTAGATAATGGGAAACCCAAACGTTTCATTCGGAAGAACGTAGCAGAAAGAACAACGAGACAGGCGTTAGCAACCCTTAAGAAGAAACAGTTATACATAAAAATCCCTTTCAAAGGAGATGACAGGAGCGATTTACTAATAAGACTGTTGGAAAAGCAATCGCTCGCACCTTTCCCGCTGCCACATTACGTGACCGCTTCACCAGTCGATCAATGATCTCAACGAACGTAAAAGTCAAGTTATCTGTCCTCACCTCATCCATGATAACCTATTCGTTTGTTTGCTCATGTTCGGTAAGCTAAATAAGTAGGACGACAAGGTAACTCTTACAAGGAATCAAAGAGCATAAACCAGCTTGGCTGACGACAAGAAACAGAAAATCCATTACAAGGGCGACAGTGGTCCACAGTGCGGACACTGGACTTTACGTAAATGAAAACTCTTTCAAAAGAGTCTACAGAGACCCACCAAACGTGCCGAAAGTCACCCGGAAACAACATCTAACAATGGCAGAGGCTGTGGCGATCAGAATATTCAATCCCTCTCTTTCTTCTCAAGAACATCTCGTTAAAGCACTCAAACTGCCCCGGCCTCGATCCGAGACCGTCCCTGAAACTCACTTTAACCCAAACTCTGACCCCTTGGTTGAAACCGGAAATGGATAATCCCCGAAACCCATATACTTTGTTTCACTGATTTTTTCCCAACCACGAAACAAAATTTCCCCCCCATGTCTTTCCTAACTACACAACACCACTTTTGATGACTACCCAGTCGCATTTTGAGACACAGATATTGTTTATAATTAGTGCTTTTCCAACTTATAAATGTAGTTGTATTAGTCACGAGGATGACGGTGCCGAAAACAAGCTTGTTTGCTATTCGTATTTTCTACATATAATGAAATGAGATTCAGTGAATCATGTGTATCTTTCCTATATAATTAATAAGATCCACATGAATTACTAGTTTGTTTTCGAAGGCTCGTAATGCCTTTCAGTCGACTATATCCTTACGGACTGCGGCGAATCACTTTTAAATCAAAATGCTACTTTTATGAAATTAGGGATATTTTATGGACAAAACTAGAGAAAGACTATGCTACCAATAACAGCCGAGTAAAGTAAAGGTCTCTGGGATAACCTGATCAAGTGCATTAAAATCCGCCTTCGCTGAAGGGCCTTAAATCACCGTACGACTATCCCATCTGACTTGTTAAGCTCCAGTGCCGACGAGTGCCTAGTGAGACCCTTTTCAGGAGCCCAACCCCGAGAAGGCCTAGTAGTTTACACCTGTGCCTGCAGTGTGGTCAGCGGTGTGTGATCGGTTGTGGTAGTCCTATCTGAATTCATTACACAATATTCTGTAACCAACGAAAGGAAGTGATCGGTTATTTATTTATTTGTTTGTTTTTCCTTCTAGTCTTTGACGGCTTGAGGAGCGGATACGGGAATAAGGGCCTAAAAGTCAGCAAGAGCTGTTTTTAAGATCAAAAGAACTTCCTAAAATACAAATGAAAAGTTTTCCACATTACTCACGGGATATCATTTCGTTCTTATCTATTCCGTTTTGATCACCGTATATTGGTCACCATGCCTCTGTCTCAAGCACTGAGTGGACAGACTCTGCGAAGTATGAACACAACGTGTGCCGTTACCCTAATTGGCACAGTGTTCAACTAAGTAGGGTGATGCTCTTGGGTGTGTACCTGAAAGCGACCCGTCGTGCAGTCAATGTGCACCGTAATGAAGCACCAAACGAACGAGTGAACACAGTACGAGGCTACAGAAACTGGCACTGCGCACTCCCGTCGCTAATGCACGCGCATGTATTACACTCAAACACTGATCTGTCAAAAGATGAATCAGAAAAGCAGAATTAGTCCCAGTCAAAACTGCATACGACAGTTCATTTTAGCTGGAATTGTCCGCCTTAAACGGTAGTCGTAACGAGAAATTATTCCTGGTATTTAGGTGACAGAATGTCCCGAAAAAGTGTTTGCGCACGCCACACTTTTGTGTCACAGCCGATTCGGCGGCTTTTGTATTTTCATCGAAGTTCAGTACGCCATCCAAATAGACTTTTTCTCTACTTATTCAGTAGTAATCAACCCCGTACGGATTTCAATTCATGTTAGCAGTACGGCAATCGGTCCATTCAACAGCTGCGTATTCCGATTGATCAGTTAGGTTTATCGGTTTATCTACAAGCAAAATGGCTTTCACTCCGTGTTTCTGCAACGTCAGCTCGCGTCAGACCCATGACCATGTGAGTAATTTTCCCCGTACCTCCCTACCTGAGTGGTTAGCTGAGATCGAAATGAGATATTTTGCACACACACACACACACACACACACACACACACACACAAAAGATCATAAAACGGCATATCCAGTAATTTGTTACTTTTACTGACGCTTCGCCACAAGGTTCCCTGGGGAAAACTACACAACTATGTCTTGCTGATTTCAGACTATAGCATATGGTCAAAATCATAATAGAGAGAACAGCTCTAACAAAACTGAACCTGATATAGACTCGTCGCATTCCTCCATTTCGTATAGTTTGTGGCCAAATGCCCACGTGTCCAGATTCGATGTCGAAATGGGAGGATTAGCCTCTCGTCCCAGGCATCCAGCAAGGTTTGTTTCGTCGATGGAACTGTTGTCCGTGTATCGAAAGTTTCAAAGGCTGGCACAACAAAACATTCACTCCTGTTTTTGATACTGTTCTGATGGTTTTCCGTTGCGGTCCACAGATAGAGATTGATAAGGGTGAAAGAGATGAGGCCCGTGAACAGTTCGTGTTTTGCAAACAAGAGAATACAAAAAGTAGCGTTTACTTGGAGAGACCTCGGAAGATGAATATTGACAACAGGTCCAGCCCTGTTACATAGTATATTGTAGTGAGTATAAAAAACTGAACTTTTATAATATTGTTGTGACGCAACCGTTAAAGGGCACAACAACAGATCACTAAGTGGGTCGTTCAGTGAATGAATATGAACGTGACTTACAGAGACGTTTAACAGAATAGATCGATGAAAGGAAGCCGACATAAAAATGGGCGACTGCGACCTGGTGAATAGTTGGACAGTACAAACAATGTGTCGTGTGTGTGTGTGTGTGTGTGTGTGTGTGTGTGTGTGTGTACGTGTGTGTCTGCGTTTATGCGCATAGTGTCAGCTGACCGTCCTTTCATACATATTATGCAATGTTCAGAAAGTGAGCAAATCTCAATGGAACCATATGTCATCTTGGTCTACTAGTATACGTTTTAGAAAATAAAGATAACTAACTCATGGCACTACCTTAATCTGCGCTCTGATTATGACTTCAGCGCCTCACAGTCTCCATTTACAGGAGTTAGCTCAACTAGAAATGAATGATGACAGTGTTTTTGTGTGCTAACCTCTTTGTCATCTACCCACAAATCATTTTCACTTGGATTCATGTGTGAGTGGAGTATGACCAATTTTCCTACTGGGAAAAAGCCTCATCAGGTTTAATTAGGGCTAGCTCACTGACTTGATACCGTCGAATCACCGATCATACCCTCACACTCATATCTTGAAATACATGATGCACTAGCTTGAGGGAAAGACCAAAAAGATCTGCTCAAATGGTAAGGAAAAGTCTGCACTCGACAGCCACAAATAGACTCGCTGGTTAGTCCCTACATTTTGCACTCAGGGTGTTGAAGTTTCCTGCAGAAACCGTAGGAGAAAATGCAAAAAACTGGCACTCATTTCTACACAATGAAAGTAACACGAAGTAAGTTGATTCAACTCGATAATTGTTAGCCAACAAGACTATGGGAAGAGGTTTCACAGACGACAAACACTACACGAAATCTTATGAACTACAAGTTCTGAGCAGCAATTCACCGCATTGGACCATCGACGCTTTATCAGTTCTTGCAGAGCAGTGTACAAATTCGTGCTGGGAACGAAGTCAATGTCCAAGTGAAAGACCACATCAGTGCGAGCATAAGACAGGGCCAGGTTGCGCAGCTCGTTGATCGGATACAGGGGCTAAAATATACAAGAAATGGCCAGAACTGATGTGGAAAAAGGATTCAATAATTCGTTTGGAATGCCATTAAGTAGAGTGTCAAATTATGAAAATCAATTAAATGACTATGAAATGTGAAAGTTACTGAACTCAGTACTGTGCTTGACACCAAAAACCTCACAGATATGGAAAAGTTACTTTATTGGGTTTATTAAAAAACTGTTGAAATCCAACTCAAATCTGATCTAATACTACTAATCTTAGATACAGCCAGTTATAGATATCAGCGGGTTGCTCCGCGTCGAAATCATATATATTTGTATTCTATTGTCTCTCATCAAGGGTGCCATGACCAATGCAACCAGTTAAGGAGAGTATATGCAATACTCTCAAAAATGTCTTGTGACTGTATGAACATTAAAGCAACAAAAGATTTAATATAACCCTAGATCTTGCTTCAGAGAAATGATCAGGATGATAGGTACACATAAATGTTTTCCTCCGTCTGCATTTACAAAAATTGCTAGGCGGAAAAACGACACAATGTTCTTTTACACCTGGGCGTAGGTACTTGCTTTCAGTGTATAATTTTGAAAGCCTTTGAACTACGAGCAAGTAAGGTTTGTCTCAAAGCTTTTCCGAAAAGATGACCCGAGATTTTACGGAAATATTGCTCCACATTGTGTAAGAATGAGAAGGACTACCTTCATCAACCGTACCTACTACCCTTGTTCAAACTATTTCGAACGGAATAAATGAATTATTGGCATGAGCTGCCTGGCTCTCAGATAGTGGAATATTGACTTGCGTTATTCGCACCCAACTGGCCGCACCACGATAGCTCAGGTGGTAGGGCATCTTCCTGACAAGCAGACGATCTCCAGTCTGATTCTAACTCTCGGTGTTGATCTTTGGATGCGAAAAATACTAATGGATTTTCCTTGATCTGAAATCAATGTGTTTGGTAATAGCCAAGTACTACAGCATCATTTAAGAAATATTATTACCGGTTGTGAAATATATCAGTCAGTCCAAGCGAATTAGCAACAGTGCCGCAGTTGGTTTAAGACCTGATATTTACGATCTAGCTGATAAGTTCACTCATGAGATGCTCGTCGGATCTGTAAACTCGAGAAACGATTATCGTCATTGTCAATGGTTATTTTCTGGTGTTTTTCTTAGGTCTAGCCGTTTTACCTGATTGGGTGAATAGCTGACTTCACAGGGGTGGTTAAAACGTGATGGGTTAGTGCTTGAGCCGTGCCGTATATGACCGGGCATTTAGTGAAACCAAAAATCTCCCTTCGCATGTGTTCTCGGCTTGCCCATTGGTTTTAGTTACAGGACTGATAAGGGGGAATTGTCAAGCTGTGAGAGAACATTACCCATCGCCACCAGGTGATGACTACGTATTTTACCTACTGACAAATTGTAAGTAGAGAAATCACAAAAGGTGTTTTACTCTATGCTTTTCGGAACATTTTGCCCGCTGCATTCAACACAACTGTTTTCATGAGGCGAACTAAATGCTTTCTTTAGAAAAAAAATATTATTTCAGCAATGCTGTAACATAACAAGAAGGAGGCAGCCCATTGTCCAAAGTATGTCTTTAGGAAGGCAAAGCCAAGGTAATAACCCGTTCACACTTCTTGAACACTTTGTGTGATTATAGTGGACAGTTATTGCCTCCGCATTTTACGTCAGGTTCCTATTGTTCGTTGGCTGAAGACTGCTATCGCCATGTTTATAACGGCACAGTGCTTTGTTAACCACAAACGAAGTTCGATCAATATTTAGAGAAAGATACTGCATTGTCTCAAAGAGGTCATTGGTTTGAATCACTCGTTCAAGTCTCTCTCTGTGAAACCAAACCGGAATAGGTCTGATCGAACGATCGTGCAGTGATATTTCCGTTCTTTAATTGAAGGAGTCCGAATTACCGCGTTTGACGCAGTGAGGGGAATTGAAACTGACATGAATAGACTTTGGTTCACTGATCAATAGAGTTTTGTGAGTAGTAAGTCCCGGGAATCTTTCCGTGAAAACAGTCACTCGAATATCGATGGCAACAGCGAGTAACAAGGCACTGGTTTCAAAACCAACCAAGAATGAAGTCATGGGGCTTTGTTTAAAGGAGCTGTAGACAAAGAGATCAAAATTTGCGCATAAAACGGTCACCGTCAGCTGCAGATCACACGTCAGTCGCCGGACAAGAATTCTAAACGAGCTCTTGAGCAGACTAGTGATCACATAAAAAGGGGGAGATTTTTCATTTTTCCACAAGATGGTACAAATTAAAGACTCCACACGCACGGTTTGAAATGGCACTGAGCCAAAATCTCTTACAATACCTCAACATTGTATTGCTTTATTTTTGAATACTCCCCTCCAGATATAAATCAACAAGTAGGAGGGTTTCGAAGAAAGAGAGACACTCTATTTCCACTTCATATTAAAACCAGCTTAGTCTCTTTTGGTTATTCGAGACTACTGTAGAAGCAATAATATATCCACCCCACGAAAAGATGTTCAGGTATTTCCGAAATTCTCTAGACATGGAGGTTTTTGAATGAATTAGTCTCTAACACGAAAGATTTCATCGCCATAACTTCTTCCCTACACACAATGAATAAATTCGTGGTCTTAATCAAATTTTGACTTTTACCAAGAAATCGAGAATACTAAACTGTCAAATTTTCCTGTGATTTTGCTACCGTAAGATTTTATAGCAAATGAATAGAAGTGTTTACGTCTATAAGGTGCAAATTCTCATGTGAGGCACGATTTGGAACTTCACTCTATCGTGGGACAGATTTCCCAGAGTAACATCGGGTCTGTGAATTCTATAGAGGCTCACGAAATTAACACTCGTGAAGAAAATTTCCGGACAAACTCCTTCCAATGGCTTTGGGGCTACAAAACACATCACGCCAGTTGATATAAGTTGCAATAAATGACGATCAGTCTCGTTGGCGGAGAGTTGTCAACGACTCCATAAACAAAGCACAATTCACTGCGTTCAAAATAATAACACATCAGAAGTTTATTCCTTGTGTGTAGAGAAGTTATTGCAAGTCCCCCATGTGATTTAGGGAATGTTATCATGGTGCAACCTTTTATGTTAGCGACCATTTATTTCAAAACACCCTGATATCGACAGAATTTAGACTATACCTGTAAATGCCATTGTAAGCGGTTTGACTGTCAGTTGTGTTCATATCTTAGAACAAGGGTATTTTTGGTATGACTTCACGAAAGTATGGGGTGAACAAAACGGTTTGGTATAAGTAACGCTTAGTTGAATCAGTCACGAGCTCAGCTCTAAAACAGTAATAGACCCATCAAACTAGTGGTGATTGAGTAGTATGAAGTACGAATGATCATATCCGACTCCGGAAGTTCAAACCCCATCATCGCAGGTCATGTTTATTAATCGTAAACACTGCTATCACCCTGATGGTTGCTACCTATTGGGGTCCTATGTGGTTCTCCTTTCCATGTCTCTGGATAATGATTGTTGTTTCTATCTAACCGTAGTGGGCTCTGATAGTTACGCAATGTGCTTTTTTCCCTTTACTAAAACAAAACATGGGGAAAAATAAAGCAACAGATCTGGGTCATGGGGGGTCAGGGGCACACACAGAAGATCATCTATGAGCATGTGACCAGAGAGGTTCGAGGCTGGGAAGGTATCGATCGTCACGTGGCTCAGTTAACTTAACATAAAGATAGGTGTCCGTATTATGCTTGGTTCTTAAAACACGGCTTTTGTTTCCTAAAGAGTGAAAATCCTTGAAATCACTTTCACTGACTGTTTTTCTTTGTCATGGTACTTGTCGGTAATTTTTCAACTTGTTACTGAAAAGCTGAGGTTAATGACCAAGCTGCCTTATGCTTGCTGAATCTCTTCACAAATCATGATTTTGGACCAGAATTTGAGGATGAAAAAGCAACAAAGCACGAATAATGGACACTTTCAAGGGTGAGGCCAACCTACTAACACCGGTGGTAATTTAAGTGAAAAACAAACGAAATGAGTCTTCTGATGCAATTTTGCAATTCGGAAACTCGAGAAAAAATTCTGTGTTTATTATTCTAAAGAAGTGCTTCTGAATAAATAGAAATCTTAGTGGTCGATGGGTTTCTCTTTACGTGGCAGAGTTATTGATGCCGTAGAATGAACACACAAATTCCATACCTTTGATCTAATGGGTTCTGTTCATTGAATATAAATTAATTTCACTCAAACCACTTACTCCGTCCACAAACATGACATGATAGCCAACATTGCTGCGATTTGACAGAATGTTCGATTGAGCCACGAAAACTGAGAGCCTTTGAGCTTCTTGTTCGGTTAGATAAAGCGAAATACTAATTGGTCCCGGCCAGTTTGACACCAGTTCTTCCAGGCGATGAATTCTTCATGGAGTGGGCAAAGTTGATGATATAAAAATGAATCTGTGATGTTGACTATCCAAGCATTTCAGATAATTCGATGGTCTGACCACTTTGGAAAGTTGATGAGAGAGAATCATGACTTTCTGTAATTAACTTTAAAGTCCTAATTACCCTTTATTGCAGCTAGACAACACGGGCATACCCATTCTCACCAAGAAGAAGAGAATTTCGGTTAAAACAAAACCAGTTCCCGTTCGAGGAAGAGTTTGCAAACCACAGAAGTTGCGAATGATCAGATGAGGCAGTAAAAAATACCGACAAAAAATCACGTCGGTGAACACTCGGTAGTTCTAGTGATGGGATCTAATGATATTAGTGGTAGTAGTAGTAGTAGTAGTAGTAATAATAGTGGCAAACACATGGATAAATGAAGTTCAGAATAATAATTTGGGCCAGTGCAGAACAGCTCGGTAGGAATGGCCATTTTCAGTCCCAGATTTTGTGAACACTGTTGCAAATACGGCTTTGAAAACCTTTATTACCAGCCGTGTCGATCGCTTTACTATATACACCTTCAATGATCGGTTGTTATTTTCTTGCCCAATAAAACCAGGGGGCTTTCTCCGATTCAATGAACGCAGCTTAATAGTCAAAGACTGGCTTCTTTCGGCTTCATGTGATCTGAGTTGCACAAAGGAGAACTGAAAGTCTGTTAAGGAATTAAAACAACGTTACACTGCCAAGGCCCTCGAGTAAAATCGTATGAAGTTTATACATAAAAAAACTATTAGAAATGACTAACTGAACCTTTAGGGAAATTAATTAGTGTAGGTTTCTAGCCGTTAATGAACGTCTCAGAATGAATGGTGGAGTTGCATCACTTTTCTACTATTTTTGGAAAGCTCTTCAAAAAATCCACCGCGGTTTGTCGTGTTCAAAATACACGAAGTAACCCCGAGGGTTCGAACTGTCAGACTGGCTACTGCGATGCTACGTAGTAGGCAAACGTTTGCTAAAAGCAGATGGGCTCAGCTGCCTCGTATGGGGTTTCGCTGAAACACCGACTAATTATTTCGGAAATGAGAGTTTTTATGGCAAGTAATATGGTCGAGCTTTATCGCTGAAACCCTATGTGAAGTTTTGTTTTGGTGTCGTTCGGAGACCCAGTTCAGTTCGGTTTACTTCAAACAACCAATAACCGTGTACTGGATGCAGCGATGTTGATAGTCATCTCTCAGCAGCAACCTCATCCAGAATTAATGAAGAAATAGGAGTAAGAATAGGACAACAAACAATATCAGTACGAGGGAGAAATCTTGGTAAAATAAGAGCTCCACCGATCGCGACACCAGATCATGTTCTCCAATGAATGAAACAACCAAGTTGAGGGGGGGGGGGGGGGGGGGTTCCACGCGCCCCACTCAGGAAGCCTAACTCGCCCCACATGGCTAAATTTAGTGGTTAGGCTCTTCACACCTTTCTTTCACATCGTGAACTGATCACTCTTAATAATCTTCCGTCATACTTCGAGCAATGCTACGAAGACATAGGTGTTCTAATACAGACAATGTTATGCCATTTACCCGAAAAGACCAAGTTTTCGAACCGTACAGAAGAACCAGCTTGACTGATGCTCTGCGCACTCGACCGTTGACAGATAAAGGGATGTCATGTCGATGCTACAGATGAATCAGTTTCAGAAAGTGCCAAACGAGTCTTCCCCATACACGAAGACCCTTCATCCGATATTAGAACTCAGGAGGAAAAGTAGCTACCTAATTAATCTAACTTGTCTACTTGGTCTAAAGTCTCTTCATGTATGGCAAGGTTTAGTGTTGGACCTAGTCCCGTATTAACATCTTGCCCTTTGAACATGCAAAAGCATAACGAACACTACCACACGGTTATTCAAGCGGTATAAAAAGGCTTTCAACTTACCTGGGTCTTCGCTCAGAAGAACTATGTCTTCCACATATTCAAGGTCTGACATTTTACCACCCGGGAAAAGTTCGATACCACCAGCCTCACATGAAAGAACCGTTGCCTCTAGGATCACATCACTCACAAGAATAAAGGGAAAAAGAGAGAGGAAAACCCTGGTTTCCTTCACTTCTCGTGGTTAACTAGAGCGAGAGGTTACCGTAAGGCCGAACTCGGCTTGGGCTATTCAGGTACAGTCTGTCCAAAAAATTCGGGATCGCCCCTATTCGGTCGAAATTCCAACATACGGTCCAGTTCACGTTTATACAACTGATACCAATCTCAGTAGTCACAAATATACAATAGATTCTGTACTTTAGCAAGGTAGAGTAGTTTCAGTAGCATAAACTGAAATTCTACCGTGCGTCGGGATTTCGACCCATTTTCAGGTGATCCCAAATTTATTGGACAGACTGCACATGGACTTTATGGTGGAAATGAACTTACCTGATAAAACGTTCAACAAGAGTCAACGCCAGAGAACTGTGCCTTCGAAGGGGTCGAAAGCTGCTTTCAGCTCAGGAAACACAGAGATAGTGGGTCCACAAAAGGTGTACCTATGTTCTGAAATTTGTCGGAGAGTGAAAATGTGATCAACACAATCTCAACCAAGCCTAAAGCCAGTTTGATTCTAGCTCCAGCATTGTTCGCGAGGGTCAGATAAGTGGTGGGAAAAAGTACCAGATAGTAGATTAGATACAAATGTATCGGATTCCAATTTACTGGTTGATATTCCCACTCCGAAGCAAGCTTGATTCCTCTACCTGGACTTCAGCCATGCCCATTCTACCTATTACTTGAGGTCGTCTCCAATGTTGTGACCACCTAATTTGTATTTGCCTTTGATTAAGCAACCTGGGTCATGTGGACAGCAATTCAATGCGACCCGTCTTCACTCCATGTGCTCATGTTTTATCCACTCCCACTATCATTTCTATGACAGGATTGATAGTCGTTATCTATCTCTGCACCAACTTACCCGTCCACACTCTGTGTGGTATATTTATGAACCCAAGTTTGCACTGTGCCGGGTGCATATGTTAGCCATATCTGATCGTCTCAATCATCAAGGAATCCTGATTTCCAACTGCTATCATCGCTTACGCAATCTCCCATCCCTACTGACCCCTCTCCGCTGTTTTAATGTCTGTCGAATCAAACTTTCTAATTAACCTGTTTCCATGGTACTCCGATCAGATCTATGCACGCTTACTTGTATCCGTGTTTGGCCCGTTCGTGGGGGCTTGTCTTATCGTGTGCTTACCAGCCCCACTGATTTTCATGCCGTCTCCACTGTGTTCTAATGTTCGGGCACTGATAATCAAGATTCAAACCTACGGTTTAATGAACATTTTATGTTTTCTTGGCCATCTTCGATGTTTTCCTCCCTCATTTTGCCCCAAGACTTGAATTGTAGCTCAGCTCTGTTACCGGCCGGTGATCGTGATTGGTCATTCTTTTCCACATGCATCATATAACTGTCTGCCCCTTTGTTTTTGTTCGACGTTGCTGTCGATCCTCCCTGCGTGCGCTTTCTACCTCTTTTAAGGGTGATTTGATCTCCATTGTCAGATCTGCACACGGTGGTCGAATAGCCTACAGTTTGGGCTACGTATTTATCAGTAATTCATCGTTAATTTTTAATAATACCTATAGTCGACCGACTTCGCGTTCCCTTACTATGGATCCAGGATTCGTCTCCTACAAGTCACTCATTCACTGAACCAGATTGCGGTACAGCAGTGCTAACCAGACTTATTCTCCTGTGGTTCTCGTAGGACCTATAATATTTCTTATAAATCTGACAAACTGAGGGGTTTTGTCCAATCTCTTGACAATACTGATGGAATATCGTTGAAAGTGGACGGAAGTAGCCCATCCGGTCCAGCAGTGTTATGTCTTTCGGAGACTGACAAATAACGGAAACATTTAGCACCGTAAGCTGCCCGGCCGCCTAAGAGGAGCCACCAAAGAAAAGGAGATTATATAATTGGAATATTTAATTGTCACTGACCCACGAATTTATTTTGAAGCAGCCGCCAACAGACTCGACATGTCAGTCGATCCTCTAAAGAATATCATTCGGAGAAAACAAAGCACAGGCCCTACAGATCGCATCCGGTCCACGTCCTGTTGCCAAGAAGCTAACTTTTACGGATGGACTTTTGTGATAGGTTCATTCAAAGAATTGCCAGTTAGCCAACTTTATGCAAGGATGTCATATTTTTCGACAAATGTACTTCCTATTTTTATAACATCAGCCTGTACCAGCATGGAAGGAGTTGGTATAAGGAGAATCCATTGGATTACCCATAGTGCCAAGCAAGAGGATGTCAGGTTAAACGTTTGACACGGTCTCTGTAGTTCATGATTAGTTGGCCCGGATTTCTCTTGGACAAGGCAAACGGAACTATATAACTGCGAATGCTAAAAGAAACCTTCGTTAAGTAACCGGAAACCATATCATGGATCACCTTGTTCCAGTAAGATGGGGCACGGGCAAGTTGCTCCAACTTTGTGACGGACTGCTTAGATGCTGTCTTCCCGCATCAGCCGATGGGAAGGAAGGGATTTTATAGTGGCCTACAAGTTCCCGATATTTAACACCATCGGATTCTTCCTCTGGGGTATGTAACGAGGAAAGTGCGTCGTCAAAGCCGGAGACCCAGCGAGATTCGAGGGCCAGGACAGACAGTTTGCGCCGTGATATACCGAGTTTCATGCTGGACAGAGTGTACCAAAAAGCCATTAAACGAATAAATGGTGGTATTTTTGAGCACGCGCACAGCGAAAAGATCTCAGAACTGATCAGAATCAGGATCACCATTGGGGAACAGTGCAATGGTTCTTCTCAGAGCCGGAGGGCAGTAGTTTGGCCCTTTTTAAGACTATCACTATCTTATTGTTTCGAATTTTATTCTTTGTGTTCCTAAAGGAGGACAGCAGTGCGACAACTGTTATTTACCGACCTCCCTTTCCTTTCAAATAGATAACTCAGAATCTGATTTAGTCCATTTAGCTCTACAGTGTGAAAGAAATCTTGACTTGAAAAGAAACCCTAGAGTATTTGCATAAATACTTGTAACAAAAAGAACCGAGAGACCTTGACAAATAATATTCCGATCAGGCAATATGGAATTATTTGAAGTGAGTAGTTATAATATGGTCTGCTTTATTGCCTTTATCCTGATGACCTAGTAACATAACTACAATGATCACAATTTCATCCATTTAGAGCTGGAACTAACATTTCCATATCTGGAAGCCCACTACTTGTGATTTTCCATCTTTCCTTTAGTCTCTGAATATGCGCGTGCACGAAGCAACCTGTATTTGGAGTCTTGGGTTCTCTTACTTGAATAAATCCGATACCCAGTAAAAGGTATCAACTCCTAGCATCACGGATTCATTGGATCGCGAAACATCATGGGTTACATAATGATTATCATGCAAGGTATCGGACATCACTTATGTTGGTCCAAATTTACGAGAAGCATTTTATATTCCCTTTATAGTATCAGTCAGAACCAGACTGGATTTTCATACGCTGCAGTTTGCAAGATTTGGGGTCATTTTCGGTGATCCTTCATTACATACAAAAAAAGTCATCCCATTTTACCTCTGGGGTACGGTAGAAATACCTTACATGGCGCATTCAATTTAGGTCGAAATGACTTAGTCAGGTGTGAGTTGTAAAGCAAAAGTACATGAATCATACACCTGTGATTTCATCCATCAAAAATACGGATCTCGACTTCTACTTATGCAAATTTATTGTGAGTTGTATACGAACATGGTATTTCCACTTCTATTTCATGTCTCATATGAAACCAGTACTCCTGTGGGCCAGTCACTTCTCCATTTTTATCATTTATATTACTTGTTAGAAAAACTCCCAGTTGTTATTCGGCTAATCGATTTCTCAACAAAACCCCACACGAGGAGGCGTAGCCCACCAGCTCCAACACTTCCAAATGTTTGGAGTATGCTGTCTCACTTTCTCAATCCACTTACCTTAATGAGCAGTCAGTCATCAACAGTGTCCCCATTTTCAGAGCTGACTCGGTCAAATAACTGGACTTTAAAGTCAGCACCAACTTACCGTGGTCTTCTCATATTCTCGATTGTGCTAAAAAACTACGCAGACTGTCTTTTCGAATTCGTAGGCTAAGGCAGTTTGGTACTGTACAAATTGTCGCTTTTTCCTTTATCACCAGTGTATTCTCCCATTCTTACTCTACTGCTCTCTCGCAACCTTCCCCGGTCTACTTAGGAGAGGTTTTGTCACACTTCACTGCGGCTTGGCCATTATCCGTCATGTCTTTTTGATTTCCATGGGCTGTCATATCTCCAAAGTTTGTGATTTGCACATTATAGCCTGTGAGAAAACCTACCAAGAAGATTCTTGCCGACCCCACCCATCCCCTGTACCATGACCTACCTGCATGCAGTTCGCATCTCTTCACACTTTCCGCATTTAGACTTATCCCCTCCGGCATAAATATATACCGCAACTCTACAGTACCTTGCTTAGTGCGTGTTCTGGTTGACAAGATGAACGTTACAGAGGAACTTTGATGGAACCTCGGAGGCTAAACCAGTTTTATTCCTACAGTACTTACTTTTATGCTTATTTCAAAGTGACAATGGTCAGTTTACTTCCATGTGACTGAAATGTGAGTTTGTTAACTTGCTGAGTTCTTCAATACAATACAATGCAACACAGTCCTGTGGGATTTCAGTTATTCCTCACAAATCTGCCTACTGTGAAATATTTCAGTAGCTAGTTGACAATTCGGTCCCTGTGGGGTGGTTCCACATTATGAGCACTGTAGATAAAATAGAATCACCGTAAGAAAAGGTAGTTGTAGTTTGACTCAACAGTATCATCATTTATCATTCGTTAAATAAGACAGGTGGTTGTTAGAATAACTTTTTCAACAGCACAGACTAATCCGGATGGGTCACAGAGTAATGAATCAATGGATGAAAAAGACTAACACTTTCTGATGAAACCACAGGTTTTTGGTACGAGCTTGAAGTTGCATCCAGTCGAAATACTTGAGTGTGTTCAGCAGAAAAAGTGAAATGTATGGCTCTGGATCCCCTACATTAAAATTGTGAGGTCATTAAGGCAAAAAATATCGTGAGGTTCAAGCATTTCTTTTGCTCTTGTCCACCGCGAACTGCTCCTTCCATTGAAAAATACATCATTCCGAGTGATATTGAGCAATCAACTATCTATTGATGCTCATTAGAGCAAGGTTTATCATGATACTTCAGTAAGCTATTTACATACAAAACCTTTTGACAGAAAATAATTGTCTACCGTGGCACTAACTCAGCAGACCTCCCTGTCTCTCAATGACCGTACTGTTAGAGCTTTCATTCTAGTCTGCTACATAATGAAGCTAATCTCAGTACCATAAGTAAGCTGTTAAATTTTACGTTTGAGTTGGACAAAGGTAAAAGAACTACTTGCATCCCACCACACATTTTTATTTCTTTTCTGAGGAAATGGCATAACTAATATTTGTTTGAATGGAAGGACGGTTATGTTACACGAAGTACCTTTGGCATAGGTGAGAAAGTAGGCGTACATAGACGATTAATCAGCGAAACGAACTGGACATTCCTCTCCATGTAACCAACAAAGTTGATCTGTTGGCCCAGCTATACTCATTCACCTTTCGTGCCCTAGGTTAAAAATCTCTTCAGATAAAAGCGGCACGCCTAATATTCAATTTTTTAGTATTACCTTTCAAAATTCATCTGGCTAAGCAAGGTCACGGTAGTTTCAGGATCAAGTTGGTCCGTCTCAGTGAAATTGTAAGGCAAGTAAAATGGGTGCACACGTCTCTGTGGACGGGACTGGTCCTCAAACTCAGCGCACTTTGCGTGAACGACCTTGATGGGAGAGGGGGCCTGAAACAGGGTAATACAATTATGAAATGGCCAATTGTGAATTATTCAGAGATTACGAGATCGATACTCTTACTGAGAACAAAAGTGCATAGCCAGTGGTATGTTAAACTGACTGAGTCAAGTTTGTCGTATTCACCAGAGAGGAGCGTGGATTTTTATTTTTCACAGAAACTCATTTTAAGTTATTTCTTCGAAACATTTCAGGTGAGTTTTGTTCAAAATTACACTAGAAAATGGATTCTTTGTAAAAAAATCTGTGGCAGTACATATTGTAAAATTTCGGCTAATTAGTCAGCATGTGGATCTCCTCAAGAGGAATAGCTGATCAGTTCTGAAATGAAAGAAGCAAATAAAACTATGCTCTGGTCGTACGTTTCATATTCAGGATAATTCATCTGTCTAGAGCACCTGAGGTATTCTCATAAGTAATAGCTCCCATTGAATATAGTGATACATGAGAATGGATGCCTAAAGCAGCGTTTTTGACTAATGTTTGTGACAGGCATGGACACTGCAGATTTGGTAACTGTTAATGGAACAAAGAAAACAGCTAGACAAGTCTAACCTGTAAAACAAGTACAACAGTTTATATAGTTCTTTCTCCAGACCACGATGTAACAACCCCAATCCTCAGGCTGCCTGAGTATCTGAGCTCCTTTCCGGCCAAGTGCCTTCCGCCATTGGGTTGATTCTTTCTGTGATTAGTTTCGTTCATTGTATCTTGTTTTGTTTCCATTCTGAGCTTCTCGTTCGTTGTATCGCTGATTCCTCTAGGTGTTTCCGATTGCAAATTGTCGGAGATTTATCGCTTACCATGTTAAGCCTCGTTTCCAGATGCTTTTTGGGTTCCTGCCCGAAAACCAATTCAAACGGTGTCGTCCCCGTCGTTGAGTGGTTCGTTGTGCGGTAACTGAACAATACCATTGACAATCCCTCTTGCCAATCACTTCAGTGGTTGTTAAACAACTTTTCCATTATCCTGTTAAACCTTTCCGTCATTCCTTTCGCCTGAGGATGGTAAGGTGACATATGTATGCGCCGGATTCTCCATGGTTTCAACGTGTCCTTTCTTCGATTTATGGCAGAGACCCTGGTCAGCAGTAATCGTTCCGGGTATACCAGATCGCTCCACCACATTATCAGCAAATATGCAAGAAGCCGTGCAGCCCGTTTTATCTGGTATTAGGATTGACTCCACCCAGAGGGACACATGAACAAACATCTTCGTGATGTACCGATTTCCGATCGAAATCACGGGTAAGGGGTCAAAAATAACCAATCCTTTAACTCTGAAAGATCCTCTGTGCTTCTACGGACTGCTTTGGCGGTGACACTATCACTTGATCAGTGTTCCACTGACAACCAATGCAAGTTTGTATGTAGTTATCAACATCTTGCCACATCGGGGGCCAGAAGACCCTGCACTACAACAATTCAAAGACCGGTTGCTGTCCCACGTAAGCACTGTCGTACTCTTGCTGTCTGACGCACTCACGTAAGGTCACGGAAATGTACGGCAATCGTCTGGGTCTCAGACCATGTCCCAGATCAAAATCAACAAACAGCTTGCCGTCCTCCGCAGGCAAGCAACTCCATATTTTCAGTAAGTAGTTCAGCACCGGTGAGCTCTCTTCTGGTCTGGTTTGGGCCTGAAGATGTGTCAACATGCCTTTCGCACAAGACAGTCACTCCTTTTGGCGTCTGAAAACGTCATTACTTGGCACCAACCGATTCACCGGGACTGCTTTAGCCAGTAATTGGTCATCTGGGCTCCGGCTGGACAGAGCGTCAGGTATCTGTTTTTCTTAACCGCTGACAAGTTAGACTGTGAAGGTGAACTCTTACGGGCGGTGTGCCCTCCGAGTCAGTCTCCTCCTGAATCTCATGTTATCATAAACCAAACCAATGGCTTTTGATCCGTTTTGATCCAAAAGCTGGTAGCAGTCAGATATGTTATCCATTTTTCTAGTACCCACACGATTACTAAACATTCCTTTTCCGTGGTGAAGAATTTTCTTTGGGCATTTGTAAGCAACCGGTTGGCGTACTCGATCACCCCGGAGGGTTGTGATAATATGGCGCTAATTCCAACGTCACTCTCGTCCACAACAGCTGTGAACTTCTCATGCCACCTTGGTAGTGTGAAACAGCTTCGAGGGTTTGTTGTAATTGCTTTGAGTTCCTTGACGTCTATTCAAACTTCTTGTCTTTCCTCAGTAACTGAAAGAGAAAATCAACTTCCTGGGCAAAATTTAACACTAATTTGGCGCCTTAACCAACCAGACCAAGGAAAGTTATTAGTTGGCGCTTTGATTTTGGCGAGGGAGAGTTTCAAGTAGTCTCCGCTTTCTCGGGTAGTGGTTGCAATCGTCCCCCCAACAATGTCCCAAACAAGTGGTTTTTTCACGTGTGATCTTACACTTTTTCGTGCTCATTTCCAAACCCGCCATTCTGATTCTGTGCAGGATTGCACTCAGTCTGCAAGCATGATTGCCAGTCGTTTCTGTATATATTACGATATCATCCCCATAGACCACAAAACGGTCGAGATTTTCCGGTGCCTGAAGCAGCTGGAGTCCGAAGGTAACCGACACGTTACACAGTCCAAAAGGCTTTTGTAGGAACTCGTACTGCTTTCCATTGACACAGAAGGCTGTTTTCTCTCTGTGTCTTGCGAGCACCGGTTATTGCCAATGGCTCAACCCTAGGTCATTCAACGGCAACACCCCGTCTTGAACTTGGTCGAGTATCTCTTTGGTTAATGAAACTGGGAAAGCGTCCTTAATTGTGACACGGTCAAGTTCCCAGAAGCGAACACAAAATCTATAAGGGCCATCCGATTTTTGTGAGACTAACACGAGCTGGTACTACCCTGAATTACTCCCTTTAATAACATGTGAACCTGCTTCTCTACTTTCAGTACGACTTTCAGTGATATCCTCTGGGCTTTCGGGTTGCAAACTGCTCTCGGTACTAAGTCAGTCCTGTGGTATAGCCAGCAACAAAACAGTAGGCATTATCTGGTGTTGAAAACAATTCGGCGTACTTCTCAATACACTGCGTAAAGCAAGGAGTCGGACAATCTGGCGTCGACGAGTTTCTCACACCACCTTTTTGGCTCAACTTGTTCTACTGAGATTGTAACTCGATATCTTTCTCAACAACTAGCAAAGGACGAGCTTCAGAATCAATTTCGGCACCCACATTTTATAGTAAATCAACCCCAACAATCATCTCAGCTATTCCCTTCAACCAGTAACATCTCGTTCGTCACCCAGACTTCACCGATCTGAACCGCCAGTTGCTGCTTCCGTATTACTCAGTCTACCGCACGTACTTGCATTTCGTATGGTTTAACCGAAGTACCCCTCACACGAGGTGTTACGGAAGCCCCAGCACCCGTGTCTACAAATGAAACTTTACATCTGTGAGGGAGCGGGCTGGCAAACTGTCAGCAGATGTCTAGGCTCGTCTAGTAGACAGCACAGTGGTTTGGCGAACAGCCAGCACGTCCTCGCATGCTGTGAATCGAGGATAAAATCGGAGAGAACGCAGCAGACCAAACAGCTAGTAAAATGTCAACTGTTATCTGAACTGGATAAACCATTTGGGTTTGTTTTCAGGCTAACTACTCAGAAACTTTGGCTGAGAATAACAGGTGAACCAATAAGTACACGGGCCAAGATTTTGGTTATGACCACCATTCATCTTATATAAACTATCTTTTTTGTACTAATAAATCAAGATGATTCTGAGGCAGAATAATCTTTTCGCTAGAGTTAGTGAGACATTTCATAATGGTGTTCGCCCCGAATTACGACCTTAATCATTAAGAGTCCCCT
The DNA here is from genome assembly GCA_948099385.1 of Fasciola hepatica. Classification (NCBI taxonomy): domain Eukaryota; kingdom Metazoa; phylum Platyhelminthes; class Trematoda; order Plagiorchiida; family Fasciolidae; genus Fasciola; species Fasciola hepatica. The sequence continues at coordinate 191,372 of CANUEZ040000020.1, forward strand.
TGACCCGACTGCGGATAAGGAAAAAACAGGATGAAACACATTTATCTGCATAACATAGGGCAAACTGTCCTGCCTTGTCACACAAAATATCCCTTTCTTGAATCGCGTACTGGGAACTCCTTTTTACGTTGTTTTTGTCCACTGAGTTTGATTTTCAGTTGCTTAATTTCCTCAAAAATGTTCCCCAATTTAAGATCCAGTCCTGACGGCTCCAGTCGTGAAACTGTTACTTCCTCCTGAGCATCTAGAACAAGCATCAAGAAGCACTCTGTGTCATTCCCACCACACGCAGTGGCCATCTTCAACCTTTACTGGACAGTAGGGGGTGTACTTAGCACAAAAAGTTGAAGAACAAGGCCTGCTTTAATTACTTCACTTGCCTAAGAAAGTCCGATCGATAGTTGGCGCATAAGGTATTATTAACGGACAACTGGGTTCTGGAAACTGTCTTGTTAAGCCGTGTTAAACCTGTCCATGGAACTTTGGCGGTCACCTTCCTGCGTGAACTCAGTCACCAGCCTCCTCGTACCTCCTAATACGTGAGACTCGGCTTTTCTTCCACTTTCAGGTTGTACACTGCCTCGGTACGCCCAGCCAGCTACGTCCCAGTTTCAGCTAGGAAAGGCGTCTCTTCCTTTACCCAGCTGCGTGCCGCTATTCCTTTAAAATCTGCAGTTCACGCAGACGAATCCCCATCCACAAACGAAACAGGCCAGGACAACTTCATTGCATGTGTGTACGTGTGGTCACGACACCCATATAGCAAAGAAAGCTGGACGGGTGAGGCATGCCCTTATTTGACCTACCAAACAACCCCAGCCTATAAAACATGAACAACCGTCTACGTAGTTCATTTGAGTAGTAGGAGACTAGACTTGTATAATATGACTCATTACTCAGCTCCAGTGCTCAACTCACCACTGAAAACCATGGAAGCACTGTACAGCTGTTTCATCCTTGTTGGGAATCATCAGCAGTGCACATCCACCGAGCCCCCACGGGGACTCGAACCCGGGATGGATGATTGTGGACCGAACACCTCAACCACAAGTCCATCCGGACTGGTTCTCTACGACTTATTGAACATCTACACTACATGATATAGCACCCTTCCGTCAAAGGCCTCGTTTCCCGCAAAACGATCGACTCCTGTGATGGGTGACTTCTCTGTAGGGGCCTAAGTACAACGAAGGCATTCCTTTACGAACAACCTGCAAAGCTTGGTTACTATTTGCAATTGAGTAGTAGGGGATTAGATTTGTATCATATGATTCATCATGCAGTTCTTTCTCCAGACCACGATGTAACAACATCAATCCTCATGCTGCCTGAGTATCTGGGCTCCATTCTGGCCAAGTGCCTTCCGCCATCAAGTTGATTCTTTTGCCAGCCATTTACGTTCGGTTGGTCCGATTGCCCCGTTTGACGGCTTAATCGGTAGCCCCTCATATGGATCATCTTGCTGATTTCAAGAGATCCTGATGAGTTCCATCTTCTAGTCCGGATATATCTTTTCGTCAATTGTGCGACGCTTCCGACACATTTACCATCTCCTCTTTGGGCTGTGGCTCTCAACTGGTTGGCCACATCGGTTTGATACTCGTCTCGTTCTGTTGCTACAGCTCTATCCGCTACATTATAACCTAATGTACGAAGTCCGGCGATATAGATACCGAGAACTGGAGTTAGGATAAAGCACTGAAACATCAAACATGTTTTACTTATTGCTTGATGTTGATGGGTTCGTTGAGAACGAGTCTGCATAGACATACTTGGTCTTATTCTGAATGTTAACTGAAGAGGAAATCATACATAAATTAAGAATAGGTTCACGTGATGGATTATGCATTAAGACGTACAAGGAGGCAAATGTCGCTCGGGAATAAAAATCAACTCGATTTAGCTTGTTTTATTGCTGGACACCGTCAGCTGAATAGCTAAAATGTGGAGCAGCATATTCATCGTGATCAGCACTTGGCATGTGTCGAACTGTAACCTCGCCAAGTTTTGCTTAACATCAATGGCATTATTATACTTTGTTTCTGTTGTGTATGATTGTATTTCATGATTCCGTCCTAGCCAACAATCTACGCCTTGTGGGCTGTAGTGATTGTTTATAAAGTAGACAAACTAATTGTGCCTAAATGGTAACAGAAATAGATGAAGTATGAAATGTCTCTTCCGCAGTTAGTGAAGCAGTCAGTTTATTGCACAGTGCATGGGGTGTTTCCATGATTTCTGAAAGCACAGTATGATAACTTATCATGCAGCATCAATGCTCCACTCAGCACTTACCACTTACAGATATTTTGCAAAGATAGTTCAATAGGCCTGTCAACGACCATCTTTAGTATATATCTATTGGCTCCACTCAAGCCTTGAACCCAGATCGAATGGTCGTTAATTTCATACGTTCACCGTTAAACAGATCTGCGGGTTGATAAGACTTATCGCTACACTACGTAGCACCCTCCGTCACTTGTATTGTACGCATAAAACTCCTCATTCATATAGCAAGCAATTCTTATGATATAAGTCTTCTAAATAGAGGCCTAAGCACAACAAAGATGCTATCAAAAAAGAATAGAGCTTCGACGAAACAGCCGCTCAAGAGAGCATTTGTGTTACATTGAGAATCAATTTAATATTTTTAACACATTGTACTGTGCTCGTGTCAGTTATTATCGGCCACTGTTGAAACAGTAGGAAAATTATTTACACATTCAACACGATTGTGAAATAATACTCGGCAGATTTTCAGTCGGGCCCAATCAAACAGTCACGAAATTTCACCCCCGTCCTTGATAATACTTTAAGGAGATGAGATAAAGGTTAGATCCACTTGAGTTTGCGTTTGAAAGTGAACTGGAACGAACAAACTGTAAACTCATGAGGGCACAAAAACCCTCGAATGAACTGGGCTAAACTACTGATTTAAATTGAACAGAACCAGCTGGGCTCTACTTACTCCTCTCAAGTGTACTGTATTAAGGTGGCTTTAAAGATTCGTCAACTTGTTTCCCCGTTGCTGATGCCATTCTCATTCGGAAAGGCCTCTGGACCATCTTTGGAAAGCCTCGGTTGGAATGCTTTGTTTCTCATAGTAAAATAAATAGCACCAGAGTTTATTTACTTTTTTCAAAAGAAAAAAAACTGGGCCAGAACTCACATGGATCTCGTGGGCGTTCGTAGTTAATAAAGATAATTCATTTTTAAACCAGGAGGTATCATATCCTCGATACATATGATACAGCTTGATAAATTCCTTACGCCACTGATTCTCTAGAGAAAACAAAAAGCCATTTGAACGTAAGAATAAATTTCTGTATGTGTTTCGCTTTCTAATGAATTGCAAACTTAGAACAGAACACCACATAATAAACTGCAAAAACCAAAAGTCGATTTTGGGAATGAACCAAAATTTGCATTGGATAATGATCAAAGACTCCACTAACTGGACGATGAAAACCGCCTCTAGTTTTCTTTCCAATCCATGTGTTAACTGGATGGGAAGCGAATTCGGGCCGCCAGACTATTAGCTTTCAATAATCTTTCAGTGTTATTCAATGTTTTGCGCAAGCATTTATCCTTCGGTAACTCAATGTTGTCAGGAATGATTGTAGTTAGTCAACGTTTCGGTTACCTCAGGTAACGTTTCTCAAGACCGGTTCACAATCAGTTACGAGAAAAGTTACCTGCGGTAATCAAAACGCCTACTGAATACCTTCATTTCCGGCAACATTGAGTTACTGAATATTAAACGGTTACGTATAACGTGGAATTATGTATCGTTTTTACGAAACAGTGTAAACTGGTCACGGTTCAGATACATCAATTATCGAATGTTCTTCTCTAAGTAAAGTGACCAAGTACCGGACCATTTATTCCCGTTTCAGCTAGGGAATAACCAGTCTTGGTCCCTGATTAGCATGTGATAATGAGGGGAACGAGCCCTGCTACCCTTGACGATAAGGAGTAATCCAGTCTCACACGGGAATTCGTCTTTATGGCCTCTGTTTGATGAACCTCATTCAGTGAACTCATGAACAGGAAATAAGAAAACAGGTCTGCTTCTCCGTCAGTTGAACTTAGGAGGCGTTTGCCATGTAAGCCAGACTAAGATCACAAATAAAGCCATCAAAATAAAAGCGCTAGATGGCAAAGTGAAAATTTCCCTAATTATTCAGAGTCTACGGTAAATCATCCAGTTAAAACAACGAGACCTCATGCTGCCTATAAAAAGCCCACGGCACGTAGGAAACATTCAAGTACTCGATCAAGTAAACCACATTACTGATCGATCAAGATAGTCCGTAGATCACTGTCTTGCTTTAGCTTACACAGTCGCGTGTTACTTGAGCCGTGTTTTGCCCATTCATCTGATGTAGTACATGAACGAGTTGAGTGTAAAGTCTGATTGGCCCAGAAATAAATATCCATTTTGTTTTGTCCATGGGTTCTGCTTCTGCAGCTACAGAGTATACATTTACAATATATGGGGCCAAGTATAACATCCTACTATCCGGAGATGATTACGCAACGTTCCGTGTTTTACCGTTGGAGGATGGTAGTGAAATATCCTAATTTCGTGGCTAGATAGGTAATCCTACACCAATAAAACCACGGAATGACTACACATCACAAAAGACTCACATATGGACTGAAAAACTTTTCAACCTGAACACTATTTACACCAAGATGCAATGTAAACAAATATCCAGGTTTGTTCAAAAAGCTTTCTCATATTTCATCAAATTTAAGAAGAACGTTTTGGTACTGATAATTCCGACACTTACTTTCCGCGTAATTTTCACTGGTGGGAATTGCGAGCATCTGACCGGGAAGCAATGTTTCAGCTTTCTGTCGGCTATTCAAATGCGTTATTTTTACTTTCGGTCTCAAATGAGTGGATAGTTTGACATTTGTGTTAAACAGCTCCTGGACTGGGCAACAGAGTGGCCTATTCCATTCGTTAATTTGTAGATTCCATTCACACGGTAATGTGTAAATTAGTTGGGGATGCCGCACGAGAACAGCGTTCACGATGTCCTGTGTTCAAAGAGTCAGAGACTTTTTATTTTGTTTCTTTTGCTAAAAATACGCTCAAAACAGATACTTTTAGCTATTCATTTTTAAGACAAAAAAGTAAAGCACGAAGAAGAAGCACTGGAGAACAGTTGATCAAACTCATCCCTATGGAACTTGTTAGGATGGTGCACAGGGAACCGAAAGTTCCAGTACACAAATACCAAAAGCTGGATTGTGAAATATCGTCAATAAGGTTATCTCTTTGCCTCGATAAACTCGTAACTCCAAATCCAAATAATATCGGCTGGGTTGTCACCTCTCTGTACAACTCAATCGGAGTTGAGTACAAAAACGAACAAATACGGTCAGTATAAATGAGTTTGGAGTCAACTAGGAGGGAAAAGATTTTGATGTCACAGATATCACTGGTCCTAGCGCTTGTATCTATCAACAGTTGTCTTTCAATATCCCAGTAGTTGGGTGGAGTGGGTACCGTGCTTGAAGCCTAATGACGTCTTAAGTGACGGGTTTATTTAATGTGGTTTGCTCTTCATGAACTCATCACTGCCTACGGATATCTGAATAAATACTCACCTGGTTGAGCCATCCATCTGCGAGAATCCATGGTACATTAAAAGTAACCTAACGGCCTCGTCACATCAACATAGTGACAGACAAGCCCCAAAGCCAATAATGAAAAAATAGCGAAAACTCCACCATAAATTCCCTATATGTGATGACCCTTCATTCCGCAACCAAACGTTGGGTGACGTACCGATACTAGAGCAGCAAAACCTACAAAAACAAATGTTTCTCCTGCATGGCGTACTACTTATTGTTTGAACAATTCTGCTTTCTAGAAATACTATGCGCACCACAGGTGGAAAATTGCTGAAACTCTTTAGCTTTGTTACCTCTAGAGAAAATAAGTATAATAGAGATTTTCTTCCCTTACTGTACAGACGCCCAGAAAGCCTCCTTGAAAGGGGGAGTAAATTAAATTATCAGATCTACAGCAAAGTTTACCTAGGTAAAAGTATCACCGATTTCAAGTAATCAAGAAGGGCCAAATCAAGCTTCTCATCCTATCGATAACATGGTGTGCTACTCAAGGAAAAGGGAAGTTTGGTTGATCATTTTTATTATTTTATATCTGTTGTCTATATAGATTGGGAAGATTTGGAACAAGATAGGTATTCCCACAAAGAGCTCCGAAGTCAACTCGAAAGGATCACTCTTTTAAAGGCGAAACTTTATTAGTCAGGCATTTTATGTTTTCGGTGTTGGACTACTGTCGACTGAACGAGAGAACACAAGAGAAGCTTCAATCAGAAGATGATGTTATTCCGTCTGACCCTGGCAATATCAATCTGTTGGTTTCAGATTAATGATTCTGATGTGATGCACCATCAGACACTCAAACTATTTCATAGTTAAATAAATTCTTTTGATTTTCGTACTCACTAGTTTGATCATTTAGGTTTCGTGCAACCAAAGTTGGATTGGCTCCTTCGTAGAAATAATGATTCAGATCTCACTATTCGAACCCCAGATGTGTAGGTGGTGAAGCTTGGACATTTGATTCGGTTCGGCTGGTTTATTTAAAACTAACTCTCGGAAGATCGGTCATACGGTAATATGCGAATATAAGAAGTAGAACTGCGGTGTTATTGAGTAGGTTCAGTTTTCCTCCTTGTTTTCACAGATCCTTTCCGTAAAGATTTGTAGATGAAACATCAGCTCGTTGGAATCGTCTTGGGAGCATTGCACTACTTCGGTCAGGAAACTGATTCAGTGGGAAGAGTGCAGTGATTTCATTGGAAAACTACCTGTTTAACGGGGAGCATGTACCGAAGTGGCTAGTGCAGTGGACTAGTCATCCTCCGCCCGGACAGCAAAGGATCACAAGAAACCCGGCTTCATCGATCGCGAAACACCTTGTGACCTTTCGTCATCAGATTGATCCGGGTCAAGCTTTCCCAGTGGTAGGACGGAATCGGTACCAAGAGCTCCTAGCCTTCGGTGAGACTGCATTGGTAAGTAGACTTAGACCTCCACTGAGTGCACACAAAATTTTGACCCACAATGTGTGTTTGCCGTGGTGGTGGCCAATCTGATTTATCGGACCGTTCCCTAATTTTGTTCGACTCAGTCTGTTCAATTGCTCTGTTCTACGCTCCATTCAAACACGAATCTGTATGTTTTACATACGCGATTAGGAAGACTATAATGAACGCTTGCTTCTTGAAATCTATGTCTTCTATCTGATTTGATGAACTGGATCAGGAGGACCCATTGTTTCTAATTCTTTTTTCAGAGGAACGGCGTATATGATTACTCACAAGTAGTATACAATTAGATCAAAACAGCATTTTTTCACAAAATTCTCAAAGATTAGGAGTTAAAGGACGTTACATAGCATGTTCTTTCCTTTCGAAAATGAGCGAATTTCTTTTGCTGTTTGTGAACAACATTTTGCAAGAATGAGAAATTGACTCGATGCCTTTCCAAATAATTTTGACCTAGCTCCGAATTCCTTCGGTATACGCCGAAATAAAACAAGAAATGCTATAGGCTTCACGTGAGTGATCTTCATCTATCTACGCGTTAGCAAGTTGCCTTTGTTTTGTATTTTAAACTGATATAACTGGCGACCAAATCAAGTTTATGCTCGCCGGAATTAGGAGTAACCAGTCACGCTAAGGGTAATGTCGTGCACACTGGTGGTCTGTCCCTACAGGTTTACTTGTCGGCTGCTTTCATATACAGTCTTTTGAAATCGTCTGTTAGTCACGTAAATGTATCATGCAAGACGTTTGATATCATTTGTTAGGTAAGCACAAAGAAGGGATCAGCTTGGAAATGCAAAGGAACTGCGCCTTGTTGTAACTTGCTTGTCCAAAAATCAACCGGGACGGAGCTGAAGCAGTTGCTTTCATTGGTTTTTATCACCTTTACTCTCTGTGCGTGCGCTTTTATGAAGCAGAAAAACCACCCGTTTGCCCTGTCTTGCACTGTGCCTAACAAAACAGAGGCGGAATAAATGTGCCCTTTCATCTGATGAGTTATGTTCCTTACGGTGACATCACAGTAGTAGTTCAGTTTGCCCGTGTCAGCATGTGCAAAAGATGATTCGGCTTGCCGTGTAAACCTTGCACTCAATTTTAAAAACCTTCAGGGAAGTTGTTGAACCGCCTTATTCGGCTGGATAGATATTATCAAGCGCGTGGTATATAATCATATAGATCAATTAATAGGTATGGAATTAGGTATGGCATTGGTGCTGTAAAATAAAACAGTTGAAGGCCAGTTCTGTCGAATGATCTATCGGTTAACATATAGGCTTAAAAATCCCTAACTGGTTTACGGTCACCGTGGCTGATAATTTTTACCTAGTCATACTGAGTAGCCGTATGATATCAGTTGAGCGAAATGAGTGAAGGACACAAAAAACGAAGCGTCAAAGGCAAAAGAAGAGATTTCTTGTTGTACAAGCTGCACGAATCACAAAGTGTAGCATCATCATGCGTTAACTAAGACTAATATTGAGATGTTCGTGCATAAAAGACTGCATGTAGTTAGTTCACGGTCGAAAAAGCAAAATTCTGTAGGCTTGAAAATGTTCTTGCGAATGGAACCACCAGAAAAACACCGTAGAACACTGAATTAATATGTACGGGAAAAATAAAATAAGTCAATTTTGGTAATCTCGGGGTCACACTACACCTGTCACGATAGTAACCATAATAAAATTAATGATAACAATAATAATAAAGCCTGAAATAGCAGCTGAAGCAACAACAACGGTACCAGTGACGACAACAAACATCATTTTTATCGTTATGAAAGACAAACAACGATGATTGAAAAGCAGAATAAGTAGATTCAAAGCAGAATTCACTTTGATGGATCCGATACCGACAATTTATCAGAGTTCTCTTTCTGGAGAGTGATATTCCATGTGCATAAGTTTCTGAATTGTACGTGCAATGAAATATCAAAGTGGATCTTTTTGTAAGAAAGCGACTTCATACTCTCACCTGATCCGCCAGAACAACAGACTTGCGAATTTGAAGTTCTTCGCTGGCCACCACACGCCACATCTGTTTCCAATTCAGTGCACGCATTTTATACAAATCCAAGAGCATCACACCCGTATTGAAGCCAAATTCCTGTAAAATTGGTAAAATGCCGGAGAACTAGTCTTTCGTCTTCTTTTGTTTGATTAACAAAGCCGTTAACCAAATAACAGCGGTACACCAGTAAATCAGTTGCCCAATAAAACTGATAAAAGGAATGGGAAATGGGAGCCTCAGTGTGAATACAATGATATTCAAACTCACTCAACAGAGGTTCAACCGAACGGGTTTAGGCGAGGCTATCATGAAGTAACCCACAGCTTCCCCATTTGAAGAATTTAGTAGCAAACAGAGCATATGCATAAGGAGCTGAGCGGGCAAACTAAGATGTTACTGCTGACTGTTGATTTCAGAAAAGGATTGTACTGGGGTGCCCAGTTTTAAAATCTTCAAGCTTTTACTCCAACTTTTACGCTTTATTAACCGTTCGCCTTTATCCTATGTGTTCATCTATTGATTGACTTCCCACATCCGACTGGTTCACAGTGAGGATGACTGATATAGTTGAGTATGTACTGGAGTTTGGCAGATTTGACAAATGTTTTGAAATGATCCATAATGTTAAAAATCAATCTTCGATGTGGCCTCGTAGCTCATTTGGTACAGCAACTGTGGTATCAAAATGTGGGTGGCAGCCGAATGTGGCTTCGAACCCCACCGGGGTTGAAGGCATTTAGGATTTTGGATCATTAAGAATAACTGTTCAGTATATTTGTTCCTTATCACGATATTGAAATCCCAACGAGGAGAGTTGCTTATATCCTTGTCAATATGACTTTACGGTTTGCTACTGTAGACTAGATTCATTTTAATCGCTGCAATTCGAATATGACGATGGTACAGAAAACCACAGAAAGCGTGGACCATAAAAGCCCCCGAACAATACCATCGAACGTCTTTGAAAGCGGTACACCTGAAGGTTAGCCTGTACACGTCACTGGACGCGCTGTTTTCTATCACTCCTGCGAGCAGCTACCGATATGGCATTTTCTTAAAGTTAACTGTCCAGGTAGCTTATTTGCTGAAAATATAAACTGTTAATTTGAAGGGGGCAGTTATTTATGATGGATCATATCCGGTTATGTGACCTTTCCTAAAATTGTGAACAGCTCAGTATCATGTAAAATAAAGAGAAGACCGTAAACAAAAGATAAAACATCACAAGCGGACAGAAAACTCTCGGAAGGACAGGAAAAATAGTACGAACAAAACAAATCAGGGCGTAATATCTAGTAAGAGTCTAAAACTGACGTTATGAAGATTTTCACCGGATCACTTTGCAAATTACCGGTGACTCATGGGGGAAAATATCATGTGTAACAGCTCTGAATTTCGGAGAAATCAATCGTCATCAACAATACTGAAATTAGGTAGATAGCTTCACAGATTTAATGTATAGTTTGTGCTATCCAAAAGAAAAAAACACTTCTAGTCTTCTTCGCCTCACTGAAGAGTGAATCTGTTTGTATGAGTTCACCACCACGGTGGTGCTAACCATTAACCGGAACGAAACCTGCCAGTGGTGTAAGCCCGCATACAGAGTTTGTGCTCAAATTTACTGGCTACACCAAGTACATCGAGATTCGTATTCATCCGTAATACCTCGAATTCCTTTCCACCGATTCGATAAATCAGATGACTTCAAATTCGAGAATCATGGAACACCCTCATCTTCTACCTCTATCAACGTTCTTATTCTTCTATATGGCCCGGTTATCCCACCTAAAGGCACACAATAATGTAGCCCACTAAAAACTCTCAGGATCAACTCTGTCTTATCTACTGATCAATTGGTTAAACTGTCCCATAGATCCTAATTTCACATGGTCACACTGAAATTCAGCTGTTGTATTGGTTAGCACGACGATTCCATTTAGGAAAATATTTTTAAATATTTATAGTCTAAGCACTGATAGCGAACTGCGATGACAGCGTAGCACAGTGCTCCCTCCACCCCTAAAGCGAAAATCATTGGAATGGTCAAAATTTATCAGTTTTTCCGAGACGTTCTTTGTTGGCGGAGGGGATTTTCAGAAAATAACAAAAAATTGTTTTAAAGACGAAGTCAATTTGTTATCATTCAACAGAATTCCAAAAGATTCAAATGAGATTATTGGTACCATCGCGTAATAAATAAGACATGAAACAAATTTCCAATACCGATTTATTCCGTCAGAAAAGAACCTGTTATTAAGTGCTTCTCGATTTATTGTCTCTTTTATTAAATTTTCGGAAGCCTTTGCACATATCACTTTTCGAAGCCAAGCAGCTTGTTGAAGTAGCTCCTAAATAAAGACCAATCTCATCAGTTCAAATACTCTTCGAATTATAACCATTGCACAATGTAGGAAAGCGTTTCATCCGGTTTGATGGCTCTTCATCAGAAACTTCTGAGGTCTCAAAGCCCAATAGTCTTCTTGGAATCTGTACAACCAGCCAGTGCTCGCCGTAAATTCACTATTCTCCGTATTACGAGTCAGATCCATTACTTTTTCTTGTGGTTACACTCCAATTACCGACAGGTGATTCCGACGAGCAACGAGAAGCCATTCACGAACAGCGTTCTTGACATAATTGAAGCAAAAGAAATGTGAGTGACAGCTTTTTTGCTGACTTGAAGTTCTTTGGTCCCGAGTAGTTTTGACGCTATCCTCATTTCTCACAAGCTTTATCACTGTGCCGAATTGGGATACAATACTCTTCACAAAAACCCAAATATTGTATAAACTAATAATTTTTGCTTTATCACTATGGCTTCAGAACTTCTTTCTTGTTGATCGTCTCACCACGATCTATGGGCGCTTGATAATTCTACTGATTAGATGTGAAAGATGCAGTGATCAGCTACGAGTTGAAATGCTAAAAAGTACATTTTCAATAGCCACCCTGGCAGGTGTCAATAGCTGTTGCAAATAAAGGAGCGTGCACAGTAGCATACGCAGCGTACGCGGAATTCCTGAGTATCCAGTGACACTGTGAAATGATTCCAATGTTTTTCCGTGAGCTGCCTAAAGAGTCTACGACGTTCACACGTACAAAGTGCAACCTTCAACTCTTGCTACAGCAGAACAGCCTACTAGTTTCCTTTATCATTGGATCAAGTGGATTTTCTACGTGCATTCGACCCGAAGGTTGCGTTTGCTCCTGAGGAGTTTCAGTGGGACAATCAGCCCGGACCTGGACAATTTGTTCGCACGGAGTGTGTGAACGCTCTTGGGGAGTATGCTATGGGAGGAAAAACTGTAGTGTTACGTAATTCCATTTGCATGTTTATGTGAAGCGTAGTCGATTTCGTTATTTTTGAGTACACGGATTCAACACTCTTTGCGCGGACGATGCACAGTTTCTTTTTTTTCATACAATTGATACCTTTTGGTTGTTGAAACGCATTAGACATATAGTCATCTATTCGTGAAACTACGATAATCTTGAGCATAGTAAATAATCATTGAAATTATAATAGAAGAAAATACTTACAATTGCAGGCCACACTGATACAGAGTTCTTCTTGTACCATGGACTTTGATTAGTTGTCATACCAAATACCTGAATAAAAAAGACCAGTCGAAAAGATCCTTTGGTAGCTTTTTATTTCTCGAAGGATGAGAAAAAATGAACAATTTCTGACAGCCACATTTTTGTTAATCAGCTATTTTATGGTGAACCCAACCACTTGAGATGACTACCAGGCCTTTGTTGTTTGTACGCACATACAAATTTGGCGAAGCAACTAAGATGTCTACTGACTTAAAAGTGGACAAAGTCCTTTTCAGGTTTGGAGAAGTTAGATTAAGTTGACATAACTCACAAAATTCTCAGTAACTACCTAACCTTAGGTCTTTCCAGCAACCCACATTCTGTGTACATTTGCTGACAGATCAACCAAGATTGGGCAGTACTCCACACTCGTGTCAACCCTTTAGGAACACCATCCTTCATATCCGACTCCCATGGGCTGGTTCCGGTGGCTGATTATTTGAGGTCGGTTAAAAAAATTTGCTTTTTGTTGGTTCTTGACACTAAGTAAAGAATGAAGTTAGGATTCCCTCTTTAAGAAGATAACCTCTATTGACAATGTTGCATTAAAGTTGCACATGTCATCTGGTCTTCAAATACATTTTCTGCAGAGTAAATATCCCAAAAGAAGCAATGGTCCCCCGTTGTTCGGCTTCCACGCTTTTCGGCTGATTGGTCCTTAACTTGCCCCGTAAATAACAGAGTCAAGAAGATAAATATTCTGTCCGCTACCTAGTGCCTTGAGCTTACTGCAGGAGGGAGGTACAAAATAAGTGAATGTCCTCCCCCTAGACGATAAACGCGAGGATTTAACCCGCTATAAGTACACAATAATCCCTCCATTTTGTTGTCCGGGGACTATGCTAATAAAGGACTAAAACGACATAAACACGTAGTAGATTGCCAAAACCTACATCTTCCTTTGTTCACACAACGTGATCTGTCTGTGCATTTATACCTTGTACAACTTAACGTGATCCTGCATAAACGTCTAAAAAATGGCAAGACTTGTTAAAGCTTGTGAGATATAATCTAAATAGAACTGACAATCAAATATCTATTCGTTTCTCAAGCAATCTCTATCGACCTACGAGCTGTCAGAATTGGAAATATCAATTATATTTCAGTTAGACAGACTGAGTGGTTTTCAACAAATGTCTCTTGATTCACCTTTTCGAACGTAAAAGCAGGGCATTTCCATGAGGAGGATGTGGCACAGATTGAAAAGCATGCAGCTCACTGAGCCCAAATAGGACCATTTCATAAAGACACTAATGGCTTCAGACTCTGTAACAATACATCCACCGGTCAGACTTCAATCACCAACAGATCCAGCGTCTACATACCTACCGCGTCTACCGCTGCTGTACACTGTGTTGACAAGCCCAGCTTTTGGTGAGGCATACCAATTAGCCCTACTCGTACCCAGAGTAAACGGTGAAGCGGAAAGCGAAGTTCTTTGGGTCTCGTTGCTTACTACCCTTTAGCTTGAAAACCGGTAGGCGGTTTACACAGCATTGTCTTTTTCGTGTGCTCCCATATTCAATGCCAGTGAAGTATGTCACACTGAAACAATTCGTATCTAACAACATGCTTCATGTCTATAGGTATATAAACTGATGCTTCTCAAATATTAAAAAAAAACTTCGTTTGTGTTGGAGTTAAATCAAATGTCACCGCTCACTTCCCGTTCAAATACTCATTTCAAGCAATTCTAACTATTCATCTGTTAGCCTAACAAGTTTGATATTGTCTTGCTCAGGTTGGTTATCAGGGACCGGACCCGGAAACTCTGTATCTAATAATTAAGCATGCTCTCAGTTTAAATCTCATTCCGCTTAGGAGTTTACCTGTGTACTGAAGCGATGGTGTAAGATAAACGAAGCCATAGATTTTAGCAATATTTTCACTTTCTCAGCTGGTCGATTAAGTGGTAGTGTTGCGCACTAGTAACTTACTTCAACTGAAGAAAATCGGCTAAAGTACGTCCAGAGTTCTCTGATATCCGCATGAAGCAATAAGTCCGTATCTAGAACAATAACCTAAATTAAAATTAAATGGAAAACAAAGGTGTCAGGTTGATTTTATGAAAATTGTGGTACGCAGACTGAAATTGTTCGGAGTAGAAGAGCTGTTCACTTACAGATGTCGCTATAGTTTTGCACTGAAACAAAAGACTTAAACCGAGTTAATATCCGCGCTTACATAATTATCTCATCTATTCCAGCAGAATAATGCGGAATGTTGCAGGAGGCGAACTATCTGAAAAACACCAACAATACTCGTTTTGAGCTGCATGAGACAAGCTACTAATCATTTGACAGTAATATGAACTGGAAATGGTAACTAGCTTGGTCACGGGGGTCTTTTTCTGGCCTATCTCAAATCAGCCTCAGCACGTGCTGAATAGACCAGATCAGACCTTGAGGAACAAAACTGGAAATTTTCACAGTGAACCTTTAAAATAATTCTGGTTGGACTTCAGCTGTCAACTGTCACTGATAGTCGCCGAGAATGACTACCCCAAGTAGACTGATTCTAGGACTAAAGATGAATGCGATTGGCAATTTCATGATGCATCCTTATTCGTATTGTCAATGGCGCAATGAACTTGACGTGCAAGTCAATCATATAAGAATAATGTTTATTCTGATAAATCTGGAGCTCTTTATGATGCTAGATACCGTTTAGGGGCACTTTCATACCAACACTACTATGTTATAATGGCTTTCAATAGAAACTGTTGTTATGAAGTTTAAAATGCAGCTTGTAATATTACAAAGTATTGAGTGTAACTGGTTTGACTAGAAGGATGGCAAGTGTCGCACATCCGGATGAAGCAATTTTTTAGCGATGAGGCTTCAGGATTACCGACTCCATTCTGGATATCCTTCTGTGAAATAGTTTCACTTCAGCTGAATCAAAATCATTTCTATGCCCAACCAAAACGAATAAGTAAAACGTTCTGTCTGTTCTGTAAAATGGCTGCTCACTTTAGTCAAATTATCTGGTAGGATTTCCGGGAGCAGTAGTTTCCCGCAACCAAAGATACCGGAATGATGATCTGAACGGATCCAAGAAATCTGATCCTGCGTACAAAATTGGACAAAGTTAGGAGATTAAAAACAACGAGAAAGCTCAATCTAACCTTAGAAAATCTCCTATATCTTACAGTTTTTGCGTCACATCTTATGAAAGTTGTATGTCTTGCGCAATGATACCCCTGTTAATCTTAAGGTCAGTGGCTGACTTTCATAGATATTCTCAGTTCTCACTCAACTTATTCCTTCACATTGATTGGTGCAGCAGATGCTCAGTGTTATATCAACGGCTTCATAGGGAACAAAGAAATTGGAGCCATCAACGAAATATCTTGGTAGGTCACCCAGCTACTATTCATAAGAAAGGGCTGAAATATATTCTTTTCACTAACAGGTGAGTCTAAAAATGACTCCGCTGAAAAATACTCATACCACATCTCACATCCGCCTAATTAAAATGTGTTTACAGATTTCGTTATGGATGCTCAGCTCTGTAAATGGGCTGAACTGAGAGGTAGTTGCATCTTCGGATAACACACACACATTCCGACACGGCTACGTAGAAGAATGGTTGACAGTTTTCAACAATGACGTCATAGACAAAACCAACTAAACTGACGTTGTGTTTAACGCGATATCTGTGGGGCACAGAGCAGAGTGTCAGCCCAGTCAAGTATTTTAAATCATTTAGCCTAGTACCAACACCAGAGTCATGATATAAATATCCTTTGTATTGTGTGTAACCCATCATTGGGTTTTGCTATTTACATTTCAACCACTGAACACTTGTTATAAGACAAGTAAACTGTTCAGTAGGACTATTTGATTCCGCTATTCGTTGCTCCTAATCTTTCGCTTTCACGGCAGTTTATCAGTCGGACGACATGCATCTTCCTGTTAATCGGCCCACGGGATGTTGAACCGAAAGCACTAGATGTACTTACTCGATGGAATTGCTGGTTTCTTACTCTGAACATCTATCTGAATGACACAGAAGCCACCTATCCTGATAAATTGGACATCTGAACAGTTAGGAATTATCAGCTATGGTACACACCCATTGGGTCCCAAATGAAATTTGCTTCACGTCAACACTATATGACAAGGTACTCTTCGGCCACGAAATCTCCAAAGTCACCATCAGCACATGGTCGAACCACAAGATAAACGTCTTCTTTGTAGGACCTACTTGACACCGGGACTGGAATATTATATATTTTTAACTAGTAGGATTTTCACATGATCTAGGTGATAATTTATTACAAGGTTGAAATTGTTGCACAGTGCACTGATACGAGTAAATGAAATATTTTACGAAAACTTTCTACTCTGTTGATAAATCGTCGCTTTTGTTTGTTTGTTCCACCCTATCATAGAGGGCTATCCTAACAGGGGAATATTTAATAAGTTGTGGGGGGATCGAACTTCTGAACGATTATCTAATATCCCCTATCTACTTTGTGGGAGTAAAGATTACAGATTCACTGCTGCAGCTGTAGCATTGTTGCTGGAAGTGTTCAGTCACAGTCATTTCTAGATTTCTTTTTATAAGTATAAGCAAAATGACCCCAGAACAAACGATGAAGTATAAGAAAGAGGATCGAATGTGCACACATCATCAATAAATTGATGTTTAGATGAGTAAACAAAGCATCCTCCTTTCGAAATTGGCTTAATTGATTCAGTGGATGCTTCTTTTTAATTTTCCGTATGATAGTACATCTGCTTGGCTGATGAACTATGGACTGCTCAGGTACATACTTGTATAATCACTTAAACTTGTTGGATTTGAGGCTGATGATAAATAGCAATTTATTTCAGAATAGACGGCATTCCGTCAAAAGAATTTTTAACTTACATTGTACAGTTCAAAGTCATAAAAGGTGAACTGAATCCTTGGTAGTCTCCAGTTGGGCAGCAATGACTCCAAACTAAGGCGTGCTTGCTTATCCACGATGAGATGAAAAAGCACAAGAAGATCCTGCGAACTCCCTGGTTTATATTGACAAATCCTACTGTGGACTGTGTGGTACAGTATTGATTTGATCAAGATGACCAGTTGACGGGTAGTTTCAGCACCCCCAACCACCAGTGCTAGGTGCACGGTAGATGAGTCACACTTTGCTGACTAAAGAGTACAAAGGGGTTTGAAAGAGCGGCCTTCAGAAAGATTAGGGTTCTTGTTGTTATTCTAAATATTCCTTGTGGTTAAAAATGCCCAGTAACTGTGTCATGAGTAGCAAAAATAAGTCAGAAGCCGTTGAACTTGACAGGCATCGGAATATCCTACGAAGGAGCGAAAACTCTGTTTTGGTCAAAAGCTTAGAAAAGAGTCCGTTATTGAAGTGTCAAATTGAAAGTAAACTCAACCGGTCCGAGTAATTGTGAAATACTCAAAGTAACTAGAATCCTGGTATGCTGGGACAAGGAAAGACCATGTTAGGAGATGATCAACGATTCAAGCGATTTTTGTCGGATAAGTTGACGGCGATTGTAGGTTTTGAAACAAAAAATATATATACTAGTTTCTTGCAAAGCCGATTATATTACTTAGTTATCTTCATGATACTAGGTAAAAGAGACGATTAGTAGATTATGGCACTAGTCAACCAGGACAAACTTTAGTGGCAGCGTTGAAAGGCCGCCATCCGTGAACCGGTAATGATTGTTCCTACCAAACTAGATTCATTTAAGTCTCTCTCATTCAGGAGACCAAGGTGAATAAACGAGACTAAGCAGCAAAAAGGTTGGCGATAAAAGCTGTAACAAAGAAGGACTTACCGCTGATCAGATAATACGTAAGTTGCTATTCGACTCGGACTGTCTGTGCAAGATTCCACTAAAACTGACCAATATGACCCGTTTATCCATAATGAACGAATTCATGTTGGTTCATATACCACTAACGGTCTACTCGATTTGCCTAGGTAGCTCTATCTGATCACTTTATGGTTACAAATAGCGCCTTTGGATGTGTAGTTTGCAAAATCTGATGTCTTTCACCGTTTTATCAAGCGGACAAGACAACGCAATTTTTCTCACGAAAATTCAGCGAGAGTCGGGTTGTGGCTACTTTTGCCGTTTCCAGTAGTAATGTTGGAAGTTAGAAGCACCAGGGGTGCGCAAACACCCAAAGGATACCCTGTACACGCTTCGGATTTTAAAGCTATAAGCACAAGTTTTGTACCCCACCACAGTCTGCCTCCTAAATCTCCGTGGTCATGGCCGTCCACTTCATCTGAAAGTAAAATAACTGTTGTGGTTATGCAGTACTTCTCTTCCGCTGCTTTCACACAGAAGCTGGAGAGGCCCAGGTGGTGGAGGTGGGGGACTATGTCTTTTATGGGCAAATACCAGAAATTATAAAACACAAAAACTAATCAAAGTCAGGGTATCCTTGTAATCACTGCTAGCCTTAGATCCGAAAAACCAGATAAAGCGGTTGAATAATGAACTAGAAGCTTTCCATTGATGGATTAAAAGGGCACTGTTAGTTTACCATCCTAAAAACATTTATTTCTCCTTCAAATATGAACACCTGCTAACTTCATTTTGGTGAACCTTATGATATAGTCGGCATATACTGAAAAAAAAAGACGAAGGTACGAGTGCAACCCCACGGAGAGGGTGAACACTCAAAGCACTGCAAGTTGTTCTCTTTCCTGCTAATTCACACGCAAGAGGGGAGAAGTAAGTCTTCCAACTGACCTTGAAGTAGTCTAAAGGGTGCTGAAAGAAAGGGTTGACAAAAGCAATGTATATCAGCTTAAAAACGATCACTCTATTGCACTGCCATCAGTTTTCAACCGTGCGCAATTAAAAACCGGCTATATTTGGAAGGACTCAACCGGAAGACTTGAAGCATCAGGGCTTAGAGGTCAGCAAAAAATATCAGGAAATTAGAAAAACTTTTTCTTTGTCGCGGTTGCATTTTGTGGCGTTAAGTTTCGTTTACTAAAATTCATAATTTGACCTGAACCGAGAATATGAAACTCAGTAATCCGGCATATGAGGACAAGGGAACCCGTCTCTCTACATAATATCAATCACTGGGATTTGTACTGCAATTTTCTATCGGTCATCGTTAGATATAAACACATGTTCATATATCATTTTAATTATTCAAAAACAGCGTTGATTTGTCGTTCCAAATAATATCGTATCTGTACCGTACGTAATGAGAGGATACAACATTTCTGTTTTAGAGAATAGAACGAGAGAGAACTGAATTTGTCCAGTGAATCTTTACTGGTTGGTTGGTTGGCTTGTGGGAGTGAATCAGTGTAAATTAAAAACACACCACCTTGTGGATCCTTTGTTTCCAGTGGGAATCCAAAAGAATAAAATCACAGTTTATTTTCACGACAGGTAAAATATGCCTGTTTATTTGCCTAGTGGTGTAATTCTGTCAAAAAGTAAAACATATCGGCAATTCCGTCTGTGCTTTGAAGAAAACACTACAACTGAATACCCGCACACAGTCTAATTGCGGGATACAAGAGTTACACCGAGTGATCTGAACCGTTCAAACAAATAGAGGGAACAAATATGACACGATTTTCAATTCAATTCTGCTTTCGCTTGAACGGTTCTCATGATTTCCGAGTGTTTGTTAAATTCGTGATTTTCTGGCCTACAAACAGTTTGGCCTCGGTTGTGACAGTCAAGGGAACGAATATCCTGATGAGAGTAACGTTTGACGTTGACAATGACAGTTGACGAGGCAGAGAACAGCACAAAGCGGAACTCTTGCATTTTTGCGAATCCGGAACCTGTTGAGGATTGAGGTGGCTTACTAATTGTGGAGATTTTTGAATATTATTACAACTAAAGTGGTGCACTTTTATTGGCAGTAATGTGAATAGCAACAGAAACTTTTGGAATTAAATATTACAGACATTTCGAGATTAGTTGGGTAAATGAACTCCGCGAAACGCTTTGTCTCAAATCGAGGAAGTGGATGCTTGCTGTTTTGAGTGGCAGAAATCTAATGGAATCTACCTCGCGTTGAACTACAAGTGACTGGATAACCTAGGGCATTATTTACTTTTTTCCTGATATCATGTAGGATTAAAATGTTATTTCTATTTCGGATGAGGCCGTTTATTTTTTACGGATTGTAATATCAGAAATAAGACTGGTCATGGCAATTTCGGCATTGTTGAAGAACTTTATAGTTCAATTTTCCACCAGGTCTATCAATTCTTCACTGTTCCATTGGAAGGATTAGTCAAACAGGAGGCAAATTATGACGATTGAACATTTGATTTACAGGTATTGTTCCAACTGATGTAACACCTGATTTAGAAAAATCCGTACATTTGAAGCTCAAAGATTAGATGCCTTAACGCGAGTAGTGTGATCGTCGGTGATGTACGTGGTTGTTCTGCGGCCAATAAAAAATGAACCAGATTGGGGAAAAATGTCATGGTGACACCCAGCGGTCATATGTGAATACAACGGAATATGAGCGCCGGGGGAGATGCCAGACTCTGCCTTACATGAGAGCAGAACAAAACTTCTATCATTAGCAAGTAAGGGCTAGGTAAACATAGGTTTTTGTTGATCTCATTCTCAAGCCACTGAGACCACATTTATATGTAAACAAAGTAATGGAATGAAGGAACACTTGCAGTCAGTTAGCCATTCGGTCATTCAGTCAATCGACTGGTTAGCTGGCTAATCATTCGACAAAAAGGAGACGGGGCAAAGTTATTTCTCACATTCAGATGTACACGTCTTGCCTTCTGATGGTATTCAAGTGTTTTTTCCTTGTACTCAAAAACAATTATCAATGTACCAGACCAATTGCCTTTGGAAGGCTTAAAAACCTGAATAAAAAATGCAGTAAAAACTTTTATTTCGTACCTCCCTTCGTAATGCAACTTTAAAAGACGTCCGCTACTGCCGTTTTCCTTAACATAAAAGAGCTTCTAGGTCACATCAGGATACAAGCTGTAAGTGGCCAATACGTAAACAAGATCCCTATACAGTCTTTGCTTCTGTGGGTCGGAAAAATTGATAGATTAGGGGGTGCTTTGCGTCTTTGCAGTTTTCATTCTTTTGGGTAGAATAGTGTTTATAACTACTCCTAATTATTGTTATTTAGCCCATTGGTTCAGGGAGAGTAACCCTGGCGACTGTTCCACTTTGGACTCAGTTGAGTCCTCGGGGATAGCTGCATTCCCCAATTCGCTTTGGACGAAGTTCGGCAGAAGGAGTGATTTTTCGGTTTATTGCCGTCCCAAAATATGGCACGATTAATGCTAGATTTTTTCTCCTGAAAGCGTGAATGAAATTCAAATGTCCCCAGAAAATCGTTTTTCAGTGGGGCGACCGGTTACCGTCACACTGAAAAACACTTTCAGCGGTAAAGTGATCCAGTCACCAAATCAACGTGTCACAGAGCTTTTGCCAACTGATGGGCAGTATATTTTGTTTTTTTTGCCTACTGGTTTCCTTGCTCTGCTTAAAATTGGCCTATGTCAATTTCTTCCCTTCGGAATTTGAAATGAAACAGGACAGTTCTACAGCACTTTTCGTGCCGGGCTGACGGCAGTTATTTTTGAAACCAGTTTTATTTTACAATAACCACGGCTTTGTTTGTGTCGTTATGCTATTACAATCAGGAATAAAAGGGGCGGTGATCAAACGGCTGTCTCAACACTACTGTCCCCGGTTCGATTCCTGGTTCCCAAGCCGGTCAGTTTCCCCAGGTTGGCAGCCTTACGTTGACCGCCAACTCCTTCCCGAAATTCTGTACCATTATTATGCAATGCAAGAAAACAAACAGAAGGAAAAAAAGGTATTAAAATTTTTAACTGAAGCAGATGCAAATTGATATATTCTTTTTATAGCTAAATTATGGCCAACTTTTTTACATTGGACTTCAGATGTGACGTCATTCTTCTACGTTTACTAAACGAAATGTATTCGCTTCATATGAAAAGCGCTTAAAGATCGCAAAAAATAGCGTTCAAAGAGCCGCGTTTATACATCTGTACCAAATAAACTCTTTTTATGAGCCTCCATACTGTCAGTTTGGGATGTATCAGACAAGCCGAACACAGCTGTACTTTTATGTCATACAGTGCACCGTTCGTGAGCGGAAATCATGAAATTTGTTGCGCAAGTCAGACACGCAATCGTGCTCGTTCTGTAGTTTGTCAGCCCTCACGTCTGTTCGTACTTCTGAGTTCAATTGAAGGTCTCAAAAGAAAAGACCTGGCTTTTGAGGAGGGAGACCACATAAGAGGTGACTCTATGAGTCCTAGATACTTATTTAGAAATCTCCAATCTAACCGGTACTGTTCAGCAGCTGTGATCGGTAACCTATCACACTACCGAGCTTTAGTCCGCACGGCGTATTGTCAATTCAGCGAGTATGGATTTCGATCAAGTGGGCACATTTGTGCTCCTCTAATGACTGAACATCACTGAAGGTTGCTTTTGGAGTGGGCAATGAGGAGGTGCGTTTGGAAGGAAGGACAATAGAAATTGATCATTTGAACCGATGAATCAGTCTTTTCCTTACTTAAGCGTGATCGTCGAAGGCGTGTTTGCGAACAAATCTCTGAAAACTAATAAAAGTGGTAGGATGAGAGCAACTAAGCAGCACAATGGAAGTTCGATGAATGTCTGGGGACCCCTATGAAGAGAATATTGGTGCTAGGTGGTATTTCTGAACTGCATCACGAACGGCCAAATTTACCTACAAATACTGATCCGACACATCTTGCCACTGTTGAGCACGACTATTAAAACAATTTTCCAGGATGACAGCGCGCCTGCACTTCTTTCTGTTGTGGTACGAGAGTTTGGTGCGCGTTATGGTGCAAAGAACCGCCCGTGGCCACCTCGAATACCGATCGCAACCCAGCCGAATTTTGTGGGATTAGCTCGAAAGAATAGTGAATCAGCGGTGGAAATATGAATCTCCAGAAGAGTTCAAGACCACCTTGAGGAGAGAATGGAACCTTAAGCTAAATTGTGTAACAGGTGCTCTATATTAATATTACCACTCCATACTGAACATTCTAATTTTCAACAGTTTTCTGGAAGAGTGTTCCTCGAAATTACCAACTGAACAACCATGCACTGATATCTTATTCTTACTCGACGGTGGTCTGTTTCACCGACGAGGGAATAAAGCCCTGTTGGGAACCAGACATGCATTTCGGTATCTTTCTCCGTGTAGTCTACCTTTTAATCCAATCGAGGAAACATTCCATGTGTTTAAAGGAACTGTCAAGTCACTTCTGCTAGAAAAATAGGCTCCAGTTCACAGCCTTCTGGAAGATCAGACCATCAAAGAATGTAAGTTCTAGATGTCCGTGCAGTTACTCGAACAAGCAAGTGGGTTAGATTTCAAATATTTCACGTGCTGCATTCGACAGATGCAATTTCCCTTACATTGGAGCTTCCTGAAACATTTCGATTCGTGAATCTGATTCCCTTCAGTGAGTAATGCGATAAAAGTTTTATTAAGTAACTTGAACATTTTCTTTTATAGTCCCTGCGTATCCAAGTTAGTGAATCCCAGAAAGCCATCAAACCCCGTAACGGGAGCGAATGCTTGAATGAGAGATGAGCTTGTGCTTTCTAACATTTTCGGAAAAGTTTGGATACCGTAAGCTAGACCATGTTGGCTGAATAACCGTCAATGCTACTAAACGAGGGCCAGAGGCTATCAGTGAGCTATAGAGGTTACTGAATGAGAGGAAGACCTGTAGACAGGAACCGAATTCAGATCCCGTGTGAGCGACAAGAATTCATCTGCAACGATACCAAATTCTATTCCACTACATCCAATGGTGCGTTTAGTGAGGTTCTTTCAGAAATCTCAATAGAGCCTGCCTGGAAGTCGATGTAAGTGGACAACCTTTGAAAAAGCTTCACTCGATCACATAACGTGATCAGGTTGGGTGAACTAACATCAAACAGTTTATGGCTAATTCACTTACATTTCCAAGATGGGTAGGACAGATAACCAGTTTTCTCTGTGGAGAATTGCAAGTGATCTTTGTTCTTCAAGTTGCAATTTCCAACTTCACTCCCTCCGGAGAAGGTATTATAATCAGACATTTGATAACGAGGGAAAGAAATCTGTATCTCGAATTCAGATCCCATTAATTATAGTTGGTAATATCCCATTATACGAAGACTAGAAGCTCAAATCAAAAATGAAACGTTGTTGCAAATTCGCTTGATTAATTAATTGATTATTTCTGATAAGTTGGGAAAGATGAGATGATCGTTTTTTTGTATCAAATTAATTCAGCAAATCAGATATTCGCCAAGCAACTAATTTTGGTGAGCAGCCTTTGTTGATCAAATTCTGAGCAGCTTTCTTAAAAGTTTCACAAAAGATGAATACTTCGAAAAACGGAATTTCAATTTACGATCCTCCCTATACATCTGTCACCGGGATTCTTATTACCTCCGGGACCACTGACACGTCCAATTTAAATACTTTCACTAATCATCCCTATCCTTTTCTCGATCGCGTGTATACGACGATTTGGACAGAAAACTGGAAACATAACCGGAGTTTTCTTCCAATGATTTGTGATGATTTCTTTTTTGAAATGTGTCCAAGCGATAGCCAGTTTTGTCCCTAACAACGAATTCAAGGTTCGGTGTTTAGCTAAAAATCAATTAATATACACTCCATTCGTAAACACTGATGTTTGAAAGACATTCGGTTTTGAATAATAAGTGGGAATCAAAGTGGTTACTAACTTTGGGAGTACGCAATGAAAAAAACCGTTTTCATATAACTTTCTTGGACAGTCGATGCATTAATTTGAGACAACAGTTGAAAAGTGTTTGAATCTTACTTGTATTGGATCTCCATAAGAAGTGGGGTAGCCACATATATTCCATTTGAAACTCGATTGGAAATAAACTTGCTTCACAATAGGTGAAATGTATACCACTGCACTGAAGACGAGCATGGAGTAGAATAATCGTCTCCGCATCCGTTGGAGTGCCATGTGCCGGTCCTTAGGAAAACTGCCGACCATTATCTGTATTGAAATATTATGCCGAAAATGCATTTTTCAAGGTGAGAATATATTTGATAAATGGAAGAGTGCATAAAAAACTCAACTATCAAAGTCAGTTTATGGCTTAAGGAAATGGTTAATTTCAATAGAATGAAGCATTTCAGTTAACTCTGTCATGAATCTGCTTTGAATAAGAAAATGGAGATTGTTAATCAAAGGTGCTGATGCGGCGAAGAGCTTAAGTAACAGTTAGTTCTGAAATCACCGAAAAAGTTTGATTTCAGTTCGAGTGAAACAAAAATCACTAGGGGAACATGGAGGGAGCAACAACGGTTAGTACAAAGTAGTAGGTACTACTTCGCAACCCAGCTGGTTCAGTGCACGTGATACTGAAGCATGTTTTTATTAGGTGTGCGTAAGTGCAGTTAAACGGCTATACTCCACAACCAGAAAGGCCCACTGCACTAATAGCGATAACCGGCCACCAGACCCTGAGACTTGGATTCGATAGCCACATAAGATCCTAAGAGGTCAGGGGCTGCAACCAGTAGAACGAAACTAAGGATTACAGTCTGCGGGGGTTCGAACCTCTGACCTCCGAAGTGATAAACGAATGCTCCAAGCCACTCGACCTCCATGTCGGTGTACATATTCGTTTATTATCTAGGCAAACACGTGTTTACTGTGAGTCAATCCATCATGATTGATAAGTGTTCATGGCGCTCGCACATCCAGCAGATGCGAAATGGAAAGCAAACCGGTGATGTGTTTGATTGGGGCCCACGTGGTAACCCTTTGGTTATCTGAGCTGCTGTATCTCCATAGATTGGCGGTGGCTCAGTGGCTTGAATCCTATATCTACCGTCGAATCCGGCTAGCTTCGATCACTTTGGTGGTGCGGAGTAATCCACTGTCGCCTGGCTCTTTGGCACACATGGCTTACTGAAACATCATGTGTTTCTCCACTCCGAGTAGCAGAGTCAGATTGTCGGTTATCCTCAGTTGTACAGTTTACTTTAAGGGCCCTTAATGAAAGGAAACACGTCATGGCCAGTTACATTAGGAGCTCGAACAAAACCTCGCATCTCTAATTTCATCCCAATGCCTATTCGGGGCATATTGTATCAGAGCTTTCCTTGTGCACTTGATTGTTCTCTAGAAAAAAAGAACTGTGCATCTTTCTGTACTTGATAGTAAAAATTAGTGAAATGGTACGTGTGCACCGAATGGATCTAAACCCCGGTTTTGTTTAGAATGATTTGAGTAGATCCACGTTTCTCTGAAACTGAAGAACAAAAAGGCTTTCTATCTATGCAGGTCTAAAATAGTTAGTTAACAGTGATGATCCAGTGGTTGGGAGCTTTTGACTACCACCTCTGAAGACAGAGGTTCGAATTCCCGCCATCGAAGGGCACTTTGGTGGTAGACAGAAATCCACTGTGGTCCGGCTGGTTACCAAACCTGATCAGTTGGGACATTATACGGTTCTCCAATCCAAGTCTCAGGGTCTGGTTGTCGGTTATCTGTATTAGCTCTGTGGACCTTCGTGGTTACGGGGTATATACCTCTTCCACTGCACTCATTAGCAAGCACGTAATAGAACAGAGCATCTGGAACTTTGTATCGCTTTGCTATCGGAAAAACCTCCATAAAGTCTCACTTAAAGTCTAGATGGCCTACCCAATAACATTTTGGCATTCATTCTATACTTTCGAATAGTTTATTCGATTTAATTTTGAGACAGTATAGTTGACTTGAAGTGAAGCTTTTTCAGCGACTAAGTATTTCCTCATTTTTGAGACAGAGGCCTTGCACGCTAGTTCCGTATATCCCCATGATGTTTGTGTCTGAGTGGACATTTTGGTTACTTGGAAAAGCCGTCCACTTCCAGTAACCACCATAACCGGTCAACTTTGGCGAATGATGGTAGTTCTCGGTTTTCATCCGAGTCGTCAGTTTTTGAGTGGGCTCATTACGAGTCTCTTCACTCCAAGTTTAAGTATCGCAGTTATTGGCTCTCCTGGTCAGCGTGGTCGGTTTCGAGGGTCAGGGGTATACTCCCTTCCGTATACTCACGCACAGCCACGAAAAGCGAAAAAAATGAAAGGCGGATG
The DNA here is from genome assembly GCA_948099385.1 of Fasciola hepatica. Taxonomy (NCBI): domain Eukaryota; kingdom Metazoa; phylum Platyhelminthes; class Trematoda; order Plagiorchiida; family Fasciolidae; genus Fasciola; species Fasciola hepatica. Next base: position 219,217 of record CANUEZ040000020.1, read on the forward strand.
ATCTCATTGGACCAAGTTTAACGCATCTTCAAAAACCCGAGAATGAAGTCATCTTGCGAACACCAAGACTTGACAGTTATATTTCGTGGCGAAAAGATTAAGAGCAACAAAGTGCACTCAAATCCATAATTCGTTGTTTACATGGTGAAGAAGGCAGTTTTAGAAAACACCGATAAATCTTAAAACAGTTTACACAATTATTCTATCTTCCTCGTATAAGTTGAAGTTTAATCTTATGTTTAGTTGACTGTACCTTGAATTCCCCCTTTCACGCACAAACGACAAACCATCCGACCAACCTGCACTCGGAAGCACCAGACTCGAGATTAGCTCTTGTTAGAGTTCATCAGCGGTGCTCTTCTTGCGCCACACCCAGGATTTGAACCCGGGCCCCTTCACCTCGAAGGCCTGTGTGTTAACGTTGCGCCGCCCCGCTCCCGTCCGGGCTGGTCCCAATCGCCGAAGTAAGCTTTTTCAGATGTCGATCACTATGACAACCTTGAATGTTGAATACGCCGGTCCAAAAAGAAACTGAATTTACTAGCTTTGTAAGGAAATTACATCAGAATCGAAATGAATCATGAAAGTCCAACTATCAGACCTCAGCCTACCTAGGAATTCTGAATGGTCAGTAGTTGAACGAAATATAATCTTCTTGGGGCACCGTACTGAAACCAGTCGGTGACCTTCCAGTAGTGGATTGCAACTGGAAATTATGAATGCGAATGAAAGTGATGTTTATTTGCAGACGGGCACTTCGCTCTATAATTGCGCATTTAGGTCGTAATTTTTGTCCACCAAGTCGACTCCACCGATTTTCATGGATTGAAATCTGATTCATTAAATGCTAACTTGCTTTCATGGACCTAGTTATTGATCAGTAGTGGATTCATTTTGCACTTTTCTGGAGAGCATTCTTTCAACTTCCACGTGTTCTAGATTCGTTTCATTTGTAATCAGATGTCGGTGGTGTGGTTATTCCCATTCTGACCAGAGACTCATTCAAAAGGTCATTTAGAAAAGGTTCCTTTCACAGACTAATAAACCTCTCAATAATAGTCGACATATTCGTTTCGAGAAATCTGACCTGAAGTAGATGGGCAACTTTTTGGCCTGGGAATACTTTACTATACTATTAGATATATACAAAATCAAATGGGATGGAAACAATTTTGAGAATAGAAATAGATTTGTATACATCTCTTGAACCGCTGGTGAACTGTCTTAGTGGTTAGCAAAGAAGCATGAAGTGTTCACGTCGGAAGCCAAGAACTCTAGCGAACAATTATTGCTTATCGTGTGCTAAACATAAATATGAAGATCTGGATGACATTATTTCCCCCATAGTGTTTTCTTTCCCACTTCTGCCTTCTGAAGGTGCTTCGTTGAGGCTCGGGTAACTCAAAAAGATATTGCGATGTACAATAAATTCCCGATTAATTCAGTAGGTTTCTGATTCCATCACAGTTATGCGGGTCTTCACTGCTTCATTTCTCAGGGTCAGACTGCCGGCTATCTCTGGAGGTTCACTGGGCCTTCGAGAGTGCGGAGCGCACCCCTAGCACTGCACTCACGCGTTTGTATTTATTATGGTAGCAAAGCCGGAAAACTTATTTTATCCTATTCCAAAATTTATCCAATTCCGTTTCTGTTCGTTGTACTAATAAGAATATCGTCGATAGTGACAGTATCAAAAATGATTTGTAAGAACTAGTGCGTTCTCACGGTCATTTCCTGGAATTTTCAAGGTTCAGGTTTTACCAAGTGATATGAAAATGATTCATCATCTGCGCCCTTTACCAACCAGATTCTGGAGAATTTTGCACAGAACATCCATGGAATTTAGCAACCTAGCGTTCTCAAGAAATCTATTTTACTAGACTTAGCAAGCAGGTAGAAAGTTTTCCTTTTATCTCTTAACCTGAAACCAAATGTTTTGTCCCCCAATACAAATTATCTTAAAACAGAACCCTTCTAGGCTATTAAAATTGATATTTCCCAAAGTTTTAACCCTAACAGAAAGTTCAGCGAGTTGTTATTGTCATTTTTCAAGGCATGATTATGATTATTTTACTTACTAAGATGACAATAATATGAATTTATTGGGTCACATATGGTTTTTAAAGCAGCCAAAGTCAAATTGTTGCATTAATTTGACTTGAAATAAGGTGCTGAAAGCCAGTCGCAAAGGCTGAATGGTCAACCTGTGTGACTCGAAATCCACCTCGAGTTTGAGCCCCAGATAAAGCTTCGTAATTTAGCCTATTATTGAAGCATCTGCGCAGATTTTTGCCAGCGTTTTATTTTGTATGGGTTTCTATCGGTTTATCTAAAGTTTCAATAATTCATCAGGTATCCAAGCCCGTTCAAGCATAGGATCAAAAGTGCAATTATGGGTATTCTTCGTGGTATGCAAAGTCATGAAACAGACAGAAAATATGGATGTTGAAGGTGTAGGTGATCCAAAGGTTCAACATGAACTGCTGGTGAAATTGTGGTATTGTTAATTCCATTGAAGATTGCAGAATATTCTCCGTGACTTAAGCAAATACGTTTGAACTTTTTCGGCGAACCAAGCAAGAATTGTGAGAAGATTGTGTTTGCATACAGTACTTGCTTTGGAAAAAATGCAGTTTAGTTCTTTATACCTCTATTAAATACTATACAATTTTATGGAATGGGATGATTGTGCAGTCACTCAGTAGATACAGCGAAGTGACGACTTTGTTCCTTCATTCACGTCTGATAACTCTATCGACAGCTTTGAATTTTCGCAGTCACAAACGTCCTGGCACGTCCTTCTGTTCGTTTGTCTGATTTTGTATTCCGGCAGAAATAACCTTTATCACCTGACAAAATGCATACCTCATGTAACAAGTGTAATTCTTGTGGTGAGAAATCTGGACCATACGAAATTTCACATATCCCACACTACTTTCGAATGACCAAATCGGAATAACTTCCTCCCTTAGCCTCATGGTAAGCATGCGAAAAAAACATATTCAAAGCAGTTTACAAATGGCAAAGACAGTTATTGAAACAAGCAGGCCTCATCGTGCGTGACTTTAGGTCAGGCTAGATGTGAGCTTTTGCCCAAAGGGCGTGCGGAACTTTGGCCGTGGGAAAGCAATCCCTAATTAGTTCACTTCTATCCTACTAACCTTGTTGTTCTTCGAGTTTCGGTACGAAAACATGAATTGTCCAACATCATGCACGTGGTTACACCCATGATTCTCAACCTTGTTAGCGTCCGTATCGTCCAAACGGAAGTAGTCATAGGAAAAACTCATGGTCACAAAACTTCTCTCAAAATGATTGAGTTTCGTAACCCTCATAATGGATAGTTTATTAGGTTTACTGGTGGCTACCGTCAAACACTTTAATGTGAATAAGTGTTTCTGATGATTAGGTAATGGTGCCATCAAAATCATTTTATATTTGAATAAAATAAGAAACTAAACATAATCAATCAGTCAGGGGACAAGCGAGGAGTCTCTTTTTGTCACGTTCAGCGATTAGGGCAATCAAAAATGACCTCATCGACCCGTGACCAGGAACCTGCTGCTGCCACCAGGCAGTTGATTTTGACAAGCAAGAAATTCAACATTTCATTGGAGATGCGTTTGCCAGGTGATTCACAATTTTGAAGCTTTATTGCGAAGACGAGGGTAGAGAAGCCCAACAAAATTTCACAAAGTTGAATGTCAAAAACAGTATTTATCACATTCCAGTGTTTCCCCTATTTTGTGTTCAAGATAAGTGCATTCGGTCGATGAGATTAATGTAGAAATAGTTGATTGCATCGTGTCACTTTTGTTTTTCATAAAACTAATATCGAGTAAAAAGTCTCCACAGTCCCCCAAAATATAATTATTTTTGACCAGAAAAGGACAAGTGGCCATTTTCTAAGTGGCCGCCACAAATCTTGATTTGAAAGAACTAGAGTAATAGCAGTGGCATTTCCTTACCATCTATGAATGAAAGAAAGAAGTTGAATTGTTCTAATTATTACAGTGTATTGATGTTAGATAGAGACAAATTTACCCACAGATAACAAATACGCATCTTTACTCAGTACGCACCCCGTTCTTACTTTGTTTCTACAAAGGAAGCTTCGGACACTCCACCAAAGACCACATTGACTACCTGTCCAAATTACAATGAAATATATTTTTTACCGGTATGTTCTTAACCTATCTGCTTTCCACTAGGTTCTTCAAAGAAGCAGGAAGAATTCAATAGCTGACCAAGCTTGTTTATTCGAATTTGGTGTGACAGATTTTACAAAATGTTTGATTGCTTCAAATGTTAAAAATCCGTAGTCTCAACCGAGGGCAGAATGTTATAAAGTGCGCGTGTATTAGAGTGAGCCGTGTCCGTGAACCATGTATTCAATACGATCGAAACCGGGGGCAACGTTTGACAAAAACCGGTAATATCGAGGATCAAACTTTCTCGGATCTCGGGTTTAGATCTCAAAAACACCTGCCAGATTTTCACCATGGTAGCCTAAATTCTCACTTATCCACTTATCTGAAAGTACCTAACGAATGTTTTATGAGTAACCAGGAAGCGATTGAGGTATATTGTATTTAACCACACTGAATCTATAGTTCCATTTTTTAGACGGTCAACTCATCAGCAATTTTCAGGGTGAAACAGACTAATTACCCTTAATCCGTCTAGAAGGCCCTGGTATCAAACATTTTCTACAAGATCTCAGCCAATTTCCTGGATCACAGTCTTTTAGATTTCACCTTTTTCGCACCAACATCAAGGCTTCCCATAGTCCCTGCATTCGGGAGTACCAGACTTGAGTTTTGCTTTTGTTAGGGCTCACCACCGCAACCATGGTTTGAAACCGAACCTCTTCACCTTGCATAATATAATCTCTGTTTTTACTGCTCAAGTGACCACCATCGATTGTGTTATTCTCTGACTCATGTCCATTGCCGAGTATTTTCAGGTATTTGGTTTTGTTGAGTAACAGCATCTATGTGAACGAGGACCAAAGTTAAATGGAACACCTGAAGACAACTGAAACCAGTTGAAGGTTCAGACTGTTGACTGTCGACAAGTACGGATTTCCGGTTCCTCTGTGCTGCACAAGATGTTGCCCTTAGAAACAAGGACAATAACAGTGTAGTGAAGACGTAAACTCTTCAGTTTGTCGGTTATTGTGACAAACGGAAATACATTGCAGTTGTTTAGCTTTCCGAATATTGTCGTATCGATAAATATTAAATGTTCCGAATTTCACATTACAATTTATGTTCTTATTGGGACAACATTTACTAGTTTTAAATCAGATGTGCAGAGAGGTCCAATTTTTTCACCAGGCACAATCTCACCGAGCTAAATCGAAATCGTACGGTACGAACCCTGGAGGTTGCCTTTTTCATTCAATTTTGTGTTATCATGGAAAAATCACGTAACTGATCCGAGATATTTGCCAGTGGTGACTCATTAAATCACACATGCAGCTGATTCACAGAAGACTATCCATATCACAAATATATCACGCTTTTCTCTCTGAAACTGTTCACGATAAACCGAATTATCATTATCAGCTCAAGCGTATCCCTTTTGAAACGCTGTAAACATCCTAAACGTATTGTTCTTTCGCAGACTTTCTAAATGCAGTAGAGACCAGAACTGAAGAAAACATGGGCTGTTGTATTCTCTGTGCTGTGACACAACACTTTAGTGCCCCAATAACTGGTGACAATCACACCGGGAATGGCAGCTGTCTAGTACCTTCATTGTCTTGAAACAAAACGCGAGTGAACATCGCGTCCTCAGGCGGATTTATGCTATTGTCTATTCGCTGCCCTCTGCGTCTCATAAACAATTCTGAGTTTTTGTTATTTTGGCCTATTTGAGATTGATTTACCCGTGTTGCTGGTGAACAGCTGTGAACTTTGGTGCAAGGAACTGGCAGGCGTGCAATGGTATACTGTTGCAATAATGTCAACCAGTTCTACTCTGTCTAGTTCGGTTAGTCAACAGATATCCGTGTTTTGATTTTGTTCTTGACGGGAGTAGGTACTTCAAATGTGCTATATGGAAAACGTATACACTCAGAAGCTGACAGACCTCACATTGGTAGCGATCAGTTAGGCTATGAATGAACCCAAAAACTTCAGCTGGAGCAATTAAAATCAAGACGATAAATAGTAATGGATCATTGATACAACATGTGAGTTAAAATTAAAACACTAAAAACTTCGAATCAACCTCTCTGACCTTGATACTCTAAGGGAAACTTCTTTTTTAATCACGTGCACCGATCAGGAATCGATAATATGGATTTTGGATAACCCCACCGCACGAAACTTGTTCACATAATGCGTGAGTTTTGTGAAACAGCCTACTGTGACTGTTGTACAAGGGTGGTTCTAAAAAGACAATCTAGCTTGCCTTGCTTACCGTTCAACTTATCCTGATAGATAGATAAGTGCTACTACCTCTATATCAAGCCACTTTTCAAGCCATATTCACTTTCGATCAACATTCATCGTACTGGCTTATGCCCGTCAACTGTGGTTCCTTGCTATAATGAGACGGATCTGAGGAAAACCAGTGATAAAATAGCTTACATACATATTGTTTTGTTTCACATTCCAAACAACAAGTGGTTTTACTCTACATATTGGTGAAAAGTGTGCGGTTATATGTAATATCAAATAACGTTGCAATTCAGAAGCCGAAATGTAAACTTCCAACGATACCGTCTGCTTTTTTAAGGACCACGAAACATTTATTCAACAGATGCGGTTTCCATCTGAATTGAGACACCTCATACATTTCAGTAATTTTCGACGTATACAAGCACATTACATGTAGAATGTGCAAGTTGTGAGCAATAAACACTGGAAAAGACCTCATTCTTTGCATTTTTTAGCTTGCCGTCTACAACTTAGTCACTACTTTTTGCAAGATTTAAATGAAGTTAGCTGTAGGAACACAGTACCCAGCTGATAGTAAACCCACATAAATTGCCCATCCAGATGGGATGGGCTTGAAAACTTTATTTTTGTAACCAGCTAAAATCAGTTTTATTCCCATAAACTGGCAGGCCGCTGAACGTCAGATAGGGAAGTGGCTCCATTTGTCTTTGATCAAATAGGATGAGAAAGTATTCTCTTGATCAGTCCCGAGGTAAAGTTAGGAATCGGTGCTAGCGTGCCGCAGTAAAAATAAAATGCCAACATCCGCAGAAGCCGGTAACTCTGAGAAGTCTGAATAATCAGAAACAAAAGCGGAAACAACTTGGGTTTTGGCCAAAGTGAATAAAATCCTGGCAGATAGGTTCTGAAATCAACTAATCGGAAAGTTCATGTAACGTAGAGGTCCTTCTGACTTTGGTACAAATTTGGTAGCTTGTTCCGTGATTCTTCTTCCTAGTCACTTGCCTTGGGGGGCGGGGTAAGGGAGCTGACGAGTAATATAAGTTCTTCCCCTCGCAAGAAAAACAGTACAAAGTGGGGAAAAATCAGAGAGACAGTAGGAGGTAAAATCAAAGGAACTCAAGTTGGTGTTGTACATGGGAATCTATAGGTAATAGATCAGCTTATTAATAATATTGTTGTTATTATCACTATTGGTATTAGTGACAGCAGAAGTAGTAGGTCTAGTGTTAGCAGTAGTGGTTGCGGTACCAGTAGTAGTAGTAGCGGTTGTGGTAATGCCAGAAAAGGTGAGCTGCACCTAGGTGCTGATGAAACGTTCGTCCCGGTATATTGCGTCCACTTCGTTGATGACAAGAAATCATTTTGGAATCGATCATCGAAGGTACCCGGGGTAATCGGCCTTTATTTGGTACGATCTTGATACAACACATCTACAGTATTTTCCGTAGTTTAAGAGCCAAACGGCGCAGTTTAACAAAATTGCGCAACAGCCTAGGAGCCATTCATCAGCATCTCTTGGACTGACTGCCTCCACACATCTTGTGTAAACAGTAGAATATCTGATACTCTGACTCACGGAGATAAGAATAAGTTTTGGCGGGGATCTTAATTGCGGAAGGTGATGCAGATGGGATTTTCCGGTCAACGCTAGCATGATAGCATCTTGAGGCCTAAGAAGACTATAAAACCAAAGGTGCTGCATGCGGGCAGAGAAACATTCCGTTGGTATGGCATGTTGTCGGCCAATCCAAGTCACGAGATTTCTTACGTACTCGAGGTACGACGTCATCAAGTGGATTTGATGTATATAAATGGCTTACTTAGGTGATGCAATGTAGGCACCACACAAAATGGCGCACGACGATGCGACCACCAACCACCGCTTTTGGAGGGCTGTTGGTCATTCGGTCAGTTTATGCCCAGCATAATGGTGTAAGAATCATAACCTGTGTCATTCGTAAAACCAACTGGTCAGAACGAAGAGGTCGGCTGAGCAAGGGACAGAGGAGACAGAAATAGTGGAGTTGAACCCAGAGAACAAAAATCCTATACTCAGAAGAACAACTGTCAAAAAAGAAGATCGCAAACGCACCGAAACTGATATATCAGAATCTCGGAATAAACTCTGAAACATTCAAAGATGCTGAAAACAGGCTTCAAGCAAATTAGCTAGAACGAGGCCCCAAGAAAATGAAATTTTCTGATAATATCACTAAGCTAGGCAAAGTTATGGACGAGAATTCTGCAATAAATCTAGCTCGGATTAGAATAACTTTTGAGTCTCAAGATTACAAGCTGAGCTTGAGCCCGACCTCATTTGATCGACTTCTTGATAACCATGGCTGTCGCCAGAAGCAGAGGTGCAATCCAGCCCATCCAGAGCAACAGAAATGGTATCAAAACGAAGCGCACCAGTTCTGCACATTAGCTGCAAACAAGCTTTCGATTTCTGTCTAATGTTTGAGAACTCAGTAATGCTGTTTTAGTGCTTTTGACTGATCCAATGATATTTTAACGGGAAAATCATGTGTCAAAACCTTGCCTTCAAAGAACCGTACGAATCTGCCTATCATCGTATGCATTTAGACCCTTTGGATGCCACAGTATGATACTCAGCCAAAATAGCGAAACAGATTTTCAATGAATTCATGGAAGCCGGCTCCTCTAAGGTGAACACTGAACAGCCCAATACTGAGGTAGTGTGGTGTTTATTTGTGACAAGCTCCTATACATCGACAAGTATCTGAAGCTCGTTTGGTCATTTGACATTCTTCCCGTTTTTAATCCTTGTATTCATTACTCATTTCTATCGAGGAGGCATTTAAACACTTTGAAATTTCGCAAATGTTTTCATTGGAAGAGAAGAGAGAAAAGCTCATGAGAGTACCAGAGGGGTAGTCTGTGAGGATGCATAGGCTTCTTTGCCGTAAATCCATTCCCGGTATCACAACAATTTCATGTGTTTCCTATGACAGACACAGTTTCACATTCAAACAATCATCCAAATACTTCTTGGATTTGTAGTGTGTTTCTTTGGCAAAATGCGCTGTACGATTCACATTTTCACCTAGAATTCATTCAGTGATGGTGGACGGCTCTTGAACTAAGGCACTTGGTTCTTATGATAAGGATAATACTATAGTTCAAACTGAGAAGAAATAACGGGGATGAACTGTTTGATGTACGCTGTGTTGTTAAAAGGGAAATATATGCGATTGATGGTGGGGCACGAGAGACGAAGTCCAGACAGAAGCGAGAAAGGAAGGCGCAGCATGCCAGGCTTTGGTTATCTGGAACTTGAAATATGCTGCCAAGATATCGGGACCAATGCGTTAGAAACTCATTGATACTAAGTTAATGATAAAGTTGCAAAATATGTAACACAACTCCTTCAGGTTAAGTACTAAATATAGATTTTTGGGAACACGTTTTTCAGAACAATCTGAATTTCGTTTCTTCGGTAAGTGTAGCGTCTTTGTTTGTTTTGCAGTCATGTTTTTCATTCTATGACAATGAGAACGAGTGCTTCACCCAGTAAGACAAAAGGTGCTGTTGACGTATAACACGTTCCTTGAAAGTTTCAACATAAAACCGTCTGATTTAGTTTTACCCGTACATGATCGGATCGAGGTGAATGTGGTTGGGCCAGGAGCAAAGTTTGTACAATTATCAAATGAAGATTCCGTAAAAACTGACCAGCATTGCACGAAGCTTGGCAGCATATAAGAAGGAGAGACGGAGAAGCCACCTTCGTATTATTGAAAAATTATGAAAGGCGACAACAATTTACTAGAAAATGGCTAGAAAAACTCTATTGTCAGAGAGTACTTAATTTTAAAACATTTATATATCATTGAGTATAAAGGAGTTCCGGTGCTCACGCCGTGGACACAGTTGGAGAGGTTTATTCATGTCATCACGTGTATCGAAGATCAAATTAACCGTAATTTTAAAACAGTATAGTAGGAATAAGATGGGATCATATGAATTTACAGTATCGGTAGCAGGGTACTGTATCTGGATGGCACAATGAAATTTTCTCGGAAACACATGACCGATTTAGCGGTTGTTCCCGCTCCTGAAATTACAGTACAGAATATCTTGAGGTTCCGAAAAATATCAGATAAAACACCAAAATTCGTTAAGCGAATGAGGGTGACTGGCCATTTTAAATCCCCTAAATCAAACTTTTGGGGATGAACCTATGCGGCTTCCCTAGTAGTGATGATAGAATTGGACCTCTCATAAGTTTGTTTTGAAAAATCTCGAGTCGTGGAATATCCTGTCATGCAGGAAACAATTGCCTTAGCTTATACGCCGGAAGAACTAAGTAAAAGGGTTATCTAGTAGGACTTCTGAACTTTCATTAGATTAGGGAACTAATCTGTTGGGGGCGTCAGTCCAGCTCAGATGAACTTTTATCGATGTGTTATTCAGAAAGGTGTTGTTAGTAAAATGATACGAAGAGCCAACTTGCCATTATTATTCATCACCAAAGTAGAGGTTAGTTGAGAATTGATGTCCACAATTTCGCAAGGATTGTGTTGAAGATAATCTACGCCCCTCCGTGGAAGAGTTGAAACTGCATCGCAACCGGTGATAGATATACCCGTGCCTCCTTCGAATTCGAGTGTTTCTGATAATCACTGACTTCTGCCTGGTTTAGACTTATCCATATGTGCACTCTTGTTTTTGTCGAACTGTCTCAACGGCTCTGTCACACAAATGCACGGGCTTAGCCGAGGAAATGAGGCGATACAGTCAAATTTAACAAATTCACTTACAGAGATGAATCCAGTGCCGAGCGGCTTCAACTCTAACTATTATTCTTCATCAAACCTTGCAAACACATTTGATATTAATCATTCAGTTTGGGGGGTATTATCAGCTTTGTGATTACTAGGCTATTTCGTGATCGAATGGGAACTGCTTAGTTCAGTTGGCGCTGTGATCGTTATCTTTGTTAGTTAGTTAGTTCCCAACCGGAGCCACTATCTAGCTGTGTTCAGACGTCAGTCAGTTTCCACCTGGCGTCAAGTGAACCACCGTCTTCTAATCTTCGTCCTTCTCTTGACAGACAAAACTACCCAAGAAGCTCATCATTTCACCGGGAGGTGTCATTTGCATAAAGGTCGTAAAGTCACAAATCACTAGTCTCCGACTTTCTTCCCGTCTTTCATGATCTTCTACCCATTAGAGATGAAATATAATTCAAACCTTTAAATGATTAGTATGTAGATCGTAAGCTGGTTGGCAAGCAGTGCGGTGTTTTTGAAAAATCAAAAAGTGATGTTATTTAAAATAAGGATTCTCAGAGAACCGTAACAATAAGGAATTTGATGAAACAAAGTAGGTTTTTCATACAAGTGAAAACATCATAAGTGGCTACCAGCAATTAGCCTGATCTAGTACACCCAAATTAACCGGTCATAACCAAAACGGTACACTGGCTAGATATTAGTAAGAGATAAAATCACGAAGATAATGAAAAACTTATGGTGAAACAAGAGCTCACTTGAAATGTTTTCAATTTACTAAGATCCCATCGGCTTTAATTGGTCGTCTTTTGGCACACGGTTCTACCGCGTTGTGGTCCATGAGCAAAAGAGTGACTGTTATTCTACCAATGTTTGGCTAGCTGGGTAGGTGAGATTTCTGAGTGGTGAGTCCGTACGGAGTCCAGCCTAATTCTGATTGGTCCCCTTCCTGAAGCATAGGAACAAGTCAGTTTTTTCAGTTGAAATATATGACAAGGGTCCAGTAGTTTAAAACATGTCCTATTTCCAATCGTGCGAATGAAAAAAATATTATTATTCTGACGTGAATCAAATTGATACCACAAATCACTTTCGTAAATAAGCAACTTTGTTGGCATTCGGGACAGGTTACGGAATGGAGCGGAGTTTTGAAATCTACCATTTCTCCACAGGCAATAAAAACGTGCATGAGTTTCAGTTTCATTTACGAAAATATACTCACTGAACTTTACCTAAGCAGAGTATGGCTCCATTCAGTTTCGGTCTTCAAATACAAATAACAGAATTTTCTTGGCTGCCTAGCTCTTTAGGAGCAGTACCGGACTACAAAATATTGAGAAATAACAAAAGTAGAGTTTTTGTTTTGTCTTCTAGGGCTTATTATGAAAAAGAAAAAACACCGTTGCTTGAAACTTTTGACATAACGATAGTCTGAATGCTAGAAAGGAATTACTTACATACAAAAACGAAGAGTATCCACAGTATTATCCTTATCATAAGAACCAAATGCCTTAGTTCAAGAGCCGTCCACCATCACTGAATGAATTCTAGGTGAAAATGTGAATCGTACAGCGCATTTTGCCAAAGAAACACACTACAAATCCAAGAAGTATTTGGATGATTGTTTGAATGTGAAACTGTGTCTGTCATAGGAAACACATGAAATTGTTGTGATACCGGGAATGGATTTACGGCAAAGAAGCCTATGCATCCTCACAGACTACCCCTCTGGTACTCTCATGAGCTTTTCTCTCTTCTCTTCCAATGAAAACATTTGCGAAATTTCAAAGTGTTTAAATGCCTCCTCGATAGAAATGAGTAATGAATACAAGGATTAAAAACGGGAAGAATGTCAAATGACCAAACGAGCTTCAGATACTTGTCGATGTATAGGAGCTTGTCACAAATAAACACCACACTACCTCAGTATTGGGCTGTTCAGTGTTCACCTTAGAGGAGCCGGCTTCCATGAATTCATTGAAAATCTGTTTCGCTATTTTGGCTGAGTATCATACTGTGGCATCCAAAGGGTCTAAATGCATACGATGATAGGCAGATTCGTACGATTCTTTGAAGGTAAGGTTTTGTTACACGAGTTTACTTTAACGATTCGTTCGATCTATCCAGAACACCAAACATTTTATTTGGTTCTGTCAACCTAATGTCGTAACGTGGCGCTTTCCTGCGCATGTGACCCGTCGGCATACTGGGTGCTCTCTATTTCTCTTGTTTTACTCAACGTGTTGGATTGTAATATTTTTATGGATTTATCCTTGGTTATCAGGGGGTCAACCATTAAAACCTTGGTGATGGTGAACCTAGGACTTTAAGATTCAAATATTATTTTGATTCGAGCGAGATTGTTTGAAGAATTCTCTTCCGCAATGTTGCATAACTTACCAATAAAATGATCCGAAAAATTCCTTCTAGTGAAACCTCATTGCAACCCCGTTTCTCGATTTCTTTGACAAAGCCTTTAAATGTTTTTGTTTATTCCGATAAGAAGAGGTATCAACTTCATAACGACCACTATTGGCATGTCCTTCAATGAGCCTGTCATGTTACTGTTGGCATTACTTTTCCTACTTGGAGAATGTTTGTCTCCTGCTTTCAAATCTATTGTTTTTATCTTCTCTTTCATTTCCTTAGCTGACTTGTGAATTCCGTTTTTTTTTGTAAATAGTACAGCTGCCCACCCACGCACAATCATTTTAGGTTAAAGATGACCAGATGACCAAAAGGTCACTAAGTTGTCTTGTCATCATGCGTCATCTGGTGTGACCGTTATACTATCCGTATAAATTATCCCATCCCTATCAATTTTACTCTATCAGGTTTTCTCCAAATACTTGAAAGGCGTTTCTTGGCCTTTAGAAAATGGAATAGCGAAAATTTTCAGTGTTTTCTTGCACGTGTGTGGCACCTTTGAGTTTGCAGTCTTTTTGGGCCTTGAGATACTGTCATACATTTTCCTTCTTTCCATTCATTTACTTTTTACTACGTACGTAACAATATTACAGTACTTTAGGAAGGATGTCACGGCCATTTCTAGGATGCCAATTGTAGAAAGTGGTCGGCCGCTGCTCGACGATTCGAATCCGGAATAGAATATTATGAAGTCCGCCGTGGTTGCCTCTTGACCACGGTCTGTCATGTTGGTGTTGGCCCGTAAATCTGGTTTGCGCCGCTCACTAGAATGAGATTCACGCCAAAAAAGTCTGACAGGCGGCTTTAGTCAAAATATCCGATAGTCCACGGACCATACAAGTTGGGATAGTCAGCACAAATGATACTGATGCATGGCTCTGAAACTGTAACGCAAGACTTTAAACCACAAGAAATACTGTGGTACTACACTTTCATACTGACGGGGTTTGTAAAGTTGCCTTGAAAGCAGAAAGTGCTGCGAGCTTGGTTAGTTTTACAAAGTTGTCGTTGTGCTACATAAAAGTTTCATTGGAAATCGTGCTAGTGATTTCGTTGAGAACTTGGATCACCCGAATACTTGTTCGTGCCCTTTATTGCTTGTACTAGGTGCGCGCTCAAAGGAGTCACAATACTGCTTGCTTTTCTGTCACAAAACTATGGATCTGAAGGAAACTGCAAAGGTTCTTGTGCATTGAAATCTCTTCAATTTTTGAATAAAATCTCCATATCACTGTCCCTATTCCCTCTCCGACCTTGTCTTGTTGGTTGGACCTCACTCTCTGAAATTTTCTACCGGTGTAGAGCACAAAGCTGAAGTAAAAACAATCAGCAAATATATATATATATATATATATATATATATATATATATAGTGCACGAAATGCTATTAAACCTAACCTGTTTTCTGCAATTACTTTTGATCCGAAGCACTTTGAGTCACCAAACTTGTCATGCTAGTGTGTTAGTCCATTATTATACCAAGTATTTACACGAATCTTAAGCTGGAAATAGATGATTCTACTTATCCCGAAAAATATTTGTAAGAGGGCTCAAAATGCTATTAAACCCATCCCAAGACTCACGGCAAAGACTACCAACCGGTTACGAAAAATTGTGACGTTCAGTGCTGATGGACGAAACACAACATCCAGGCACGCTATTAATTGTATTCTGGATGGCTTTTAGTTTTATGCTATCCCACTTATCGAGGATGATGCACGCCAACTCGTACAAAATGCCGAACACTCTTCAATTCGCAAATAGACTCCAAACATTTTTAATTGGGTTTAAGTCTGGATTGTGAGTGGGCCAGCCCTTGATCTGCATGTCCCGACGACGTTAACTATTTGTATGGAGGCTTTGTCACGTTCATATTCTGTGGTTCCCTGTCATTTTCTCGGAGTAATTGGTGGTAGAATTTCCTTCATTGTTCTTATGCACCGATCAGCGATCTCCCACACCTCCAAGACTACTACCTGGGATTCTATATCTTCAAAAACCCACTCCAGGGCCATCACAGAAACAACACTGAAGGCTCAACGACTGAGGTACAGCTTGCTTTTCCTGAAGTCATGCCTGTAGTAAGTGAAAGTCAAAATTAAACCTTCATATCGGTAAACATTACATTAATCCATCCAGCACCACACACTGTGATTTCTGGCACTTCCATCATCATCTTCAAAATAGCTTAGGGTCTTCCATGGCATTGATTTCACTTTTCCGTACCACAGCTGTGGTGCAGAGTGTAGGTGTTGCTGTGTACGCAGAACGCGTACGTTCAACAGAAAGGAACTATACAGCTAAGAAGCTCTGGTCAGTTGGTTCGAAACACCGCCCAGCAGAATTCTCGTGGCCTGCTCGTAGGTTTTTTTTCGAATTCCACTTTTTTCTTTAACGGCTGAATGATTGAAACTTTTGAAAATTAAGAACGACTATTAGAGATCTAGGAATTAATTTTTTTCGGAAATCTAGCGAACGCTTATCCCTGAGTCTTTTTATCTAGTCAGTTTTCCTTGTTCCAGCTGAGAAAACATTGGACCTCGCGCCGTCCATCATAAACGAGAAGACATTACTTCTAATCAGAGTGTATAGATGGAGTCAAGTCTGTTCATGAACCGCGTGTGATACGAACCGCTTTCAATGATACATTTATAAATATCAAAAAGAAGTCTAAAGACCTTGGTCGTTACGCTTGTAAGCCCATTCGACTTTTAACCATTCTTAAAGGAGTGGGCTTAATAGCATTCCGCACCCACTTACGAAATCTTACGGGGGAAATCACATTATCTGTTTCACGCTCAAAATTCGTGTGAATATTTGGCATAGTAATGGTTCGCATGTCGAACATGGTCACTCTACGTGGTTTAGATCAAAAGAACTCGCAGAAAACATATATATATATATATATATATATATATATATATATATATATATATATATATATATATATAATGGACTTGGAGAGGTTTTTTCAACTACTAAGACCATGACATTTAAACTTACCTGAAGGAACCAACATGTATGCCGTAAGGATGGCAATTGTTAGAAGAATGAAAAAGTTAACACAAC
Source organism: Fasciola hepatica (assembly GCA_948099385.1). Lineage (NCBI taxonomy): Eukaryota > Metazoa > Platyhelminthes > Trematoda > Plagiorchiida > Fasciolidae > Fasciola > Fasciola hepatica. The sequence continues at coordinate 235,883 of CANUEZ040000020.1, forward strand.
TGTCCGATGGTTGTTTCTGCGCATCTGGCGAGGCTCGCCTTTCTTTTCATCAAGGACTACTAGACAGGAGTTACCGGAAAAAGACTGAAGTTATGATGACAGAACAACGGAAACAATATTACAGCACAGTATTGAAAAATGATATAGGAAATTTGTCACATTAGCGGTAGAAAAAAATGTTAACGTTGTAATCCAAAACAAGGCAAAATTTTCAGGTATCCAAGTTCTGAGAGGATGGAACGGCGAAACGAACGCTCTTCACCAAACCGAATATTATCTGACATGAAAAAGGGAGGACTATCATAGAAGAGAATAAATTTGGCAATGAGAAATCTAATATTAATACAAAAATTACGGAGCTAATATGTGAATGACAGCTAACCTTGAGGTGCAAGCTTTTGCGAGAGCATATTGAGTCGTCAGAGAACAGTCAGAATCGTAGGTTAGAAGATCTACTCGATGCCCTCTTTACTTGCCCACTAAGGGCGAAGGGTATAAACAAAAGCCTTACATTTTAGCATTCATTGCTTTGGTGCTTTTTAATTCATTCTGGTACACTTGGTATGCCAGCCGATATTTTTGAATCTTAGCCTCAGAGATACCTTAAATAGGGTTAGTTACAGAAAAAGAACAAGTGTTGGGGGCATGAAAATGCAAGACGGGAGGTGGAATTAAACGGAATCAGTCTAAATTTGCTAAGAAAGAGTTTGGGATTGGTATTTCGGAGTAAAACAACGTTTTAAAGAAAGCTTGTTACCGAGTATGGTTTACATTTCTCTCGTAAAATGACGGTCCTAAGGTTTGGTCAAATTAGGAATAAAACTGCAGGGAAGTCAGCAAGGTTTTACCACTGACCACAGTGCTACGTAGATTCAATTGACTCAGAAGTGAGGGGTATTTGATGTGGATGCACCTCAAGATTTTCACCAAAGAAATTAAATTAGCCGCATTTTTGACAAATCAGTCAGCAAGGTGTATTACCATCTAAATTAAATCCACCCAGAATAGAAACTACTACTGTCTTGCCACTTTGTATAGGCTTGACGAAGACCGTTGACAGGATTTTAAGATTTTTTGTGATAAACCTTATAAAGAAACCATTCTTTCCATTCTTTGTGTTTAAGGTGATAAGGTCGATGTGAACCAGCCTAATGCTGTATTTATGCTTCCTTCCAGTGACAACCCTCCTCTATACTCTCCCTGTGTTTCTGCAAATCGCGAACCTTTCTCTACTGCGGACTTCTTTAAAATTCTTCGTAATTCCAAAACATCCACTATGGCCAATAAGTCTTTATCCAAAAGTTCGGCTCTTGATCTGCAGCGTCTAGTTGCCATCATTTCAGTTCCTCAAGGCTTCATCTCCTCTGGTAGGGTAAAGCCATTCCATCACTAAATAACGGAGCAATCTGTCCTCTGCGTATTCTTCGATTATTCATCAGCATTTTATTCAGTACCCCGATCTCGTCTTCTCCAGAAACTTGAACCTTTCGATTGGCTTACACAATCTGTTTTCTGACCATCGAGATGTTTTCATAGTCGAGTTCAGGTTACTAGGGTCAAACAAAACATCTCTAATACACTTTTTAACAATTTCAGTGTATATGTTCGACTTAAAATGGAGCTTAAATTGTGATGTAAATGATTTGGAAAGAACAAATAAAGTGACTTGCTTAGGTTGCGCGATCCAGATGAACTCATTTTTGCATTGCAGTTTCTTGTGGCACTCAATGAAGTTCTCAGGATAACCATTGACAAATATACTCACACTGATATTCTGCTCTCGTGGTCGACAAGAGTGAGCGGAATGCCTGCACCTTGCCATATTCGTCTTCTTTCCGAACCACCGTGGTCCAATGCCCAGTTATCCTTTGATTGGGCCAGCTACACAAAGGTGATGTCATAGACGTAATTACATTCCCTCAGCTCATATCTCGTAGCTCGTAGACACCCTACATGTGCGCCCGTTTAAAGTGTGAAGAAGGCAATCCCACTACGGATCATATGCTTCGTGCTTGGGGCAGCCAAACATGAACAAGCCCATGAGTGGGTAAACTTTTCGCACAAATACGACTCAAGTTTGTGACAATCGAATGGATTCTATTGATCTAATGGACACAATCCATGATGGAAGTGCTTCCTCAGACGTGATCTATTCGTTTAGTCTCTACTTACCTAAGACCCACTTGAACTGGCTATGGATGAAGTTCACTAGTATACGGAGGACCACAAGTGGCATGGTTTTTTGATGCACTCCGAACTGATTTCGGCTCCCATACATTGACCAAAATATTACTTTAATTCAACTCCAAAGACTACTGATGCTGTGTGCGAAGTACTTGCAACTAAATTCTGGTGGAGAAAAGTATCAGTACAATAACGGCCTTGCAATGGGGGTTTCAGCCAATAACATTTTGAGGAACTTTGAAAACACAAAACTATACCATTTTAAAGAAAGCAACGTTTCTATAGTCTCTACGTTGATAATGTGCTTGTCGGGGTTAAAAGTGTAATACGAGTGCAATATCCCAGGAGCCTCTAGTAGTTACCACTGAAATATAAGATTCCCCTTTGAACGTAAAAGAGCAGCTTCTTTCTATCCCTTGAATGTGATCATTGTGAGAAACTATTAGACATCTTCAGTTTGATCCACATTTCACAAACAGGCGTTGACCAAGGAAAACCTCAAAGGGAGTCTTAGTGCTAGGTTGGTTTTATGAAAGCCGAGAGAGAACTTTCCGCAGTGCCAGTTGGAAAAAAACTCTGTTGGAATCGGAGACATGTTCACCAGATAAGACTTGTTGAGAAAAATGAAACGGCGTTTGAAATTAATGCGAAGTAGGAAAATGTCTCGAAAGAGGCTATCCTCTTTTTATTGTCCTTACCAGGAGATTGAATGGACAGACGAATGAAACGAAGACTAGACCAGATTCTCGAAAGAACTCATTACACTGATTTGATAACAGTACGGCACACCATCAGGTGAATATCTACTGGGTCGTGTTTTTATAAACTCTACTGCTTGGTAAACTTTTCATGATTTTAACTTTGTCAGTGACGATAAGAGGAACCAAAATAAAGTTGTTTATTGGGATTTCAGATAACGTCTAAAAGAACTCGGCCATTAGGGCCTCGAATTTGCTTGCTGGATCAGCTGGGCTGCACAAACATCGCTATGATAAATATAACCCTAAACAGCTATTCTGGGCGAAAAGCTATCAGTTATATTGCCAGTGCTTATATTTCGCTACTTACTACCTGACATCCGTGTCTTCTTGCTTGTGTTCCGTGGTTTGGGTGTAGAACAGCTGACTACCTGATTTCGAGATTAGGAGCATTGTAGTTCCCTTGCCTGGTACAACTCATTCGCAGTAAAAATAATGTGTGAATAATGTTTTATTTCCTTTTCACGTGTTATACTTCTATGGTACAGCATTCCACAGGGAGAATCACGGCCAGTTAGATGCCGCCGAATGGGACTGACCGGCGCAGGAGCAGGATTCAAACCCTGTCCCTTTGGGTTAGAGATTCTCGGTCCTGATCGTCTCATCACCACCGGTAGTTTCGAACAGAAAACGAAAAGCTGAGGCTTGCTAGTATGTCAGAAATTAAAAAGGGACTCAAAAACCATTGTGCTTTCTTACCAGAGAGAAAAAAAATCTGTAAATGCCCATACCGGCACTCTTTTTAACGAGCAAATTCACATTTGTGTCACTACTTCGTACTCTCCCTATTTCAACAGAAATGTGTGAATGCCTATTTGAGGAATTCAGGGGCATGGTCGTCGATGGACTTGTCCTCATTTAGTGAAATATCGGTAACCAACTGAGAGGAATTGTTTGGAGTAAATTTCGTATGTTCCTCCAGTGGTTTCCATAGTTAAAAAGGGTGGCAAGGTTGTTACAATGTGATGCAAGGTGCTGTAACTACAGAAGTCACTGTAGACGACAGACGCGTGCACGGATACTCAACAATGTTGTAACATAATGAGTCAGGTGCATACCTTCAGTTTGATGTTCTCATTCAGTGATCTTTATTGACTTTGTTATGTAAACGGCAATTCAAAGGTGAGGTGTTTGCAGTCGTGCTAACGGGAAACAATGGTACATCAAAGTTCATCAATGCGGTTTGCATTGAATGAAACAAATTTGTTGTCTCAGTTATACGTAAGAGCAAGATAGATCGTTTTCTCTAAGTTTATATTTCTTCTTTACTTACAGTTCTTAAAAATCAAACAGTAAAGCTGTCCATGCCATTTCCATTGCTGAAAGTAAAGTATGCTCAGAATATTTTGCTTCAACCAAGAAGTTCTGACGGAAAATGTATCTTCAAATTTGTTCTGAGCTTTATTTCTTGAAGTATCTACATAAACCGAAAGTACCTTAGGAACCTAACCTTAGGTACCCATGTAATCATTATATATATATATATATATATATATATATATATATATATATATAATCGTTTTACTTTGTCACTTGGTAAATTCTGGTTTCCAGTTGGAACATTATCACACTGGCTACGTACTTCTTCGGTCTTCACTAACCGAGATGAACATCTAACATATAAATCCCATTCTAGGCGGAGTAATGCGAAATTCCTTTTTTTTGCTTTCTCGTTCAGGTTATCATCTGATGTTGGTGATGAACTGGGGCGTAACCTTTTCTCAAAAATGGACCACATACAACAGCTAACCTAGTAAATTCAACAGGCAGTTCCTGCATTATTCAGTACTCATAATTAGTTTACCATTCACTATCATGCATGAACTGTTTGGAAATTCCCATTTCTGGCTCCACGACTAAGTTTCAGTTGCGTTCTGGCAAGAACCTCAGAGTCTCATTCAGATCATGCTTTTAAAGTCAAATGAATTTGCAGAAATTCTTCTATCGGCTATTCTGATTAGGTTTGAAACTTTCGTAGACAGCAGAATTAACGGAGCAACAAAACTTCAGGCTGAAATTTTACGGCTGTGAACTGTGAACAGTACCACTTGTACGCATCAGCAGGATTACAGGTGTAATCCTAATGAGGATTATCTCTCGACGTTCCCAAATATAATTATCCTATGGTTTCTGATTTTCTCCGGCCAACGTTTAAAGGGCTAGTTTCACGGAGTGAAAGCTGCTTCTGTCCTATTTCACTGGTAAATAATGTTACGCAATACTGAAAATATCAGGAGATCTTTCTACGTATGATTATAGATAAAAATGGGAATCAGATAGTTCCCTAAATGGTTAAACACTATTTGTATAGAGGTCGGACGCAGGTGTGTGTGTATGTGAGGGGTTATTAGCTCGTCCTTCGGCACTTGTTTATTGTTTGATACCACCTGAAATGGATTCACTTCAGAAGGGTAAACCTGTGTGTGTAAAGCGGAACATAAGAGTGAAGAAATTATCACCCTGTTGCGAAATGAACCACTGGTCAGTATCTAATATAATTCAAAGAATATCAACAGAATACGAATATTTTATTAAGAGATGAAGTTAGGGATCTGCTAGAAGTCTGCCAAGAAGTCTGTGCTGGATTAACTTTATTAAGAAAAACCATATTTGACTTCTATATCTGACGATAGTGACTGCTTGGCACAAAAAATAACCACAGATCGCTTCGATAAATTAGGTCAGACTCGGGTTTTACAACAGGCTCTAATTCAAATTAAACGAGTAAAAATTATCCGACTTAGTTGTTATCTTGGTTTCTTGATATTTTAGTGGACAAGGCGGATCTGTGCTGGATAGTCAGGCAACGATCGGTCTGGAAAATGGACGAGTTTGACTCCGTGAGTGCTTGATATGCAGACATTAAATCGACGTCCCACAGGCCGCTTATTCAGTGCTCACACGCCATGAACAACACGGAGACTGGCCGGAAGTGTGCTTTAGGCAAGAGCCAGCGATACTTATCCGGGGCGCACCAGGTCCCATGAACAGAAAGTCATCGGTCAACGGAAAGTGAAGAAAATGGGGCTATAGTCAGTCCGTTTCAGCTTTTAGGCTTTAGCAGTGGCGTCGCTCATGTGTGAAGCATAGGCACGAGAGGATAAAAGAATGGAATGATGACAAATAAGATGTCAGCTTTAGTCGGGCAATAGAAAAATATGACTTGAGTGAACTGAATGACGAATTTCGTACCAGACTGCTTGAGATTTTCCGGTGTGCGAAACTTAGTGAGTTCGCATCGCAAGGTGAACGGGAAGACTGTTGGCCTCATCCATTGAAGAGCAGGTATATTCTCATGTGCCCACAAATTTGGTGTGAAAATTTACATCTGTTTGAGTCAGAGGAAAAAAGGTTTCCGCAGAATCATGAATTCTAGAAGGTTTTGCATCAATGAAGATCGAATTTTGTGACACTGACATCCGGAAGCCTACACGATCGAAATGGTTTCCCCAGTAATCTGTGATTATCCGACGTAGTCTCCACTGTTTGATGACGACCTCAAGATTAATTCCGTAGAACTAGTGCTTTAGTGTTGAGAGTACACGTCATTGTAACCATTAGTCACATTCCGTATGCCGTTACAAACATTCAACAGGAAAAGCACACCACGTATATATATATATATATATATATATATATATATTTATATATATATATATATATATATATATATATATATATATAGGTAGATAGGATCACCTAAAACCTTAAACCTAGTGTTTGATTTTCTAAAGCACTGGGTAGCTTTCATTTTTATAGGTTTTATCGGCGATTTATACGCTACTTTTTCACAATCTTCTTGGGTGAGTAATAATTTTATTTTCCTCCAGTCTACTTGCGAAACTGGTGGGTGAGCTATTGAAGTTATATCCCGAAAGACATTGATCTCTTAAGAGGATGTGTAGTAGAAATTAGCGGTTCTTTTTCTACAGGAACAGTTATGTTTTAGCGGCTTGTGGCAGTGCGTAGAAACACTATCAATCGGAGTGGTAAACAGAAGATCATCGCTCAGCCTTAGAACATTCAAGTATTTTTATTCCTAATTAACTTAGGTCACAATATTGGAAAATATGTATTTATCAGAAGTTACTGTACAGACAAGTCTGGAGTATTTGGTCCGATTTCTAGGTGAAACATCCCATTAAGTTCCAAAACAGAGAATTCCGATGATTTGTTCAACCTTTATGAAGAATCATGAAGACTGAAATAGTACACACGCGGCAAGAATTTATGCTGAATATCTGCCCTGTTTTGTTGATTCAGTCAGTCGTCACTTAGGACTGAATCAAGGAAATCGGAGACGGTCATTCAGCAAACAACCGTGAAGGCTTTCTACTGTATGTCTTGTTCAGTAATAGCTCAAGGAAAAGGTGAACCGGAAATTGAAATCCACAAAACAGGTTGTACACACAGGCACGCTGCTGGAGAAGCCCGTCAGAAATGTCATACTTGTTCCCAAACCGGTACTGCCTTGTTGATGCTTATGAGGTCTGTTGTGGCCTTACAGTAAAACCGCCAGGAGTTCCTGTTCCGGTCTAATATTGTTATTATTCCACAAACGGAACATACGCCACGTACAAACAAACATCGGACTAAAGGACAGCAAAGTTGTTCGATTGTGGATGTATGTGCTCATGCTTGGTTGTCCATTTTATGCCGTGCTTAACTATATTGGTGTGTGGACAGAGAAATGGGTGACAAAGGGAGATAGCTACACTAGGGAGCAACACTGAACACTTGTTCCAACCCATCCAGGTCCTGTGACAACGTGAGACAAAACAAAACCTATCTGTGACGCAATGTTCTGCCTTCTACCCCCCTCCCCGCCCCCCTCTTTTCATCTAATCCCACCGCACCCTCGATCTGACAGAGTGCCGTGAACAGAGCCCAATCACGGTGAACAACACAAGCAAAAACAGGGAACACGATGCACAAAATTTCCGTGGTCTTGCACTTCCAGACCTTGACCGACCGTCCACCGTTCCTTTCTTTTGTCCAAAGTGAACAAACTGAACGGAAGTGCTTCACACAGAGAGATAGGGAGTGACAGACGGAGAGTAAATACGGGCTTTGTTGCTTTTGGTCTTATAGCCCGAAAAATTCCTAACACGGACCACGACTCAATCTGACTGAAAAGAAACGGATGTGAAAAATCGACCAGTTATTTGCCTTGGATTAAAGTTCCTCCTTCGAAGCTATCGATCGGGAATCACAAAGCTATGCGTCCAAGTAGACAAGGAACAATACATTTGTCAGTAATATAGCTAAGCAGGATATCGTGTCTAAATGAGAATATAAAAACTGAACATCACACTCAGTCTTACTTCCATTACAAATGACAATGATCCTTCAGAGTGTGTTGACTTGTAGTCTTGAATACCTATCAGAACTTTTCAGATGTGAAGCAAACCGAAGTGTTACCCATAAAAATAACCAACAGTCATTACCCTCTGAATCGGAGAAAGGGTTGTTGGGTGTAGTGTGTCAAGAGAGAAGACTTCGTCAGTGCAACGTTATACGAAGAATTGGGAACTTTAAAAAAATTTCAGTTTTAATCTCGAATAACACTGAGCTTGCCTGGACGAAGGGTCCAGTTTTAGAATCACACGGTGATTCTTCCAGTGGTATTTCTTCAGTTAACACGGCTAACCTTCATAACGAAGACACATGGCCCCACTCGAACCCGGGTTCGAGTCCCCGTGGGGGCTCGGTGGATGTGCACTGCTGATGATTCCCAACAAGGATGAAACAGCTGTACAGTGCTTCCATGGTTTTCAATGGTGAGTTGAGCGTTGAACCTGCATGATGAATCATATTATACAAATCTAATCTACTACTCAATTGCAAATAAATAAAAGGCCGGGAAATTATATGGGATAGGTCGAGAAGAATGACCAATCGCTATCAGCGGTCAGATAGCAGTTCAAGCCAAAGGACACCAAAATGGGGCTGGGTTGAAGGGGAGTGAGAATGGCAGGGCCGACAAACGAATAACACAAATGTTCGCTGAACTGATAGCACAGTAGTTAAGACCTGTGGTTACGAATGAGTGAACATAAAATGACAACGATGAAGACAGGGAAAACCATAGTGGGGTTAGCAACACAGCAAGACAAAACCCCATGAATGGGTCAGTTACGGATCCGAGTAAAAGGGGATAGAATAAGTCGGACTGTCATGGGAACAGGTGAATGAGTGAGTTTGATTGGACAGAAATGAACACAGAAAACCAAGCGATAATTACGTAAGTTGACTACTGGGGCTCAGTAATAAGCAAAATCGACAAAGGTAAACAGATAATTACATAAATCAACCGGACGTGGAAACTTGTCACTAAGGCAGAGACAGAATGAATGGACAAGAACAAACACGTGTGTGTGGGGTGACAATATGCGAAAATTTTACGCGGAAAACGGACTTCATAGATAAGCAGTCAGATAAGGCCAACAAATGGGTCGACAGAGATACGAGTTAAAGACAGATGGCGTTGATCAGTCCTGTCATAGAGACGCGGCTAGAAAAGGTGTGACACGGTAGGAGTGCATAAACAGTTAAGCACACGGGAGTGTAGTCGGGTCGGATACAAGTGCAGTCCACTTGATTCAGGTTACTGAGTGAAAGTCAGACCTCAGACCAGCGATGGTAACACATTGGACATGGCCCCGGAAGTACGTAGAAAAATATATGTGGAAAGCACGGACAGTTGAACGAGATTTGGTTTATAGTGAGAATTCCAACATGTAAACTGGGAATCGGATCTAAGTGTTTTATGGATTTTCACACTCAATGAAAAATGAGTTTTTCCGAGATGATGTTCATGCTTCCCTGAGGTCGAAGACTATGAAAAACTTAATTAGAAGCACTCAGGACAACAGAAGTTCCGGGAAAGAAATTATGGAAACCAAAAGGGAATACAGCTGTGTCACCTAGAAGAGGACAACACACGGAGGGGTAAATGTCAAGCATGTTAGTAAACCACCGTGGCATTTGGGTACAGAAGTTATGCGAAATCAGATAATTTGCACCGTGGACAAAAAAATAACATTCTTTGTAGAACAGAAAACAAACCACGAACTAAATATCTCAGTCCAGCCGTTGGAATCTGCAAACACTGTAAATTGTTCGTTCTTCACAAATTTAAGAAAATGACGCACAAACCACTTTGTGCGAAAGCAAGCGATAGTTGATATTATAAAGTCAAAAGCATTGCGTTTTCTCTCTCACCGTTTTTATTTAATTCCTTTTATTATATAATAACAGTACAATATTTAAGGAAGAGGGTCGAGGCCAATTCAAGACTGCCTATTGGGGAGTGACCAGCCGCTGCTTGGAGATTCGAACCGGGGATTGAGGGGTTCAAAGCCCACTTCGATGACCGTTTGACCACGGCCGGTATTTGACAGAAGAAGAAAAGAAAGGGAGAATTTTATTCGTCAACAACGTCAGCGTGTTACAGTAGAGAAAATAAAACAAATTATCAGTCAACAAGGTTACCGGTATTTTTCTGAATAAAACTTCATTCTGACTCCACCGCTTTGTGCCAGTTTGAATGACTAGATTAAAGGCTACCATTATTGGAAGAGAGATAAAACGAATACTAAATATGATTTTCTCAAGTAACCCTTAAGATTATTGAAAAAAATCATGATTAGCAAAGTTTCGTGACAAAATGTGAAGGTTATTCTCGTCGATCAGAGGGAATAGAACCACCACAATGTAAATTCCCATCGATAGTTATTCCTGGTGGTTCATCTGTGCCGTTTTTCCCCCGGCTTGAGGTTGGTCAAATACTTCGCCTGAAGTTGGACTCTTTTGATCTTGCTATTTCTACCGCTCGACTGTCTAAGTGCGTGTCTTCAGGCTGCTGGTCCCATCCCCCGCTAAAAGATAGTCTGACCGACCTTGCGTACCTTGATGGGAAAATTGTACTATCACGTACACCTGTATGACCTTAATGTGGGGAAGAAGAATATCATTATCCACGGTGATTAATTATTCATTGACGTGAATACATCGATAAAAGTTAGTAGACAAGTAATATAAATGGCTCTAAGGAGTGGGACTTTGAAGTTTTAGATGGACTAAAAGCAGAATTCATTGTCAGAAATTCGCGAAAAAGTATCCTATTAGAGAAGTTCATTTACTGTCTCAAGTTTGAATTAGAAAGACGGAATGCTTAGTTTCTACCGTGCACGCAGGAATGATAGTGCTTAACCGTTGTATTAAGTTTCATCGTCACTAGCATACATCATCGACTTTGTAAAATCTATGGTCGAAGTATAGAAGGTGAATATGACATCCATCTGCGCGTCAGCCTGCAGTCACGTGTGACTTGGGAATCAGTTATGTAGTTACTACCCTGTGTTAATTTCCGTTATAGTACTACGGCTGGAAAGGGAATTCAGCAGAGGGAATTCAGTGCACCTGGTGGAATCGATCACTAGCTCCATTTTGTTAGCGTGTCGAGTTAAGTCAGCCGGAGATTGAGGTTCACTTCTGGTACAAGTTCTACTGTCCACATTCTAGAAGATAAAGTGAACCAAGCGATTGCTTGTACGGTGGTGAATTTACCGTACTAAGAATTGCATAAAATTTATTTAGAGCGAGCCGCACCTGAGCCGCATATATATGCATCCAGAATGAGAACCCCGAACGAAATTTAAATATGGTGACCTGAGGCAGACCGGAAAATTGTGAATGTAGTTAAAACCTGCCAATGATACATGACGCATAAGTTCGCTCGTTTTGCTGGCGTTTGCACTGTTTCCGCTGAGGTCAGCTGATTTCGGTGTTACTGAACCCATTAGAAAATGGATAAGGTTGATATTGTCGGAAAATCCCATCAGCCCTACTACCGCCAATGTTGTCCCGTTTTTTCTTTGACATTCAGGCCTTTGGTGTTTGTGACAGCAGCCCTTCAATAGGCATTTCAAGGCCTCGGCCTCTAACGGGATGCCGGTTGCGGTTTAATGCTACCGGTAATCAAGAATCGTATACACAGGCATCAGAATACCATAAGAATCACTGGTATGGGAGCATGGCTCATAAAAAGTGGTAAAACCTAATTCGCAAGAATCCAATTTGTGTATCAGGAGTGTGATTGAAAGCTCTTATTCGGAGGTCCACCGAGGAAACCACAACCTTAGTTCGCTGATAGTTCTATGTGGGTTAGAAGCAGCTAACCTAGAAACTCCAACACTCTGAGGACCAGATGCACAAGGGATGCAGTCAACAAAAATCGTGTCAGGGATCATTGTTCACACCTAGTGTGGTACAGGATTATCAGGAGACCGGGTATGACTGTATCCCTTATGCATCTAGTCCTATATATTGTGTTGTATTGGCATGATTGAGAATCACTGAAAACGAGCTTGTTCGCCAACCTGTGTTTTCCAGATGTGCTCTGGGGGATTTTTCGGACAACTCCGAGGATCAGAAAGAGAGGAACAGCATTATCAGTCATGATTCCTATTAGTAGTGAGGAAAAGGCGTTCAATGTCTAGTTCTGTCAAACTTGAATTTATTCATTTTTCTTGAAGCCGTCACGGGCAAAGATGTTGTGGGTATTCGATTTATTCTTTGTATTTAAAATGAAAACTGAAATACAATTGAGTTGCTGACAGGTCTAAATATTTACCAGCAAGATTCTTCCTTAACCAACAAGGAAAACCCAGGATCCTCGGGCAGAAGGTCAAAATTACAAACAATTCCTGAACCCATTCTTCTTCAAACTACCAGTCAAGTAATTAGAGTAACAAGTCAGTCCCAGATGATGTTCAAGTTACTGAAATAGCCATTATATATGTGACAGTAAAAACTAATAAATACAAGGAAATGTAGCAGAAAGTCTAGCAAAATTCAAGGTAGAAAAACTTACTCGAGCAATTCCTGTACCGTGCCCGGAATTCGACTATTTCCCAATGAAGCAACATTCCCGTTTGACAAACTGTTTTGGAAGTAAGATGCGAAAATCTTTTATCATCCGAATCCCATCGAGCATCCATCACATACTGAATGTTCCGTAGCCTAGAGTGATGAAATTCATAAAGTAATATCTATTTTCTAGAGTGATGAAAACTTCCATGTGAATCGACTTCAGAATAAGACTAACAAGCGACCCCACATGTAGAAAGTGGCCTCCTTTTAAAGTAAACCGCTACTGTAATAAATCGTTCTAAACTAACGAGAATTCTTCCGGGTTGACTATGGGTCTGTCGTAAATCTGTTGCTTTGTTCGCTAGTTAGCCCCGAAGTGCTTCAAAGGAGTGGTCCCTTTTGTGATTCCTCGGTCCGAATGAGTATTCTGCACTGTCCGGACGATGATTGTTTCTAATACCGGGGGTGGAGTTGAGTTCCACACTTTCTCATGCGGGGCATTATGACCATGGGGTTTCCCCTTTAAAATGTAATCATATACAGACACGGAATAATAATGATGAAACGGCTCATTTGAAGACAGCAAAAAAAGAGCTCACCTAGAGATTCAGTTGCGTATGATCGTCCATTTCCGGATGAGTACGGTATCCGTGAAAATGTTTATTTTCAATATCCCCATGGCTTAGAGAACCTTCATCAATTACTAATTATTTGCCAAGGACAGAGTGGATAAAAATAAAACCAGCAAACACGGCCCCTTTTATTCATAATCTTGCACAGCCTACTATGCCGAATGTTTTTAAAAGCTTGCATTTTTAATGTGTCAGAACCGAGATCGGTTCGGAGTGTATCGAAAAATCGGTGCGCCACGTGAAATGTTATGGTAGAATTTTATTGCTCAATAACACAGCGTAGTCAAAATCGTTGGTAGGTTGTCGACGTTTCGGTCACCACGGGTAACCTTTTTCAAGACTGGTTTTACAACCGAATGAAACTGGAATAGTAGCTTACAGCAATTGGGTGTTAGTCACAGTGTGTTCGTCATTTTGACTGATGTGTAAAATAAATAAGTGAAAAACTAACTGTCAACATAACTGGATGAACTCAAATCGTGACTAATAATCAGTACCATTTAGATGATTTATTGATATTTTTTGAACTAATACATACCCTAGTTGCCCACTCCGGAATCCTACCCAGACAGCAGATATTCGGCTTTCGGATTACTTAGAAAACTTTTAGTTACACCAGAACCGAGTTTCATAAACCACAAATTCCACTTATGAATTTATTCATACATGGAATCTCATTCATTCTTGATGGTCATTCAATACGAACATATCATTAAACTGATGCTCATGGAAGATGAGACAGAGAAGAAAAGAACGGGCCTACAAAAGCAGGCGAAATTCTGAAGCCAATCGGACTATTAAGCTGATTAAATTGGAAATCAAACGCCGAAATAGCATAAATATAGGTATCATCCTGGAATACTCCAGTTGTCGGGACACGTGGTCTGATATAAAAAGGCTCAGTGTCAATAATTTAAGGATCGGGAACTGTTCCCTTGACGTCGAAGAACTCAACAAGGGTTTTGGATCACAGCTTCAGGATATCTGTTTGCCTGTCTATAGCAGCACTACCGTGCCTCCTCAGATTTAGTCCACGGCTGTCTGGAAGCAGCTAAGTATACTGAAAATATATAGAGCCTTAGGCCCCGATGGTGTATCCTCTGCTGTCCTAAAAGTGTGCACCGAAGCCTTGTCGGATCCCTCGGTATTTATTTTTAATTGTTTTCTGGAAACCAGTGCGATTCTCATAGTACGGAGACCTGAAAAGATAACCCTTGACCCAAAGAAGGAGCCTGGTACGTACCGCTCCATTGCATATACATCTGCGACGAACGAGATGCAGGAGAAAATTTTGTCACTGAGAGTGCTGCTGAGGGTATTTATCAATTTGTACAGCGATCGTCCCGAACAACCCTTGATACCATGATGTAATTAGTAATATCTGTTGCGGCGGCTTTAGGTAAGAAATACAAAATTATTAGGATGTTATTCCTGGGCCATACAAATCTTTTTGGTAGTCTTGGTAGGTCAGTGATGCTCAGTCTGTTATTCGAATCAGGAGTTGGTCAGAATTTATGCAGATTGATTCGTGGCTATTTCATTGACTGGACTCACTTTACATCCTTTAATGGAATGACATTCTCTCCGCTTCCTATTAATAATGGTGTCTTATGAGGGGCCATCTTTTCATCCTACTCCGTTCTTTTGTACTTGAAATAACTACATATTCCATGTTCATTTATTTCATGTAGATATTCAGACTAAATCGTTTTTGGATGTGAGCTTTTTAGACCAGAGGCCACTCTCGTAATTCAAAGCCAACTAGATGATATCGTCAATTAGTCTTCCTCCCGATCTCTGATTTTAAATGCATCTAAATATCACGACGTATAATTTTCTCATCACCCAGGGCTCAAATCAAATAGTATTGACAAACTCCCTCTGTTTTCTATACACAGAGAACATATTCTCGCATTGATCACAGTGAAATACCTCGGTGTTTTGCTCGTCCACAACCTTTCGTGGTCTATGCACCTCAGTCGGGTGTTTTGTAAAGTTAGAAAGCTATCCTTTTTCTCTCCCACACCACTTATGTTCTTCACACCTCATATGTACATTCCAAAATTTGTAGCCGCTTGCGTTATTACCCACTTGCTTCATTGCTCCCCACTAATCTTTCCTGATTTTCTGAATAGGGAATTTCATTTGATCTTAACACCCATAAAACACATCTCTATGTGTAGTGGCATGTCTAGCCTTACTCTTGTTGACACTTCTGTGCTTGTGATGGTTTTGTTTCCAAAATTCTCTCTGATTCCCATCATCCCCTACACAGTGAACTTACAAGGACTCTACCTACATCTTCCACAAGCTCAAAGTTTAAACTGCTACCTACCTGCACTTCTGTATACTATGATTCTGTTCTACCTTATCTCTCTCGTCTACTGGATGGTTGTATGAAGGTTGTTCCAAGACTACAAAACAGCTTGAATTTCGAAAATTAATCCGTTTTTACACTTTTTCCTTGGTCCACATTGTGCATACACGGCATTGTTTTATCCACAGAAATTGAGTAAAAGGCTAAAAACCCACGCTTTTGAGTACACAAAACAGCTGCAGGCTGAACTCGAACAGGAAATGTTTGTAAAGCAGATATTTACGGATTCTGGATTTTTGCTGACCTTTGCGGATACTGATTTGAAGCATGATGTGAATCGCAAGGTCGAATGAGTTCTTGAACGGTGATACTGAATTGGTGATCTATAACGTATATCCTATCACAGCAAATTCCAAGTAAGACCCTGAAATAAGGATTATTCAGTCATCCTTTATATGAAAAACTGGTCGGCTATTATTGCACACAGATCTCAAACCCTTAGTTTTATGTGGATTGACTTTACACAGTAAGCTCATGATGACCTGTCACCGATCGTCACGTATGTGGTTGTATTCTATAAGTCTTTACATTGCTTCGGACTGGTCACCCAACTTGTTTTTTCATCCAGATCGGGTATTCATTCACATAGCATTCAAAACTAGGAATTACTTAACATTTTCTTCAGAATTTAAACCATAATGTTACTCTTTCTAAGTAGAAGCAGCTAGGGGGATTGATCATTTTTGTGTGAATTCAGATACGAAATGACTCCCTCTCGGAAGCTCGGAGCTGAAAAGTCCGGTGTGATAGATGGTATGCACTCTATCACTGAAATCATGCCATACTCCTTTAATTATTGAGAAATTCAAATATACAGGAGAATAAAATTTGTTGTGCACATGAAAACACTCTTTGAGATTTGAATGCACTATCTGCTTCGTACTAAAATACGCCTAAATCGACTAATTACGAATGGGATGTGCCAAGGGCTACCGGAATCAAAATGGAATGAGAGGAAGACATGAGTCTGCTTGACCGATCCAAGGACTTGTATTGTCCGTGGAAATAAATAAAAACGTCTCTTGGACGGTTGCACATCATTTTCAGTATGATTTCCTTCTCAGATTTTGAGGGGCAGAAGAATATGCAGCGTGACCAACATACAAATACATCTAATGCTGTCGTATCGGTGGATCTTTTATATTTCTACTCGGAATTTCGACCCACGCTGTGAACGAGTCAATCCACGATTAAAACACCGGTTCGTAAGTTTGACGGTCATAGTTCACCTAAATGAATGCTAAAATACATCGAGCTTCTACTGACTATCCGAAATCGCTTGTCAAAGCAAGTTTGCTAGGGGCTTGAAGTATAAACCGGTAGTCTGATTCTGTCAAATATGCCTTATGAATCCCAATATAACAGGCACGACTTCAACTGAAATGGATACGGAACAATTACCGTTGTGTTTCCAAACACGACTCAATAACAACCGCGCATGCGCGAACACGAGAGGAAACTGTTTATGCACGAATAACGACAAATTCATTACGTTAAACCTATCAATTCGATCACAAGCTTTATTTTCATCTGACACAGCTAACCTATGGTACCCGAATCTTTAATTGACTCACCACATTTCACGGATTGCCTTCGTTCTCCCTCAATGTCAGTGACTTTTAGGCATCCCCTATAGGAAAACAGGAGAGAAAGACTGGAGGTGAAAGTACCATCTCGTGGGGTCGCTGCTTTAATGTTTTCCATATTGTGAAACCTCCATAACACATCTCTCAGACGAAGTGTACTGCTTTCATCATTCTCATCGCTCGTTGTTTAGTACCCTTCACGGCGTCATCAACTGCCAAAGATTAGCTTCTTTTTCAGTAATCACCTTTCTTACTCATTTCTGTCGGAGTTATTCAAATTGAAACTCGCTGCCTGTGAATATGGTTTATCATTTCAGTTCTCCCACCCGGTTCAACTTGTGTTTGCTACGCACATCATGAACTTATCCTTCACAGTTTGCTTTGTGCTTCTTTGGTAAGTCAGTTGATTTATTCGTGTAATTCTATCGAGATATTTCGCCCACTTGGTCCATGTCTTACTCAGATAAGTCCACCGAACAACGGGGATCAGCCCACAAATTTGGCTTGACACCATTTTAGTTGCAAAGATCACCCTAAAGTTATATTTTTTTTACTTTTGCTTACGTGCATTTGGGGGGGGGGAATCAATGAGGCCTGCAAAGATTTCAGAACGCAGTCATCAAGTAAGACCTCCAGACTCGCTCTTTTAATTTCTATAGGGTCGCAATGGTTAAATCGTGGTAGCAAATCAGTTGGTAGTGCATTGATGTAGGCCACTGCTGTTACCCGTATCGCTGTGAAAGTTCATGTGGCTAACGAATAAATCAGACATTTGGTGTTGTGCATCAGTCATTTGCTAAGGGACGCAATATACTACACCATTTTTCACGTGGTCGGAATTATGTCAAATTAATTGGAAGTGGGTCAAAGTTATTCGGGAATGCCACCGTAACTGGTTCGGATACCGCTTCATCAATCTTCCTTACCCGTTTCTCGTAGGTAGTCCCTCCAAGCCGTTGTCGTCTGCGCATCGCACGATAATGTGCGACCACAATTACGCACGTGGGCCGGACCTTGTCTTGATCAAAGCCATGAGCTTTAGTAACTATCTCGTGACCGAACTAGGTAGTCAAGATGTATACGATAACGCGATCAGCAGACAGCGTCAGGCCTGTCAGTAGGCTTTCGGGTTCCAAGTGGACAAAGCAAACGAGATCGCATTGTGTTCACAGGCTGAATTCGAGAGTAGCAATTGAAAACGAGTGCTGCAGTGCAATCCTAGTAGTGCAAAAGTATCCGAATTTCAATCAATTTTCACTTTTGATGGGCGGTGATAGTAAATTATTGAGGCGTAAGATGGACTGCAATTCCGCTCGGTTTTTGAACGACAGGCTGACAACACTTCGGATATTAAAATGTATGGGCTTGCAGGTGCAAGATTTATGAGCGTAGTTTTCCATATTTTGTGGCACCATCAACACATAAAAAGTTAGCTACTAGCTTCTCAACAGCGGATTCTGATTGGCTCCTGGCTGCGGGAACTGCACTGCTTTCACAGTAGTGAAATTGAATCCTAATTTCATCAGTTTTATGTGATTGAGCCTATAAATATCAGAGATCATCAAAAAAAATTTGATTCCGTGGAGTGAAATTTCCTTTGATCAATCACCTTCAATTAGATTTTCAATAGTGCCGCGTGTACGAACCTGTGCTATCCCCATTGAGTGGTTCATAAAGAAACGACCATCAACTCGCAACTCTGTCCTGATAAAGACGTTGATAATTGCATTACAAATATTCATTTGTCGAGAACCTGAATGCATTCTATTCTCTCACAACAACTCCAGGCCTTTAGATAGAGAAAGCAATAGTGTTGATGGTTTTAAGTATTTGTGTTGGTTGTAGCCCAGGTTATTGGTTGTCATGATGTTCTGGTAGCTGAGCTTGGCGTTTAGATCGCAAACGTTTCATCACCAGTCGAGGTGACATCGTCAGTGTTGTTGGTTGAATGTCTAGCGACCGCATGTCATCATAAGCGACACTTTTACGTTGTCAGCTCTAGCATCTCTGCTTTTTACCTTGGGGATCATTTTGTTGTACTCGTAATGTGGATACGTGTTTTTCAGCGAATCAGAGTTGTGTCACCTTTGGTAGAACAACAGGAACGTCGTGGGTAGAAAAGCCGATTAGTTTTGCATTCTTTCTTCGGTAAAAAAGCATTACGAAGAGAACTACTTTTCCAACTGCAAGCCCAACAGCATTCATTTTCATAACATTAGAATGACTAAATGAAACAAATCATCACTTGGTTAAAGACACCCACCTTTCTGTTTGTTAGTGCTTTCCACTAGAGCCGCAAAATAGTTCGAACTTAAATTATCGTTTTACCTATGAGTATTGTCATCCATAAGAAGTGTGGGGTCTAACGTGCTCAGACATGGATCGCCACGCCCATCTTTGTCGGCGTAAGTACTGATGTGCTTATTGAGCTCCGGCTCACCGATTTTTTCTTGTCTTTGCAGATCGTAAACGCGCCAACCAAACGGAAAAACACCGCATCCAGCAATCTACATTTTTGGCAAGTCTGTCAGCCAGCTCCATCCATGACCCACGTCGATAAACCCTGCCAGATTAATTTACGAACACTGCCGATAGTGTCCTATTGTTGGGGTAACTGTTGGACGCACTCAAGCGTAGATCGCCACACCCATGTAAGTGTTGACGCTTCCTTAAGCACTTGCTGAGCTTCGACTCACCGAGTTTTCTTTGCAGATCGTGCATGTGCAACTCCCACGCATAAACGCCGTATCCAACACAGTACACAAGATAAAACCGAGAGCCTTAGAAACCATGGATTTCGACAACAACGAAATCATACAGCCACAAGAAAACTGGTCATCTGCAGCAAAGATACCCAGTCCTCATCTAGTAGAGATGCATTCACATGATTTGTATGTCTTGCTGCATCTCGTTGCTTTCAGTTTATGACGGAATCACGTTCATTACTGCTCTCTGATTCATAACTGTCTTCGAGCAACGAACTACTTATCCAACAATTAGTATGCATATCCCGTACACCGTTAACTACAGACCAGGAAGATGCCTGGGAAAATCATGCTTGAAATTCAATTGTCCATTCTTAGCTTCTTATTCCGGGCCCTATGTGATTAACAAGTTTGCCGTGTTCATCATTTTTGATCACCGTATTCAAATGACCCAGTTTCGTGCGTCCCATTCTAGTACGCTCACAAAACCGTTAATGCGTTGTGTGTACCAAAAATATATATTCCCCTTACTTTGGCCCTAATAGGAAGCTTTCTTGATATATGACCCTTGCGTGAGCCTATGCGCTTCTGCGTGTGCACACGCGAGTTTTTCATTTCTGTGTGTGTTTGTGTGGAAATTGGATATTCCCGTCAAAAACGGCTGCGAATGTCATCTCAAATAAGCCATCAAAATGAGGACGAGCGTTCTGATGAACGCGTTACGAGAGGCTGAGAAAGAGTTAAGACCAGCCTAACCTCTTTTGGTCAGCGCGTGCGCGTGTGTGTTTTGGGTCGACAAAGTGATAAAGTGAGATGGCGCGATCGTAAAACTTGTGGGAAACAATTAAACTGAGCAGTGCTGTTGACCGAGTTAAAATTTAACTCAAATTCCCCGCGCATAATTTTCCCGTTTGATAACTTCCCTCGTTTGATTCACATAGGTTGTGGACTTCAGAAAACCTAAATAAAAGCTGCCTCTAAACATTCTGAGTACTCAGGATTTCATTGCATTTATTTGCCATCTTTCACTCAAAAGTGCTCGTTCGCAAACATCTGGAAATTTGCATCTTCCTCTACACCATGAGTAAATAAATTATGGAAAATGTGATCAACCAACAAAAGCTGTACAAAAGTATCATTAAAATTACAGGCGCCCGTTTCGTTTCTGGTACTAGCTGATTTCTTTCAAAGTTTCGCGTACAGCAGAGAGATTGCTCTGTTTCTCTCTCTCCTCTACTCCTTGCTTACTTTTTCACCCGTACAGAGCGGTTACAAAACCGAATCTAACGAACTGAGTGGCAAGATATTTATGTGACGTGCAGTAGTGAAAAAAACGAATCGAGTGCATCGCTAGTATCTATGATTGTTAAAAGAATAAATTCACTGTCGAGATCACTCGTCCGGTATATGACTTTCAGTTCCACAAAGTTTTCATAATCCTACCACCCCGACTATTCAAATGGAGTCTTTACATTAAAAAACCCCACTTCTCACTGCATGTTGTGATTTAAAAACACTCCACTTTATGAGACACCTAATTGTCGCCATATTTCTGCTTCTGATGCAACCGTTGATGAGCAGCTGGTGAACTCCGATTGTTCTGAAAGATCGGTGTACATCCCTAAATAAAGGCAAATTTTCCCAACTTTGTGGCAAATGTGAAAAAACTACCTTCGTGCAACTGTTCTGATTTTTTGGTTATCCACTGTGTGACAAATTATTTGTGATCATCTTGGAAGAATTCTACGTGTTTTTACACTTTTATAGAAATTATAGGTGAAAGTATATCAACAAAATAGCCTGAAAATTTAAAAGCCCCGGCATCCGTGCCTGACGGTCTTTCCAGTGTGGCTATCCAACGTTTTTTTTGGGAAGTCATCAAGTGTATGACCACGTTTGGATTTTCGATATAAATTGTTTTTGTATGGGTGACACCAGGGACTTTTTTTGGAAGCACACCGTCATCTACATATAGTACTACTTACATTGGAAGTCCAAACTTGGGAACAAGTGTCCTCGTTCTGAAAGTTAACCTTGACTAACCGACGAAATAAAGTTTGACGAGTTACCTCGTGATTCTTAAAATGTATTTTCCTTCTATGTATACTCCAAATGAAAGAGAGAGACAACAGTGTACAACCATCTTTAAAACATGAGTACATTTATATAGCGAACCACGTTGAACCTTGTTCTACCGCGGTAAAAATATGAAGTCGGGTGGGATAATTTGCTTTCATAATTAGCTTTGCATTTCATGATAAGTTCTTGTTCTGCTTTTCAGTGTTTAGCGATGAAATAAATTTTCTAACTTCAGACCGAATAACTCAGCGGTAGTCACATTGGTCAGATAAGCAGACATTATAATGTCCCAACTACCAAGACGTTATACCACGCGTTGAAACTCTGACCACCTTCTAATCAGTTGATGTCATTCCTAGAAAAAAATATCATAGACCAGAATAATGCCCCCTTATCACAACGAAAGCCTATTTAAATATTGTACGTCTTCGTTTCTGGTTGAGTTTCATTGACTATGGATAGAAGAGAATATGAGGAACGGTGATTGTAACCTGGTTTGTTGCAAGCAGCAAGCAAGCCGTTGGGGGCCCACTTGTGGAATTTATGAAAGACTTGTTTAGTTAGATGAATTTGCTCAATGTGCCGCAGTTGCAGGATAATGCGATCATTACTAAGTCCTAATGAAATATGAAATTACCTCAAACCACTTTCAATCTTCTCCAATTTACTAATGAGTAGTAAGCGTGGAATAGCTATGGAGAACTTCTTGACGGTGCAACGAAGATGATCAAATTTAACAGAAAACTGACAATAATTTGCGCGAACCAAATGAGCCGAAATGCTTCCCTCGGGAATCAGACGATCACGATCTGAGCAGTACTTTTTTTTTAGGTACCGCCTCTTCGGCGGGTTTTCTTCCTAATTCAGACTGTTTCCTCTGATAGCAACACACTTTGGATTAAAGCGCTTTTCGTCACCATAATGCAGTCCGGGGCGAGCCCTTTTGGTTAGGTCCAAACTAGGATCTGGGCACGGAAAAGCCATCGTGCATACATTTATGCGTTCTACAGTATTTTCGCAGTTTGAGTCAAACACCGGAGATTATGAGCCCTGCGAGGTTGTTAAATTGTGCTGCAATGCTCTTGAACTGTGATGCAAGGCCCTTGAACCACTGAAAAACTGTAGTTATTGTATTGTTGGAATCCCGTGTACGAATCAGTCCAGTATTATTTCAAATAATACTAATGAGCTTTAGATCATACCAGCCCTCGGGGACTGATTTCCCGATTGATCCACAATGTTCTTCCCTAGTTTGCTGTTGTAGACATCAAATTTGTTTTTTCCCCTGATAAGTTCATGAAGGTGGATTTCAACCAAGTATTGGATAACTCGTAACTGTCTCTCTTTCAAATCATCGGAGCACGCTGACTGTCATTGGTCTAACTGGTGGATGTGTGACTACAACCTGAAGAGTATAAGCTCGTTGGATTGGTGAAACTGATTTTGGATTCCGCACTGTTCTATCGTGAATATCTATATAGTTACTCAAGAAGGGTTAAATAGTATCGATCAGTAAAAACAAGTGTAAAAGTATATATTCTGAGAAAACTGCGAGTCATTCGCTTTGCTTACACTAGCAATAGGATATTCAAACTGTCTTTTTCCCCCTGGGTGACGAAAGGCTTCTTCAGAATCCATACTAAAGACTAAGATCGCCTCCGATATCGGACAATGAGGTCAGTTAGAAGGAATACTTCGAGTACTATTAATGAATTTCAAAATTTCTACTTAGTTCTGTGAGAACCCCGGGGAAACAATATTTTAAATTACTCAAGAACGAATTTTCTTTGGAGTGGATCTATTCTAGTTTTATAAATTTATTTTCAACTAATGCCATCAATTTTGACGGCAACTGTAATAATTATTCCTAGCAAAATTGAGTTTCTGATTCGTGCTCAATTATGGTCAGACGTATTGCTTGCCAAAAGTATTGTGAACCATCTTAGAGAATAGTTACGATGGAATTGCTAACTACAAGAGATTTCTATCCTAAATTGCCCGAGGTGTATTATTCCAGTTTTATCTATGCTCACCTGGATAAGACTTGTAACTGGACAGCTCGCTACGAGACCTGCTTTATTCCTTTTGAGTACACGCCATGGATCATTTAGGGGCTACCACAAAAAAAAATTCGAACGAAAATGTTCGAAATAAAGTTTCGTTTTTTACTGGGTGAAATGGTCTGGCTATATTTGTCTTACCATTTCCCGAAGCTTTCTTGTTGAGAAACGAAAAGTGTCAACTGAATCCAAAGAATTCAGTTCCGCTAAAAACGAAATTCTTTTTCTACATTGATATTATTAAATTGACTAAGACAACAAACTTTTATCTGTTTGCTGAAGACAAACATTCACGCGCCAATTATATCTGAAATTTGACTACTGTCGGCTCCTTTGCTCGCAAAATGACAAAAATTTTCTTAGTTTTCTATAGGCGAAAGCGCCAAAATTTAACCGGGTATTTTACTGAACTTATCAGGACTAAAGACTTTAGATGATATCATGGTTATAAGTTAGAACGGAAAAAGCCAGCTAACATTCCTCAACCCATGTTCAAATTTACCAACGTGTCACCCCTCGGTAGTGACTTAATCTCTAACCATTACAGATAAATGCAGTTTGTTAGTTCTTGTGAGGTTTCCAAATGAAAGTCCTTTACAAACTGCTTATTTTCTAGGCAAGTTCTCCACACCATCGGTGCCAGTCTTTTGATAAATGTAGGTCTAGTTTTTCTCCTCAAAAATTGCCTTGTTACGAATTCGTCTGTTTTGGTCATGACCTGAGTTCCTCATAAGTGTCTGATTGCTGATCACGGCGTTAAGGTCACAAACAGTTCACCGCCGGTCGAAGTGACTTCATCAGTGCGCAGGCCGTCTTGGCTGCAGACGAAATGTCTGTGACTTAAACGCCGGGCTGAGCCATCAGCCATCAAACTAAGCTACGAAAAACACTGCTCAAGATCCCTCTGGAGACGTACTGATTGGCTTAATCAATTCTATGCGTTTCAAAAACACCGCTCATGCACAGTACTTTCTTACTCATGGTTGTTTATGAGTGCAATAGAAGACGCTCACCCCACACCCTCAAAGGGCCATCGCACCGTTAGTGATACCCGGAAACCATGACCCAGAGATATAAAGTGAAGAACCATGCGTCGTAATGAGCCGTGACAGTGGATCACTGTGTAGCACCACAAACATTCGACAACAACGACAAATTACTTGACTTTTGAGGATCCTGTACGGAGAATGTCGACAGGAAAACTTGGCAATGAAATGGAATTTTTAAAAAACACATGGGTACTGTCTTGTGTGCACTTCCTGTTAGTCAGTGACGTACAAAATATGTAGGATTGACTTAATCCCCGTTCGATTCATTCGGGTACAGTTTCGGGGAAAAAACTTTGTTTTTATCAGCAGTAAAGCATTCTAGAAGCAATTCTGTCTTACGATACAAGGAAAAACAAACGGTTGTTTGTTGCAGTTTATATTATTTTTCCGAAGTGTGCATCAAATATTATCTCAGCTCTCTTTTCGTTTGGCAGATAACTTGATAAACAAATTTGTGGGTGACAGTTGTTTAGGTTGCTTATGGAAGATCTAGTGAGAGAAAATTCAACGCACGTTGCTCATGATGTTTGCTGCCTAATGAACCGACGTGGACCTGAGTCACTGTGAAACGAAGCGCACTTGGAGAATATCCGATAACAGACTATTGGTCTCAACCACCACCATATCCGTTAGGAAGTCAGGATACAAACATCTGGACAAGCCGATTAGGCGTACGAAAAGTTGGGTTGCACATTTCCCGTTCGCGTTCAAAGAGGACAACGACTGACTGGGTAAGTTGGCAATTCCGGACCTGTACGGCCAAAACGATAAAAACCTGTTTAGATCCAATGAAATGTCCTGTGGTTCAGTGAACTGTACGCAGAAGCAAATCCGACTACGGAAATGAACAACACGGCCCACTTTATTCACATTTTATTCGTCCTGTTCGATTCATAGCTGGGAGACAAAAATAAAGGCAAGCCTACGCATTTCATAGGTAGAGAAAAGTTATTGTACCTTAGCAGTAGTGCTGGTATTAGTGGCAGTCGTAGTTTCGAAAACTGTCACAGAATGATTTAACGTGCAATTTCAGCTGCACACCCCGCACTGAAAAGCTGTTGGGGCGCTCAGTGTATAGCTGCTAACATGATAAACTATTCGTCAGCATCAATGCATGCCCAAGCAGCTATTCTCATGGGGACTACCTCGAGCTGTTGAAACCGAAAAATCGATATGTTGGCCCAGCCCCTACTAGGTTGGCGTCTGGTAGTAAATGCAACATAAGTTACATCAATAACATCAACATTAAGTTCATCGTCTAATCGGAGTGGTTAAATCGTGCTTCAATAACCGCTTCCTCGTTCAGCCTTGGCGAAATATAAACGACGAAGCTTTAGTACTGCAATCTTATTTGAATCATCAGGAGTGTGTCGTCGTGATGGCAACAACTACCAATGCGGCCGGACGATTGCAGGCTTGGATTTGAATGGCACTTCCCATGATGTTATAGAAGACGTTCGAGCGCGGCTAATGAACGTGTCTTCTATTCGGTATCACAGCGAAATACCAACGTAATCCCCTCTATCGGACGAATAGAGAAGACGCAAGTCGGCTGACAGATACGAAGATGTCTCCAGTTGGCCATTACGGCAACACCTCCAGTCTGATCAGGGTGATGTCAGTAGACTTCTCTTCGTAGGTTCTGTTTCGGTTAGTCGAAGACATGACCAAACCACTGCAGGCGACGTCGTTGGAGGAACGAAAAAAGTCGTTCTGTATTCGCATGCTACTGACGTACGGTGGAGTTTGAGATGCGGTTATACCACCCGATTTTGACCATGTAGCGGAGGCACCAGTGGTCACAGCTTTCCAGCCTTTTCGTATCGTCTACTCTCAACTGCCAAGTTTCGCACGTGTACGTAGGAACTGGACGGACGGCAGCCAGGTATATGCGGAGCTTCGTGTGGAGGCATATTTTGCTGCGAGACCACAATGATTTACGAAGTTGTAGGAACGCTCTCCCTGTGCAGTCTACACAAAGTTTAACCTTATCCCTGACCTGACCGTTTGGCTGGATAGTAGAACCTAGGTAGTTGAAGTAATGCATCTGTTTCACAGTTTCACCACTAGCGCATATAGAATGTCAGGTCTTGCGAAGTTGTGGTAAACTTTGTTTTTGTAGTGATTATCTCCGGACCTACAGCCTTGGTTTTACATGCAATACGGTCGAGAATCAGCTGCAGAGTTGCGGGATCCTCTTCTTAAATGACAATACCGTAGGCGAATTCGAGGTCTGCAATCCGAGAATCGAGGGAAGTTGCATACCTCGAAATTTCTTGAGGGCGCGATGCACTATCCAGTCTAGAGCGTAGCTGAATAGGACTGGTGATAGAGAGCAGCCTTGGCGGGCACCTGAGTCGCTTGAGAACTCCGAAGATTCTTCACCGTAGGCTGGATTTCGCGCCTGTGTTGCCGAGTGGTACGATCCTATCAATCCAATGCACTTTCCAGGCATCCCGTTGCTTCGCAGTGCGCTCCAGAGTTACTGTGTGTCAATGAAGTTGGACGCTGCCCGAAAGTCAATGAAGCACGCTAAGGGGCTTGTTGGTATTGATAACGGTGCTCTAGGAATCGCCGTAGGGTGAGAATCTGACCAACATAGCCTCTTCCTCGACGAAAACCACACTGGTTGGAGCGTTTCGTGTGTCCCGAACAGTAACAAAGAGGTTTACCAGGATGGTCAAAAAAACGCTTAGCTGCTACATCGATGAGGCTGACACCCCTGTAGTTCGGGTAGATTGTGTTGTCGTCCTTTGTGGAGTAGGATGGAGGTTGACCGGTCCTTGGGAAAAACTTCGATGTCCCAGATACAACGGAAGAGCCTACCTAATGGGTCCAACAGAACTGGCAAATAGAACTTGAAGATCTCATGTAGGATGCCGTCCTCGCCCGGTGACTTCTTGTTTTTCATTGTTTGAGCTGCAGTGACGATTTCCGATGAAACACGTAACGGAACGCATATGCACACAAGTATTGATCCACGAACGATATGACTGGTGAGCCCAAACTTGTCAAACAATGTCACTTGATGTGGAAGCAGATCATGCTCGCGAGACAGCTTACCGCGATAATCAACATCGACGGTTGCATTAAGATGAGTCATACGCGTATGCTGTATTGATTTCGGTGCGGAAACGCATAGATGCTGATTGGAGTGTACATTGGAGAAATGAACACCGACCGGTCCAAACGGATTTCCTTGAATTGAATATAATTAGGACAGAATAACCACAAAAACGCGGAAAAAATGACTACATTAGAATGCTGTGTTGGATTGACCCACATATATACTTTCTCACAGTATCATTTAAATCGTGCTTAATCTGCACTTCGAACACATTGACAAATGATTCTGAAGAGGAAAAACTTAGATATAACAGACTTCCACATAAGATGACAATTTAATTAAGTCCATCATGTGCATTCTTGCCAGTATAAACAAAGGTATCACAGGGAACATTCTAAGTGGTTTAAATTATTACAACCACAAGAAATGATGTTTTGCCCAACAACGATTGCAAAAAGAACGCAACCATTGTCTTATGTCGTATCATCTTCACTCAGAAGCAGTAAAAGGACAAGGATCACAAAACGTTTCTCTTTTTTCGCTCAAATCAAGTCGATTGAGCATTTTCCTCATCTTAAGGGACCAGCATTCATATTTACCTAAATATCACAACAGTCAACCATGCATAGCTTTTAGGTCGGAAAAAATTTAAGGAGTAGCACAAAGCACCACGCCATGGATAAATAGATCTAAAAGGATAATAAATGGTCCATAAAGCTAATGTGGCGTGATACATACGTGTACAGAAGGCTTAGATAAACAATACGGGATGAAGAGGTCCTCAGGACGTAATGCATGAGGTAAGCTGCTTAACCTGTTTAAAAACGATAGAAATATGGTTAGACTATATCAGGTTTCGCTTTAGAATCACACCGAAATATATCCTACACTGTCAGCTCTGCTCCATTTACGAGGAATCACTACTACACCCACCGGGGGGCAATGAAATGTCAGTATATGTTGGGCGGCAGCCGACACATGCACATGGGGATGTTTAAGATTACTGTCGCCCCCCAGTTACTTATAAGAAACGAGTAGCGTGAAGCGTATTAGGTATTTTGATAGGCTTGTTTGTCTGATGCTTTTCTTCGCTACCTGTTGAACCTTGGTAGTCAAAAAGCCTGCAACACGAGGAACATCGTAAAAATCCTCTGAAATCCTGAAAAACTATCGCGTAATATGTACTGTGTGATTTAAATTTACGAGGGTCGATCGAAGCCAGAAAAAACTGCGGTTTTACGCCCTCAGGTTATGGCCTACCGGTAAGTTCAAATGACTGTTTACAGAAAGATCAAGTGGAGTTTGCGACACACCAAGTTCTACAGTTTGTAACAATCAATTAAAAAAGAAACCCGGCACTTAGTAGCCCGTGTGGAACTCATTTGGAATGAAGATATCTTGGAAGTAGAAATAAGGAGAATCTATGAAGTGATATGGAAAACAGCTACGGTGACCGCGATATGTAACTTAGTACGAAAATGCAGAGTACCAGGGCCGGTGACGGCGATTTTATTCGTTGAATTCCTCTACAATCTCATGCCGCAGTTTAGCGCACAAGATAAAATCTATCTGTCACAATCAAAACTACGTTTTCCACAGCGAAGCTCAAAAACCAATTCTCAACCGACTATGGAATGAAATCATCTCTGGTAGAAGTTATGCTGGTCGAACGCCGAAGCTCTTGTAAGAACACAGCGAAAAGTGGCCACTTTAACAAAAGATAAGATTTCACGGGCCCTAGTTCCAAAAATTGCAAATTAATCAGAACCTGAACACCAAGTTTGAGCGTTCAGCAACCTGGTTACGACGAGAAACTTTCGGGACTGTTCTTACCTACTGAAATCACTGTCAGTACCCAGAGGTTTGATATAAATATCAAAAATAAATGTGACCAGCCGCATTGATTTTAACAAATTATGCGGCACCTGCTGGACATCCCCGGTCATGTTCTGTGATTGAACGCACCCGTATTGTTGTATCCCAACTACATGGGGCGTCGAGGTTGGATCACAGCACAGCATACTTAGTTTTAAACTATCGTGATATATGTACTGTTCTTTTATAATAGACAAAAAAGTAGGACGTCATTGTTATAAAACCTTCAGCATCACATT
The DNA here is from genome assembly GCA_948099385.1 of Fasciola hepatica. Taxonomy (NCBI): domain Eukaryota; kingdom Metazoa; phylum Platyhelminthes; class Trematoda; order Plagiorchiida; family Fasciolidae; genus Fasciola; species Fasciola hepatica. Next base: position 266,370 of record CANUEZ040000020.1, read on the forward strand.
TTCTTATGAGTATGAGCATTTGCACATGCAGCCTCGTTGTTCGTTGGGCTAGCAGTGACCTAGACACGAATAGCAAACAGAAATCACAATTGTGATTCATTTGTGGACTCTTCATTGAAGGATATCCATTCATACTCCAGACAATTCAAATTAGATCCTAGTAAAGATATCGCGTCGGAGTGTACAACTATGCAGTTGAGTGGGCGGAGGATTACCGAGTACGCATACCCGGTGAGCGGCAACAACCACGGAACCGGTCGTGTGCTTCAGGGGGAATTTTGTCCACACACCTGCATACTACTTATTATATATATATATATATATATATATATATATATATATATATATATAATATGTAATATATATATAATAATCATACTGTTTCTTCCTACTTCTGAAATACTCAATCGTGTAGTCATATTAGAAAATACAGAACTAAACCCGCTATTTGGTCGCGAGTATATACCAAACTTCTGTGTAGACTGCCAGCCGGCCAGTATTTAGAGAGAAAGTGGGCCACTGACACCGGAATCAAAGTGAGATCACGTAAAACTAAAGATCTTATTATCAATACTGTTTTCCGAGAATAATCATTTAGACTAGGGACTGCTCTCTTTGAAAGTCATTTCAATGATTGCGAATGCATACCAGGAGTTTGAACATCCTGAGGTACTGCAATTATTACTGGTTGTTTTCACTAGTTTTCGAGGAGCTTGATCGTAATTTTGCTTATATCATACGATTTCATCTTATTATCGTGCATGAGTTCGGTGAGAGGGGCATATTACATTGCTCCAAAGGCTGACTGGTACTCAAGACGGAGAGTTGGAGTGGAAATCCACATAAGGATTCAGTAGGTCTGATGCCAAAACGAGCCAGAAAACAACGGTTTGTTAATTTTCTCATTACAAGCTTGCGCGTGAGTGCAATGGAAGGAGTGTACCCTATAGTCACAAAAACCCGCTGCACTATTAGTGACAACTGGTCATTAAACCCTATGATTTGGAGCGGAGAACCACATAAGGTCTTAACAACTTAGGTGTGGTAATGAGTCGGACGACAATGGATCACTGTCCATCACCAAAGTAACCGTTCACGGCGGGGATTATTTTAATGGTAGACAGTAATCCGTTGTCGTCCGACTTGCTACCACGGCTAACTTATTAGGACCTTATGTGGTTCTCCATTACAAGTATGCAACGAATGTGACCGGCGACGGACGGCCTCGGACCGTGTACCTCAGGGCGACAGAGGTTTACACCACTCGACTACCACCGGTCAAACTATTGTTATCCAATACGAATTCGATCGAGGTTACGGAACAAATTACTGTACTGCCATTGTATAACGAATAAAAGAAATGAATAAGCACCATTGTTATATTATCACAAATAAAAATGATATTACGAAGAATAGTATATTATACACAGAATTCTAAGAAAGTAAACCCAAGTAAACAGTTTCCGGGTAGGCGGCGTGTAGTTGCGGCCACTGAACAATTACATCAGCGCAACGTGAATAATACAAAATCTTTCCGGTCAAAGACAGAGTCCGTGTACGACACACGCTCTCCACGAACACGATCAAGGTTTGTCGGAACAATAGTACCTGAAGTCAGATTGGACAATGTAGGAGTTCAAATTGATCACCAATGTGGAAATGAACCATGTAAGGCAAAACGTTTAGCAAGTATTTTTTTAATTACATGCTTACGTATGGGTACAGTGGAAGGGGCATATGCCCCGTAATCTCAAAGACTCACTGCACTACTAGGGATAACCGATAACGATTCTGACACTTGGAGTGGTGAACCACATAAGACCCAAATAGTCTAAACGTAATTGAGTCAGGTAGCAATGGATTACTGTCTGCCATCGCTCAAATTTTATTCCATGCTAGCGCATTATTGCACTATAAAAGATAAACAACAGCCATGACCTCGAGATTTGGAGTTCAGAACTTTAGTAAGCAGGCTGCTAGAAACCATATTGGTGTTTAATGTAAATTTAGGGTCCTGTTGATGCACTTACTGAGCCTTTATGCTCATAGAGCTATTTGGTTTGTTATTTTGCAGATCGAACACAAGCAACCCCCTCGCGCAGGAACACTCGTGCTTTTATACTACAGAACCCCATGGGAGCTCACCAATTCAGGTGTGCTTTTGGGACGTGCATCAGCGCATTGATCTATACCACTGATGTGGTCGGCGATAGCGGGATTTAAAATTGGAAAGTTCGGAGTAGATTCAGATTTATAATACTCGATCACCAAATACGGTGAAGGCGAGAATGTTTTCAAAACATTCCGGTCGTGGAGAGGTACACTTACAATCCTGTAGTGATGGAATGTCGAGAATCGAAAAGAAAGGTTTGGAAACTTAATTCGCGAATTTTCTCAATCTTACCATTCTGTTACGCCTTCTCAGATAAATATTTTATAACTGACCTTTTTTGTACACTACTCATTGGGAACACTGCATCCTGCGGTATTTTGCCGAAAAGTGCTACCTTAGAGGCTATTTTCAGTTCAGTTCAGGCAGCCAATAACCATGCACTGGCTGCAGCGGCTTTGGGTGCCATCACTCAACAGCGACCTTGATCGGAAATAATGGAAAAAGAAAACTATGAGTAATATCAAGTAAAAAAAGGAAGTTTGTGAATATAAGAGTACTATTGATTACGACACAGAGTCATGTCCTCCAGCGTATCTAACCACTGAGTGGGGGAGGGTCTATTGCATTCCACACAGGAAGCCTAACATGCCCTACACGGCCAAGTTCATTCATTAGATTTTTTATATCTTTTTTCCATGTCATGGGCTGGTCACCCTTGCTCCCTGCCTCAGCGAACAATGCACACAGAGGAATCCTATACGAGAAAATGAGCAATACATGTCCCAATCATCTAAGCCTAATTGTTTTAAGTGTTTCACCTAATGCAGTTCAGTTTAGTTCAGACAACTATTACCCTACATTGAATGCGGTGGTTTTGGTTGTTATCTCCCAGTGGCAATCTCAAAAGGAAATAATGAAAAAGGAGTATGAAAGGAGTAAGAGAAGAACTACAAAGATTGGCATCAAGTTGATGAGGAAAGGTTGTGGATACAAGAGCGCCAATGACCGCGACACCTTGCCATATCCTCCAATGTATCTAATCATTGAGTGCGAGGGTCTCTTGGACCCCATCTAGGGAGTCTAACACGCCCTACATGGCCAAGTCCATTGGATAGGCTTTTCATACCTTTCTTCTGTGTCACGGACTGGCCATCTTTACTAGTCTTCCAACTTCTACCCGCCTCAGCAAACATTGCACGCCGAGGGATCCTGTCAGGAGACATGCGCAACCCCAGGTACTCCACTCCTACGCCCATCTAGAGGAGGTTTTTAGACCGGTAAGCTGTTTCTCTTCGTGTTTATTTGCTGGAGTGTCCTTTCCAGGGGCATAACGGCTAGAACCAGATGTTGCCCATCAACCGGTTGAGACTGGGCTTCGTCTGGCTCCTATCCACTGACCTGTCAAGCATGACTGCATCTCCGGCTTAGTCAAACCATCCTGCATAGCTCTTTGGACCATGCAGGCACGCGAATCACACCACGTCAAGGTGCAATCTCATCATGATGGTTTATCTGATGCTGTGATTTGTGTGTTTGATACACTGCGCCTTACTTCAGCACTAGTGGTACGGTGTTTCCACTAGATTTGAGTAACGTCATGAAGACATCGGTGATGGAATACCGACAATTTTCGTATATCCTCCACCCGCATTGGCCGTGTTTTTGTACCATAAAGAAGCACTGGCCTGACTGCAGCAGCGTACACTCCACCTCTGATAGATAAACGGGTGTCATGTCGACACCGCAGGTGTCTCCGGTTGGAAAATACCAAGCGGGCCTTTCGTATACTTTCCTTTATTGCGGCTGGTTCTTTGGAAATGGGTACACACCTATTATACATCCCCCTCCCATTAAACGGCAAAATAGCATTGCGATATGCAGAGGTGCGAGCAAATAGAAGTCTCAACATTAAGTGCGTGCATCATAATTCTATTATCTTTAGCTCTCTTCCTACTTTGTCATGATGGTGATTATTCTGACTTCCTAGTTAGGTTGCTGCTGAGAAGTAGCAACCAGAACAGCCACAATCCAATAACCGTTATTGGTTATTTCAATTGAACTAGATTCATTGAAATCTTTCACATTCAGGAGACCAAAGTGAATATACGAGATTAAACCGCAAACAGGTTTGAGAAAAAACACTGTGCTAAGGGATGACGTATCGCTGATCATATACTGCTATTCCATTCGGGTTTTCTGTTCAAGGCGCTACTAAATTGACCAACATGGCCCGTTTATTCATAATGAACGAGTTTATGTCGATTTAAATACCACTGTCGGTCCACCCGAATCACGAAGGTAGCTTTATCCGACCATTTTGTGGTTAAAATAGCATCTTTGCATGTAAAATTTGCAAAATTCTGTTGTCGTTTACCGTTTTTTCAAGCGGACAATGCAACGCAATTTTTCTCGCGAAAATTCAGAAAAAGTCAAAATATAACTACTACTACTACCGTTTTCAGAGGTAATATTAGAAATTCGAAACTCCAGGGATGTACCCGTTCCCGAAGAACACTGTGTACAGGGACTTCAACAAGAGGCCGCGCAAAAGAACTGTGCGGTCGACTAAGGCGGAGGTAGTTTTCGCATTAGGAAAAAAACAGACGGTGGCCCCACCTTCTAAAATTTGTCGAACAGTGAAGATGTGATCAGCACAACCTTGATCAGGTCCAAACCCAGCTTGATTCTCGCATGAACACTGTTCGCGAGCGTTGGATAAGCGGTGAAGAATAATGCCAGCGAGCAGTTTAGATGCTATTCTAACCAGACTTACTACCGTGCGGTCTTCACAGGATGACCTATCACCTCTCTTGTAAATCTATACGAAAACCGGTTCACACCAAATTTTTGGATCTCGTTCCCTATCCATATCAAACCGAGGAGTTTTTAATTTCCAGTACCAATGCTGAGCCACCGACTTCGAAAATAGACGGAGGCGACCCATCCGGTTCAGCAGCTTTATGTCGTTTAAGGTAGCCCATCTTTGGCGTCGTTTCGGTCACTGACGGGACGTAGACTGAAATGCGCACGGACAAGACAGTGATGAATGTCTATAGACGTGGACAAAAATGATCGAGTTTTGAATTGATCTGCTTCAGTGGTCACCGGTCTGAGCCCAACGTTGTGAAGACGCCAGGTTAGTGGACGCCACTTTTTGAGAAATTTTTACTCGCTTGGAACATTCTATGGTCGGAACACAGTTGCATGAGTTGGTCACCATTATTAGTTCGGTCGGTTGGAACACCAAATAGGACTCCTACATGCCGCTCCGTCTCATCTAGGCTCCCAGCCTGAGAACTGAAAGTACCAGCAACAACCATTATGTCCATAGAGCGCACGCTGTGCAGCACTTGAAAAAAATCATGGTAGAATTCACCTTTAGCCTCATGAGAGCGTTAGTCAGTTGGAGCACACACAAAAGCGACAGACAGGCATCGACGCACAAAACTATCCAACCGAATCCCACACGGAAGAGTGCTGGCTGGGATCCAGTTGAGCAGTGCACGTTCAGCTTTCATGCTTACAGCGATGCCAACACCAGTCTGACTACGAGCACTAGACACCAAATCGCCCGACATGCGAAGCATGAACGCGAAGCCGAGTTTGTGCCTAGAGAGCGAAGTATTACCACTGAAGTTGGGCTTCGCATGGGTATTTCGGAGACAGAACACGTACCTATTTCAAAGGTTTCAAGAGTTATAGTAAGGTAGCTTGTTGCCCCGTTAGGCAAGTGTGCGAACGTTGAAAGCAGCTAAGTGCTTGGGCCCGAGGTCTTGTTTTCTATTTCACCCCACCAGTAAGTATTCACACTCACCTTGAACTATAAGTTCTCGAATCTACTTAAAACTGGGATGTGAAGGATGAAGAGTGGAGAGATAAGAAATGCTTTCCAAGGGACCGCTGGAGATTTGTGGGCGAATCACGCCTTATAGCTGCCCACACCAGAGTTTTCATTTTGGAACCCTATTCGAATTGTTTGGTTCAAAAGTCTGACGCACAAGGCAGTGGAAGCGTTAACCCAGGACATGAAGCTGACTAAGTGCCCGTGAAGAAACATCTTCCGGTCTGTCATATGAGAGATGATTGTTGTACGCACTCCGTCTTGTCTTCGCTGGTGCCTTGTTATCGATTCGCTTCAGGGATTTGGACCTCAGTCCCATGCACCCAATGGAGCAAGCAGAACGTGGATGGGGCAACATCCTTTGGGCTGGGGGCTGCCCAAACTTGGCGGGCGATTGCTAACCATGAAGTGCGATGACTTCTTCCACCGTCGTCCATCAAGTGGAAATTTGTGTTTATTTGATGGAGTGTCCTCTCTAGGGCATAGTGGTTAGAACCAGATGTTGCTTATCAACTGGTTCAGAGAAACTGAACTTCGTCTGGTCTCTACTCATCGACCTGTTAGGCGTCATTACATCTTCGGTTAAGGAATGCCATTCTGCGTAGCCCTTTGGGTCATGGAGACACGCAAACCATTAAATCACGTCAAGATACAGTTCTGTTGTGACGGAAAGGACCATTTCGCTGATGGTCTCATATGGAATGGGAAAACTAACTTAAACTGGATGGGGTAATACAAGAGGATCTCCTATCACGCGTAGGCAGAGAGCACAGTTTTTGGGAGTGTATGATAGATCTTTTGTATCAGTTGCCCTGAATAAATCTTTCTTCGGAATTTTGCAAGAGAGTTGCATGAGGAATGGGGAGGAAGTGATCGGTGAATGAAGTGGTTGAGGACAAACACCCCGAATTGACTGCCTAAAACTGTCAGAAAAGCCTTGGAATCACTAATCCCTAACCAAAAAGTGGACTCCAACTAGAATCTATCCCCCTTGCTGGGGAGTACATACCCACCCTGGAAGTGGTACGACTTTTATCAACAATTTATTTCTCATATGGAACGCGAGTTTGTCCCGATGAAAATTTCTATGCAGTATTGCTTGTTAAAAGCGCACTATAAAATTTCTATTGGAGACGATGTATTCCAGGTAGTTTGTGTTCATGCATGCATGACCCACGATTTGGGTTTTACACCTTGCGCGTGCAAACCCCAAGCGTGTTTTTGCAGTACCCAAGCATCTCGTTATAGAATCCATCAGCCATTGAAATATATTAACCAAGGTAATCAGAATTTTAGCCTTGAGAATGGGGTTTTGAGGACAAGAAAAAACGCAGGCGCAATTACTCACGCGGGCCAAAACTGCAGCGAAGCAAACTGGAATACACGTCCCAGGACCGTTGCACAATATCTGGTGGTGACAACCAAAATTTGGCATGAATAGGCCGAAAAATCGACGTGTAAGAGCGAAGAGTGAATCAGAGGGAGATAATGGTACAAATTAAATGCGAACATGCGACGCATATTTTCAGATGTGGGCATGTCAAACAGTCAAATGATTTTACGCGGTGAGGAAAGCTGTACACTGAAGACTGCAGAAGTAACGCTGAATGCCTAAGAGTGAAGTGAGTGAATATGGAGAATACATCATTGGCGGCAATACCGAATCACATGACCTAACACCTTCCACAAAAAGTGGGTTATGGGATGACAACAAAGAGACTTAACCGGTTTCATGCAGTTAAGCTTTTCTAACCCTTTTCTCATATGATATGAACGGTGTTGCCCAGTGTTCCAGTCAGTGACAACCATAGTGAAGAAAGCATGGCAATCAAGCCTACCTGGAGATAATGTCGTTCATATTGTTAAGCACTTGTTTTAGCGAATTACCTCAACACACTGGCTCTTTAAGCTCAGTTTCAGTAAGGCTGGTTCAGTTCGTTCACCATATCAGAGCGATAGCGTTAATACACTACTGTTCCAAAGTCGAAAGCCTCTGCCTTTTTTAGTCATAGCAGACATTTTTGGACCGTATGCAAGAACATCCCACAGCACGCATGCCACCCCTGGAAGACTTCTGGATGTCGCGTTGACACACCCGATCACAAAACAAATGAGTTAAGAGAAACTCATTTACTGCCATCTAACATACTGTTCGCCATCGTTGCTTTACAAACCGTTCAACTTATCCCCATCTTTAGAGCTTTTACGGCTTTGACACTGTTTTTCTACCACCCCGGCTCTAATACAAACCATGGTTTAACCTGCTTGTTAATTAAACCAAGCCGCTTTCTTGCCCAAACTGCCAATACAAACAAAACTATAACCAGCCAATCTGGTATGCACATGGTGTGAAGCTTTGAAAGGAAACTTCATTGCCAGAATCCCTGTCCTAAATTTCGTCGGTCTATTCTACAAGCATATATTTCAATTGAATATTACAAGCCAACAAAGATATCAATAAGAAGTACGAAAAATGGGAATTAAAATAACAAGATGGAACTGAGATAGTAAAACTTGCCCAGACTACCTTTAGCTATTCTGTGATAGTTCGTCAAATGGCTATCGTGTTGTCACTTTCTGTCGAATCAGAATGATTGATCGGTTTGTTTGTACAGTTAGACTGTGTATTCCGTGTGTTGGCTATTAGGGCATTCTTTCTCTTTCCCACCCATGTAGGTCCAGTCCCTGTCCATCTTGTATATTCATACTTTCTAATTCAACGTGCAACATGGTGAGAAAGGCAGCGGTCAGTGGGGCTTGCCCTACTGTACGATGATGATGACGAAATGGGATTCTGTTTTGAGATGGTTCCTGAATACCCTTAACCTACAACCTTAAGGTGTTTCTCACAATGACTGAGAGGAGTAAACGAATGGAATACAAATCTGCTGAAACATACCTACATATCATTGATTCTCTAATCCGTAAAACTAAAATCATTGTAACATCACCGGATAACTTACCAATCTCGGACGCGTATGGAACACGAGGGATATAGAAGAAATGGTGCTTCGAGCTGTGGTAAAAATGCTTGTAACATAACTCTGCTTGACTTCACGAGCTCGAGGAATGCGCACTACAGTATACTACCAAAGTTAAGAAATAGTGAGAAAAACTAACTTCTCCTTCTTTTAGTTGTTCCACGGCGTGTAATCTGTCTTCGCTTATTTTATCTGTGTTAGCTATAACGTAAACCCGCGGCGAATAGCGACCACTCAGACACCGAACATAAGGAAGCATCTCTGCAGTATGACCACCTACGACTCAATTCTGATGCAATTACAACACCTACCGGAGCCCAATACAATCAAGGTCTTGATACAATAGTCACATCGAATGCCCTGATTATGAATCCATAGGAATGATATCAGAAAATAGATACTCAGGCAGGGAACGGTCAGTAACACCAGATATAATAGCATCTATCTGTAAAACAAAACAGAAAATCATAACCTAGATGAATCGTTTTCTTTTCATCATCATAGCCACAAAGGCCCACTGCATCATTAAGGATAACCTACAACCAGACCCTGGGACTCGGAGTGGAGAATCACATAAGGTCCAAATAGGTCAGGTGTGGTAACGACCCGGACGACAGTAGATTACTCTCGACCATCAAAGTAACCGATGATGGCGGGGATTCGAACTTCGGACCTCCAAGGTGGTAATCACACGCTCTAAACTACTCGACCACTACCGGCCACTTTGACTGAGATAGCAAAGAGTGACGGAACTGACTGTAATGTATGAATTTGTATGGTTAACAGAATCAGAACTTAGGAGACAACGCCTGATTCATAAGCTTTAATCGACGGAAAACGAGACAAGCTAAATGTCAAACTGTGCTAACAAAATAGGAGCGAATTATGAAGCAGAAGCACAATAAAAATACATGGAATTCACGGCCGCTTAGAAAACAGACTAGAATATTGTGTTCCGTGTTAGAAACAGAAAATGTTGATACCGGTTAGCGAAGAATGCGTTGTTACGCCTCACGATTTCGAAGACGATAGGATCTCACTTTTTGCTGTTGTAAGAGAAGGTTTTTAGCATTTGCTTCTGGTTCACTAGGAGATTCTACTAAGTCAGAGACAGTTGTTTGCAAATCGGAGGTACATGGTGTGTCATTAGCCGGAGGAGAGTCCATAAGAGAGCTTGAGTGAAAGATAGGTGGTGATGAAGTTGACCGTTCTAATGGGAACTAGATGACACGGTGATATCGTTTCTTCGCGTCCGTCAGGGAGATGTATGTGAGCGTACTTGGAGTTGCTCCCCATCAGTTATCGGATCATACTTGGACGAACGGATATTTTTTTCATGTAGCACTGGCTCAGGCGTTAGTAACCACTGAGGTAAACTAGTGCCAACAGCAGATTTCCGATGGTGAATGAACATCCGTTTGTGGGGAGTCGCAAACATAGCAGTGTACAGCAATGATCTGACAGCATGCAGTGCCTCAGGCAGCGCCAGCTCCCATTGACCAATGGCCAGATCTCTCGAACGGAGGCACACGGATACTGTTTTTCAAACTGTCCCATTCAGTCGTCCAACTTGACCACTGCCTTGCGGATTGTAGTTCGTCGTTCTGCTAGTAGCTACATTTCGTAAAGAAATGTCTTCAATCCTTGGCAAATAAAAGAGGCTTCTTGGTCAGAATGTAGATAGTGCAGCATGCCAAATACAGCAAACAACTCCAATAAGTGGGAAATTATGATGGAAGCAGTCATGTCAGGACAAGGGAAACCAAATGGAAAGCAACAATACTCATTCGCGATGTCAAGATTTAGAGATTACGAACAGAGGAGAGGATGGTTCATCTTGAAGTCAACACAAACATTCGAATGGTCGTGCAGCTCTAATAAATGAGTTACTACACAGTTTGTAGAACTGAGGTTTCAGGTGGGAACTAAATTATTGCCTTGACATTATCGAGAAAAGGGCAAGTTTTCTGTTCCAACAAAATGACATGGAGGAGTTATACCGGGATGATAAAGACTATAATGAAGTCGCTCAGGTTTCTTGGTAGAATGAGTGCTCGCACAGAATGCGAGTATCACCTGCGGGATTCTCTGAACCTGGACGATAAATCATGTCATGGAAGAACTAAGAAAGCTCGATATGCCAACTTAGAATGCTTAGTTGTGAAACTTTCCCCACTAAATCGTCTGTGCGAGGAAGCGCGTATGCATCTAGAAAGGTGAAAAGATTGATTGTGTGTCTGTATTCCGTCATCTCTGGAGTTTATTTGTAGTAACCAAGACTTGGGCACGCAGACAGTATCCTCAGCTATCCAGTCTCTATACTGGTATTTCGCAAATCTTAATTCGCCTACTACGCCTTGATGTACTGCTACTTTCAGTTTAGCCCACAGCAGGTCAACAGAGTCTACCGTGTGGTGTGAGGTGGATGCATTGGTGGACAACCGCAATTCGATCTCCTTCGTTGGAGCTTCCGTTTTCTCCCGGGACTTTAGTAGTTCTACGTTGAGGTGCTTCGGGGGAGTTGTCTTTATTCGGGTCGCTAGGCGAGGGAGAAACTTCGCACGTACCAGCACGTGGTCTGATCCTCCCTTGTCGCCTGTCTCAGCGCCGCTGTACGATCTGCAGTCTCCTGTTGACAAAATCCACCGTAGCCGGAAAAGCACGTAGTCAATTTTGTGAGCTGTTTTACCGTTATTGGTACACCATGTGAGAAGATACCTTCCAGGGTGCTAGAACCATGTGTTTGTTATGCACAACTGGCTAAAATCGGAGAAATTGATTAGCGCTGGCTCAGGCCGAACTTCCCGAGAATGTGACGTGCGAAGACATTCTGCATGCCTGTCCGGGCGTTTCAGCCACCCACTAGTTTTGTCCCGTCCCACTAATTCTGGTGAGAACTCAGTTCTGCCTCATAATAAATTTCGTTTTATTGGTAGAGAATATATTGTTTATTTAAGATATGCGCTCGTCATAACCAAAACGGTACATAAAAGCGTATTGGCCTACTGATAGACCTAAACGGTCCGTCTGTCTGATTTATCTGGCTGCGCTCGGATTGATTGATTCGGCTCTGGTCGAATGTTAACCATTGACTGATCCACTGACCACCTGACTCGCTCCGATCTTGTCGGCGATTCTGGTTAGCCCATCGCGTGCTGTCTGCTTCATTGAACCAAGCCATCTATCAGAGCGAGCTGGGTGCATTCTCTCACAACTATGATAAGCATATCCCTCTTGGGAATGCGATTCCCCACCGTTTAAAAACTGCAATGAATTCGTCGTTCCCACCAGTATCAGATGGCAGGGTTGGGGTGTAGATCGCAACCACAGTTAGGTTGACTGGTTGACTTTTGAAGCACGCCACTGCAATTCTTGATGATATCAGTTCCCACAAGAGCAGAGCGGAATTGGCGTGGTGACTTAAAGCTACCACTACTCCTTGCTGGCCCGGCGTTTCTGGGCCACTGTGATAAAGCCAATAATGGCTTTCTGCGCCGAAAAATCTAATGGTACGAGAGCCGGTACTGCCTGGTTTGACTTCGGATAAACAGGTAATATTCGCTTGATAGTCGTGTAGCGTGTGCGCATAGTCACTGCCTGACTTCCAATGTCTGTGAGAGTTCTCACGTTCCAGCATCCTATAAAGAAAGTCTTTCAGAGGTAAAGGGGTCCTGTTCGCATTCTTGACACTCCAGTCACTAGAGGAGCACAGGGCGCGTCGCTTTCCAAAGACGTCGTAGCACGGGTAATGGAGCGGGTGGGATACATAATCAAGAAGTTTCGTGGGTGTTTGGTACAAGAGACGTCCCCAGTCTCATTCAGTTGATATACTCAAGGCTCACTACGAGGAAATAGCTCGTACCACTTGCGATCTAGGGCACCTTTGAAGGATTGGACGGTCTGCAGATCTACCATTCCACCAGGCAGACCGTTTCAAAGTAGTTCAGTTCAGTTCAGTTCAGTTTGCACAGGACTTGGTGTGGCTAGAGCCAATCGTGTGTCCAGATAGTTGTGTTGTCGGCGCGTTTCCGTAGCTCCCAACACTGCGTGATTTTCTTTTTCTGAAAGGCAGAAATTTTGTGCAGTATCAGCCCTGGCAGAGTAAGGTGGAAACAATAAGTAAATTGCATCTGACCCTAAAAGCTGCTTAGCCTAACTCGGGGTATACCGCCACCCAACATAGGTCTAGTGCTTTCTTAAAGGCCTTCACTGTTGTGGTATTTATGACCTCTTCCGGGAGCTTATTCCAATAGGGTACCACTCTATTTGAGAAGTACTTCGCCCTAATTTGGAGCCTCGAATGTTTCCTTTGTAATCTAAGGCTATGCCCCCTTGTGCCGCTCTCGGGGATCAGCGAAAAAAGGTCTTCTCGACTTACTCCTGACAGTCCTTTCATTACCTTGAAGGTTTCTATCAAATCCCCGCGAATGCGCCGTCTTTCCATCGAGAATAGGTCTAGGGCACGGAGACGCTCTGTGTAGTTAAACCCCCTTTGCCCAGCCACCATTCTAGTGGCTAGCCCTTGCACTTTCTCCAGACAGTCGATATCTTTCTGGTAGTACGGTGCCCAGGCCTGCACGCAGTACTCCATATGCGGCCTAACTATGGCCTGATATATCGGAACGAATATCTCCGGATCTCTACACGACATAATGGATCTAACTCGAAAGAGTTCCCTCCTGGCCGTATTGGCTGCTGAGGTGCACTGCTTTGACGGCTTAAAGCTGTTGTCCATTATAACGCCCAAGTCTTTGACCTGCGAGACCATTTGCAACGAACCCACACTATTCTCACTAGCCCCTGTATTTGTGGTCAAGCATTGACACTTGGTGAGGTTTAGTGGAAGGTCCCATTTGCGTGACCAGTTTTGTACTGCTAACACGTCAAGTTCTATATCTACTCCAGCTATCTTGACGTCATCGGCAAACATAAAGGTGGGGTTTGTAAGCCCACGTGCTAGGTCGTTGATGAAGATGAGGAAGAGCAGAGGGCCGAGCACCGAGCCCTGTGGCACCCCACTCGTTACACCTTCCGGTTTTGAAACATGGTTCCCCACCTTAACACTAAAGGTTCGCCCTGCTAAGAAACTACTTATCCATTGTCTGGCCTTTCCAACAATTCCCATGGACTGCAGTTTGACGTCCAGAAATCGGTGGTTCACGGAATCAAATGCCTTGCTGAAGTCCAAGTAACAGACCGTAATCGATTGCCCTTCGTCCAGACGCTTGGTTACCTCATCGAGGAACAGCAGGAGATTCGTCAGACAGGATCGCCCTGCCACAAACCCATGCTGAGCACTTGATATGAGGTTGTGTTGAACCAAATGCCTAGAGATCTGCTTCCTGACTATTCGCTCCAGGCACTTACACAGTACCGAAGTCAAGCTAACCGGCCGGTAATTTTCCGCCTTTTGCCGGGGCCCACTCTTGTAAATGCCTACCACTGTTGCTCTCCTCCAGTCTCCCGGCACAGTTCCCTCTCTAAGTGACGTTTCATACAGCTTCGTCACCGGAGCCTTCAGGACCTCGGCCAGAGGCTGAACGATTGCTGGATGAATCCCGTCTGGACCTGCTGCTTTGTTCCTGTTCAAAGTTTGCAACTCCGCGTACACTTCTTCTTCTCCTACAGTAAGTTCGGGTATTGGAGGCGCCTGTGGGCCCTCCATTCTTTCCTCCAAACTATTTTCTGGTCGATATATGGTCTTGAAGAATTCCAAGAGCATGTCAGCCTTGTCTTCGTCGTTTAGAGCTAGTCGTCTCTGTGCTCCTTCCAAAGTTGCTACGCTCTCTCTCATACGTTTGTGAGATTGCACGTAGGCGTAGAATCGCTTTGGGTTTGTGCGGACCGACGCCGCTAACCGACGCTCGAAAGCATATTTCTCCACTCTTTGGATCTCTTGAGCCCTGTTCCTAGCCATCTTATAGCTATTCCATGCCCCCTGAGTTCTGTACAGCTTGTACGCCGCCCATCGTTGCCTACGAATAACTATGGCCTTGCGGACCTTCGACTTCCACCATGGGGGTAGACTTCTACTGCTTGCCACCATCAGGGGTGCGAACTCATCTGTAAGTTCGAGTAGCCCCATCTTGATGGTCTCCCAACGTTCCTCTACGGAGGCATTTGTGTGTCTCGGTGTCCACTGAATTTCCTCCGCCGCCTTCTTCAGTTCACCTATGTTGATTCTCCCATAGCGCCGACGTAACGCGATTTCCTTCGGCGCCTTGCTTAGTCTTAGTGTGACCCTTAGGACTACATGATCACTTTTTCCAAGTGGCTCTTCCCACTTAATTTCCTTAACGTCCTGATGGTGCCGCGTTATGATTAAGTCAAGGAGAGACGGGTGCTGTCCACCTCTGTGTCTAGTGGTCTGTGTCACATGCTGCGTAAGTGCATGTAGCTGGACCCACTGCAGAAATTTGTCGCCCGTTGATCCCCTTGGTGCGATCCCGTTTTCCCAGTTAATTTCGGGTAGATTGAGATCCCCTAATAAGATGAACTCCTTTGTCTGTGCCAGCACCGCATCCAGCATTTGGAAAAGCTCAACATCTTCCTCATCTGTGGCTAGCGGTGCCCTGTAGATACAGATAATGCATACTGTACGCCCCTCGATCCTAATAAAGCAGGATCTGACCTGTACATTACCGGAGACTAAGTTGAACGGAGCCTCCCAATGGCCTATGTCGGTCCGTATTAGCAGTGCCACTCCGCCCCCCTGCCTTCCATCTGTTCTATCCTGTCTGTAGGCAGCGTATCCCTGGAAGCGCATGTCAGTATATGGTTTTATCCAAGTTTCCGTCAACGCAACGACCTCAGACTCTGCGATCCTAGCCGTCAACTCCCCTCTTTTTCCCGGGAGACTGCAGGTATTGGTGTACCATATTGACGGTTCCCTGGTCCTCGTTACTGACTTCATTGCTAATTCTAGGGCTAGGGTATCCTCGGGCGCAATCTCCGAGGTGATGCCCCGTTTTTTGCCTCTAAGGGTGTCGGCGGTGCAGCATCTTGCATATCGAGTGAGACTCTGAGTGTCGTGGCTTTTTCTTTTCCACCCTTCGACCCGGTGTCAGGCTCGACATGCACAAAGGACGTTACCCCCTTTTGAGTCGCCGTACCGATGGGCCGGGATGGTCTTGCGACCACCTTAGCCCAACTGGTTTCCTCGGCTTTTCCCTCTGATACCTCCAGCTTCGCTGGGTGCACCAGAGAGGACTTCTTGGGGGTATCCTTTAGAATCGGGCTGGCTGGCTGCACGTTCTCAACACCAACCGGACTAAATGCCCTGTGAGTCCCCTTCTTTTTGGTCTTTCGAACTTTCTGATCTTTGGCTTTTTGTATACCGGAGCCTGAAGCCACCTCGTCTGAGGAAGTGGTTATATCAATGGTGGGAGAAGTTGACATTATTCATGATCAAACCAGTACAGATAAAGACAGAATTAAATGGGGGGGGAGCTGCGTTTTCTAAAAGACGGCTACACACACCAAGGCAGACAACCGCACCGCCGGTGTACCGCAGCTTAGGGTTGCACGTAGACGGTCCGCAAAGAGAGAAAGGGAACTCAAAGGGCCGGAGGTCAGTAGGTGCGTAAGCAAGCATCAACACCTTCGCCGATAAGAATGGGTGTGACAATCGGTCCGAGCGCGTTACAATCAACGCCCCTCTACCCGTGCAGCGTCCATGATGTGTTCCAGTCAATTCAGTTCAGTTCAGTTCAGTTCACTTTGCACAGGACTTGGTGTGGCTAGAGCCAATCGTGTGTCCAGATAGTTGTGTTGTCGGCGCGTTTCCGTAGTTCCCAACACTGCGTGATTTTTTTTCTGAAAGGCAGAAATTTTGTGCAGTATTAGCCCTGGCAGAGTAAGGTGGAAACAATAAGTAAATTACATCTGACCCTAAAAGCTGCTTAACATAACTCGGGGTATACTGCCACCCAACATAAGTCTACTGCTTTCTTAAAAGCCTTCACGGTTGTGGTATTTATGACCTCTTCCGGGAGCTTATTCCAATAGGGTACCACTCTATTTGAGAAGTACTTCGCCCTAATTTGGAGCCTCGAATGCTTCCTTTGTAATCCACGGCTATGCCCCCTTGTACCTCTCTCGAGGATCAGCGAAAAAAGGTCTCCTCGTCTTATTCCTGACAGTCCTTTCATTACCTTGAAGGTTTCTATCAAATCCCCGCGAATGCGCCGTCTTTCCATCGAGAATAGGTCTAGGGCACGGAGACGCTCTGTGTAGTTAAACCCCCTTTGCCCAGCCACCATTCTAGTGGCTAGCCCTTGCACTTTCTCCAGACAGTCGATATCTTTCTGGTAGTACGGTGCCCAGGCCTGCACGCAGTACTCCATATGCGGCCTAACTATGGCCTGATATATCGGAACGAATATCTCCGGATCTCTACACGACATAATGGATCTAACTCGAAAGAGTTCCCTCCTGGCCGTATTGGCTGCTGAGGTGCACTGCTTTGACGGCTTAAAGCTGTTTTCCATTATAACGCCCAAGTCTTTGACCTGCGAGACCACTTGCAACGAACCCACACTATTCTCACTAGCCCCTGTATTTGTGGTCAAG
Organism: Fasciola hepatica; assembly: GCA_948099385.1. Classification (NCBI taxonomy): domain Eukaryota; kingdom Metazoa; phylum Platyhelminthes; class Trematoda; order Plagiorchiida; family Fasciolidae; genus Fasciola; species Fasciola hepatica. The sequence continues at coordinate 283,876 of CANUEZ040000020.1, forward strand.
CATTGACACTTGGTGAGGTTTAGTGGAAGGTCCCATTTGCGTGACCAGTTTTGTACTGCTAACACGTCAAGTTCTATATCTACTCCAGCTATCTTGACGTCATCGGCAAACATAAAGGTGGGGTTTGTAAGCCCTCGTGCTAGGTCGTTGATGAAGATGAGGAAGAGCAGAGGGCCGAGCACCGAGCCCTGTGGCACCCCACTCGTTACATCTTCCGGTTTTGAAACATGGTTCCCCACCTTAACACTAAAGGTTCGCCCTGCTAAGAAACTACTTATCCATTGTCTGGCCTTTCCAACAATTCCCATGGACTGCAGTTTGACGTCCAGAAATCGGTGGTTCACGGAATCAAATGCCTTGCTGAAGTCTAAGTAACAGACCGCAATCGATTGCCCTTCGTCCAGACGCTTGGTTACCTCATCGAGGAACAGCAGGAGATTCGTCAGACAGGATCGCCCTGCCACAAACCCATGCTGAGCATTTGATATGAGGTTGTGTTGAACCAAATGCCTAGAGATCTGCTTCCTGACTATTCGCTCCAGGCACTTACACAGTACCGAAGTCAAGCTAACCGGCCGGTAATTTTCCGCCTTTTGCCGGGGCCCACTCTTGTAAATGCCTACCACTGTTGCTCTCCTCTAGTCTCCCGGCACAGTTCCCTCTCTAAGTGACGTTTCATACAGCTTCGTCACCGGAGCCTTCAGAACCTCGGCCAGAGGCTGAACGATTGCTGGATGAATCCCGTCTGGACCTGCTGCTTTATTTCTATTCAACGTTTGCAGCTCCGCGTACACTTCTTCTCCTACAGTAAGTTCGGGTATTGGAGGCGCCTGTGGGCCCTCCATTCCTTCCTCCAAACTATTTTCTGGTCGATATATGGTCTTGAAGAATTCCAAGAGCATGTCAGCCTTGTCTTCGTCGTTTAGAGCTAGTCGTCTCTGTGCTCCTTCCAAAGTTGCTACGCTCTCTCTCATACGTTTGTGAGATTGCACGTAGGCGTAGAATCGCTTTGGGTTTGTGCGGACCGACGCCGCTAACCGACGCTCGAAGGCATATTTCTCCACTCGTTGGATTTCTTGGGCCCTGTTCCTAGCCATCTTATAGCTATTCCATGCCCCCTGAGTTCTGTACAGCTTGTACGCCGCCCATCGTTGCCTACGAATAACTATGGCCTTGCGGACTTTTGACTTCCACCATGGGGGTAGACTTCTACTGCTTGCCACCGTCAGGGGTGCGAACTCATCTGTAAGTTCGAGTAGCCACATCTTGATGGTCTCCCAGCGTTCTTCTACGGAGGCATTTGTGTGTCTCGGTGTCCACTGAATTTCCTCTGCCGCCCTCTTTAGTTCACCTATGTTGATTCTCCCATAGCGCCGACGTAACGCGATTTCCTTCGGCGCCTTGCTTAGTCTTAGTGTGACCCTTAGGACTACATGATCACTTTTTCCAAGTGGCTCTTCCCACTTAATTTCCTTAACGTCCTGATGGTGCCGCGTTATGATTAAGTCAAGGAGAGACGGGTGCTGTCCACCTCTGTGTCTAGTGGTCTGTGTCACATGCTGCGTAAGTGCATGTAGCTGGACCCACTGCAGAAATTTGTCGCCCGTTGATCCCCTTGGTGCGATCCCGTTTTCCCAGTTAATTTCGGGTAGATTGAGATCCCCTAGTAAGATGAACTCCTTTGTCTGTGCCAGCACCGCATCCAGCATTTGGAAGAGCTCAACATCTTCCTCATCTGTGGCTAGCGGTGCCCTGTAGATACAGATAATGCATACTGTACGCCCCTCGATCCTAATAAAGCAGGATCTGACCTGTACATTACCGGAGACTAAGTTGAACGGAGCCTCCCAATGGCCTATATCGGTCCGTATTAGCAGTGCCACTCCGCCCCCCTGCTTTCCATCTGTTCTATCCTGTCTGTAGGCAGCGTATCCCTGGAGGCGCATGTCAGTATATTGCTTTATCCAAGTTTCCGTCAACGCAACGACATCAGACTCTGCGATCCTAGTCGTCAACTCCCCACTTTTTCCCGGGAGACTGCAGGTGTTGGTGTACCATATTGACGGTTCCCTGGTCCTCGTTACTGACTTCATTGCTAATTCTAGGGCTAGGGTATCCTCGGGCGCAATCTCCGAGGTGATGCCCCGTTTTTTGCCTCTAAGGGTGTCGGCGGTGTAGCATCTTGCATATCGAGCGACAGTCTGAGTTTCGTGGCTTTTTCTTTTCCACCCTTCGACCCGGTGTCAGGCTCGACATGCACAAAGGACGTTCCTCCATTTTGAGTCGCCGTACCGATGGCCCGGGATGGTCTTGCGACCACCTTAGCCCAACTGGTTTCCTCGGCTTTTCCCTCTGATACCTCCAGCTTCGCTGGTTGCACCAGAGAGGACTTTTTGGGAGTCTCCTTTAGAATCGGGCTGGCTGGCTGCACGTTCTCAACACCAACCGGACTAAATGCCCTGTGAGTCCCCTTCTTTTTGGTCTTTCGAACTTCCTGATCTTTGGCTTTTTGTATACCGGAGCCTGAAGCCACCTTTGGTACCTGGATTACTCCTTGGGCCTTAGGTGTTGACTTCCCAAGAGGAGTCATCTCCAGTTTCGCTATATGTAGCTTCGGCCTCTTAAGATCAGGTGTGCCCGTTCTCAGCAAGACTATGGCATTAACCGGTTTGACAAATGCTGGGCTGTCGGGTGTAACCCTAACCATTCCCTGCGTGTTGCCCTCAACTGCTCCCGCCCTGGACAGCAGCATATCCCTCCAGTAGACACTGTGGAATACAACTACCAGGGGTCGTGGCGGCGCTGGTTGTGCTCCACGCCATAGTCCTATTCGATGGCACTTGCCTATTGGTGTCGTAGGAGGTAGGCCAGCCAACCTAAGAACCTCAGTCTCGTGCCGGCGGTTTTCCTCCTTCCTGATTCTACCATCCTTTACGATGTTCTCCCTAAGGTTATGAAGTGGCAGTATTCTACTTCTGTCTGCCATGACCTCAGTGTCACGCTTCATGCGCTGCACCTCAGCATCTAGGCGTTTGACCTGCTCCTTGAGGGATTCCACTTCCGTCAGGAGGCTTTTCCCCACGTTGGTGAATCCTGCTACCTCTTTGCCTTCTTTGCCCTTTGGCTTGGGTTGCCTTTTTATTTTTGTGCTCTGGCACCCCGTTTTCTTTTCCTTCTAGCCTATGGATCGAACTGGCTCTCTCTAGTCTTAGTTCCGGCTTCACGTCCGTGTCCCCTTTCCCTAGTTCGCCTCTAATTATACGCGAGCATTCACTTGCAAACGCAAAGCAGTGGGCGCATATCCACTTGAGCGATGGGTACTTGATGTGCAGCTCGAAGTTTTTCTCTCCCAGCTTGGAGCACTTTTGATGAAACCAAATGCAACACTGGTCGCATTGAATTCCCTCATCTTGCACCAGGTCCGTGCATTCCTTGTTCCCACAGCTTACTGCCTGACCAATGGGATCAACCTCTGTCCCATTCATTTCGTCTCGAACACCAGTGGGACAATAACACAACCTTTTGAACAGACACAAACGGTACACTAAGGCAAGTGCAGTAAACCCGCACACTAAAAAGTTCCACAAAAACGGTACACTAGAAAAAGCGCCACAAAAAGATGTTAGCTGTTATCAGTTTCACTGACACCAACAAAAAAAACACCAAAAAGACACAAAAAGATATACTCAGTTTTTGAAGAGAATAAACTCTTCTGAAGAGAGTGAACTCTTCAAAAAGTACGCGTACCGAAATACCAATTACGATACGTTAGTTTGGCGAAATAACGTGTGCTATTCCACCATACAACGCAAAGATACTTAACGCTGAGAGCAATTCGAAAATTCGAACCACGCGGCAACTCACAAGGTCACAGTTCAATTCAGTTCAATTTCAGTTCAGTTCAGTTCACTTTGCACAGGACAGTTAATGACCACGGCCAATCGAGCGTCCAGAATTCCTTCGATGGTATGCACACCAGGTATGCACCCACCACTGCCGAGTGTATTTCGTCGAATCCCCGCTTAAAATGGGAGGGAAACGGAAAACCTCATCGCACATCAACTGCGAGAGACATTATGCATCGTGAGCGTTCACTGAGACTATGCAATGAGCGAAAAAGTCTACTGAACATACTCCAGAAGGACCACAGCGCTACCCGTCATCCATCCAATTGATATACTCAAGGCTCACTACAAGGAAATAGCTCGTACCGTTTGCGATCCAGGCTTGGTCGCTCTTCTGCAGGCTTGGTCACACTTCTACAAAAAGGACGCCACCTGCCCCGGGAAAGTCCAACGTCTCGCCACGCGAATGGTTGAAGGGCAGAGGAGTAAGACTTACGAGCAGAGACTCTGTGACCTGAATCTCTTCTCGTTGAAAAGGAGGAGAAGTCGAGGGGATCTTATGAAAACGTTCAAGGTAATGAAGGGCTTTTCTGGCTTTAGACCAGATATTCTATTCCAATTGGCCGTAGACTCCAGAACAAGGGGACACGAAAAGAAGTTGATAAAAGCCCGATCTAGGTTGATGGCTAGATCGCACTTCTTCAGCAACAGGGTTGTGAACAGTTAGAACGGTCTGCCTGGTGAAATGGTGGATCTGCGGACAGTCCAATCCTTCAAAGACGCCTTAGATCGCAATTGGTCCGAGATCTTTCCTTGTAGTGAGCCTTGAGTATATCAACTGGATGGATGACGGGTAGCGCTGTGGTCCTTCTGGAGTATGTTCAGTAGACTTTTTCGCTCATTGCATAGTCTCAGTGAACGCTCACGATGCATAATGTCTCTCGCAGTTGATGTGCGATGAGGTTTTCCGTTTCCCTCCCATTTTTAGCGGGGATTCGACGAAATACACTCGGCAGTGGTGGGTGCATACCTGGTGTGCATACCATCGAAGGAATTCTGGACGCTCGATTGGCCGTGGTCATTACCTGTCCTGTGCAGACTGAACTGAACTAAACTGAACCTATGAAGGATTGGACTGTCCGCAGATCCACCATTTCACCAGGCAGACCGTTCTAACTGTTCACAACCCTGTTGCTGAAGAAGTGCGATCTAGCCATCAACCTAGATCGGGCTTTTATCAACTTCTTTTCGTGTCCCCTTGTTCTGGAGTCTACGGCCAATTGGAATAGAATATCTGGTCTAAAGCCAGAAAAGCCCTTCATTACCTTGAACGTTTTCATAAGATCCCCTCGACTTCTCCTCCTTTTCAACGAGAAGAGATTCAGGTCACAGAGTCTCTGCTCGTAAGTCTTACTCCTCTGCCCTTCAACCATTCGCGTGGCGAGACGTTGGACTTTCCCGGGGCAGGTGGCGTCCTTTTTGTAGAAGTGTGACCAAGCCTGCACGCTACCTTCTAAGTTAGGTCGTACTATAGCCATGTAAATAGGTACGAATACCTCCAGCTTCCGGCAAGACAAAGCTGATCGCAGTCTAAAGAGCTCCCCACGAGCCTCATGCGCAGCAGCGTTGCACTGCTCTGACCACTTGAAGTCACTCTTCATGATGACCCCAAGGTCATCAACCCTATTGACTGCCTCTATGGTGAATAGCCCTTGATCATGAGCGACAGTTGGGCTCTCTGTTGCCCTTGACAACAAATGGCTTTTTTGAGCGTTCAGAGGTAAGTCCCATTTGTATGCCCAGTTCAGGACGGTACCTATTTCCCTGACCAAGTCCGCCCTACCGTTAGATCCAACAATCTTCACATCATCCGCAGAAATAAAGCTGGGCGATTGAAGAGCGGATGACAGGTCATTAATGAATGAAAAGAATAGGACCGGGCCTCTGACGGATCCCTGAGGTACACCGCTGGTGACATTCACCAAACTGGAGCACCCGTCCCCCACTTTGACGTAAAACGTCCTGCGGGAGAGGAAGTCCTCCAGCCACCTAAATACTGGCCCACCTATGCCGAACGTCTCCATCTTGCATAGCAAGAGACGATGATTAACGAAGTCGAACGCCTTGCTAAAGTCGAGGTAGCATACCTCAACCTCCTTACCTTCGACCAGTCGTCGAGTTACTTCATCTAAGAAGCACAGGAGATTGGTCAGACAAGATCTACTTTTCAGAAATCCATGCTGCGCCGGACTTTACATGGAGTGCTCCAGTAGGTGCTGGCTGATATGGGCACGGATTCAAGTACTAACCGGGCCCGACGTTGCTTAACTTCAATGATCAGACGAGAACCGGTGTTTCCAAAGTGGTATGGTCGCGGCCAATTAAGTTCAGTTCAGTTTCCACAGAACGAAAGTGGCCGAGACCAACCGAGCTTTGATTCTGAGCGAGCGAGCCTCTTGGTTAACGGTTCAGTTCACGACAGAAAATCGACTCAAGCAAGCTGAAACGGAATGCACTGAGCAATGTTAACGGTTCAGCACACAACGACGGCCAGATCGCGAGCGTATGTTACGAGAACGCACTGTGTCGAATGAAGGTTTGTTGTGTATTCCCGGAGGGCGGCGTCCCAACCGAGCGGCACGAATAGCAGTCACGTTCACGAGCACGCGTGTGTACAGTTATGGTTATGTGCGGGACCAGGAATATGATAGAAACGAGTGTACATTAGTAAGCGCCAATTCAAACACTGCATGTTAGTTTCGGTTCCATTAAAACCAAGACAGACAACCGCGCCGCCGGTGTACCGCAGCTTAGGGTTGCACGTAGACGGTCCGCAAAGAGAGAAAGGGAACTCAAAGGGCCGGAGGTCAGTAGGTGCGTAAGCAAGCATCAACACCTTCGCCGATAAGAATGGGTGTGACAATCGGTCCGAGCGCGTTACAATCAACGCTCCCTAACCGTGCAGCGTCTATGATGTATTCCAGTTAATTCAATTCAGTTCGGTGCAATTCAGTTCAGTTTCCACAGAACGAATGTGGCCGAGACCAACCGAGCTTCCAGAACAGTTTGTTTCCGGCGGTTTTATTTAGCCCCCAACTTTGCTCTTCGAGCGTTTTGTCTGAACGGCAGAAGTTGCACATCTCCGACTTCTTCCATGATTCTCAGCGTACCTTGGTGCACTACCCCTTTGTTACATCGACGTCCTAATGAAAAAGCACACACACTTTGTTGTACACCACCGCCGTGCAGTACAAAAAGGCTGCCAACAAACCTCTTATTCTGGCACGGTCTCATCTTCTGATTTGGAGTGTCCTGGAATTAGATCGGTCGGAACTAACTTTGGGAAACAAAACATTTTAAAAGCTTCCACGACGTCCTTGGCACTTCTCTCAATACGATCCTGTTTTGTTCAACGAATGGTTGTCGGACCGAACTGAAATGAAGATATTGACGGATATCGGCTCTTTGGCGCTCATTTCCTGATCACAAGAACGGTGAACAACTCTGAGCTTGTGTCACACCTTTTGTTTCGTTTTAATTCCTAATGTACATCCCCTTTCGGCTTTTTATCACAACACGCTCCTCCGTCAATCTTAGTTTGCTGGCGTCATTTTAGATATTGTTGACATTAATTTAGTGTACCACACAGACAGAGTAGTACGCTACAAAACTGGTGAGCCCAGGTTGTTTTTCCATCCTTTGACGCTAGCCTCCATTCTTTTGGTCCAAATTCCACACGATTCACCGTGTCTGATACTGAATCTATTGAAATCCACGCCGTTGCTCTCAAACTGCCCGTTTCTGCCCCGACCAACCCTCGAGTGTGGTTTCGACAAGTAGAAGCCGTATTTACCACCCGACGCATAACCAGCGAGCGCGTGAAATACTCTCACGCTGTCCAGGCGCTTCCCCTTGACATCGCAGTTGACGTGGAAGATCTCCTCGATCCCATTTCACCAGAAGCTCCTTACACGAAGCTTAAGGAGGCAATCACTCAGCGTACCCGAATATCAGCCGGAAAAATGCTCCGTGAACTGTTCACGTCGGTGGAGCTCGGAGACCAAACCATGTCCTAGCTTATGCGCCACATGCGGTCGCTACTGGCTGGACGTCAAATAGACGACGCCATTTTCAGGGAGAAATGGGTTGATAAACCACCTCTCCCGATGCAGCAGGTCCTGTCAATGCTGGAGCCCACTACTCATCTCGGCAAAGTTGCACAACACGCCGATAGAATAATGGGATGCTTCCCGGCTGGTAAATCCTCTGTTCAGCTGACATCGTTCGCCGAAACCATTCCGACCAACGAGTCCCCTATGACACTACCAGTACACGCCCCAGATCGTCTTGGCGATGGTTCTCGCGGTCCTGATCTCCCACCTCATCACTCTCATGTCGAAAGGGACATTGTGGACCTGAAGGAAATTGTTCGCATGTTGTGCAATCAGGTCGGTGCGATGTGCGACGCATTAACTACTCATCGACCTGTGTCCAAAAAAACACCTCGTCGACCCAGATCACGGTCCAGAAATCGCCGGTTAAAAACCTGGTGTTGGTACCACCACGCATTCAACTCCCAGGCACGCCGCTGTGATTCCCCATTTTCATCTCGCACTTCCACCCCACAGTCAAACGACCAGGCCAGCCAGTGACGGCGACGACTTCGGCTGGCCCTGCACATGAAAGTCGCCTATTTTTGATCGTTGACCTTTCCAGCAGACTTCGATGTCCCATCGACGCCGGAGCCGAGATCAGCGTAAATCCCAACCCATACATGGTCGCCTAAAACCATCTCACTTCGCACTGCAGGCGGAAAATACAACAACTACCGCGACGTTCGGTCAATCACTCTTTATTTAGGCCTCCGACGATCTTTTCAACGGGTTTCCATTCATCCAGATGTACGGACCCCCATTATTGGTGCCGATTTCCTCTCATAATTTGGCTTAACTGTGGACGTCGAACATTGCAAGCTGGTAGACTCCACAGACAAGCTTTGCGCAGTCGGCTTTGGCAAATACACCAAATCCCTGGGTATTCGGTTGGCGATCCCGAAATCACCGTTTTTTGACGTTTTGAAGGAGTTTCCGCCCCCCACTAAACCATGTCAGTTCACCAACCCAGTCTCTCACGCTGTGCTTCGTCACATCGCCACAAAAAGCCAACCAAACCACTTTCAACCACGTTTACTAAACTCTGACCAACTCTGTATTGCACGCCCTGAATTCGGACACATGATGAATCCTGGTATCATTAGACCATCTTCAAGCCCATGAACCTCGCCTTTGCACATGGTTCCAAAATCATCTGTTGACTAGAGACTCAGAGGAGGCCACCGTGCTCTCATAAACGTCACCTTGCCCGACAGGCACCTGATCCCGCACATTCATGATTTTGCGCAGAATCTCTCTAGGAAGACAATCTTTTCCAAGATTGACCCAGTAAAGACACATCACCAAATCCCCGTGGCCGAAGAAGACATTCTTACAACGGCCATCACCACACCTTTTGGCCAGTTCGAGTTCATACGCATGTCATTTGGATTAAAAAGCCCTGCTCGGACGTACCAACGACTCCTTGATTAAGTGCTTCGAGGTCAACCCTGCGCGTTTGGCTACATCGACGACATCTTGATTGCCGGCGCCTCTCCATCAGGGCACGCCATTTATCTGCGACAACTCCTCCAGCGTCTCCCACCATACGGACTTCAAATGAATCTCAATGAATGCGTGTTCGGCGTCCCGCCCCTCGACTACCTCGGGCACCATTCCGATCAACACGGTTTGACACCCCTCCCAGATAAGGTGCGCCGAATTCTCTCATTGCCTGCACCTAAGACGATCACACTGTAACGAACTTTTGAGCGATGCGTAGCCAAATTCACAACGGATCCCGAAATCGAAAGACGATTATCCGCGATATTCTACCATACTAGACTATTACATGAACGATGACATTAAAATATACAAACCTCAATAATACGATCAAAAGGACTCAACAACGAGAAACCGAATAGCAGCGTGTGAGCAAACGGCACATGCGTCACGCAGGTCCTGAACGAGGATGTGCCAAAGTAGCGCTCTGGGTGCGAACAAACAACAATTGGTCCATAGAAACAACCAGTTCGCAATGAAAAGTCAATAGTGTGGGCGAACGAGTGATGTTAGGAATAACACTGAATCGCGAGGGGAAAAGGGGGATTTTCCACTACCGGCTGTTACACCGCCCACCAAAATCCTCCTGGATCCTTAGCAGAGTCAAAGGTTCGGTATAAAAGTACTGATTCTTTCTACCTACCTAGGCCCTGCTGCCAGTGCGCGCGCCTTATGCTCGTCTTCAGAATTCTACTACTGGCCGCACCTAATCCATTGGCTACATAGACGTGAGGCTAGTCATACTCTTCCACAAGACCAAATGACCGATGGCGGGCGTGAAGGGGCCACGTAGACGCTGTCCTTGCAAAGATCCGTCCCATCCTGGATGTATGTGCTTGAGAGTGTGCGTGTGCGTGCGTATGTGCGTACGTGTCGGGGTGTACAATGGAATCACAGGTATGACTGCACATCAAAGGAGGACTTTCTGCAATGTCAACAAAGGGCTGTGTGGCAAAAACGAGTAAAATGTAGGCATTTGTGTGTGACCTAAGCCCCGTTTCTTCTACATGCAGTGTCGTGTCGTGTGGTGAGCTAAGGTTTGGACAATTAGCTCCATAGTACATCGTAAATGCTGTGTGAAATTAAACACAAATATACTTCAAAGATGGTGTGGGGGTTGGACCCTGTGGGAGAATACATGAGGGATAAATAAGTGAATTCGACTTCATCTGGTATCAGCACATGTGAGTATAGCTTGATCGGCAGCGTCGGCCTCGTCCACGTCACTGTCACCTTCAAGTAGACATATTTTACGTATATCTCTCAATACGTCTCATTTGTTCGTCCTCACCACCACCGTGCGCACGAGGCCGTCGGTTTCTGTGCAACAATCCTTGATCACTCCAACCAGCCAATCGTCTTTATGTAAGTGGCTCTCCACGAGGGATACCACGTCGCCACCTCTGAACGACCTCTGTTTGGAGATCCAATTTTGACGAAGCTGCAGTGTCGGTAGGTACTCCCTCGTCCATCTTTCCCAGTAAGCCTTCGCCAGGTGGCTCACTTGTTTCCATCCAACGATGTACGTTCCACGCAGGGTTTTCGGGTTGGTTTCTCCTGCATTTGACCGGAGTAATAATAGGTCTTTGGGGGTGAGTAATATTTCGCCTTCCGAGTCTGGGACGATCGGCACCAGGGGTCTATTGTTCAATATGCGTTATACTTCTGTTAGTAAAGTAGTCAGCGTCTCGTCATCGAGGGTTTGTTGTGAGGTCAGGGCTGTGAGTATTTTCCTAGTCGATCGTATCAGCCTTTCCCAAACGCCCCCACGATGACTGGCATAAGGTGGATTGAAGTGCCATTCTATCTTCTTTGCTACTGTCTGGTTTTGTATTTTGGCGGTGTCTAAGCGGCTCCACCATTTCTCCAACTCTTTATGGGCCCCAAAGAAGTTCGAGCCATTTTCGGAGTATATATTCTTTGGGACGCCCCGCCTGGCAATGAACCTTTGAAGGACCATTAGGAATGAATCGGTGGTCATGTTATGCACCACTTCGAGGTGGACTGCTCTGGATTGTAGGCATGTTATCAGGCAGCCGTACCTCTTCTGGGTGCTCCTCTGATGTCGTACGAGTAACGGGCTAAGGCAGTCGACGCCAATTTCCACGAACGGGCACCATCCCGGTTGGACTCTTACGGCTGGAAGGGGAGCCATCATTTGTTAGCCTGCTACCGCTCTCCGGCGACGACAAGTAATAAAGTTTCCTATGACTCGCTTGGCCGTCACTGGTCCTTTTGTCACCCAAAACCGTCGGCGTATATTGTTCAGTAAGCGATTCAGGTCTGCGTGTCTCTCTTCCCAACGTACATGATTTATCAGGCATCTCGGTATATGGTGGTCACCGGGGACTAATATGGAGTGTTTTGTCTCGTACTCTAGGCTTGAATTCGTCAGCCGCCCTCCAACTCTCAGTAGTCCGTTGGTTCGCATGAGGTTTAGTCTTCGTATGCTGCTGTGCAACAGCCTGCTTCCTTTGGTGTTACCATCTATCCTGGCTAGCTCGCGAGCCTCGAACGGAAAGGCGTCTAGTTGTAGTAGGCTTGCAACGTCGAGTTCGGCTTGATTCAGCTCTCCCGGTAGTAGCGTCTTCACGTTCAATGTGTTTTGTGGACTTGCACCTTTCACAATCAATAAGAGTGCTTTGTACCGTGTCCACCAGACCACGGCTCTTAACATTTTTGTCCAGTTGGGGAATTGGCACAGTTTTCCTATTAGGCTTACGCTTCCCGTGAAGTTTATAGCCAGTATCAGTCTTTTAGTCTCGATATCACCATCATCAGCCTTGGGTATTAATAGCATTGGCCACATCTCTTTGGTTGTCGTTAGGAAGTCCGGTCCCATTGTCCACATCCGTAACCTCTCTAGTGTTTTCATGCCTCTTGAGCAGAGGTCGGCCGGGTTACCGGCAGATTGTACACAGTGCCATTGATCAGTTTTAGTCGACTCGTGGATTATAATGAGTCTGTTGGCCACGGAAGTGTTAAAACGAGTGGTGGTGTTGTTTATGTAATGAAGTACCGTGGCTGAGTCCTCCAAAAGTTTGTTTCCCAGTCTATCCGGTCGAAGCATCTCCTAATCAGCCCCGCGGCTTTCACGGCCAGTACTGCTGCCGTCAGTTCCAGCCTTGGAATCGACACTGTTTTCAGAGGAGCCACTCTCGCCTTCGCGAATAGTATCTGGCTGTGCCGCCCACCATTTGAGTCAACCCAGCAGCCGTAAGCAACTAGCCCGTAGCCTATTTCTGATGCATCGGAGAACAGGTGGAGTTGAGCGTCGTTTGTGCACTTGATACCTGTTAGGGGTCTTTGTATTTTGATATCACAAAGTTGCTCCAGGCTGTGCAGCCAGTCGCGCCATCGCTTACCGTCGTCATCCTGGAGAGGTTCGTCCTAACCCGTCCCTCTTTGGCACAGCGATTGCGGCAAGTACTTTCCCGGTAACAACCACGGCGAAACAAAACCTAGGGGGTCATAGAAGCTTGAGACTGACGATAGGATTCCTCTCCGCGTGACTGGTCGCTTGGGTATGTCTAGAGTGAAAATGAATTCGTCCTCTCTGGGTTTCCACTGAGGCCCAAGCGTGCGCTCCTTTTGTGAAGAGGATTCCAAAAGCTCTCTCTTGCACTCCATTTTCTCGGACTTCGGTATAACGTTGAGCACCTCTTGGTTGTTCGAAGCCCGTTTAGTGAGGTTGAATTCTCCGGTATTTAGAGTGGCGATCAGTTCGGTCATATAAAGAATAGCAGCATTTGGATCGTCAAAGGAGCACAGAAAATCGTCCACATAGAAGTGGTCCATTACTCTTCCTAACAAGCTGCTGGTGCCGTCGAAACTTTTGAGGGTTTCCCGGAGGGCAAAATTAGCACAAAAGGGGGATGAAGCCGTCCCAAAGGGGTGCACAGTCAGCCTGTACTCGTCAGGTGCGCGATTTGTGCCGTTCTCAGGCCACCAGAAGAGACGGAAGGCTTCCCTATCTTTAACGGGCATCTTCACTTGTAGAAACATTTCGCGTATGTCCGCAGAGACGGCTACTTCTCCTAGCCGAAAATGACACAAAACCTCGACTGGTGGTGTTGTCCAGTCTGGACCCTGTAGTATATGGTCGTTCAGTGACACGCCCTGGCATTTCGCGGCACAGTCGAAAACCACTCTGACGTTCCCCGGTTTCTTTGGGTTCACAATCGGGTGATGGGGTAGGTACCACCTCAAATTTGCTCTGCTAACCACCGTATCTACTCTTTCCACGTAACCCAAGTCGATGTTATGTTGCATGGCTCGCGTGTATTCTATCTTTAATTGCGGTTTCCGGAGCAGCCTGGTTTTGAGGAAGCCAAGCCTTTTCAGATCCATTTCTCCGCTGTTTGGCACGGGTTTCATGTTGGATCTCCACGGGACGGAAACCTCGAAACGACCCTTTGCGTACTTGACTTTCTCGGCTACCATTTCCAAAGCCAACCTATCTTCCCGTGATGGGGCATCTTCTTCCATGGCCAGGTCGGCAAATTCGGTGTTATACAATTGTTGGAACGCCTGTTCGATATTCGTCGTTTCCACCGAAGTGCGGTTGATTTGTTTGTCGCATGTGCCGCCTGTACTACCATATAAAGTCCACTCGAATATGGTGCGTACTGCTTAGGGTGCTTTGTGGCTTCCTTTCCTTTGATCCAGGACCCAATGCGCTTCCGGTATATCACAGCCGATCAGCAGATCAATTTCGTTACTCTGCCACTCCTCGATCATAATCCCGTCGAGATGCGGCCACTGAGTCAGAGTCGATTGCACTGACTGAGGTGCTCTCATCGGCAGGTCTTTTATAGCGAATGCTTTTAAGGGTTCTGCTCTGTCGTTGCCGATCAAGGAAGCGAGTTGTAAGTGCAGTTTTGTCGACTGGATGACTTCAGTGCCACTCACTGTGCTGACTGCTGATGAGGATTGATTCCCTCTAATCCCATATCTCTCTGCGAACTCCTTCCTTACTAGCGTGGTATCCGAGCCACTATTTGCGAAGGCCAACGCTTTGGCCACTCCTATTGGGGTCACCACTTCAACGGCGACCACGCCTAAACGTACTGTTTTTTGGCAGATCTTGAACAAATAACGCTGGGTTTGGTACTCGTCTCGGGTAAGGTTACTCTCGCCTGATGCAGCAACTGATGGTGTCTGCCCGTGCAGCCCTCGTAGCGACATCGGTTCCTTGTCCTACAAGCTGCCGCCCGGTGCATGGTGTTGAGACAAATAAAACATGCTCCTGCAATCGTCGCCATTCCCCACCGTTCGTCTATTGTGGCGTTGCCGAACTTGGGGCATTCTGGTAGGCCATGGCTAGTACCACAGGATCTGCAATTGGGTTGCGCCGTAGCATCGCGTGAAATGGCATACGTGTTGGTCCATGGTTGGCACTTTGGATGTTCCCGTGCAGGGGTTTGATCTTGGCTAGTACTGAGCTTGTTTGCTCGGTTGCTGTCCCGGATGAGTCGGCCGATCCTGCTGTCAGCTATCTTGGTTTGCCTGTCTAAGTATTCGGTCAGGTCTTCGAAGTTGGCCTCTCTGTCGCTTCGGCTTATCAGTTCAGCTTCTTCCACCCACCGACCCTGTAGTTCGGGAGAGAGGTGACGGACTATGTTTTCCAAAGTGTGCATGGCGTCTAGGTCAGCCCTGTAACCTAAAGGGTCGAGGGCTATTGAGCAGTTCTGCATCTTAATCAGCAGGTCGGCCGTTGTGTGGACGTCACCCTTGGTTCTCTTTGCCTCTACCATCACGCCCTCTATTAGGTTACGGGCTACTTTGAACGGTTGACCAAACAAGTCCCTTCGAATCTTCCCTGCCCTTGTGTAGCCTTGTTCTGGGTCGAGCATGGTGCACCCGTCGATAGCTTCTCTTGTTCGGCCTCGGCAGTAGTGAGTAACGTAGAGAAGCCTTTGCCCAGGGTCGGTTAACTTATTTTCAACGAACGTCTCGAACTGCTTCACAAACTTGTAGTATTCCTCAGCTCGCTCGTCGAAAACCGTTAACTCCACTCTAGGCAGATCGATCGCTGGTGGTTTGTAGTCAGCGACCGGCGTGGGGTTCCCTATCTTATTGAACCCTAATCTATCGGAAGTGTCGAAGTCACTGGTATCATGCTCTCGCCGTTTCTGTGTACACTTCTCTGCTTCCTGCGCCTGTAGTCTAGCCGATAGTAACTGTTGCTCTAGTTCTAGTATTCTCAGCTTATATAAATCAACATCCTTACGATCAATATTGTTCTCAATAACACATGAACTAGCACTGACAGGACTAGGCGATCTAGCATTAACTAGAGAATCAAATGTACCCAAAACCTCCCCAGAGACTTGCCGTATTACTTCCTGTCCGGATTCGACTGCTTTTGATCCTTTTCTTGGCATTTTGCGTGAATTTTCCTCGTTCCAAATTGATCTATTGAATATTGTAACGAACGTTTGAGCAATGCGTAGCCAAATTCGCAACGGATCCCGAAATCAAAAGAGGATTATCCGCGATATTCTACCATACTAGACTATTACATGAACGATGACATCAAAATATACAAACCTCAATAATACGATCAAAAGGACTCAACAACGAGAAACCGAATAGCAGCGTGTGAGCAGACAGCACGTGCGTCACGCAGGTCCTGAACGAGGATGTGCCAAAGTAGCACTCTGGGTGCGAACAAACAACAATTGGTCCATAGAAACAACCAGTTCGCAATGAAAAGTCAATAGTGTGGGCGAACGAGTGATGTTAGGAATAACACTGAATCGCGAGGGGTAAAGGGGGATTTTCCACGGCCGGCTGTTACACACACAGTTACCCTGTTTCTGGGGAATTTTTAGCTAATACCACCGTTTCGTTCCCCACTGTGCGATCGTCGCGTTGCCTTTAACCGATCTGCTCAAGTCCAACATCAAGGCGATCGATTTCACATCCAAGACCGAGACTGTTTTCGCAGAAACCAAAAAAGCTCTCGCGGATGCCACCATGCTGCACCATCCACATTCGGATCCAAATACTGACTTAGTCCTAACGACTGATGCATCAAATACTGCAGTCGGTGCTGTGCTTCACCAAATTGAGGACAATCGATTACAACCATTCGCGTTCTTCTCGCGAAAACTCCAGGCGGCACAGACAAGATACAGAACGTTTTCTCGTGAACTCCTAGCTATTTACTTGTCCATCAGTCATTTCCGTCACCTTTTGGAAGGACGACAATTTCGTGTGTACACTGACCACAAACCCTTGACACACGCACTTCATACCAAGCCTTGTAGACATTCACCCCGAGACATCCGCCATTTGGATTATATTTCTCAGTTCACAGCAGACATCCGCTTAGTGCGTGGAGTTGATAATGTTGTGGCTGATGCGTTATCCAGACCGGAAATCAACACGGTGCAGACAAAATTCTGTCTTACGGAACTGGCATACCTGCGTTACACCACGCCGTTAAATGTGCTGTTATTGGTAAAGTATCCACTGTAACAGCCGGTCGTGGAAAATCCCCCTTTTTTCCTCGCGATTCAGTGTTTTTCCCAACGTCACTCATTTCCATACACTATTGACTTGTCTTTACGAACTGGTTGTTTTTCTGGACCAATTGTTGTTTGTTCGCGCCCAGAGCGCTACTTTGGCACATCCTCGTTCAGGACCTGCGTGACGCACGTGCTGTCTGCTCACACGCTGCTATTCGGTTTCTCGTTGTTGAGTCCTTTTGATCGTATTATTGAGGTTTGTATATTTTGATGTCATCGTTCATGTAATAGTCTAGTATGGTAGAATATCGCGGATAATCCTCTTTTGATTTCGGGATCCGTTGCGAATTTGGCTACGCATTGCTCAAACGTTCGTTACAATATTCAATAGATCAATTTGGAACGAGGAAAATTCACGCAAAATGCCAAGAAAAGGATCAAAAGCAGTCGAATCCGGACAGGAAGTAATACGGCAAGTCTCTGGGGAGGTTTTTGGGTACATTTGATTCTCTAGTTAATGCTAGATCGCCTAGTCCTGTCAGTGCTAGTTCATGTGTTATTGAGAACAATATTGATCGTAAGGATGTTGATTTATATAAGCTGAGAATACTAGAACTAGAGCAACAGTTACTATCGGCTAGACTACAGGCGCAGGAAGCAGAGAAGTGTACACAGAAACGGCGAGAGCATGATACCAGTGACTTCGACACTTCCGATAGATTAGGGTTCAATAAGATAGGGAACCCCACGCCGGTCGCTGACTACAAACCACCAGCGATCGATCTGCCTAGAGTGGAGTTAACGGTTTTCGACGAGCGAGCTGAGGAATACTACAAGTTTGTGAAGCAGTTCGAGACGTTCGTTGAAAATAAGTTAACCGACCCTGGGCAAAGGCTTCTCTACGTTACTCACTACTGCCGAGGCCGAACAAGAGAAGCTATCGACGGGTGCACCATGCTCGACCCAGAACAAGGCTACACAAGGGCAGGGAAGATTCGAAGGGACTTGTTTGGTCAACCGTTCAAAGTAGCCCGTAACCTAATAGAGGGCGTGATGGTAGAGGCAAAGAGAACCAAGGGTGACGTCCACACAACGGCCGACCTGCTGATTAAGATGCAGAACTGCTCAATAGCCCTCGACCCTTTAGGTTACAGGGCTGACCTAGACGCCATGCACACTTTGGAAAACATAGTCCGTCACCTCTCTCCCGAACTACAGGGTCGGTGGGTGGAAGAAGCTGAACTGATAAGCCGAAGCGACAGAGAGGCCAACTTCGAAGACCTGACCGAATACTTAGACAGGCAAACCAAGATAGCTGACAGCAGGATCGGCCGACTCATCCGGGACAGCAACCGAGCAAACAAGCTCAGTACTAGCCAAGATCAAACCCCTGCACGGGAACATCCAAAGTACCAGCCTTGGACCAATACACACGTCATTTCACGAGATGCTACGGTGAAACCCAATTGCAGATCCTGTGGTACTAGCCATGGCCTACCAGAATGCCCCAAGTTCGGCAACGCCACAATAGACGAACGGTGGGGAATGGCGACGATTGCAGGAGCATGTTTTATCTGTCTCAACACCACGCACCGGGCAGCAGCCTTTAGAACAAGGAATCGATGTGGTTACGAGGGCTGCACGGGCAGACACCATCGGTTGCTGCATCAGGCGAGAGTACGTTTAGGCGTAGTGGCCGTGGGAGTAGTGACTCCGACTGGGATAGTCAAGGCGTTGGCTTTCGTTGATAGTGGATCCGACACCACTTTAGTTAAAGAGCGGTTTGCCGACAAACACCAACTGGCTAAATGTGCGACGTCGTTAGCAGTGAGCACGGTGGGCGGAACACAGGTAATGACTGCCGGTAGATTAAGGCTGCAACTCATCTCTCTAGACACTTACGAGGAAATTGAACCAACGGAGGCATTCACGTTAGCGGATCTCCCCATGTGAGCACCAAGGTCGGTGAACGCAATCTTGACTCGATGGCCCCACCTGCAGGATGTAACCGTTGTAGACTGGGAAGATGATGAAGTGGATCTCCTCATCGGATGCGACGTGCCAGAGGCTCATTGGGTGCTTGACCAGAGATTGGGAGACCGCCAGGCACCTTATGCCGTACGCACGGCTCTGGGATGGATGTTATACGGTCCAGTAGGGGTACGCGGTTCCGTGAATTACTTATCCGCCGAAACGGACCGCATAGAGTATCATCTGCAACGGCTGTATGAAAAGGAGTTTCATGACATTGGAGACGAAAGACCGACGTTATCTCAAGAGGATCACTTCGCTCTACAAACGGTGCGGCAAGGCTCTAGAGGCCTCAAAAAACAATTCGAGGTTCCCCTCCCATGGCGCACAGCGGTCGACCCGTGGACTGACAATAGAAATTATTATGACTAAAAGAACGCTTCATTCGAGACCAGAATCTGTGGGAACGATACGCGGATTTGATGAAGCGAAACGAGACCCTCGGTTACGTTGAAAGGGTGCCTGTTAACACCGACAGCAAAAGGGGTATCTGGTATCTGCCTCACCATCCGGTTATCAACCCCAAGAAACCCAATAAACTGCGGGTGGTTTTCGACTGTGCGGCCAAGTTTCGGGGCAAGTCGTTAAAAGATCGCCTACTACAGGGGCCTGACTGGACCACACCACTGATCGATATTTTGTGCCGTTTCAGAGTGAGTAAAGTGGCGTTGTCTGCTGACATTAGGGAAATGTTCCATCAGGTGATGATCCCGGTAGGAGAACGAGATGCTTTGCGTTTCCTGTGGTGGGAAGTGAGCGACCGGGACAACGCAGTGGTGAATTATAGGATGACCGTCCATCCCTTCGGAGCCATATCGTCACCATTTTGTGCCAACTACGCCCTCCGAGAATCAGCGAACAAACATGGCGATCTGGTACATCGGACGGTGGTAGAAAGCGTCAACAAGAACTTCCACGTCGACGACTACCTTGGGTAATTCGATGATGTGGAATCAGCTCTAGAGCAGTTCAGGGGTCTGACGAGATTGCTGGAAGAGGGCGGCTTCCATCTAACTAAATGGATGTCGAACGCTTCAGAAGTGCTGAAGGTCATCCCGTATCACGAAAAGGCCGAAAGAGTAAGAGATTTGGACGGCTCTCCACTTCCTATCGAGCGCACTTTAGGGATACAATGGGACGCGGAAACGGACGATTTTGTTTTCGAACTGAACGTTCCCGAGCTGCCAATAACCCGTCGTGGCATACTATCTGCCGTCTCAAAATTGTTCGACCCGCTCGGTTTCGTCTCACCATGGCTGCTACCCGGAAAGATCTTGCTGCAGCGGCTGTTGTTACGAACGTTTGAGCAATGCGTAGCCAAATTCACAACGGATCCCGAAATCAGAAGGCGATTATCCGTGATAATTCTACGATAGTAGATTATTAAAACAAACAATGACATAAACAATATACAAACCTCAATAATACGATCACAAGGACTCAACAACGAGAAACCGAATAGCAGCGTGTGAGCAGACAGCACGTGCGTCACGCAGGTCTTGAACAAGGATGTGCCAAAGTAGCGCTCTGGGCGCGAACAAACAACAATTGGTCCAGAAAAACAACCAGTTCGTAAAGACAAGTCAATAGTGTATGGAAATGAGTGATGTTGGGAAAAAACACTGAATCGCGAGGGAAAAAGGGGGATTTTCCACGACCGGCTGTTACACCGCCCACCAAAATCCTCCTGGATCCTTAGCAGAGTCAAAGGTTCGGTATAGAGGTACTGATTCTTCCTACCTGCCTAGGCCCTGCTGTCAGTGCGCGCGTCTAATGCTCGTCGTCGACGTTCTACTACTGGTCGCACCTAACCCATTGGCTACATAGACGTGAGGCTAGTCTACATCTTCCACAAGACCAAATGACCGATGGCGGGCGTGAATGGTCACATAGACGTTGTCCTCGTAAGGGGCCGTCCGGTCCTGGATGTACGCGCTTGAGTGTGTGTGAGTGTGTGTGTGAGTGCGTGTGTGTGTGCCGGGGTTACAATGAAATCACAGGTATGACTACACATCAAAGGGGGACTTTCTGCGATGTCAACAAAAGACCGCGTGGCAAGAAAACGAGTAAATGTAGCATGTGTGTGTGACCTGAGCTCCGCTACTTCCACATATGCAAGGGGCATTCGGTAGCGTCAACAAAAAGCAAACAAAGAACACTGTCACATGTATGATGGGTTTACGGGATGTAGAGTGCGTCGTGCATGCGTGTATGTGTCGGTAGTATAATGGAATCGCACTCATCACCACATATCGGAAAGAACCTTCTGTAATGTCAACGAAAGACCGCGAGCACCTTAACGTGTTTGACGGAGACTGTGTTGTATATATGGTGTTTCTTTATCCACCTCGATTACTGGTGTGAAAAAGGTTTACTAGGCCTCAGGGTTATCAGCTCCTCCGTCTTCGCTCTCGAGTAGGTAAATACTGCGTATGTCACGAATGAGCACTCCGTTAGCTGTCTTTACCTTCACCGTTCTTATCATTCCGTCAGTGCTTTTGATGGTTTCCGTAACTACTCCCGAAGACCAAGCGCTGAAATGTGCGCGTTCGTCGGCGATCATAACCACGTCCCCAACTTTGAATGGTCTTGTTTTGGCCAGCCACTTCTGTCGAGTCTGCAAAGCCGGTCGGTACTCCCGTAGCCATCGCCTCCAGAAGACCTTGGCCAGATAGTTCGCTTGCTTCCACCCGTGGAGGTAGCTCCCACGAAGGTTTACCGGCCCTTGGAAACCCCCGTTCGACCTTAGCGTCAATAAGTCGTTCGGGGTGAGCGCCACGTGGGTGGGGTCGCCGTTCGATACTGGAACCAGGGGGCGGTTGTTCAGGATTCGCTCCACCTCAGTCATGACGGTGTTCAGGGTCTCGTCGTCGGGCGGCTGCTGCTCCGTGATTGACAGCAATATCCGTCTGGCGGACCGGATCATGCGTTCCCATATGCCGCCTCGGTGACTGGCCTGTGGGGAGTTGAAATGCCAGCGTATGCCGTAGGCCACGGTTCGATTCTGCAGTTCGTCCCTGTTTATGTTCTTGTGCCAACGCTGCAATTCCCGGTGAGCGCCCACAAAGTTCGACCCATTATCTGAGTATATATCGGCCGGTACGCCTCTTCGGTTGATAAATCTTTGCAAGGCCCGTAGAAACGAATCGGTCGTCATCGAATGTGCGAATTCTAGGTGTACCGCACGTGACTTCATGCACGTCATGATACATCCGTATCGCTTTTCTAATCTTTTCCCGCACTTGATCCACAAGGGCCCGAAATAGTCCATCCCGGTGTCACTGAACGGCCACCAGCCCGTAGTCACTCTGCATTCTGGTAGTGGGGCCACGAGTTGTTTGCCTGCTGTGGCATTGCGTCTCCTGCATTGCACACACCGTCGGATTACGCGTTTTACAGTCTCTCGTCCTCTCTGCAACCAAAGGCGCTTTCGGATGACGCTCGTCACGTGACTTTCCCCGGCATGTCCCTCCATGGCGTGGACGTGTTGAATCATTAGCTCTACTACAGGTTGTCTTGCAGGCAGCAGTATAGGATACTTTGTGTCGAAGTTCAGGTGGGCGTTGGTCAGCCTACCATCCACCCGCAGCAGTCCGTTGATGAGTTTGGGGTTTAAACGCTTCAGCTCGCCTCTTGGAGATGGCATGTCTTCATTGGTCGGCCCCACTTCTTCCGCCCTCTTGAGTTCTCGGGCGAAAGCCTCGCGTTGTATCATTCTGAAAATATCGTACTCTGCTGCTTGTAGCTCATCGGGACCTATCAGGCCGACCGGTATCCGACCTGAGGGTCGTAGCCCTTTCATGACTAGTAAACTTATCTTGAACCTGGTTAACCAAAATAGCGAACGAAGCGTCTTCATCCAGGAATAAAACCTGACCAGTCGCGATAGAATGGATGACGCTTCGACGACGTTGGTTGCTATCACTACGCCTTTGATCTCCAGTTCCACTTCCGTAGGGGGTTTTAATTCGAACACGGGCCAGTCCTGTTTGGGCAATTGCAGGAAGTTCGGCCCTCTCGTCCACGTGTCCAGTTGCCTGAAGTTGTTCACACCTCGGGAGCACAGGTCGGCCGGATTATCGCCAGACCTGACATGACTCCACTGGTGCGTGGCCGATTCATCGTGGATAGTCGTGAACCGGTTAGCAACGAAAGTACTAAACCGGCTCCGGACTTTGTTGACTCAGTAAAGTACTATCGTTGAATCCGTCCAGAAGCTAACTGACCAAATGTAGAGATCGAAACATCTCTTCACAGCTTGCACCACCCTGACTGCCAACACGGCTGCGCTGAGTTCAAGGCGTGGGATTGAGACCGACTTCAGTGGAGCAACGCGGGCTTTGGCGAACAGGATCCTCGTGGTATATTTTCCATCGCCTGCGCACCATCGTCCGTACACCACAGCTCCATAATCGACTTCGGATGCATCGGAAAAAGCATGTAGTTCTCCAGTCCGTGTCGTATGGCCAGGAGTCAAACGTCGTGGGATTCTTATGTCACCTAATTTCTTCAAGGTGTTCAAAAATTCTTCCCAGTCCAGCCGGTCCCCTCGGTCCAGTGACTGGTCCCAATCAACTTTCTTACGGCACTGCCGCTGCAGCAAGATCTTTCCGGGTAGCAGCCATGGTGAGACGAAACCGAGCGGGTCGAACAATTTTGAGACGGCAGATAGTATGCCACGACGGGTTATTGGCAGCTCGGGAACGTTCAGTTCGAAAACAAAATCGTCCGTTTCCGCGTCCCATTGTATCCCTAAAGTGCGCTCGATAGGAAGTGGAGAGCCGTCCAAATCTCTTACTCTTTCGGCCTTTTCGTGATACGGGATGACCTTCAGCACTTCTGAAGCGTTCGACATCCATTTAGTTAGATGGAAGCCGCCCTCTTCCAGCAATCTCGTCAGACCCCTGAACTGCTCTAGAGCTGATTCCACATCATCGAATTACCCAAGGTAGTCGTCGACGTGGAAGTTCTTGTTGACGCTTTCTACCACCGTCCGATGTACCAGATCGCCATGTTTGTTCGCTGATTCTCGGAGGGCGTAGTTGGCACAAAATGGTGACGATATGGCTCCGAAGGGATGGACGGTCATCCTATAATTCACCACTGCGTTGTCCCGGTCGCTCACTTCCCACCACAGGAAACGCAAAGCATCTCGTTCTCCTACCGGGATCATCACCTGATGGAACATTTCCCTAATGTCAGCAGACAACGCCACTTTACCCACTCTGAAACGGCACAGAACATCGATCAGTGGTGTGGTCCAGTCAGGCCCCTGTAGTAGGCGATCGTTTAACGACTTGCCCCGAAACTTGGCCGCACAGTCGAAAACCACGCGCAGTTTATTGGGTTTCTTGGGGTCGATAACCGGATGGTGAGGCAGATACCAGATACCCCTTTTGCTGTCGGTGTTAACAGGCACCCTTTCAACGTAACCGAGGGTCTCGTTTCGCTTCATCAAATCCGCGTATCGTTCCCACAGATTCTGGTCTCGAATGAAGCGTTCTTTTAGTCGTAGTAATCGTTGGAGGTCATAATTTCTGTTGTCAGTCCACGGGTCGACCGCTGTGCGCCATGGGAGGGGAACCTCGAACTGTTTCTTGAGGCCTCTAGAGCCTTGCCGCACCGTTTGTAGAGCGAAGTGATCCTCTTGAGACAACGTCGGTCTTTCGTCTCCAATGTCATGAAACTCCTTTTCATACAGCCGTTGCAGATGATACTCTATGCGGTCCGTTTCGGCGGATAAGTAATTCACGGAACCGCGTACCCCTACTGGACCGTATAACATCCATCCCAGAGCCGTCCGTACGGCATGAGGTGCCTGGCGGTCGCCCACTCTCTGGTCAAGCACCCAATGCGCCTCTGGCACGTCGCATCCGATGAGGAGATCCACTTCATCATCTTCCCAGTCTACAACGGTTACATCCTGCAGGTGGGGCCATCGAGTCAAGATTGCGTTCACCGACCTTGGTGCTCGCATGGGGAGATCCGCTAACGTGAATGCCTCCGTTGGTTCAATTTCCTCGTTAGTGTCTAGAGAGATGAGTTGCAGCCTTAATCTACCGGCAGTCATTACCTGTGTTCCGCCCACCGTGCTCACTGCTAACGACGTCGCACATTTAGCCAGTTGGTGTTTGTCGGCAAACCGCTCTTTCACTAAAGTGGTGTCGGATCCACTATCAACGAAAGCCAACGCCTTGACTATCCCAGTCGGAGTCACTACTCCCACGGCCACTACGCCTAAACGTACCGGTTTACTGGCAGATTGTGAAGTTGAACAAATCACGCTGGGCTTGGCACTCGCCTCGGATATGGTTATTCTCGCCTGATGCAGCAGCCGATGGTGTCTGCCCGTGCAGCCCTCGTAACCACATCGATTCCTTGTTCTAAAGGCTGCTGCCCGGTGCGTGGTGTTGAGACAGATAAAACATGCTCCTGCCATCATCGCCATTCCCCACCGTTGGTCTATTGTGGCGTTGCCGAACTTGGGGCATTCTGGTAGGCCATGGCTAGTACCACAGGATCTGCAATTGGGTTTCGCCGTAGCATCTCGTGAAATGACGTGTGTATTGGTCCAAGGCTGGTACTTTGGATGTTCCCGTGCAGGGGTTTGATCTTGGCTAGTACTGAGCTTGTTTGCTCGGTTGCTGTCCCGGATGAGTCGGCCGATCCTGCTGTCAGCTATCTTGGTTTGCCTGTCTAAGTATTCGGTCAGGTCTTCGAAGTTGGCTTCTCTGTCGCCTCGGCTTATCCGTTCAGCTTCTTCCACCCACCGACCCTGTAGTTCGGGAGAGAGGTGACGGACTATGCCTTCCAAAGTGTGCATGGCGTCTAGGTCAGCCCTGTAACCTAAATGGTCGAGGGCTATTGAGCAGTTCTGCATCTTAATCACCAGGTCGGCCATGGTGTAGACGTCGCCCTTGGTTCTCTTTGCCTCTGCCATCACGCCCTCTATTAGGTTACGGGCTACATTGAAAGGTTGGCCAAACAAGTCCCTTCGAATCTTCCTAGCTCTTGTCTAGCTTTGTTCTGGATCGAGCATGGTGCATCCGTCGATAGCTTCTCGCGCTCGGCCTCGGCAGTAGTGAGTAAGGTACAGAAGCCTTTGCCCAGGGTCGGTTACCTTGTTTTCAACGAACGTCTCGAACTGTTTGACAAACTTGCAATATTGCTCAGCTCGCTCGTCGAAAACCGTTAACTCCACTCTAGGCAGATCGATCGATGGTGGTTTGTAGTCAGCGACCGGCGTGGGGTTCCCTACCTTATTGCACTCTAACCTATCGGAAGTGTCGAAGTCACTGGTCTTATACTCTCGCCGTTTCTGTGTACACTTCTCTGCTTCCTGCGCCTGTAGTCTAGCCGATAGTAACTGTTGCTCTAGTTCTAGTATTCTCAGCTTATATAAATCGACATCCTTACGATCAATATTGCTTTCAGTAACACATGAACTAGCACTGACAGGACTAGGCGATCTAGCATTAACTAAAGAATCATATGTACCCAAAACCTCCACAGAGACTTGCCGTATTGCTTCCTGTCCGGATTCGACTGCTTTTGATCCTTTTCTTGGCATTTTGCGTGAATTTTCCTCGTTCCAAATAGATCTATTGAGTATTGTTACGAACGTTTGAGCAATGCGTAGCCAAATTCGCAACGGATCCCGAAATCAGAAGGTGATTATCCGTGATAATTCTACGATAGTAGATTATTTAAATAAACAATGACATAAACAATATACAAACCTCAATAATACGATCACAAGGACTCAACAACGAGAAACCGAATAGCAGCGTGTGAGCAGACAGCACGTGCGTCACGCAGGTCTTGAACAAGGATGTGCCAAAATAGCGCTCTGGGCGCGAACAAACAACAATTGGTCCAGAAAAACAACCAGTTCGTAAAGACAAGTCAATAGTGTATGGAAATGAGTGATGTTGGGAAAAAACACTGAATCGCGAGGGAAAAAGGGGGATTTTCCACGACCGGCTGTTACAGCTGTGCCGTAAGAAAGTTGATTGGGACCAGTCACTGGACCGAGGGGACCGGCTGGACTGGGAAGAATTTTTGAACACCTTGAAGAAATTAGGTGACATAAGAATCCCACGACGTTTGACTCCTGGCCATACGACACGGACTGGAGAACTACATGCTTTTTCCGATGCATCCGAAGTCGATTATGGAGCTGTGGTGTACGGACGATGGTGCGCAGGCGATGGAAAATATACCACGAGGATCCTGTTCGCCAAAGCCCGCGTTGCTCCACTGAAGTCGGTCTCAATCCCACGCCTTGAACTCAGCGCAGCCGTGTTGGCAGTCAGGGTGGTGCAAGCTGTGAAGAGATGTTTCGATCTCTACATTTGGTCAGTTAGCTTCTGGACGGATTCAACGATAGTACTTTACTGAGTCAACAAAGTCCGGAGCCGGTTTAGTACTTTCGTTGCTAACCGGTTCACGACTATCCACGATGAATCGGCCACGCACCAGTGGAGTCATGTCAGGTCTGGCGATAATCCGGCCGACCTGTGCTCCCGAGGTGTGAACAACTTCAGGCAACTGGACACGTGGACGAGAGGGCCGAACTTCCTGCAATTGCCCAAACAGGACTGGCCCGTGTTCGAATTAAAACCCCCTACGGAAGTGGAACTGGAGATCAAAGGCGTAGTGATAGCAACCAACGTCGTCGAAGCGTCATCCATTCTATCGCGACTGGTCAGGTTTTATTCCTGGATGAAGACGCTTCGTTCGCTATTTTGGTTAACCAGGTTCAAGATAAGTTTACTAGTCATGAAAGGGCTACGACCCTCAGGTCGGATACCGGTCGGCCTGATAGGTCCCGATGAGCTACAAGCAGCAGAGTACGATATTTTCAGAATGATACAACGCGAGGCTTTCGCCCGAGAACTCAAGAGGGCGGAAGAAGTGGGGCCGACCAATGAAGACATGCCATCTCCAAGAGGCGAGCTGAAGCGTTTAAACCCCAAACTCATCAACGGACTGCTGCGGGTGGATGGTAGGCTGACCAACGCCCACCTGAACTTCGACACAAAGTATCCTATACTGCTGCCTGCGAGACAACCTGTAGTAGAGCTAATGATTCAACACGTCCACGCCATGGAGGGACATGCCGGGGAAAGTCACGTGACGAGCGTGATCCGAAAGCGCCTTTGGTTGCAGAGAGGACGAGAGACTGTAAAACGCGTAATCCGACGGCGTGTGCAATGCAGGAGACGCAGTGCCACAGCAGGCAAACAACTCATGGCCCCACTACCAGAATGCAGAGTGACTACGGGCTGGTGGCCGTTCGGTGACACCGGGTTGGACTATTTCGGGCCCTTGTGGATCAAGTGCGGGAAAAGATTAGAAAAGCGATACGGATGTATCATGACGTGCATGAAGTCACGTGCGGTACACCTAGAATTCGCACATTCGATGACGACCGATTCGTTTCTACGGGCCTTGCAAAGATTTATCAACCGAAGAGGCGTACCGGCCGATATATACTCAGATAATGGGTCGAACTTTGTGGGCGCTCACCGGGAATTGCAGCGTTGGCACAAGAACATAAACAGGGACGAACTGCAGAATCGAACCGTGGCCTACGGCATACGCTGGCATTTCAACTCCCCACAGGCCAGTCACCGAGGCGGCATATGGGAACGCATGATCCGGTCCGCCAGACGGATATTGCTGTCAATCACGGAGCAGCAGCCGCCCGACGACGAGACCCTGAACACCGTCATGACTGAGGTGGAGCGAATCCTGAACAACCGCCCCCTGGTTCCAGTATCGAACGGCGACCCCACCCACGTGGCGCTCACCCCGAACGACTTATTGACGCTAAGGTCGAACGGGGGTTTCCAAGGGCCGGTAAACCTTCGTGGGAGCTACCTCCACGGGTGGAAGCAAGCGAACTATCTGGCCAAGGTCTTCTGGAGGCGATGGCTACGGGAGTACCCACCGGCTTTGCAGACTCGACAGAAGTGGGGGGACGTGGTTATGATCGCCGACGAACGCGCACATTTCAGCGCTTGGTCTTTGGGAGTAGTTACGGAAACCATCAAAAGCACTGACGGAATGATAAGAACGGTGAAGGTAAAGACAGCTAACGGAGTGCTCATTCGTGACATACGCAGTATTTACCTACTCGAGAGCGAAGACGGAGGAGCTGATAACCCTGAGGCCTAGTAAACCTTTTCACACCAGTCATCGAGGTGGATAAATAAACACCATATATACCACACGGTCTCCGTCAAACACGTTAAGGTGCTCGCGGTCTTTCGTTGACATTACAGAAGGTTCTTTCCGATATGTGATGATGAGTGCGATTCCATTGTACATCCCGATACATACACGCATGCACGACGCACTCTACATCCCGTAAATCCATCAAACATGTGACAGTGTTCGTTGTTTTGCTTTTTGTTGACGCTACCGAATGCCCGTTGCATATGTGGAAGTAGCGGAGCTCAGGTCACACACACATGCTACATTTTACTCGTTTTCTTGCCACGCGGTCTTTTGTTGACATCGCAGAAAGTCCCCCTTTGATGTGTAGTCATACCTGTGATTTCATTGTAACCCCGGCACACACACACGCACTCACACACACACTCACACACACTCAAGCGCGTACATCCAGGACCGGACGGCCCCTTACGAGGACAACGTTTATGTGACCATTCACGCCCGCCATCAGTCATTTGGTCTTGCGGACGATGTAGACTAGCCTCACGTCTATGTATCCAATGGATTAGGTGCGACCAGTAGTAGAACGTTGACGACGAGCATTAGACGCGCGCACTGACAGCAGGGCCTAGGCAGGTAGGAAGAATCAGTACCTCTATACCGAACCTTTGACTCTGCTAAGTATCCAGGAGGATTTTGGTGGGCGGTGTAACAGCCGGTCGTGGAAAATCCCCCTTTTTCCCTCGCGATTCAGTGTTTTTTCCCAACATCACTCATTTCCATACACTGTTGACTTGTCTTTACGAACTGGTTGTTTTTCTGGACCAATTGTTGTTTGTTCGCGCCCAGAGTGCTACTTTGGCACATCCTCGTTCAGGACCTGCGTGACGCACGTGCTGTCTGCTCACACGCTGCTATTCGGTTTCTCGTTGTTGAGTCCTTGTGATCGTATTATTGAGGTTTGTATATTTTGATGTCATCGTTCATGTAATAA
The DNA here is from genome assembly GCA_948099385.1 of Fasciola hepatica. Classification (NCBI taxonomy): domain Eukaryota; kingdom Metazoa; phylum Platyhelminthes; class Trematoda; order Plagiorchiida; family Fasciolidae; genus Fasciola; species Fasciola hepatica. The sequence goes on from CANUEZ040000020.1 coordinate 314,057, forward strand.
TCTAGTATGGTAGAATATCGCGGATAATCCTCTTTTGATTTCGGGATCCGTTGTGAATTTGGCTACGCATTGCTTAAACGTTCGTTACAATACTCAACAGATCAATTTGGAACGAGGAAAATTCACGCAAAATGCCAAGAAAAGGATCAAAAGCAGTCGAATCCGGACAGGAAGTAATACGGCAAGTCTCTGGGGAGGTTTTTGGGTACATTTGATTCTTTAGTTAATGCTAGATCGCCTAGTCCTGTCAGTGCTAGTTCATGTGTTATTGAGAACAATATTGATCGTAAGGATGTTGATTTATATAAGCTGATAATACTAGAACTAGAGCAACAGTTACTTTCGGCTAGACTACAGGCGCAGGAAGCAGAGAAGTGTAAACAGAAACAGCGAGAGCATGTCATTGTTTATTGTAATAATCTAGTATCGTAGAATATCACGGATAATCGTCTTTTGATTCCGGGATCCGTTGCGAATTTGGCTACGCATTGCTCAAACGTTCGTTACATTCACCAAGGGATCTAGGGGAGTAACTTACAAACAACTTCTGAAGATATAATCAACATGATACAAATCAGGTTTTTTTCTGAACAAAATCTGAGGTTAGCGCCAAGCCTACAGATCCACCTCTATCAGAATTCTTTGAAACATGCCTTAATCGTTCGCCGATCTCCTCACTCACCGAGTGGCCAACCGGGTTCAACCTAGAAGCACTAAACCCACTCGACTTCCTACCTCCTCACTACCTTGTTCAGTACCACCGCTCGATATATACAGTGAGGCCAGCAACAAATATAAAGCTCTTCAGCAAAACCTATTGTCTTTGGAGAAACAGTCACCGTCCACGGATGACGCACTGACCATGCTGTTGCCAGAGCGCTGCCTTGGAATTCATTAGAATGAGAGAGTCCATTGCAAAGTCTACTTCAATTAAAAATATAAAGGTTACTTCTGACAAAACCCCCTGCGGAGGGAGGTTCTTGGATCAATTTCCGGCAACCAAGTACTCCCACCACCCTCTGATCCAGTGCCACTTGATCCCTATGAACAATTTCACACCGTCAATAACTCGTCACCACTCCAGCTGACCGCTGCAGCAGCGCAAAATATGGACCTAGATTTGTCCCGTTACCCTCCAATAACACAGCGTCCCACTAAATGGCTCCTTGTTGCACCTCAATCTCTACCACAGCCTACCCACAAGCGAGCAACACAGCCGCTCCTCCCAGCTGGCAGCCTTTCATGCCCAGTTCCATCCGCCAATCAAGCCAACAAATTACCAGGTTCCAACGCTCCACCCCCACCAAAATCCAGCTGCAACGTTGTCTCCTAGTTCTGCAGTCACAACATGACCCCCGTCAATTGTTACTCCTAATGGCCATGACCCCCTTGCACTGACATCATTACGCCCCATCTCCAATCAAAAGTCGACCTTTGACCTCTCGCGCTTCAGCTAACCGGCCTATTACCCATCCGCGTCCTCCGCCACGGCCGTACCTACGAAACCGCATCGCTCACTCTGGCGCTAGCCCATTAGACCATCTATCTGATCCCACGGAGATCCGCGTGTCCAGCTGCTACATACCTCATCCATCAACTTCGACGCCGCCGCCATCACGTCTACAGGCTCAGTACCACATCACAAACTTTTCACTCAGTTTACCGCCTTCATCGCTAGCTCTACCAAACCCGAATCATACCGGACAAGTTACCAGCATGGCTGCCAACCGGTACCATAACATGTGGCCCGAGCCTGACCCCTTTCTGCCCCGTGGTGTGCCCCATTTTATCTCCCCGCAACTTCAACTTCCTCTGCCCCTCACCACCCAATATCGCCGTATTCTACTCTGACCGCATTGCACACTATGCCAACTGACCATTCATACCAAAGACTCCTTCATCAGTAGCCCCTTCGCAACTACTCCACTTCCTCACACTCATTCCGTGGAGCCTTTTAAGATGCCTGCCGCTTCAAGAAACTCTACCCATAACTTTATTCCCGTCTCTTTTCAATCCCACTTACCCCACCATTAGTCACCCTCCTCACTAGGCCGCTATCATAACCAGGTTGCACCTCCACCTTCGCCCCCCATTCCCATACTGACCCCTAGCACCCCTGTTAACTCTCTCCCTATTCATACGTGATTTGCTCCGAAGAGTCACCATGCTTTCCTCCAGATCTATTATCCCGCATTTGCAAATCACCTCACCCTCCAGAATTAACCTCCACTAGACTTCATGAGAGTCTGTTGGTCACCGACCGTATTCCTAGTGGAAGTTTCGCCCCCATACCGACCCAATGTCGCCACTAATAACATTCCCCCGATTTTATCGCGGTTTCACCTCAAAAGCTCCGTTAGACACCGTCAAAGTATATCTTGATCGTTTATCCGGCGCTAAACACCCGCCGCCGCATCCAGTGCTGCTCCCCATTAGTCTTCCAGAGTGTCTCACCCAACATGCATCCTGCGGCAGTCATCCTTCTGATGTCTCCATGGACTAGACGCCCTTCAATCAGGCATCCTATATAGGCGACTTAACCGTATCCTACTAACTACTACCAAGAAACCCACCTACGGATCTCCCCAGCCCAGTTACTACTCCCCCTGTTGACACGCTGTTGGTTGACGACCCGGCTGTTGGAAGCTTACTCGGCACCAGTGGTCATCCGCTGACTTCGCGTGGAGCCCTGGCGCCTTGTGACCTCAAAAATACAGGCAGGATTCCCCTACCACTGCTGGATTCTCGTTGGCCGTTGAAGAAATTATTGACTTTAGGAAAAAGTACTTGCTTCTGGCTTTGCCATTGTTCTGGTGACAGAAACATGGTTAGCGGATCACATCCAAACTGACGTTGTCTCGTTGGTAGGCTATAACTCCTTTCGAGTGGGCAGAGTGAACCGCCGAGGTGGTGGTTGTCTTGTATGCATTAAACGTAAATTTACTACCATCCTCCTCCACCACCCAGTGCTTGACTGCGTTCCCGACTCTCTTTGGCTCTCCGTCCTAATCCCTGGAAACGTGTTGCATATTGGGTGCATCTACCGAGCAGCCGCTCCTAGCTACTCTGATTTTCCGCATATCATTAGGGCTTTCGCGTACACTTCTACCCTATCTTTAGGTCCACAGACCGTAGCAGGAGACTTTAACACTCCGGGTATATTTTGGAATACAGTGACTGCCCCCCTTATTCCTTCTGGACACCTACACTGCAGGATGGACACTGCGTGTCTCCACTCAACAAGGCATAACAATATCCTCGACCTGGCGTCAACGTATGGCCTCCCTGAAGCGAACGTCTCCGTCACACAAAACCTTCCCGGTGGTGACCAAAACATGGTCACACGCCACTTTGCTGTTACGCAGGAATCATATCTACCTGGAGTTGTTGAAATCCAAAGCCAAAACACCTGAAGACTGACAGAATGAGCCCATTTGCCTACCTCCCTCCGGGGCACTGACTGGTTCGACTTCTTCCTCACATCCGATCCGCAAAAAGCAGCTGATGTGTTCTATGTCAAGTCGCTTTTCCCCGTAAACTGCCTTACTCCAACCGTTAGGCATAGTAGAGCCGAGATTACCAAAATTGACAGACCTCGACAGAAGATTTGTAGACTCCAGAACTCATTCCTCAGGACTCGAGATTTCTCTGCGACACACAGAATAAGCGGACTCTGCCGTGATCTCTATGCAGCAACCGAGAATAAACTCAAAAATCAAGAAAGGACTGCATTACAACAGCCTCATGGTGTGAAGCTTCTCTCGAGACTGTTAAAATCTCGCATCCCGCGCAGCACCGAAAACAATATCCCATTCCTCATCCAAAATGGCACCCACCTTGATTTGCCAAAAGATAAGGCTGAGGCTTTCAACTGCTATTTCGCCTCAGCCCTTATTACGGACACCAACCCCCTGCCACTTTGCGCTCCGATGCTCACTCAGGACGCGATATTAACTATAATGTCTGCCACGGCCGACGGCGAGAAATTCACAGCCGACACCAAACCCTCCTATCATTCAGGGTCTGGTGACCTTCCATCTGTCCTACTTCGATTTGGGGGACCTGACCGGGTACTCCTAAAACCAAACCTCTTTACATTATCCATGTTGTCCGGAGTCTACCCGGCTCAGTGGAAAGCATCCTGCATAGTTCCACACCACGGAAATGGGCCTTTACATGATCCGGGGAACTATCGCCCCATAAACCACACCTTGATTGTTGCCAGGCTCATAGAGAGGATAGTAAGGGACCAGTTTGCAACTTTCCGGACTTCTCGAAGTCTTATAAACCCAGCTAAGCATGGGTTCCTAGAGTCCCGTCCGTGCCTCTCGTGTCGTATGGACTTCCTTGATTTATTCACTCCCAAAGCAGACAGCAACAAGTCAATCATCATCTTTCTCGATATGACTTAGGCTTTCAACCGTGTATATCATGCTGGCTAACTGCCAAAGATTAAATCCTACGGAGTAGCCGACCCCCTTCTGCCTTGCCTATCATTTTACCCCTCCAAACGGCCTCAGACTGTCATCGTCAATAGGACATCCTCCCAGCCCAAACAAATTACCAGCGGGGCCGAACAGGGTAGCGTTCTAGGTCTCTCTTATTTCTTATGTACATAAATGACGTCTTCCAAATAGTACCTCGTGGCTCAACATTCCTCTTGGCTGAAGAAATGAAGCTGGCCTACGCACTTGAGGCGAACGCCCTGTGCTCAGCTCTCAGCGATATTCCGTCAGATTGAAGTCTCTTGAGGAATGGTGTACCTAACTGCGATAGAGTTTTCGGCAGCTAAGGGCTCTCTTCTGTCTTACAAATGCCGCGTTCCACCTGGCTCCCTCAATGAATGGTCTGCCAATTCCAACCACTCACGTGGTAAGAGATCTGTGCATGAATTATTCATGTTCTTCCAATCTCCATGAACAAGCGTTGAGCCAAATTGGCAAGGCAAGACGAATGATTGCACTTACCCCCAGAACATACCGTACTAAGGAGAGCAGGCTCCTGATATTCAAGAAACACACTGGGTCGCTGTCGGAATACTGCCCCCTGGTCTTCACTTCGATGCGAATGGCCGATCGGGTCAATATAGAGAAAGTGTAACGCTCCGCCACCAAAAAATTACTTGGCCCCTCTTCCAACCTTAAATACAGAGCTAGGTGCAAACTACTCCATCTTGAACCTCTAAGGTTACGTAGTATCAAGCTCAATCTTTCATTTCTCGTCATTCTTCTGCGCTCAAAGTTCCACTCATCCGATAACCTACTTGGTTTCTTTAATGAGACTCCTTACTCCCTCCGTCACAGGCAATTCATCTTTGCAACCCCCAAATCTAGGCTCCCAATCAGATCTAGATAATTCTCGGTTATCTATCCCAGCCTCCGGAATATGCTTCCTGACTCGCTGTGATCGTGTCGCACGCCAATACCGTTTAAAGGAGCACTAAACAGAATCCTAGACGCATCAGCATGACCCGCAATAATATGAACATAGATGAAGCATATGAAGACTGTCTGGATTAGTAGACCACAACGAGGCGCAGTCTTTTGCGTCCGACCCCGTTCTCATGACCCGCCTGATAATCGCGCCCATACACACAGACATATATGTTTCTTTTTATGCTCCACTCACTTTTCTTCTCCCTTCTCATTAGGTTGTGCCATTTTACACTATAATTTGCATGCATATATTTCGCCCGCAATTAAAAACCAGATCAAAGCTCTTTTAGAACAATGCCAATCCGGTAGACGTCACCTGACCTTGACTCACTGTTATGCCTGGTGCTCGGTTTACTGAATCCTAGACGTTTAAAACTATTCAGTTCTCATCTTCAATGTGCGAACTTTGGCTGAAGCTTTTTGTTTATCTGTGCCAATCACCCAATGCTTAAGCAATAGCTAGCGGCCAGTGTTGACACTTTTTCACCAACATCGTCATGCCCACAAAGTTACCAAGCATATCATAATCCGTGGTGCAGTCGCCAGATGGCTCGAATATATACTGGAACACGTCGGACTCCGTGGTTGGCAAGAGCAAGCTGTGAAGTGACAGCCCCAGGTGTGCTGTCATTATCTGAGTGATTTTTCCATCCTCTGTCTTTTTCTTGTACAGCTTGTGGCAGCAACACTCCCGAAGGTTGTGGCATTCGGTCTGTGGCAATATCGCAAAAAGGGGCAACAGCCATCCTTAACAGTCTTGGACCCAATGGTCCACCTGTAAAGAAGGGCGGGTCAAGGAGAGGTGGGAAGATCACCCTAGGGTGTAAATTTGCTCCCCTTCTCCTCTGTAAGAAATGGAACAAAAACACTTCCGGCTGGTAAGGTCTTGGGCTAATGCTATCTGCCCTATTCATAAAAGATGGTATTTGATAAAAGTCCAGACCCGATCCCGTATATGGGACACTCCAAGCTTCCGAGGTAGCCATCAGTTATTTTGTCTGAACCAGCGGGGGTTGATAGCTCGCCACCCGAGCTCCTCACGTACGATTGCCGACCCCGCCCCTCTCAGTTTCACCCTTATGGGTTCCCTGTAAAACCCTCAAACAGCTAGCTGACGTCTAATGCAGTAGTAAATACACGGTTGGAATAGTTATACAATGTGGCCTCAGCAGTGACGACACTCCGGTAATGATATGCCCACTGTTCACAGCTATCAGCTAAACCTCACCTGTACTGGTTGACGGAATGAGAAACGTAATCATCGCACTTTCATAGCTCACCATTCACAGCTTCATCTTTTTATGCTCTCCTCTAGCCAACGTAATAATAGCGATGACAAAAGTCAGAGGTGACTTGTCTGCCACGTTGTTGACTCAATTACCCAATCAAAATATCTGCTGACACCAGCTCCCTTAAAAAGCCGTTTTGTCCTTTAGTGACAAGTGCTCACCTTTGCTTAATTCTTCTGTCTCTGGCTAGGACTCAGCGGCCTCACCCTGCATTTCTTGCGCTTTTCTCATAAACTGTAGTCTTGCCATGCAGGTTACTATTCTTCAGTAACTAAGACCCACTGCTCTGCGCGTATGCTCATGGTAAGTTATGACCTCATTCCAACCGTAATCCGTTTACCTCTGATTTCTCATGATCCCACGGAATACCAGCACGTTTGCTTCCACGTTAAAAAGCCTCCCCTTAACGCCGAGTATTTTCTTCCTTTTCACTGTTTACCGTCCCCGACCACAGCTGGTGAGCCGACCAGACTGATATTTTCCTCTTTTACCATTCCTATTACTGACCCCATCCTCTTCTAACGTTTAAATCCTGGTTCCCAAATGGCCCCCTCTTCTCGTCCAACACTCGCCAACTAGATCATTTTACACCCCGGCCAAGCCTTCATCCGATATCTCCCTACATCTCTACTATCACCCAACTACCCTAGAAAACTACCAGTCCCCGTCCGCGGATCCCCCATGGATCGGCCCTCTGACCGTCAGATAACAAAATGTTCATTTGTCTGGTTTACATTAAAACGATAACCATAACCCCCAGCTGGAAAACTCTCCGAACTGCCACTCTCCTGATCTCTTTCAGATCGCACTGGTTACTTGGGTAGTCGTCGGTCAACTCCACGTTACTCCCGGACTACCGTAAGGACTAAACAATTTGATCAATCGAAATGACAATGGTTTAAACCTAAACTCTCGCCTGCAGACGTTATACGGGGCACCGTACCTGGCTGATCAGTGATCATAATCCTATAAAAATCCTTCGTGAAAGTGTTACCGGATCGCAGAGCTGATTCCACTTACACGAAGCTTAAGGAGGCAGTCACTCAGCGTACCCGAACATCAGCCGGAAAAATGCTCCGTGAACTGTTCACGTCGGTGGAGCTCGGAGACCAAACCATGTCCTAGCTTATGCACCACATGCGGTCGCTACTGGCTGGACGTCAAATAGACGACGCCATTTTCAGGGAGAAATGGGTTGATAAACCACCTCTCCCGATGCAGCAGGTCCTGTCAATGCTGGAGCCTACTACTCCTCTCGACAAAGTTGCACTGCACGCCGACAGAATAATGGAATGCTACCCGGCTGGTAGACCCTGCGTTCACATGACATCACCCGCCGAAACCACTCCAACGCACGAATTCCCTATGACATTACCAATTCCTGCCCCAGATCGCCGTGGCGACGTTTCGCGCAGTTCTGATTCTCCATCCCATCACTCTCATATCTATAAAGACGTTACGGACTTAAAAGAAACCGTTCGCATGTTGTGCAATCAGGTCGGTGCAATGTGCAACGCATCAACTACTCATCGACCTGTGTCTGCCGAAGTACCTCGCCGAACTGGATCACAGTCCAGAAACCGCCGGTTACAAACCTGGTGTTGGTACCACCGCACATTCGGCTCCCAGGCACGCCACTGTGATCCTCCATGTTCATTCCGAATTTCCACCCCACAGTCAAACGACCAGGCCGGCCAGTAACGGCGACTACTTCGGCTGGCCCTCCACGTGAAAGTCGCCTATTTTATATCGTGGACTGATCCAGTTGCCTTCGATTCCTAATTGATACCGGCGCCGAGATCAGTGTAATCCCCCCACCCAAACATCATAGCCTCAAACCATCTCACTTTACACTGCAATCAGCAAACACAACAACTATTGCCACATTCGGCCAACGGTCCATCACTCATGATTTAGGCCTCCGACGCTCTTTTCAATGGGTTTTCATCCAGGCAGATATTCAGACTCCCATTAATGGCACGGATTTTCTCTCACACTTTGGCCTAACTGTGGACCTCAAAAATCGCAAGCTGGTAGACACTACAACCAAGCTTTTTGCAGTCGGCATCGGTAAATGCGCCAACTCCCTGGGTATTCGGCTGGCGATCCCGCAATCGCCGTTTGCTGACATTTTGAAGGAGTTTCCGTCCCTCACTAAACCGTGTCAGTTCACCGACCCAGTCTCTCATGCTGTGCGTCACCAAAAGGCCAACCTGTCCACTTTCAACCACGACTACTCAACGCCGACAAACTCCGTATTGCACGCCTTGAATTCGAACATATGATGAATCTTGGCGTCATTCGACCATCTTCAAGCCCATAAGCCTCGCCTTTACACATGGTTCCAAAATCATCTGGTGGTTGGAGGCCCTGTGGAGACTACCGTGCTCTCATAAACGTCACCGTCCCCGACAGGTACCCGATCCCACACATTCACGATTTTGCACAGAATCTCTCTGGGAAGATAACCTTTTCCAAGGTTGAACTCGTATAGGATTATCACCAAATCCTCGTGGCCGAAGAAGACACTCTCAAGACAGCCATCACCACGCCTCTTGGCCTGTTCGAGTTCACTCGCATGCCATTTGGATTGAGAAGCGTTGCTCACATGTTCCAGCGATTCGTCGATGAAGTGCTTTGAGGTCTACCTTCGCGTTTGGCTACATCGGCGACACCTTAATTGCCAGCGCCTCTCCATCGGAGCATGCCAGGCACCTGCGTCAACTCTTTCAACGTTTCCAACAATGCGGACTTCAGCTGAACCCTAGTAAATGCGTGTTCAGTGTTCCGTCCCTCGACGTTTTCGGGCACCATATCGATCAAAACGGTTTGACATCACTCTCAGATAAGGTGCGCAGCATCCTCTCATTTCCTGCACCTCAAAGGATCACACAGTTACGAAGTTCCTTGGGAATTTTGAACTACTACCGTCGCTTTAATCCCCATTGTGCGACCATCGTTTCACTTTTAACCGATCTTCTCAAGTCCGACGTCAAGACGATCGATTTCACTCGCGAGGCCGAAACAGACTTCGCAGAAACCAAAAAAGCTCTCGCGGATGCCACCATGCTGCACCATCCACATTCGGATCCAAATACTGACTTAGTCGTAACGACTGATGCATCAAATACTGCAATCGGTGCTGTGCTTCACCAAATTGAGGACAATCGATTACAACCATTCGCGTTCTTCTCGCAAAAACTCCAGGCGGCACAGACAAGATACAGAACGTTTTCTCGTGAACTCCTAGCTATTTACTTGTCCATCAGTCATTTCCGTCACCTTTTGGAAGGACGACAATTTCGTGTGTACACTGACCACAAACCCTTGACACACGCACTTCATACCAAGCCTTGTAGACATTCACCCCGAGACATCCGCCATTTGGATTATATTTCTCAGTTCACAGCAGACATCCGCTTAGTGCGTGGAGTTGATAATGTTGTGGCTGATGCGTTATCCAGACCGGAAATCAACACGGTGCAGACAAAATTCGATCTTACGGAACTGGCAAACTTCCAGCGTGATGATCCATCTTTGCTCGAACTGCGCACGCCCTCCACACTCCAGCTCAAGGATTCTCCCCTACCTTCAGCCGATGGCACAGTCCTATGTGACTGGTCTACAGGTAACCCTCGTTTTATCGTTCCAACTTCCTACATGAAGGTCGTTTTCGATCATTTTCTTTCTCGTTCCCATCCTGGTATCCGTGCATCTCGCAAACTCATTTCTGCCAGGTTTGTTTGGCCCAGTATGAATTCTGACACTGCATTATGGACTGAACAGTGTTTACAATGTCAGAGAAACAGAGTCCACCGCCACACTTTTTCTCCCCCCAGTACGTTCATCGTTCCCGAAGTCCGTTTCACATATATTCACGTCGATCTTGTTGGTCCAATACCACCATCGAATGGACATAACCACTTATTAACCGTTGTTGATCGTTTCACACGCTGGCCGGTAGAAGTACTCATTTCTGACACCTCGGAAGAAAATCCTGCAAGAGTGCTACTTCAGCACTGGATTGCTACATTTGGTGCACCGTCTCCGTCACCACAGACCGTGACAACCAATTCCAATCGACTTTGTTTCGTGAGTTCACTAAACTGCTTGGCTGTAAACACATCACGACAACTGCATACCATCCTTCGTCCAATGGCATGTTAGAGCGCCTACACCGTCAACTCAAAGCAACACTGATATTACAGCCAAACCCTAATAAATGGAGCGACAACCTGCCACTAGTTCCCTTGGGTCTGCGGTCATCAGTCAAAGACGACCTCCACAGCACGTCGGCTGAGCTCGTTTTTGGTACCACCATATGCCTTCCAGGTGAGTATGTTCAACCCAGCACTGATGCCAGTCCTAACCCATCCCAATTTGTCCAACAACTCAAAGACCGTATGTCACCTCTTCGTCCAATACCCACTCGCTCATCATCCACACACGTTTTTGTGCATAGCGATCTATATACGTCACCTTTCGTTTTTATTCGTAACGATGCTGTTCGGAAAACACTTACACCACCGTATGACGGTCCATTTAAGGTACTTAGTTGCACAGACAAATATTTCGTGGTTCAGAAATCCGATAAGCCAGACACAGTTTCCATTGACAGACTAAAACCCGCGTATTTTGATACACCTCCATCACCAGCAACACCGACACCAACACCATCCACAGACACACCACCAACAATTCCTGTTGATGATCCACCCTCTATCATCACACCAGACATTACACCACACCCGTCAGCGCCACCACAGCAACAACCATCCCTGGTAACCCGCCGTTCCGGCAGAAACGTTCGACATCCTGTCAGATTTCAAGACTTTGTTAGTTGACGTTTTCCTTCGCTAACCGCTTCCTTTTTCTGTTTTATTATCGAGCGTTTATTTTGTACAACAAACGCTCTGGCGGGGGAGCTGTGTAGGTACCTGTACATTTCCGACTTTTTCATGATTTTCAACGTCCCTTGGTGCGACACTCCTTTGTTGTACCGACGTTTTAATGTAAAACACACACACCTTTTGGTCGTCATCACCGCGCAATGCAAAAAGGCTGTAAATAAATCTTTCATTCTGGCACGGTCTCATCTTCTGGTTTGGAGTGTCTTGGAATTATATCGGTCGGAACTGGCTGTGGGAAACAAAACATTTTAGAAGCCTCAACGGCGTCTCATGGCACTTCGCTCAATACCATCCTGTTCTGTTCAACGAATGGCTGTCAGACCAAACTGAACTGAAGACATTGGCGGATATTGGCTATTCGGCGCTCATTTCCTGATCACAAGAACACTGAACAACTGTGAGTTTGTGTCACACCTTTTGTTTCATTTTAATTCTTAATGTACATACCCTTTTGGCCTTTTTACCACCGCACGCTCCTCCACCCATCTTAGTTTGCTAGTGTCGTCTTAGATACTGTTGACAATAATTTAGTGTACCACACAGACAGAGTAGTATGCTACTGATCTAAAGAGACCAGTAATGCTACATGGATATCGCGCTCAGGGGCAAGCGTAGAGCGTACGATAAACCGGCACGAAGAAGGCGCAACATCTATACATCAAATCAGAAGGGGAGGAACAGCAATTCTTTTACTTCTCGTCACTTTCTTAAGTCCTTATATGCACACATTTCTTGAGGAGGGGGCAAGCATAGAAGGACAGGCTGGTTGGGGGAAGCTCAAATGGGAGCAGACATCGGCTGAAATGGTGTAAAGGTTCGGGGGAAATGTCAGCCATAAGAACTTGCCCAACCGCTTTTTAAACGTCTGCTTGCTCACAGAGTCGATGATCTCCTGCGGTAATTTACTCCAAAGCAAGACTATTATGTGCATAAAAACGTTCTTACTGACGTTTTTGTACGAGGACTAAGCTTGAATACCTTCTTAGCTTGCCCTCTGAAGGTGTCCATGCTCGAGGGCGTGAATAGCATTGTAATTGTGGTGTTCTGTTTTAACTTTGTCGAGGTCAAATTTGAATTCCGTACCGGCTCTACATCGTCTTCCGGTTTAGTCCTTCCATCCGTGAGTTGATGATCACTTTGAGCGGCTGTAGATGTTGTACCGTTGATTACTTGCAGAAGTGATCAGTAGATTGGTATTTTATCGTCGGAGGTATAATGGTTCCATGTAGTAAATGGTTGCCGGAGGGGTAGTTATCTCTGGTCTCATTTTTGACGCACTCAAGTAGGTTGTTATCGTGAACAAACACTAGCTGATCTTAAAGTGAGGTGGATTGATGTTGTCCGCGCTGTGAAGTAAGAATGTGTTAACTTGAGGGGTTGTGCGAGGGGTTACGGAATGCTTCCGGCAGCGTTCCGGTGAAATGCCGGACGATTCCGGCATGTGTCGCACGGCGCGTGAAACATGATTTTGGGTCTTTCTGTTTTCCCACCGTTCCCCGGACTTCACGGTGAACCGTTTGACACGTTTTAGAATACTGCCTCATATTATTCAGTTGTAGTGACTGAAATAAATTAGTGGAAGAGAAGCCGTACGAAGAAGAAAGAACTCAGCTGGTTGAAGTGCTCTGTTTGGGGAGAGGCCACTCTGTGGTAGCACCCCGCGCACAGCCCCAAGTTGCACTAGCTAAGTTAGAGCAATCTGTAGTCTTGTTACTTTTGTTTAAGGGACTTCACTCATGAACTCGACCGTTGAAGGCGGTGCTGAAATTCCAAGAAACGTGCTGTTCGGCCAACAGCCTTAAGCATGCCTACAAGGCAACGCTATTCCGACGTCTTCTCCAAAGCAGCAAGCAGTATTGAATAAGTTACTCATTTGAATACCAATACTGACTAAATTAGTAGCAACAGCTGAGGCTCTCGTTGAGAAAGCCGTTATCCCTAAATGACAGCCGCGAATAACAAATTTTTGTTTCTTATGCGGCACACTAACTTCCGTTATTAGTTATTCCTTTGGACTGCTTGCTACGTGCTCCACTGCCTGCTGACGATGGAAGTTCGCTTTCTAACTCCTTGGAAAATGCTTTTGTTCGGATCCGACTGTCTTCCGTCCAACGAAGGGGAATCTTGGAAGCATTCAGTGAACATATACCAAATGTATGCCAGGATGCAAGAAACTTGTTGGGTACAACAACGGAGTGTCTTATCGAAAATTGGGCTAACGGGCTTTACATCCATGTGAAACTGATTGACTTTCCGGCGAGACAGCTAACGAACCTTACCACGATCCTTAATGAGATCATCATTCAGCTGAATTATGATGGTACTTCAGTTTATCGTTTCTCAAACACAGCTGTGGCCAGTACTGTTGAGGGCCATCGAGCCTGTCTGCCTCCCAATTTTCATCGTGAGTTTTTATTGCGGTTTGGACAAACTGTTAAACGTATCACCTTTCATGGGTGATTATGTGACGTAGTTGAGCTAGGTGTTTACCGAAGTAATGCCGTTTAGCAGCAGGCTCAATAAATGCCAACTTTTGCCAGTGGCCCATGATACTCCGGCCCGGAGTTTAAATAAACAAGCGAAAGGTCCAACTGGTTGCTTTGGCTGTGATATGTGTATTCAAGCGGCTTGCATTATGAAAAGAGATGGCTTTTACCTACGTTAAATGCAAGCTTCGTGACGACGGGGCCTTTCGTGACATGTGGCGCTGAAAAAATCACATCGCTGTGAGTCCCTTTGTTTCCCTCCCCGTAGAAGTTTACCAGCTTTCCCATTGGACTACATGCACCTTTTCTGTTTGGGTGTGATGAATAAACCTCTGGATCTCTGGTTGCACGGTCCTCTCAATTCATTCTGCTAGCTTGGATAAAACAGCCCTCAATGACCTCGGTGATCGGACTCTCCTTTCACTAGCCACCACTCTGTGTGATTTCCACCAGATTTGTCCCCTCGTTCGTGATACTGACGGGTGGAAAGCCACGGAATTTCGTACATTCCTATTGTATTTGGGACCTGTTTGTTTGAAGGGCTTATTGAGTGAAGATGCGTTTGAACTTTTTACCCTGCTTTTGGCTGTCATCTACATTTTGTTCCCTTCAGTTTTATACTTAATGTGCAATGCCTCTTCAAAATCCACTTTGCCTCAGTTGGTACCAAAATTCTGTTTTTTGTAAGGTGCTTACAATATTACGTACGCGTGCATTCATTAACTCACCGACTCAGAAATGTTTTTAATCACAAGAGGCTGAACAAATTTTCCTTTTGAAACATCTACGCAATTTGATGTCTAGTATTCATGGTTCGAGGAACACCGTCCAACAGCTGTGTCGCCGTTTGTGCGAGCATATTACTTTGGACAGCCCGGATTCCACTGCCTACACACAGAATGACTTCGGACAACCGATCCACCCTTTCCGTGGATGCAGAAACATTGTCCTAGTAAACTGCATTATCTTGCTCCCAACCGTCGAAACAACATTGCTATCGCTGATTGTGAACCGGTTGGAATTGCCGACATATAAGAGGCATCAGTTAGTGCGAAGTACTTTAAAAACCTGTGTCAGTATTTCAGTGGACCCGCCCACCCCAACCACCTGTATATATATTCCGTTGACGGACCGCACGAGGACACTGTACAGCTTGCTGTAGGTGGAGTTGTTAGTCAATACTTTCTTGTATCTGTTGGCAGTCTTCATATAATTATATCCATATTACGTTCTCTTAACTTTTGACGTTTCACTAAGTGATATGTATCTGGTGCTTGAAATTTATAATGAATAATAACGCTATGCATCGCTAAATGCTAACCGTCGTAGGTGTACCTTGCGGTTGTTTTCTGTTGTGATAACTCCGCGGACGTCGTCCACAGTAGCTGGTTGGTGGATGGCAAAAGAGTACTCCGGCCCAAGTCGACCACTTTCCAGGCTTATCACAGATTGTTTTTGGAAGGCTTGAAATTGGCAGATAATGTTACAGATTATGAATTGTATGAGACAGGTCACTCGGGTAGAGTTGAAGTATACTTTATTGCTGTCGGATAACCCGAAAGATTCAGTGGACTTCTGGAGGAGGTTCGTCCGTGAAACCGGCAAATCAGCGTCGTCGGATGATACATTAATGATTACGCCCTTTGCTGGGCACTATTCGGTTGGTCTGAGGTGGGTTATAACTTCAATCCCTATTCTTCAATAGTATCCGTTACTTTCCCATCGGATGAGAGTTCTGGAGAACTCCCTCTAGCTCGGCTGATTAGTGTGAAATTTCTCGTACAATCACCAATGTCTCCAGGGCCAGTTTGGGACTTAGCCCATCCCTCACGAATGTAGATGAAAAGCAGCTTTCCTCGTCACGCCTCTAAGCAGTCCGCCAAGACTGAAAAATGAGGGGAACCGCTGCAGTATGGGGGAAGAAGCCACATTTGTCACTCCGAGGTTAGTGGCTTTGTTGTCCGGGAAATGGTGGCATTTCATACAGCTGGTTCTACCAATTAATCACTAGTCAATTGGTCGGTCAGATGCAGGATTTTCTTCAAAGTTGACAAGATGATTGCAATAAAAACTTCACTTCTGACATCCGAACTATACGGAGAGTATTGTTTTCTGACTGAATGGTCTGCGGATCTACCATTCTTTGCTGATAGGGAAAATTGGCAGTTTACTTGGTCGTGGTGAAGGAGGGGTGGCATCCACCTACGAGTCCCCAGGACAAACGATGAAGCCTAACTAAATAAGCTGGAAAAATACCTGGAAACAAGCAAAGGTTTTAACTGCCCCGCGAGATGTGCAACTGGTTAAACTCACAAATGAATGTGGACTGCCTACTGCCCCAGGTTGGCACGGATCGCGGATCAGTCATGCAATGAATGTTGTCTTTGCTAATTTGGGAAGGTCTGGCCCTACGGTGTAGTCGAACCGAAAGGCCCGAAAAATTATCAATCGGAAGTTATGGATTTCCTCACTCTGCGATATGTAATGCTGTTTCATTACCACCAAAGCTAATTTCATAGAAACGGTCAAAAAGACCACTCGGTTCCAAAAGGTCCCATCTTTAGATTTTGAGAGCGCTATAAAAGGTTGGCTTACGGATGCCTAAGATCGGGGTTTCGGTAGTCGGGGAGCCGGGTCACCTCAAACTCCTCCGTGAAACACGCCTACCACAAAACATATCTCATTTGTGTACTACAATATACCAATTTTCACGTTATTTATTTACTGTGCAATCTGTGCTGAGTTCATATATATATATATATATATATATATATATATATATATATATATATATATATATATATATATATATATATATATATATATACAGCATGTTGTTCACTATGCCAAACCGTTGTTCTATTTGAATTTTGGGTTGCTGATCTGGCCGGCATGTAATATGACGTTGCAAGAAAAATTGCAACCTCTTCAAGTACAATGACCTTCATAAACGTTAGTCATTGTCGGTTACCTCTCAGTTTTGAGCCCCCTGATGCTTTTACAAAGGTTTGTTTCCGATCTCAATTGACAGCCTAAAGCACTGGCTATACATAAGAGTTACTTATTGCAAATAGGCCATTGATAAGAGCGTTGTTGTTGAAGGAGGATATTTAGGGCTTTTCGCTAATGCAGTTTCCTGGCTAGAGATTCTAAGCACCACTGGATGGCAGCTAACAAAGCGGTAGTAATGTAGGAATGGGATGTGTAATTTAGAGGTATGTAGATATTGAGCGTTGATTGGAGTACTTTGATTTTTTGGCTTTCCACCGTTTACCGTACCGGCCCCGGCAGGGTACCGATAGCGTTTCCGGGAAATCACCATCATATTGCCGGAAAATCACAGGAACTCTACCGGCCCTTCTCCGGAATCGGTCCGGTGCCGGTCCGGATCCGGTGTTCTGTTAGGGGGTGTTGAAGTCTTGGAGTATTTTTCGGGTACAAGGCTTGAGGCCAAATAGTTCCGGATGCAGTATTTATTTTCTTCTCGTTAGGGTACATAACTTAAAGAAACTGGGTGGCCTGAGGTAGCATACAAGCGCAAGATCAAGAAAGCTCTTGAGTCGAAAACGAAAAAACAAATAAATACATATGTATTCATGTCTGGTCCTTTATTTTGCTTTTGCTCTGACTGGTAGAAGCGAAAAAGACGTAAAACAACCCGAAAGCAAGACTGATTAGAGGGGAAGAATAACTTGGGAGCAGGCCAGGACCCGACCCATGGTGACTATCTACAAGAGCCTTAAAGGTTGCTTTGGATGATGCTTCTATTATTTCGTGCTGAAGGTTTTTCCCGCAGTCGAAGAATTCTTGGAGCAGAAATACGCAAGGACGGAGCATGAACAGTTCCTTACAGTGACCCTTTAGATTTTCTTAGCTTGGAGGTGAAATAATCGGTCTACCGGATTCGCATAGAATGATCTGTGCATAAGGAAAAAATCTTTTCGGTCTAAGGGATGGAAATTCAGTTCGGTCAGACTAGCTGAGTAGGAGGCATATTACTCACCACGCACCATCTTCTTCGCTCTTATCTGGCCTCTTTCCAGCGGGTCTCGAAACCTGGCTAGACCTGTGTGTGTCAAGTTACTGCCATATTCTATCTCTGGACGGAAGTACGTTCCGGAGAGAGAAAAGAAGTCGTGAGTAGTACTGCATTGTATCTGGGTGACGGGAAAAAATTCCCCCGGAAGCACACGACCGGTTTCGCGGTTGTTGCCGCCCATCAGGTATGCGTACCCGGTAAGCTTCCGCCCAATCTTCCTTATACTTGAGCACTCCACATTTGGTTGAGAGCTGTAATATTGTTTGAATCGAATGGAGCGAGCGTAAACGGGCAGTCCACTTCTGGAATCACAAGGTGTTTCATCCAAAGTTAATTCGCCGGTTAACACGACTAACCTTCAGAACGAGGACACATGGCCCCAAGTATGGATTTCCGATATGAATAATGTGGCACTGTATCTGGGGCCATGTGTCCTCGTTCCGAAGGTTAGTCGTGTTAACAAACGAAGTAACTTTGGACGAAACACCTTGTGATTCCAGAAGTGGACTGCCCGTTTACGCTCGCTCCATTCGATTCAAACAATATTGCAGCTCTCATCCAAATGTGGAGTGCTCAAGTATAAGGAAGATTGGGCGGAAGCTTACCGGGTACGCATACCTGATGGGCGGCAACAACCGCGAAACCGGTCGTGTGCTTCCGGGGGAATTTTGTCCCGCCATCCAGATACAATGCCATGCTACTAACATCGAAGATCCATACTTGGGACCTTGTGTCCCCGTTCTGAAGGCTAGCCGTGTTAACCGGCGAAATACCCTTGGAAGAATCGCCGTGTGATTCTAAAAATGGACTCCCCTTTCATTCAGGCTTCATTCGATTCGAATGAGATTACAGAGATGGAAGTCACTTTTGACTTGTGAAGAAAGGAATGCCTATTCATGTGCAGAACTCGGAAACCAGATTGGCTGAATTTTCCATGATGAGCAAAAGAAGGAAGGTTTTATTGAGCCGGAATCTTAGTATTTCGTGCTGGTCTACATTTCCGACCTGGGTGATAATAATAATAACGTTTTATTTCGAGAACGCCCGAGGCATGCCGATTGCATGATCTGCTGTTTACAAGTGATGGAATGAACAAACAAAACCCTTAAAGATGTGGAAATTAGCATGACAGGAGTTGAAAAAATGGCTAAGAAGGGGGAGTTACGTGGGATGATAGTAGGGCGAATGTATGCACACCAAAGAAAATGTACTGAGCTTAAATGGAACCATGGGCGGATTCAAATGGACGCCCGGTGAGTTTGAAAAGCCAAGGTCAGGTGGGGGTATACACCAAACATCCGGGCGCGGGCAAACGCTACTTTTGGCGCATCTTTCAAACATGCGCGATAACTGATACTCATTTTGGCGAATTAAACAGCGAACGGTAACTACACTATCATAAATATAGAAAAAGCTGAAGTTTCCCTTCGAAAACCCGAAAATCATTCTGAGAATCTGAAAAACTCTTCTACGTATCGCGACCTGAGCGAGAAAATACCGCAGTTCCGGCACCCAGAACCGCGCCCGCAGCACCAACAGCCATTGCGGCCAATGACGGTGCTGACCTTGATCACAACGCTTAGATACCCTTGTGGCACACGTTCAAACAAAAGTCGCACCATAACATTTCACATCAATCTCGTTTTCTACGGGCACCGATTCATCTGTTCCAACCGTTCCACATATAACAGTCCCACATCTTCAGTCGGGCTATATTTAAGCCCGTATGTTTAGACACTATCGTCAGGCGAGGGATCGGGCTGGTCAGTATAGGGACATCTGAAATCTGACTGATATACACGAGAAAGGCTAGAAATCGGCTTAAGAAACTGTAATAGTTGGAGACGATGAGGAAAATGTAAAATTCACTGCAAGGGATTAGGTGGCAACGAAGCAATGGTACTCTGCAATAGATGGTCGGCGAACAGGGCACAAAACCTATTGCAAGACAGGGAGCGAGCAAAGGTGAATCAGGTGTAAAAATTGTTCATAGAAATTGGACACAGTAGATGTGGGTTATAGATGTAGAAGATATGCAACCATTATTGGATGCACATCGTGGCGGTCGGCGGGATGATGGCAAGAGAGGTGGCCTGTGAGGAACTACAGGATACAGAGCGAATGCATATATACATATGTATGCTTGTTTATATATATACAAGAGAAGCCGGATCAATAACAGTGGAGTCCTAGAAAGAAATTGTCAGTTATTAGGAGGGACAGGTTAGGTTAGGTCGAACGTTTGTAGAATTAACTTTGGAATATCGTGGTGAATTATCTTCATGACAGGTGAATTTGGCGGATCAACAAAGAGAGTGAAAGATGCGGAAGCACAGAAACGACGACGACTGAAGAGCGGTTCAATAAAAGGAGAGTTGAAGGAAAGTACCGAAGAAAACAGGTAAGAATGGGTCGAATAACCTGATTTATGTAGGTGAGACATATGGTGTCGGTCAAGAACGGGAGGAACATTAATGAATGGGCTCTCATTATTCAGCAGGAAGATGGTGGCGATGGAGATGGCTATAGCCACCTGTGCAGAGCGACTGCTCATACAAAGTGGAGAAAGTTACTTGGGAGGTGGAACTGTCCGTCGTGCAAGATGCGGCAGCTGTGACGGCAAACAGCTTGAGAGAAGAATGAGCAAAAAGGGTACCAGAGGGTAATGGCAGATCAAAAGGACCGAAGCCTTGAATGAGAACCATGACGAAACAGTGAGTTTACATTAAGTGGCAAGTGAAAAGCAGAACGGTCCAAAAGGCACGCCTAAAATGCCTGTGGCAAACAGTAGACGAAACGGGAGATTGGAGCAAGGGCCGAAAACGACAGGTGAGACATAGCCAGTGAGATCATCTCATTGCAGGAAGAACACGAAAAAGGCAGGGAGAAAAGAAGCACCGGGACAGGTAAACCGGTGGACGAACAAAACGCATGAATAATGAATGTGCGTCGGAGTCGGAGACATGGAAGTTGGGAGCCGCGTGCATGCCGGCAGTTGTACAAGTGGATGCAAATGGATGATACTAATCGGAGCGCTGCCAAGTGGAAGGATCCACACAGGGATCGCGGAGCCAGGCAAGGAAAATAGAATGTTAGTCACTGTATAATAAATGTGGCTGTGAGTGAAGCAGAGTTTGGAACGGCAGTTCTAATATGAGAATTGGCCATGGATGTGGGTGGGGCTGGCGTGTAATGGTATTAGGCATAAGAAGGGAGAACTAGGGAGGGTTTGACAGAATGGTAGGCAGTGAGGCATAAGCATGCAATCGATGAGCTTTGTAGGCCAAGGGTGATAACAAATGAATAGGTACTACAAGCCGGCAACGCCGACATTGGTGAAGAAATAAAATATTGGCGGTCTTCGGCAGAGTAAAGTGGTCAGGACGATAGTGAGGTGCAATGAGAGGTAACACAGCGAGAGTCGACATGAGCATAGACAGGATGGGTAGGTTTGCATACCGTAGGAGAACGAAGAAATGGATGTGATAGGAGCGATAGGTGGGCATACAGTGGAGAACCAGGATGGTTGGAGCATGCGGTCTGCAGCTGACAGCATTGGAATGTGCGATCCGCAATCGGTGCCAGTGGGTGGGACTGGCCGTGCGCTGGACACCCAACCTGAAAAACACTTCGAGGTGAATACAGGGTGTGCGATCCACCAATCTCTTTGCGCTCGCACATCGTTGCAGACGACCTGAACGCCCGATGTGCGCCGGCCAAAGCGGTGGACCTGACAGCGCCCCGCACCGTTGGGAATGGCACCAGTGTTTATTGACGGCTATGCATGTGGGGTGTAGTGCAACTGTGAATGTGTGAGATATAAGTTCGGCGGTCGGATGGTCAGGTTACAAGGGGCACAAGAGGACGTGGCCAGCGGCTAATAATTGACCAAACAGCGGCGTTATCCAGGCGCGTATACCATCGTAGAGGGTGAAATGCACGTAAGGAGAGAACTGGAAATGGAGAGCAGATAAAAAAGCAGCAGTCAGGGTGTGCCCCTGCTGTGGATCAACCGTTAATGGAGGCATATGAAAACCAGTAAAGGACGAGGCATGAGAATGAAAGAGACTACGGGGGTAGGTGGAAGCAAAGTGGTTAAAGTTAATTGGCAGTTCAGTTTGTTCGGTTCATTAAGGAAATGGCCATAGGTAGTCTGACGTTGAGAACTCAGCCAGATAGATGAAACCCTATCGTTGATTGTGCCCTTAATTGAAGGGAGCAGGGTCGGAGAGGGGGTGGGTCTTAGAAATCGAAGCCCCTCTCGTAAGCTATTTCTTCTGCCATGCACATATTAGATAACTGCAGTGCAAGGGTGATGCTGAGATATGGGATGAGTGCCGACAGAAATTGGGACTTGGTTTGTGAAGCTCGAAGGGTGATGGGCAACGTGTTCCAGACTTTGAAGTAGACAAGAAGGAAAAAGAGTGACCGTATGGCCGACTTAGCTATACTAGAAGGGACAGTAAAAGGCCTGTGCCAAAGTGAGTAGGAGGTTTCACGGGAGAAGCTTACTGGGTCAAAGGAAAACGACCGGTTATGGAGTAAGTTATAAAAAAAGACTAAGTTTAGTCTTAAGCGGCGGAGCCAGAGTGGGTCAGGATTCAGATTTTGGCATCGTTCTCTATAGCTTAAAGAAGTGGACCAGCCGAGTAGTTATTTGGTGAAACGCCTTTGTATGCTTTCAATCGCAACTCTGTCAAATTTCGTCATGTTAGAAAGTATTATTGGGCAGTATTCGATCAAAGGCCTGACGTGTGATTTGAAGATGCTAATGATGCTGTCTCGGAGACGAAAGAAGCGGAAGAGAAGGGCCACACTTCTTCTAGCCTTGGCCGCTTGGATGGCGGCGTGCTCAGAAAAGTTAAGGGAGCAGGAATAGTTGAGGCCCAAATCGCGGATAGTAGGTTGACTAGCTATTGGGGACCCACCAAAAGTTAAGGATCCGGGGGGCAGCTGGAACTTGTAGGTTAGGGCCTCGCACTTATCAGTGGAAAAGCTCATCCTTCAGGTGTGGCACCAGCGGTCAAGTGCTGCGAGGTCAACGGAAATGTTGCAAAGAGAAGGGATAGCATCATTAGAAGTGAAAGAGTGAACTATTTTTATATCGTCTGCAAACAAGAATTGCGTGCCGTGGTGTACTAGATCCAATGCGTCATTATTGTACATCAGAAATAGGGGAGGACCCAGTATGCTTCCCTGTATAACGCCGCTTGTAACAGGTTTCGGTTTAGAAGTATGTCCGTTGGCGAGGACCACTTGCAAACGATGGAAAAGATAAGATTTCAGTCAAGAAAGCAGCGGGTCACAAATGCCGAATGAACGCAATTTGAAGATAAGAGGCAGGTGTGGAACATGGTCGAAGGCCTTCGACAGATCTGGGTGGACAACTACCAATGCCTGCCTGATATCAACAGCCTTAGTGACTAGGTTGAGGAAGTCAAACTGACATGTGATGCATGATCCCGATTCGAGGAACCCGTGCTGCCTATCGCTAAGAAGGTTAGAAGCGAGAAGATGGGTGGTAATGCCATCTTTGATAATCGGTTCCATTATTCTGGAAATGATAAGGGTATGGCTGATGGGACGGTAATTAGCGAATTCGTGGACAAGTCCTTTTTGTGTCGTGGAATGATGACTGAACGCTTCTAGTTCGACGGTACCAAACTAAATTTGAGTGACAAAGTGAATAGATTCAGTAATAAAAGTGGAAGGTACGATCCACCGTTATTTATTGCAGCTGGGGGCAACCCGTCTGGTCCAGGACGTGCAGATGCTTCAAAGCGTGAAATGAGCCTGGAAATAACGTTAACTTTAAAGGTTAGGGTAGATAAAGAAGAGCTGGTAATAGCCAGAGGATTTGGGGGTGCTGTGTCTGAGGGAAGGGCCATGGAATTGGCGAAGTAATGGTTGAAGGCCTCAGCGATATCAGAAGGGGAGGTGGCCAAAGATTTATTCGGTAACACAACACATTGGATCATAGCATCCGTTGCCGAATTCCTAGATTTGTGTAGGAGTGAGAGTTTCAATGCTTTATTGGAATGCCCTATGGCTTTGGTATCTTTGTTGTGGAGCTGTTTTTCCTTTAGGTGCCTGATAATATCAGTAAGACGCGTTAGTCTCGTGAGAAGAGAGAAGTCGTGGTTTTGGAGATAGTCTTTGCATCTTAAGGTACTTTCGTTGGAGGGATGCAAGCTTGGACTTCCTAAAGGAGGAGTTTTGGGTCATTGGGCTAAGTTTCAGGAGGCAGTTTCCCATATTAAAGTAAAAGTGATCAGCCGCTTGTTGGGGGTCAGCCGTCAGAAAAAACTGCTCCAATCTTGGTTACGGATGAGATTGGGCAGAGGGTTCCAATTTAAACGGACGGGATTGTTGACTGGGGTCAGATAGTCTGATGTATAAGGATGGAATAAAAGATTACCGGCCACTATCTTATAGTCGCTATCCGGAAATTTATTCAGAACGGAAACCGAAAAGTGGAAAACGATGTGGGTGAATAAAAGATCCAGTATGTTGGCGTTTCTAGTAGGGGTTTTAACGTGTTGCACCCAGCCCCCAATGTGAGTATGGGACACAAAGTCTATTAAGTTGGGAGGTGCTGTGAGGTTCTCCACGATATTTTAGGCCAGTTAAAATCACCGGCTATGATTTTCGCTGCCGAAGGTGGTAGTGAAAGGTAATCAAAGGCTTCAGTTAAAGGAGTTAAGTATGCAATAGTAGATGAGGGCGGGCGGTGGACACAACCAACGTGCATGACTACAGTTGAGAACCGAATTGTGAGCCACAGAGAATCCGCAATTGAGTCGAGTGTGTCATGTATGATGGGGACTACTGAAAGGGCTTGCTGTGCGTACACCAGGCACCCACCTCCGCGTCTCTCGATCCTTTTTACCCCAAAAACCTTGTACCCTTCGAGCATAATTTCGCTTGTGCTGGTGTGTTTGGTGAGCTAGGTTTCAGTAATGAAGATGATGCCAAGACTGGAGGTTATGACATAATTTTCTAAGTGATGAAGCTTATTTAGGATGGATCGCTAGTTAAATAAGATGAACGACAACCCACTCATGTGGAAGTGAGTGTCAGGGTCAAGTAACGTACGGGAGTTGTTGGTCGGAGGAAGTGCACGGTGAGGGGCGTGAGTTGGAGCTGTTACTGAAGAGAAGGAAAAGTGAGCTTTGGATGCCTCCTCGATGGTTTTGGAAGAATCAGCCGCGGACGAACCGGAAATAATTAGTTTTGGGCTATTACGAAGTGAAAGAGAAGACCTTGGACGAAGTAGTCCTGCCACTTGTCCTGATTCGTTGGGATAGTTCGATGCTCCAGTGCAGTGATAGAATACTTGGTTAAGGAAGGTATTGGCTTGCCCACGTGACAACCTTTGTATTGGTTGTTGTGTGGTAAGAACGGGCCTCAGAGGGTAGGGACTAGAAGAGTTTGGGGTGGCTTCGCCGCCCATCGATGCGACTTGCCGGGTGGGATAGGACAGGAATCGGCGGTTGGTAGGGGGGGGTATATGGATGTCATTTTCGAAGGAGGTAGTGGTAATACGCAGTGTAACGTAGTTGGCCTTCGGAGTTCGGTGTGCTACCGAAGGTATGAACGACAGGTAAGGTGCCGGAATTGAAAAGTGGTTCGCCAGGGCTAGAAGAGACGAAAGATTGTGGGATTGTATGCCACAGGGTGGGGAAAATTTACTCGAAGGGGGTTTGTGGATGTATCCTTCGCGTAAAACGACTGTGGTGGGGCAAAAAGAAAAGTTTGGTATGGTAAAGGAACTAGCGGGATAAACTGTGGCGGCACGGAAACGTTAGGAAATGAAGAGCTAGGCAGATGCAGGTTTGAATAATAGCTGTGAGGTGCTTTGCGAGCACCTTCCGTATAAATGCACGTAGAGCGGGGATTTCGCAGGGAAAAATTACGGTTTGGGAAACTATCTATTTTGGAACAGAAACTGTAGGTCCCGGCATCAGTGACATCTCACTGGGGTGTCTGTTTGGTTCTAATCTTTGCATGACATTAGGGGTGCAGCCTGATGATATAAGGCGGTCGTTGCCTAATGATATAAATGTTGAGGCCTTCAGTAGGGATGGAGCGTGGGTTGCCAAATTCTGGATTTGCGGCCATGTGTTACCGTTGGTATTGACACACTGCATTAGAAGCTGAGTGTAGATCGTTACCAACTTTCGGTTCATTGGTGATAATTTAGATTGCAACGGTGAGGTTGTGTTCTTAGGTACGCTTCTTCTTGGGAGCTTGTTTACGGGAGTATGCCCTGAATTCTGACGGGTTTGATTCGAAGGAAAATGACCTGGCAATAATATGGCGCGGTCACGCGGATGGGTTTTAGTTGTGGCTATGTGGGGTAGACAAGAATGACCATACTTTGATTCATGTGTCGCCTAGGGAGAGTGATTCAGAGTTGTTAGGTCAGGGAGGCTACGCGACTAAGGTAGCTGCTTCTGATGCACAGAGCTAAGCTGTCTGGCAGGACTCGGTGGATTCTAGTCCCAGGCATCTGCAACACTATCGACGAGCCTAGGGCGCTTGGAGACTGGTGGATTTGGAGAAGGCCCAGGCGTTGCTTCAAGGTCTACATCAGACAGTTGTTGGCTGATAGACGTTGGTTGTATGGAGTAGGTTAGGGGAATGACGGCGTTAGGTGTCTTTCGGGCAGATTCCTGCCTTGGATGTTTGCGAGAGTTCGACTTTCTCAGCACTTCTCTTTGTAGTGGCGTTTTGTCGGGTGCTATTGAAATGTTCTTGTATGGCGAATTAATAGCAATAACTGTTTGTTTATGAATAAACTCACTGGCTGTCAGTGAGTCCGGAAATTGGAAAAGTAGGGGGCATTGGTGTCGTTGTGTTTGTTTGCGTAGTCTGCTGCTGCGGCATATCACACGATCCATGTTAGCGGCCTTCAGCAAAGTGCTGCTGACCATGTTGAGTGGGGCCCTATCGGGAATGGTAAATACAATGGCGTGATTCCAGTTTCGTATTCGTTTTGAAACCTCTGCTTATATGCTGTCAGTGAAGTTACACGTGGCAACTAAGTTATTGGCCGTAGTTACCATAGAGGGCTCGAGGAGTTGAGCCAGTGGTGTCAGAATTCTGGTGGCTCTGTCAAGAGCTTCAATCCGCGATTCGAGTGAGCTAACGTGTTGTAAGAGGCTGTCAATCTTGCTATTTGCGTCATCATGGATGTTCGTTAATGAGACGGAACATGGCGTAGTGATTGGGAGACGTACGGCTACGCGTGGCAAAATCTTACTGGCCGGTCTGCTTCTTTTGGAGTTCTGCATTGTGACTGCAGGCTTCGGATATCCAACTAGTTTTATTGAAAATTTAGCGACTGCAAAGAGCCTAGATACGGAACGGAGCTGAAATTCTATAGGGAGTCACCCAGGATGTTTGCAAACAGGGTTGACCAGGTGGTTCCACTGTTTGGACGAAGGGGGGTTAGAGTTTTAGCCAAGGAGGGAACGACGACTAAAAGGGCTGATTCGGCAAACAATCGCTGAGTATTTTATCGACGGGCTCACGAGGGTTGACTTGGGGCAGGTAGAGGTCTAGATTTTTTATTAAAGGCTTGTGTGGATTTTTCGCGGTAATACGTTATGGACCCACGGTGGTGTGTCACAGTTATCGCCACGGGCTATTTGACGCTTTAGAGTAGATAAAGATTATTGCTAGGAGCTAAGTAAAAACAGGCCTCAACGATGGAAAAAGGAAAAAACGAGATAACCTGATATATACGTCAAGTTGACCTTGACCAGATTTGATACTACTACTAGTAATAATAAAAATAATAATAGTTTATTTTGGAGACGCCCGAAGCATGCCTTATGCTTGGGCAAAGTTTTACAAGGGACAAAACTCATGAAAAATTTGAAAATACATAACAAAAAGGGGATAGGAAGAAATAAGGGAGATCTGAGAGGAGAATAAACGTACGCACACTAGGAAGCAATGTGGGGAGTTTAAGTGAACCCGGTGATGGATTCAAATATGGGCCCGGTGAATTTGAAGGTCAGGGTCAGATGGAGAAAGTCAAGGATTGAACTACCATCCACAATATGAAGGGGGGAAAAATTAGCTAGTTCTTGGAAATTCTTCAGGGGATTGAATGTTTTCCAACTTCAATCAAAATTTTAGGTGACAGATGTGCCATCAAACTACTCCCAAAAGCATATATGGCCCAAGTAAGGGTCTTTTTCAGTATTTTACTAGCCTTTTATTATCAAGGTCACGCCTTTTTCCAGCTAAATTTCTAGGCGCGAAAACAGTTCAAACGTTACTGTGGCAGTTTCATTCTTCCTTACCTCAGATGGAGCCGCTGGCTTAGCCGAGTGGGGGAGAACGGGGCCTGGGGGTTCTACATGAGGAGGACTGAAAATCGACATGAGGAACTACCGTTACGAGAAACGATGAGGAAAAAAGGCAAAAAAAGGAAAAAAAATTGAGTTATCTATCTCGGGACTAGGTAGCGATGAACTATGCGTTATTGTAATAAACGGACGATGTCAATTTGAAAATAGGGAGCTGGAATGCAAGACGTAAAGAGTGAGTCAGATGACATCAAGGCCGAGGAAGGATCGAGATACGGTAAATGTGAGGCACAGTTGTGGGCCAAATGGACGCATATCATGAGAGGCGGTAACGTGGTGGCAAAAAACTGAAGGAGGCAGAGGAAATATGTGGATACAAAAATATATATGTATGTATATATATCGGCAGGAGCAAATAGCAATAAACTGATGGAACACGGAAGTAGCAGTGGTTGGACGAGACAGGTAGGTGCGGAGTGAACTTGGATAAACCGTGATGGATATTTTTTTATGACAGGTGAACATAGGAGATCAACAGCAAAAGAGAACCAACTCTGGAAGCACAGAAGTGATGACTGTTAGCAGAGGTTGATAAACAAGGGAATATGAAGGAAAGGATAGACGAAAACAGGTAAGAGTGGATCTAACAGTTTGACTATTGCAGGTGTGATATGTGGTGACGGTCAAACATGGGTGAAGCATTATTAAGTGGACGTACATTATGCAGCCAGAAGATGTCCGTGAAAATGGCTGGAGAACGCCGAGCGACTGGAAGTACGGGATGGTTGGAGAGGTGTAAAAATCACAGGTGAAAGGTAACTTGGAGGTTAGAAGAACTGCGGTGAGAAGATGCATCAGTTGTAACAGTGAATAACATGGAAAAGAGGTGAGGAAGTGGAGGATCAGAAAATTCAGGTAATGGCAGATCACATGGTTTGGAACTGTAGGTGGGAGTCATGACGTTACGGTGACATTGAACTGCGTGAAACGCGGAAAAGCGGCGCGGCCCGAAAGGCACAATGAAGATGCCTGTGGCGAGTAACGTGGGAAGCAGACGAGTGTTGACCAGAAAATACCAGGTGAGAGATGATGAATCAGATAGTTTCACTGTAGATGACAAGATGAAGACCGAGAACAAGGATGGAATCCGGACGGGGAAGCCTGTGATAGAACAAAAATGCACGAAAAGTAGCTGTGTTTCAGATTTTGGAGAAAGGAAGTGGAGAGTTGCATGCTTACAGGCAATTGCACCAAGGGACTGAGTTAGAAGTTGATGATCGGTCCAGTGCCTAGGAGGACAATCCACAGAAGAATTACGGATTCAGACATGGAAAATATGGAGATGGTAAAAAGATAATACATTCGGTCGTAAAAAATGCAAAGTTTGGAACGGCGAGTTCTTATATGGGCTTGGTCGTGGTTGCAGATGTGTCTGGGGGGTATAAGATCGACAAAAGAGGATATCGCAGAATGGTAACTAGTGAGATATGCGATCAGTCAGCTTTATAGGCGTACGGAGGTACCAATTGAATACTGATTAGGAGCCGACAGGGGCGAAATGGGTGGAAAAGAACATATTTTGGGCTTGAGAGGAGTAAAATGAGCGGGGCGAGGGTGACATATGCCACTGCTTGATATCATGCAGTGAGGGTTGTCACTGTGAAACACGATAGGAAAAAAAACAAAAGGATTGGTGTGCATACAGAGGTAGAACGACACGGGAGGGAGGTGGTAGGGGTGCTGACAGCAACGATAGATGAGCGAAAAGTGGCGGAAGAATGGTAGGAGCATGCGGTCCGCAACGGGCAGTGACACATGCGGTAGAGTGAGAAGAGTTGGAGCGTGCAATCCGCAATCGGTGCTAGTTGGTGGGGCTGACAGTGGGCTGGCCACCCAATTTGGAAAAGACTTTGTGAAGTGGACACAGGAGGTGTGACCCACCAACCTAATTGCGCTCGCACATCGTTGCAGATGGCCTGCACGCCCGATGTGCTCCGGCCAGGGCCGTGGATCTGACCGCCCCCGCACCGTTGAGATTGGCTTGAGTGTTCACTGATGGTTGTACACAGGGCTGAGCACCCACGATAAGGATATATGGTCCAGGACCTACTAAACAGGTTGTGGGACTTTGGACAGCAGAGCCAACGGGAACAGCGATCGACTGACGACCATACAGCATTATTATTCAGGCGCACCAGCCAGAAAAGTGGTCAATGTAGTGCCCGAGGTGGTTGACCGGCATTGAGGAAAACTGGCATGGGGAATGAGATAGAGAGACGCAGTCTGGGTAAAGCTCAGCCGAGGATCAAAGGTTAAAGGGAAGAAAAACAAACGTGAAGCACAGACTCATCAAAGCACAGGATCCCTAAGACAGATTGAGGCCATTAAACGTGAGACTAAAAAAGGAAAGGCATAACCGCGGCTGAGATTTCAATGGGGAAGTTGGTACTTCATCTAGTGTAGTCATCCAGTAGACGAAAAGATTAGGTTTTGTATGAAATTACGGAGGAAATTTAGCTGGGGAATAGAGTAGAGGCAGAATTGGCGACTTCATAACTGGGTGTTGAGCCACGCTAAGTGAGATAAATGAGACTAGATTTTCCAGTCCAAAATTGCAGAGGTGGTGAGGGAATTATATGTGGTGGGATCTGGTGTGGAGAAGAGGCAGCGCAAGCAAAAGGATATCAAGGAGTGTCATGCTAGTGCCCATTCTGTTGTTATAGAGTGGGGGACAGAAAAGAAGGTGAGACGTTGAAGGAGCGAGACGTACTTGGATCAAGTGGCTGCAGAGCGAACAATTTTTTTCAATGAATCGAATACGTGCTCTTACAATTCATATGGGTGAAGTAACATTGGAATGCGTTAGCGATTGGCCGGAGTAAAGGTCATTGTCATATCGTTAGGAAAGACGGGGTTGGTGGTGAGGGGTGTCTTTATCGTGTGCGTGTTGCTGTGAGTGTTTCACTCCCACCGTCAGGAGTGGTAATCGATAGTGGACTTTTGGGTTTCGGTCGGCGATCCGTGGTTTCCGGTTTCGACCAGGGCAGCTGGAGAGCCTGAACCAATGGCTTTTGTGCACATAGATTAGGGCTTAGTAAGCGAATGGGGATTGCCTTTGCTGTATGACTATTCAGACTATACATGGATCAGTAAATAGATGAGGATTCCTACAAAAGAAACCAGAATGACGAAAACGAGTACTATAGAGAATGGTGGGGTAGATAGGCCTCAATATTGGCCCATTAGAAGACGGACCAAGGCAAAGCTCAGTCTATGACACGTGAGACTAAAAGAACGGACACGGTGAACCATGGATCCAGGATCCAGAAAAATGGTCGGGATTTATGTCAAATATGATCGAGGCGCATTTGTGGTCATTGATTAGCTGGCCTCATTTAGAAGCCCAACCATTTGCTGCAACCATGACCCCGAGAACTTCTGTTGGATCAGATTCCCATGTTGCCACGTCGTCCAGATCAGGCCACAAGACTCACGGCTTTGGCCGGCGTAGTTCCAGATTCCTGGACTTCAGTTCTTAGACCTCCAGGAGGTCCGAACGTCGCTGTTATTGATTGGCGGACTGCAAGGAACAGAATGAAAAGTAGGTTTGACCCAGAAGAACAGGTAGTTGGTTTGGATAGAAAGGTTTACCATCTCAAAAAGCTGCAGTACTTACCTTCAAAAGTCACCTGTAGGGGCGGCAGAAAATAAAAAAGGCAGCAGTCTGCTGTATTTTATTGCGTGACCGGAAACGTGTTGCGTCTTAGAAAAGAAGGTAGTGAAGGGGAGTGGTATAACTTGGGGTATGCTTATTCGGCTAGCCATAGTCCGGGAAAACCTCATCCCAGCAGCCATTTAGCAGTCGTTTAGACACGACGGCTCTGCTCGCTGCGATTACTTGTGGTGGTGGTTTGTTGCGAAGGTTTGTAACGCTGTACGAGAAGAGATGTGCCCGACCGCTCCTCCACTCTTTTGCTTTCGTGTCCCGCGAGCATCAGGTTGTGAATTAGCGCCAATAACGGCCTATCGATTTCGGATAACCCTGAGAGCTATATGAAATTATCTGTTTGATCTCGTCTTAGGTGATGCCTGCCCAGTGATAACATGTAAAGTGCTTTGAAGCTTTCTCTATATATCTAATTTTTCATCCCGGTGACCATCTGAGTAAGCCGTTCTTAAGCCTTTTCTAATAGCTAATTGCCCTTGACTAGTTCTAGCGCCCAGGCCTGCAGGCTTTATTCCAGGTGAGGCGTTTACGCTTTCAAAAAGCGGCAATATTATTTTGGCACCCCGAGACCTGATAGGCCGACACGGTTGAAACACGGACCTGTTTCTCTTTGCTGCGACCGCAAGGCTGTGCTGGGTGGGCCTAAGGGTTTCATGCACTAGAAGGCCAGGTTTCTTTATGGCCTCAGTGGTCTTGATTGTATCTAGTAGTTCTTCGTCAGAGTTCCGAGCCTACCCCGCTCCCCGGCCCTGGAGCAGCTGTCTGCACTTTCTTTAGCTTAAAGAGAGCTCATGTTTTGGTCAACTCTCGCATTCTTATCGGGCCCTCCGGTACCCCGCCCGAAGAAGCTTCCCCCACCTTCTTGAGGTCATATTCAAAAAGGGAACCAGGACACATCAGTGTGTCCACTATGCCTTTCACACAGATCAAGAAAAACAGGGGCCCTGGTATTGACCCCTGCGGCATTCCGCTGCGTGCCCTCTCTGTCCTGGACATTGCATCCCCAACCCGAGCATGAAACGCTCTACCGGTGAGGTATGTCCTGATCCAGTTCAGCGCCGCTTGTGCTACCTTTATGCCCTGCTTTTTGTGCACCAGCTGTCTGTGGTTAACTGAGTCGGAGGCCTTCTGAAAATCCAGAAAACACACTTCTACTCGCTCGCCTTATTCCAGTCTACCGGTCACTTCCTCCCGAATTGACAAGAGGCTCGTGAGACATGGTCTTCCCTTTGCAAACCGTGCTGGCCCAACATGATTATCCCGTGGTGTTCATTACGTCTAATGATCCGATCTCTGAAGATGCCGTCAAGCTCTTTATTACCACCGACAGCAGGCCTACGGACACGTGGCTGGAAGCAACTTCCCTCTTTCCTTCCCTGTGGAAGGGAGCCGTTTCGAGTTTGAGCAACTAAGAAGGCAGCTTGGCCGAGGCTAGTGACCTAGTGCACAAGTGAACTAGCTTCCCGGACAATGTGCTTGCTAGGTGACGTGGGATGGCGCGGCGAATCCCTTCTGGCCCGGCTGCCCTATTTCACTTTACCCGGTTGATGGATAGTTCCACTTCCACGGGTTTTATAACATTTTCGCCCATTTGAGGAACGCAATAGGGTTCTAGTAATGGCCGGTAGTTTCCGGCATCTGCTGTGTGTGTCAGCCAGAAGAAATCTTCAGTCACTTCGGTTTTTACGCCGGCGGTGCTCGCACGTCTACCCTGCCCATCTACAGCTTTCCCCACTGTCACCCTAAGCCGGGCTTTAGACCGCGCGTAGCCGTACTGAGCCTTAACCCTCTTTTAGGCTTTTTGTACCAGTATCGGCTCGTGTTGTACCGGACAGGGTTTTCTTATTTTTGGATCATGTTCACGGGCGCTGGGGAACTGCAGAAAACGAAGATGTCCCCATATGACGCAGATGAGTCTCCATGCCACCGGCTTACGTGCTTGCGTTTTTTTGGCCCTGCAGACCCATCAAGGTGGTCGACCTTTTCATTTCGCTCTTCCAATTGGGGCGAACTCAACAGCAAGTCGCATGAAGTTACCTTTTGCGTGCAACCGGTCATTCTCTAGCGTGAGGTTGTGGACTGCCCAAGGCGTACCCTCCGCAGCCTTCCCCAGCTTCTGATAGTCAACTTCCTGGAATTTGGCCATCACTTGTCAGCGACCTCTGGGGAGGGGGATTCCAGGAAGAGGAACCTAATCACCCCACGATCGCTCCCGCCCATAGGAGCAGTAACCTTGGTGTGATTGACTTCCTCCAGTGACTTGGTGAGCGCGGGCCTAGAAGGCCGGGTGTCTTGCCTGTTCTCCAACGGGTTGGTTAGCCCATGTGTTGTGCCAGTGTGAGTGTGCACACCAGCTTTATTAACCGACCGAGGAATCCACCGCGCGGTGTCAACAATCCCTCCCACTCTACTTGCTGCGAGTTGAAATCCCAACAATCGCTAACCCGTCAGATTGGACTCCTCGGTCGATACGGAAAAAAGTATGCTTGGTCAAAATTCAGTTGAGATCTTAAACCGCATGATCGATGAACGTGGTAATCAGAACTTAAAAAAAGGCACAAGCCGTTGTTGACTTTTTGCTACCTACTTTATCAGCCGTCTTTCTTCGTTCCAACGGGATGGTAAGCTGTTATCAGCTCTCCATCCCAAACTGTGCTTGCTTGATACGGCCGGTCAGATTTACTTCGAGGCCCTAGAAACGGTCCCATAGAATTATCAGAGGATGCGAAAGCTGCCCCCAGTGCAATTGAAGAAGCTTTGGCTTCTGCTTATTTGCTGGTTCATTTCGACTCCAAAGCTCAACCGAGTATAGCCACCGATGCCTTTGATAAAGTCATAGGTGACTCGCTACTGCATTGGTCTACATCATACTGAAAACGACTAGCCTTTTTCATTGGTCCACTATTATTAGCCGAAACAAAATATTCTATGTTTAGTTGGAAGCTGCTTGCCATTTACAGTTTGGTAAGACACCTACGAAAAAACCCCAGAAGCAAGCGGTTTATCATTTTTACTGTCCACAAACCATGGACTTTTGCGTTTCACAGTCGAACCGATAAACACTCACCACATGAGTTGAGTAATTTAGACTTCGTGGCACAGTTTCTTAGTGAAGTTTCTTCACGTTTCTGGCTCCGACAACGCTGTGACTGATGCGTTTTCTCGAGCAGGTGCTATTTCCGGTCAATCACGGGTCACAGAGGTTGAATCCTTGGCTGCAGCCCAGCTTTTAGAGGTGCGTTTCACGGACTTAGGCCAGATCGCATCGCTTAAACTTCCGGAGGTTCCATTGGTCAATTATAGGGGCTGGATAATGTGTGGCACAACTTTACCACACCCATATCACAACTGTAAAGAAAAAATACTGAAAATCCTTCCAGATGTCCTACTTGCTTTGCGAACTTGAAATTAGTTGACATAACTCTGAAAGCAAGTTCATTCACCACAATTTTGCATGTTCGTTTATCCACGTGAGACATTTGAATTTGGTCTTGAACTGCTTATGAATGTCGTGATTAAGCCAAGGAGCTTTGAACCTTCGGGTTTCACTGTGGAATCCATTTGGCCGCATACTTGAGGTTTGCATGTATTGGATTTGTACCTTTTGTGAGTTTCAATTTAGTACAGCAGAAAAAAAAATCGACCTTGTTCTAGCTTTGGGACTAGTTCGAATTGGCTACGCCTTGCTCGATTTGCAAGAATCGACTCACATCAAGGTTCTCATGTCTTGGCGCTGCACAGCTCTCGACGCTTCACATAGTTTAACCCATCCTGGCATTTAAACCACCAAGAAGCTAGTTGCAGATAGGTACGTCTGGCACGGCATGCAGAAGAATGTTTCGTGGTTGAGATTGCTCATGCATTCTGTGCCAACCATCGAAGGTAAGTAGACACACAGTGGCTCCAATAGGTCAACTTACGGTTGTATCACCATGGTTTTCTTATACCCACACAGGTATCGTTGGTTTTCTCAGCCCCTGCAAAGGTTTCCGTTACATTCTCGCTATAGTCGACCGCCTCACTTGTTGGCCAGGGGCTGTTCCCACCGCCAATGTAGAGACAGAAACGGTGATATCTGCTTTTACTGAACCCTGGGTTCCATTGTGTTGATGCTCTGCAACGGTAACTACTGATCGCGGAGCACAGTTAGGCTGAATCTGCTTGGAGGAACATTGTGTGTGTTAGGTTGTCATCGTTTTCGTACGAGTGCATGTCACCCAGCTGCCAACCGTGTGGTCGAGTGTTTTCATCGTCAGCTCAAAGCTTCGCCAGTTGCTGCTGACAGCTCTAATTGGGTGCAGGCAATTCCAATCATTCGTTTAGGTTCGCCTTTCGCTCATAAGCCTGCTATTACCGCTTTCGGCCAAACTCTCCGTTTACCCGGGGATTACTCTTCCAT
Organism: Fasciola hepatica; assembly: GCA_948099385.1. Taxonomy (NCBI): domain Eukaryota; kingdom Metazoa; phylum Platyhelminthes; class Trematoda; order Plagiorchiida; family Fasciolidae; genus Fasciola; species Fasciola hepatica. Next base: position 350,664 of record CANUEZ040000020.1, read on the forward strand.
AGGTCACTTGAATGATGATGGTTGTGCTTCATATGCTCAACAACTGGCTGCACAGATGCGCCGTTTACAAATGCTTTCCCCTCGACCGCAGTCTCGGTCAACTTACACCTCACCCGAACCTTCAACCTGCGCCTAGGTGGTTATACACGTGGACGGAGTTAGAACGTATCCACAGCGGCCTTATGAAGGTGTGTATAAGGTGCCCGAGAAAAACGGTCGAGCTTAACTTATTAACCGAAACGGTAAACATGATGCCATATCCGTCGACCGTCTTAGGTTTGCGCAACATCACTATGGTCCAGAAAAGGAGACACCGCTGAACGATAGTGCTCCAATAGCTCCTTCACCCATCATAGAGGACACCCCCGAAACCCGACCAGTCCAGCTTGGAACCATGGAGCCGCGGTGAGCGGCGCGATCTGGCCGTCTTGAACACTGGCCAAAGCTTCTCGTAGATAGCAATCATTATTTCAATCACACCTAACGATATTTGCACCGTCTGGAGTTTCATAAAACCATTTCGAAGACCAGAAAATACTGCTAACATTTTAAAATTCGCGTATTATACCCACCAACCGGGATTAGACCCTTTCGTCTTGTTTTTACTCATCGCTTTTGGCTCAAGCATTTCACTTTCCCCTTCCTTTGCATGTACGGGCACGATGAATAGAGGACCACCCGATAAGTCGTGTTAGATTATTTTGCATGTTATACATATATGTGTATCCATTTTTTGCGACGTTTAGGTGGGGCTTCGTAGATGCCCGCCAAGCCCGTGCGCATTTTAGTAATCGTCAACCGTCTTCACGAGCGGATTATGGGATCCCGACATGGTCCCCTGGACGACTGGTGACACATGGGACTGGTGATGCTAATGGAGGCTTGCTCGAGGTACGCCTTTAATCGGATCGAAGGGCAACCTCGACGGTTCCCTTCTACCGGGGGGGGGGAGTAGTTGTAGCGACCTGGAGAGGAATGAGTTTGAATGTGTAAAATCGTGACCAAAAGTGACCGAAGACAAACATAACCAATTGGCACTTAGTTCTATGCAGCTCGTATTTTGTTCGATGCCACTGGGTTGTGCATTGTTTGTCTGCCTGCGGCAAGGACAATTGGTTTCCGCCAACTGAACAACATACTTTCGATGCTGTGCTTGCGTAAAGTTGAACATTAACTCCCTTAGCTAGTAAATGGTCAGGTGTCGCTCCCAAAAGCAAACATGAATGACATTGCTTCAATAAAAAAAGTCCTCCACCTATTCCACCGACTTTCATTGTCTTCTGACACGTGCTGGAACTTCCTGTTTGTTGCGCATTCCACAGGACTTTCTCGGAACCTAGTTTTTACCTGGTATCCGGAGTACTGAAATTCATTCGGCCGTATGGGAGAAAAAGTTCAAACATGACTGGGGAGAGCAAGGATCCGAACGATCCGTCTTATCCGAGGTAGATTCCACTAACTGGTACGGAGGTTTGTCCGGCCACGTCGCCAACTGTCCCATGCCCAGTAGCCTCATGATCTGACGAATAGCTCCGACGCGAATTGTCGGAGGAAGTGAGCCTGGAGACAGTGTCGAAAAACAGACGGTGTTGAATATTTTGTGGTTGTTGGCAGGACGATCAATGGACCCACTGTCAAAGAACTTTCCTTCGTCATTTTCACACATAGTTGTACTGGCCAACTCACCTGTATCAAGCTGTTCGCCATTGGTTAACTTTGGCTCCTGAAGGGTGACTATTGCCTATTTACAATGCCCTACTTTCCACTTCGGTTCTTGGATTGTTTGACAAGCGGAATCACTATTACCGTTGGTTTTCATATGTGTAAAAGCTGCAAATTCTTATGTACCGTGACATAAACCACTTGGTGATTCTCACCTCCACGACCGTCCTTTGAAATCTGGCCAACTACTAGGGTAGGACGAATACTTGATTGAGATTTTCGTACTGTCGTGCAAACCGGCGAGGCTGGTTAACTGCAAAACTACCTGGGCCACGCGTAACTCGAACTCCGTTTTACAACCCGGGATCAACGGCAGCCGGCTACGGCACGCGCAAACAGCTACGGTCTTAATGCCCCCTCGTGAGGATGGTAAAACCATGCAGATTTAAAGAGGGACTGGCAGTCAAAATCGTGCATGCACCAGAAAGTCTGTGCGACTACCTGAATAAACGAACAGCGCGGGGCATGCCTGCTCTCGCCGTAGGTGGAAGAGAGGTTGGCTCCGATGTGGCTAGGGCAGATCCTCCGGCATGCCTGTATGCGTTGGTGTTCACACGAGATAAATCGTGATAGCCCGTCCCTTTCGGCGCTCCACTGATCAACCGCGCTTGATGTTGAAGTGGGTGGGGTTATGACAGTTCTAAGACATCTCAAGCCACATAATTCACCCAGACTGAATTGAGTTCGCCCATTTGTACAACGGAAGCTGGCCGAAGTTCTAGCATGCTCAATCATCAGGTTGCTTAGCACCTCACTGGAAGCTGGAAAACTCCCGGGTGATTGGAAATAAGCCTTTGTTTTACCGGTGTTCAAGAGTAGTGACAGAGCGGCAGCTGTCAGATATCGGTCGGTAAGCCTTACCTACGTCATCTACAGGGTGATAAATTTACTTATACACTAGCTCACCAAAGAAAATTTGATCATCACAAGCTGTCCAATCACGCAAGGCAAGGAGTTTTGCAAATCACGCCCATGCCTTTCTGTCCTCCTACTGGTTCAAGTACGTTGGACACAGGTGAATGCTAAAGAACACGCAACGGAAGTCCTTTTTGTCAACTTCAGTAAAACATTTGATAAAGTACCGCGCGAAGGACTCGTCCAAAAGCTCAAAATATTGGGAATGGTAGACTCTTACCAAGCTGGATTGGGGACTTTCTGAGTGAGGCGGAAAGTTGCAGTTACCCTTTCTGGAACACTATCCACATGGTACCCAGTCTCCAGTGGTATTCCTCAGGGTTCGGTTCTCAGTCCACTGTGCCACTGGTCCAAAGCTCCTTAGCTAAACTCCTGATTGGACTTAACCCAATTTTATCCTATCGTAAACAGTGTGAGTAACCCGAACTCGAGACCCTTTGGCTACGACTCCTGGGGCTCAGCGTCACTCTGCCATGTAAACCTGTGCGCAGGCAAGTTTTTCTACCATTCGTCTTCACTTTACTGTCCACAATGCACACTAGCTGCGGGACGGTCTTTCAGTTTTACCTGTACCGCTGTCACTCCTAAAAGTCAGGACCAATTTCTTCTTCATCCGTTATAGTAAAGCACGGAATAAACTTCCGGCTGAGATATGCAGTCTGTCTTATCTCCATTCTTTTAGGCGGGCTGTAAACTCATTTTTCTATGTTCCTAGCGCGATTGACCTGATAAGCGAATGCATCTACGTAGACCACGCTTTTGTGGGGGAAGGCGTTCAACCAAAACGCTTCCATGACACTTCTGCCAGCTGAGCCACCTATTTTCTACGAGAAATCATGGTCCGCTCAGTTAGCAATTCTGCTTCAAAACTTGACTTTGCTCTAATCATGGCTGGCAACCAAGCAAAGTTTCATATTTTGATCTCTTCACCTAAGTATATTCAAACATCATTGCAGCCTAACCTATGATATCCCAATTATCACCTATAGCGATGATCCTTAACCAGTCCTCACAGACAACTTGCTATATACTATACATACCCCTTCTCTTGACTCACTATCAGATCCAGATACCTGTAGTTATATAGCCATATCCTCTCAAAGCCTACAATATTTAGACTTGTGATTAAGAACACAGACCAGAGTGGAGCATAGGTACCTCTGACAATCCAAATGAAACTTCATCTCCACCCTACTTGCATAAACCCCATCCAGTTCTTTATGAATTGTCATCATTTATTATCATCACCCATAACCCATTCAATCCCTTGCTCCAGATATAACCAGAACTAGATATTTCCCGGTTATCTATCCTAGCCTCTGATGACTCGTCTGAAAATCCTGCCCATGTATTAGAATCAGTCTCCACCTCTATTTCTGACCCTAAAATGCAGCACTTGACAGACTCCTTGATCTTTATCTAGTCGCCACCCTAAGTCGAATTTCGCCCACATCGTTAACCCCCTTTCTTGTCATAATACTGATGTGTTAACCCTAACCAAACACAGATTGCCCACCCATCAAATACCGCAACGTCCCCCTATGATTGGTCACCACGAAACATCTATTACCTAAACACCAAACGAATAACGGTCTGAGGGTCGTCTTGATGTACCACTATAGGCTGTGCTGAGAACAGCTAGCTCACATAAACTGAAGGTCGCCGGACTCCGGCCCTGCCGGAAGCGGATGGTCAACTGTGAGTAACGGAACCGCTCCGTGTGTATCTTCCGCATTCTCTCTATTCTATAGCTAAAGGCCGCTGCACTATAAGTGGAAAAGCTGCAACTGGTCTGAGATTGTATTGTTATACTAAGGAAGATGGCCAACCCTAGCAGTGGCGGGCCCCATGGGTCATTCGTAAAGAATGGTGGGTGGAGGAGAAACAGAGAACACGGCTTATAAGGTGAGCATGCTCTTCCGCCCCCCAGAAAGGAACCTAAGTACTAAATACTTCTGGCAGCTAAGGTATTTGATTCAAGCTATTTGTCCCTTCAGTAACGGATGAATTCCCCTGGACGACCACGACACGACTCTGCATATCGGATGCCCTCCAAAACAACCGAGCACACAAACTAATCCCTCAGTGCTTCTGTCTGACCCTGGGCGGGGTGACAGCGCGCCAAATAAGTTCTCCACACAAAAACCAACCCCAGCTCTCACGGCTTGAACACTCTGAGATTTATCAATCCATTTCCGACCAGCTCGCTGATGCCAGATTCGGTTGTCTGGGCCAGCTTTCCAAAGTTTACCTGCGTGAAGTCAGCTACGTTCATAATCCTTCTTGTCTCGACATGGACCTACCATAACCTGTACTTGTTTTACGCTCATGAATATTACGCTAGCCATAATTTCTAAGGTCAACCCCGGATGCTTAATCGTAAGTGGCTTGGGACCCACAACAGTTGTGACCCACGTAGGTTTCCTCTTGCCTACCTCATTTTCTCACAGCTCAAATGAGGTATGAGTGTGAGCATCCCATGCCGTAGCCTCTAGACATCCACAGGCTGCACAAGGTGTGAAACATTCTCTTCTCTTGCTTCGAGAATATAAACCACCTACCTATGGCTCCAGCCACCTACGATCGATCTTCAACCAAATGCATACCTAGTTCCCATACATATCAGAAGGCGGCAGCCCACTTTGCCACAGTGCCCAACAGTCCTCTAAAACGCCATATCATCTTGTCTTTTAACCCAGCAACCCTCCGAACTAACAACTAGTCTACTCCTCTACTTGCACAGGTGCACGACGAGCCGACAACCTAATACTTTCCGGAGAAAAAAGGACAGACCGAAATTACCCTAAAACATGTTGCAGACTTCGCCGGTCAACCTCCTAAGTATGACCAGCCTATCTCTACGCTGTGGGGAAAGCTTGTCTATCTCTCTATTGCCCTAAATTCATATATCTAAAACTTATTCCCTCACCTTAACCTTGTCTCCTTCTCTTGACATTACAACCCACAGCCGAGACCACTGCCAGTCTGGAGACTTCTTCATTTATTCTAGGCACTGACTTATGTTTTCCCTTGATTGTGGTCGATTGACTGGAAAATTCTACAAGCTGGGCAGCCATGACTTAACTATATACCCCGTCTGACCGTGGCTATACGGAAACTTTTAGATCGGTAGTCACGGTGATTACTATCCTACCGCTCGGGTTATAAGCTACCATAATACTTTCTCCAGACAGAAACCAAATAGCCTAATGCACTTCCCAAACGGTTGCTACCCATGTAACGGCCGGTTGTAGAAAAGCCCCCAAGAAACACTACAATTTCATAGTTCTTCGACATCGCGCCCTCGTGTAAACTGTTTGCGTGCTTTTATGCACTGGATGTTTCCATGAACCAACCCTTGTTTGTTCGCGTACAACGCGCTACTCTGTCATATTCTATTTTGGACCCGGGTGAAGCACGTGCTTGTTTCTAACACTCCGCAAATTGTTTCTAGTTTTCTGAGTCCCTATGATAGCACAAAAGAGGTTCAAATGTTTTATGCCGTTGTTCATTTTACGGCCTAGTATCGTAGAATTTCACGGATATCCGCGTTCTGATTTCAGCATCCTTTTCGAATTGGGCTACTTATCGCTCAAAAGCGTCCTACACCGCATACACCCCATAGATGCTCTGGTTCATACTGCATCGTAGCACTAAACGACTCTGACCCGTCTATTGCTTACCATGCTCAATCTATCGTCTCTCATTTCGTCGGCCAACGCCATCTTAGCCCGTTTTCCCCGCTTCCCCAAAAGTTTCTTCATGAACGGTCAGTCATGTCTGATGAGCCCACCACGCCCAGGTCCCGTGTTTTGGCTTGTCATCAGCGGCGACCATGGTAACGATGAAGTAGAATGCCAGGCTCTAGCTGTTAGTTGAAGGATAGCCGTATATTCTTTTATTGAATTCGTAAAATCATTTCTTCTCACGCACAAATACCATCCGTTTTCGCCTCGGGTCTGGCTTCCTGTGAATCGCGACAATTGGCACTCGTGTTCTAATTTGTCTCACCTTAGACCCCTTAGCATTTGCTCTGGATGCACTGCTCCACCTGCTCATTCCAGTCGCCTGCCTCTTCAACGGTCCCATGTTGAATTCCTCAGCCTGGATTTCAACTACCATTTATGCAGCTTCAGCAACACATCAAATTCCAAGTGATTCATTTGTCTTCCTGTTATTCCAAGGGACAACGTCGTTCCCCCCATACGGCCACGGAATTACCTCAAGAAACCGTCATAATAAGCCTGCCCGACTCACAAGCTTTTGTTCTACAGGTTCTTTGTTTCAATAGTTACTTTAATCCACCTTTCCCCTGTCGTAGTGATTTGTCTAGATGAAATCAGTGGATACAAAATTATCTACATGCCGCTGATACCACTGTCTCTACTTTGAAGACACCACGCTAGTTCTATTCTCTGTGATGGCCGGTTACTAGTTGGTGAATCTCTCCCGGTAGTTTACCAAGTGGACCCTTCAGATATCCAGTAGCTGCATCTGCGCGTTTCTTATCTGAACCTCTCCAATTTTCTTCGACTTCCCCAGAATTAGTGGTTCACACAGTTATCATATATTCCCCATGTTTCACACAATATTTTAGCGCTTTTTTAGCAGTTTCACGCATAGCCAATTCTCCGCAATGCCCAGTCCCTGAAATGGGAACTGATTTCCTTGAATTGCGTTATTCGTTACCTTTTCAGTTCACTCATATATGACAAAGCAAGCCCTACGGGACTATCCCGACAGACTGAAGCGTTGGCCCAATACATCAGCCCTTCCGATAAACTTAGAGAACTCTGCACGCATGCACGCAGATTGAATGCAGTCAAAGTCGGGATAGATACTGTCTGGCAGTCTGCCGAGAACGGCAGATTGCGAGCGTCATCCTGGGGTGGTACTGTCTAACAACTCAAAAACAAGAGGCCATACAGATGGTGCATATGCCGCAGCAATGAGTTCCGTTAGAATAGCTCATCGTTTCCGTGGAAGGCTCTCTTATATTGCTTTCTGGCTGTCATACACTGTACATGTTGGACCTCGGTTGGAACATGGAGCAGCGGCCACATACCTGGGCACAGCCGCTGGAGCTGCCGAGCTCAAAAGAGTTCAGGGAGCTGCTACTCGCCAGATTGCTGGTCGACGCAAGACTGGCTACGAAGACCACCTACAAGCAACTAGACTGTTTCCAGAAACCTTTCGGAGGATACGAGGCGACATCATTCGTGCCCATCGCGTTATCCAAAGTGGCCTAGGACCAGAACTACAGGCCATCTTGCAACTACGTGGGCCTTGTTACACGCAAGGCCACACAATGACACTCTTGGAGCCGAAATCTATTGGTTTGCCGCTGGCATACAGCCTGTCTCGATGCGCCACCAAAGTCTGGAATTTGCTCCCGGTGGAAGTGGTGGAAGCGGTGCACAATTTAACCTTCAAGTCGAAACGAAACGATTTTCTGACTGATAAGTGAAGTGATTCCCCTTCCCGAGACCACACTAAAAGGCCGTCTTGAAGAAGCTTATACCGGGGGCTTCCCTCTGCCTCTAATTCTGAAGGCTAGTAACTGAGTAAAGGCTGAATGCCTCATAGCTTACCTCTTCCACCACTTCGGCAGGTACAGAATTCCAAAGGTTTATGGCTCTCCGATAATAGCGTTTGACTAAAGGCAAACCAGTAGAATAAAATTTCACTAGTGTCACTGGGTGCCCGCGAACAAGTAAAGGCCCGTGGAGCTGGGAGTCCGCTTGCAACTCTGGTCCCAGATAGCCCCGAATGGTACGATGGACGCCGGTGCGACCATTGGGCTTCCGCCGATAGACCCCTGGGGGCAAAGCAACAGCTTCGTGAAGTCCGTTATTGTTGAAACTCGTAGTCCAGATATGAGGCGGGTAGCAGACCTCTGCACTCGCTCTTGGTTGATTCTGCAGCTGCATACGGATGTGCACCCAAACCACCTTACTTGAGTCTACCGCGTGAGTGGGAGCTATACAGCACACGGGAAGCATCGTGCCGTAGCTTCTCAAACGGTTGACGGATTGGTCTAAGGATGATCTAAGAGGGGGCACGCACTTTGTTCTCGGGGCCTTTGGCTTTCGGCCAGGAAGACCCAAAAACTGTTGTATCACGCTCGCCGTCTGTTGTCCGGAGCTAGTTTCGAGACACGCTGTTACCTCCTCATAGCTGAGAGGGACCAACAAGCATATGAACACAGCACAACAGATTTAGCTGCAGCATTCACGCCGGAGACCAGCTCATGAGAGCACCTTGGCCTCTCTGTAGGATTTAGCCACGTGATTTCGACGGAAGTGCGCGTCATAGTTTCAAGCCATCCGCCTACAATAGACAAGACTGTGGGAAGATCTTTTATGCAGGTGTAAAACGGTAAAAGTCCAAGTATAGACCCCTGAGGGGCACCACTGGATGCTGAGCACAAACTGCAAATGGTTTTTAGGACTGCCAGCAAATCGCTTCCCTCTCAGGAAGCCCTCAGTATACCTCAGAAAAGTCGCTCGTATTTCTAGTAATCTGAACTTCCAGAAGAAATGGCCGCGTGGAAAGCTTTCGAGTACTTTGCTGAAGTTCACGAAAATAACGTCCTTTGAATGTCTCTCAAATTTCCGTTCAGTCAAGCTCCTACGAGCGAGCACGAGATTCGACAAGCGGGAACGGACACTGAGAAAGCCATAATGTTGGGAGCTCAAAAGATGGTGGCTTTCCGTGTGATTCTGCATCTTCTTGGCTATGAGACTTTCCGTGATCCTGCAGATGACAAAAGTTAGACTCGCGGAAAGGCAAGGGACAACCGCGATTTTGTCCCCACTTTTGAACAGAAGAACAATAAAAGCTCTCATCCAGGGATTCAGCGGTTTTCTTGCCGTCAGCTGGGTGGTCTATCACCAGGTGATTTGTGAAGCAATGTTGTCGACCATTTCACTCAACACCAGAGGGTGAATCCCATCGGGGCCCGATGATTGATGAGGCTGGGAGATCGTAGTTACGCCATAAATTTGTTGGCACGAAACTATCCAGCCACGATGACGAGCTCCGAAGCTGGCAAAAGGCTGATGTGGAATCCTTCGTTGTATACACTAAAGCATGATGCCGTGTCAGGCATCGGTCTTAGCTTCATCAGAGTCTGCAATGGCCTCAGCCCGAAACAAGGAAGATATTCCGGGCTGGCCCACATACTACTTTGCGATGCACGAGCAACTATTTGGACGCCATAGCACACTGGGTGGCCTGCTTCCCCCCAAACGAGCTTCCTTCATTCGTCTTCACAGACGACCAGTGGTTCCTCATCTGTATCTGCAGAAAATAGACTCCTCCAGCCTCTCGATACATTTGCCATTCACGGTTTCTTTAGCGGAACAGGCATCGAACTTCCCCAGAAGACCTCGGTGGACCACGTACATGAGAGTACTGGCCGTGGGTTAGAGCGAAGCTGGCAATCGGCTTAAGGATATTGTCACTGGCACAGCTGCAGCCTGTGTTCCTGTTGTAAGACACCCTTGAGCAATGTGTAGCCAAATTCACGACAGATACCGAAATCAGAACGTGATTATCCGTGAAATTCTACAATACTAGATTACTGAATGAAAAATGACGGGAAACGGGTACAAACCGCAAGTATGCGATCAGAAGGACTCAAAAACGAGAACTGAGCCTTGGTATGCGGGAGAAGAGCATGTGCAACACTCAGGTCCAGAACAAAGATATGATTGAGCAGCTCGCCGGGTGCGAACAAACAGACGTTGGTTCGTAAAAAAACAATGCATAAAACAAGTCAGTAGTGTAAGTAACTCAGTGATGTTAAGGGAAACGTGGAACTGCAGTGGTTTGGGGGGTTTTTCCACTACCGGTCGCTAGGCCCGTTATGAGGAACTTCCTGCTTCCATACCGTATTCCACACCGCCCCTCCCACATCCTCGAAAATCTTAGGCCAGACCTTCGTTACCCAGTGTGGACTAGGCGGCGTTTGGACACCACGCCTCCAATTTTTCTAAAGAACAGCTTGGTCGTTCGAAATTAAGCAAGGCAGAATATTAAATTTCGAAATTTCTGGAACCTGTGAAATTAGAACAAGATCCAGAACGGACGACCTTTTCACTTGAGGGCGAGTTAACTGAGACGCGAGTTTCTCCCTTATGCCCCGTGTAAGCCGGAGGTTGTGATCGAGAAGCTCCCGAGGGACTGAAGCCAGTGCTCTCGGAATTCCAACCAGCACGGAGCACTTATTCCTTCTGGCACACATACGGTTGTAACCAAGAATCTCTGTGCCTAAGGAGTGCCGTCGTTTTGGATTGATGGAGGAGAGACTGCCGGTATTAAATCAGTACTCGTCGTCGCGCACTCTAGGGGTGGTGGATTCTTGTTCTTGATTCCCCTTCAACTTACATTGTTCGTCTCCTAAACCATGACCTAGCTAATGCTAGATTCGGTGGTAGCAGGAGGAACCTGTGAACTTGCAGCCATCACCCCGGTGCGAGCCAAAACCACCGCGAATGATTCCCCTCTGAAGGAGATGATAACGACAATGACGACATTAGTGAAGATGACGACGAGGAGGATGCTGTTGCTGCTACTGTTGCTGCCAATTAAGGTGATGAACTAGTCGATATTGATGACAAAGATGGTGGTGAGAATGACGACTCTGTCTTGTCTGTGATGGGTGGGCGCCTCCTTCGTTGAACCTTCTGTCGGCCACTCAGGTGTCGAAAGCTCAGCGTACCTGATACGTAGCACATTGAGCAACTTCACACAGCATTCATCGAGGGCTCCATGAGGATCATCGCTGATTTCTGACCGTTCGAGGTGGATCCAACCATCAAGCCCCCTACTTCTGAAGATCTGTCTCGAGGATGGAAAACCTCCGGACAAAGCAGGCCTATGGATGTCCTGTTCTTGAATTTTTTGGGGTGTACTGGATAAATTATATTCCGCAGGCTAACGCAAACACAGAATGTACACTTCCATGAATCTTGCCGAACTACTCGCAGGTTTGGCGCCAAATCTGGTCACACGAAGAAGACGACATGTCAAGATTTTTGGGTTCTTCAAAAATGAACCCCTCAGACCAGTCGGAGCTGTGATCAGTTGAGGGAACAAGGCGTTCTTTGGTGATGTGGTAGGGATAAATGAAAGAGGGGCCTTACAGATACCGTCCTATTCCAAAGAGCCTCCTGGCATCGCCGTCCCTTAGCGAGTTCTAGCTAGCGCCCGATCCACGGAGGTTGTGAAGGTAGAAAGTTGGAGGTGGTGATGGATGTGAAATGGTATTTGTAGAAGGTTGGTAGACAACCTGGAGTGGGCGGAGTGATGACGAAGAATTGTGGGAAAAAGGTTAAAACGAAAGAAAAGTAGCCGATGACAAGGGAGACCTCACACAGTTCAGTATTGCTGTATTCTCTGATCAAACCTTGTGCAAGCTTCTTGACCATAACCAAGAAATATACCAGTGTTTAATAATACTATTGCTATTTTCATCACCTTCATGATGCTCGTATCATAAAATGATGTCAAACTGAACTGGATTTCTTAGATTCCTGAACAACAGCCTCCGCAAGCCATCTGTACCGCTGCTTCCGAGAAGGACTGAAAACTTAGTCCCCTACCGAGGCTTTGGCATCATCAGTGGCGCAATTCAGGGCTTAGGAAACCTTTTATTCTTGGCCAAAATCTCACGTGCTGCGACTACAGTGATGCGAACCAGGCATCTGGATCATGGAAGATAAAGGCCACTATTTTCTTCGCCACGGCAGCCGGCGCAAGACTTGCTTGGAGCCGCGTCTTGTCACAGGAAGTTTTGAAGTTACGATAACTTCTCCCAAATGTATGTAAATATATCGTGCAGCTCAAAGAGACCTTGAAACAACGAAAATCACAGGCTCATCAGATTTCCCAACTGCTTGTAGGAAGACCTATAAGTCCTGTACCGGTTACAGTTTTGAACTGCTCTGAGCTGGACTACACTTAGTAAAGAAAAGTAAAATAACATGGGTTATTTTTCACTACAGTATATACCAGAATGACCTCGGAGCGTGATTTTTATTCGCAGGAAGGTTCATAATTTCCCCCAAAAGATGTTAAAGTTCAGTCTAGTATTTTACCGCTTTACCTTTTTCTTGTTTTGAATGGACAGGCAAATTACGGTAGTTTGTAAATTGTGAACGACTTCATAATGAGTTCGCTCCTGGTTTATATTTTTGCCGTAAAAGCATTGGTGTTTATTTCCCAGCTGTGCTTGAGATGCTCCCTTGGACTGATGATCGGATGGTTAGATGTCAATGAAAAAGATAAAATATTCACAAATGTGCAATAGAGGAGTCACAAACACCCATATCGGTATGGTGAAGGGAGCTTAGTTGAAGTAGAATGTAAGGGGTATGGGCAGTAAATATGAATTGGCTTCGAATTCACACAAGCAGGCAATAAGAACATGGGCGATCGCGAATATGATGAAAGAGGCGGGTGATTTTGTGCGAGGACAAGACAGGCAATGTTCGGGTGTCGGTTACTGGCTTACATTTTACAAAACTGTCCACGAATCCCGAATTCCGATGACCCAGCTGGTAAGTATCATCGCATCCAGAAGCAAAAATCCCGGGATATGGGAATCCTGCTTGATGAGAAAATGAAAATATAGGTCTGTGGACATTAGCGACATCGAAAATGTAAGGATTTAAAGCAAGGTAGCTGCTAATGGAGGAAAATAGGACCATGCTAGTAAGGAGATGGGAAGAGCTCTGGAATGGCAGTTTCAATAACTACGCAATGAAGAGAAGGGGAAACTTAAAAGATTGTTGAATCAGATGTCGTATTTTGGACGGGTAGTTTTCCATCCCACTTTTTACTTACGTGAGAACATCAGGCCTGGTGAGGTGGAACAGTCATTCACGTTGGTAGATGCGGGGACAGGCGGTTGATGATCCTTGCAATGCGAGACCGTCGACAGTGACTTTAATTTTATGTCTCCTTGACAGTTCAGTTACTCTGTAGACCGCAGATAAGGTCGGCTTTCAAGTCTGGTTGTCATACAAGGTGTCACCTTTCATGGAAGAGACTGTAAATCGTTGGACACAACGTAGGTTTTCGGTATGAGGATAAAGTGAAGAGCTCCGTGAAAGGCAGCACCAGGAGAGGTCCATCATGGTTCATTTTTAAAGGCGCGAGCCCGCATAGTAGAAACCTTCCAGAAAGCAACTCGAGATGGGCCACACCGGAGCATCAGCAGTTGGATTCGATCAGACCGCCCCGTGGGCGACGACAAGGTATCCAGGAACCTGAATAAATGGAGCGTTATGCAGTCTGGAGTTGGTTTCGGATGCAGGTTGTGGTAATGAATGACAACAAAATATAATGATGCTGGTGGGTTTATATAAGTGAGGCAAGAGTCGGTTTTAATTTTTGGCGGTCAGTGGAGGTTTGTCTGAGCACTAATCGGAACTCTGATTTGCAAGTTTTGTAAACAAAGGCGTAGAAGGAGAATTGTTGATAGAGAGTGAACTTACTACCGCCAGCGGGGAGATTTGTAAACACCGGAAAGGCACTCTGCCTACGCATTCAAAAAGGTCTATGGTTCACTAGTGGGCTTTGATGAGCAAAAGCAATATACGACTTGGTTGGGAGCATTATAAGTGGCAGGGTCAGTGACTTTGGGCGATAAGCTGGAAATGGAAGGTAGAGTTACTGTAGCCTGAAGTGGGAGCTGTCGGGGTTTAAGAAATTCCTCGAAGGTCATAGTATCCGATTTTATAGGGGCCCCTGCTAGAGAGCAGACCTAACGTTGTAGAATGAGTTCGGGTGGACACTTCATTTGTAGAATTGTAGCAACATTGCAGAAAGGTCTTCCAGTGACAACGATGGGAACTCCAGAGAAGGCTGTGGAAGATTTCGGGTACAAGTGTGTATAGTGAAATAGGACAGATGGGGCGGAGTCTACGTGGGGGTTTTCTAACCTGAGGTTTAGCTGGCTTGGCAGCTCTCATATACCAGGGGAGCCGAAGGGGTTTCAGCTGTGGGGAACTAGGAATGTCAACACCTAACACAGTTTGCCTATGCTGGGAAGAGGCAATATCTGGAACTGTAGGATATGTTTAGAGGAATGGTTAAGGCTTGAATGGGACAGGTATAATGCCGAAATAACATTACATTTGTTAGTATCTCGGTCCTAGTATAGTGGTTTTCCAATACTAGGTGAAATCTCACAAGCTCAGGAGTTAAGTTCAGGAAGAAACCACCAGAAGTGTCGGTGGAGGAGCATCGAAGGAAGCCCGACTAAACAAGGAAATTGACTTGAGGTCGACTATAACCTCACTCGGTGGTGTTGGTACACTAAATTATATCCACTCAATAGCTTTTGCAGTCGTGGTGCGTTGATTGCGCGGTCAGAATGATATCGTTGCGGTCCTAAGTTTACTGAGAAGCATAACAAACCCAGTGTTGAGACATGTCCGAGAAAAGTGAGGGATGAGAACAAGATAGGGCTGAAATTTTGTCAGGGAAGCGAACCCTAAAGTTCTTCACTCAATGCTCTCGGAAACAGCACTAAGGCACTCCTCAGGTAGGGAGGTATCGTGGTACATATCTATTACCACCCAGCAGGTGCAGCTCCAAGGCTGATCCAAAAGGTGTTGGCGTTTTTATCTTCGTTGTTTTATAGTACTCGAATATGTGGCCGTCAGAAAAGGCGGAGCTGCTTTTGGTAGGTGACCACAGCTTTCACGCCCCGGCCGAGTTGCGGGTAAAAAGCCGCTGTGGGTAGTGGTCATTCACAACAGTCATGCGGCAGCAGCACTGCTGCCTGGAAATATGGGATGCATATGACAAGGCAACTGTGCTGGGAAGACAAAACGGTGGGGAAATTTTTCTCTCTTTTGTTGCCGGTCCCTTGGTTTTATATTGGGGGTCAGCCCTATGCAAAAAGACAACCACAATCAAGAACGCTCGCAGATGTGCCGCGGGAACATTTCTCGTAACCGCGTGGTTAGCAGCATCAAGGCGGTTCATGTGAGAAGTGAGACGCAGAAGAGTATAGAGTCCGCCAACGCGTGGGACTATTCCATAAGATCCATTTTCTTTGAAATACCAGTTCTCACACGGACGAAGAGCTTCGTGCGGCTCTCAAGCAGCATTATTTGAGAGGCAGGCCGGCTGCATGTAGCGGGCTTACTGAAGTGAGCACTTATTTGAGCTGAACCCGACACAGAGGTGCATGGGTTTCAATGTCAAGGGGTTTCAAACGAAAGATGAGATATACTGCCGTGAAAACTTATCCCAGAAAGAACGTTTATTGTTGAATAATTTAGACTGCCTCGCGGTCCCAGGTCGTGGTCAGGAAACCGCTGAGTCCCTGCGTCAAATACTTAGAGCCGCGACGAAAACTGTCGGGAAGACGCAAACTGCTTGAGAGCATTATTGAAAGTAGGACTTTCAAAACAGATATTTGCTTTATCGGTAACCTAGTCCCTACTCAAAGTTTTGAGCCCTTGAAATGCGCGACCGAACATCATGGTTATTGCGTTCACCTTTAGGTCTGCACTTATTTCATATTTGAGCGCCACAGAGGACAGTAAAAATGTCCAAATGTGTTGCGGCAACTTGTTCCACGTTTGAGCGTGCTCACTAATGAGGCATAATCTCAATGCAAGCTTAGGCGAGGGGAGTGCAACCAAGAGTTCGTTGTTATTTTCAGAATAACAGGACGTTCCCACCTGCAGAGCTGGGCTGCACGATCCGTTTTTTAGATACTGCGAAGGACTATGAGGCCAATTTTAGGGCTGCGTAGCCACAAAGGATAGTAGCTCAGACGACCTCCACGTTCCACTTGATTCAGTGGTGAATAAAAACCTAGAGGCTCTTTGGTGAAGGCATGTAAAACAGCATGAAATTTTATCATGTCTCTCAGTTGCAAGTTAAAGCAAATAATCGGGCAGTATTCAGATTTTCTTACATGGGACTCAGAAATGCTTAGTTCACCTTCCTGTGTCGTGAAATTTGACGGATGAGCCCAACCGTCGCCTGTGCTTTGGCAAATGAGTTGGCTATATGTTTCAAAAAGTCAAACATGCGTGCACAGCATGGACCCAAGTATTTTGTCTGGGCTTTACTGGGTATAAACAGGTAGGTATTTCTAGATATTCCAGCTGAGGCACGCCAATCATCAGAATACTACGTTTTCGGCGGGAAACCCCGTATTATAATCATTAATCTAAGAACGGAGAAAGGGCGATCCCTTGTAACGCCGCCCATGGTAAAGGCTTGCTCCGTAGACTTGAAATTGTAAGCGATGTTTTTATCGCCCCTGATCGGGAAGGAAGCTTTTTGTTGAAAGACTTGAGAAACAACTTCTACGTGCCTTAAGAAAGGTGATGGGCCGAGTACACTGACTTGTACGACAATACCAGTCACCCCGGCTTTGCTCGGAGTTTTGCCCACATCCACTATCTGATCTTGAGCCGATAAATGTGATGTAAGCCAGGCAAGCATCAGGTCTATAATTCCATGTTTTGTTGTTCTCCACAACCTGAATTGGGATATCCTGTCGGATATTTGGATATTTGGACACGCCAAATAAGATCACGATGGCTGATTTGCCACCGTTGACGGCCTCCATTGCTAGGACGAGAAAATCTGTCATGCTTGCGGCAGATGATCCTTCTTTTAGGAAAATTTTCTGGCCGATGATGGTCAGATTATGGTCAAGTTGGGGTGTCAGCTTCTCCCTAAAATCTGCTTCCACCGTTCTGGACACGACCAAGCGTGGCTCAGTGGTCGACTGTGAAATGGACGCACGCGTGATCCTTTTATACATTGGAATAGTAATTGAAGTCTTTCACCAGGAAGGCAGAATACTGGACCCATTAATCAGATCAAACTATCAGAACCAATATGGGAATTTCTGGGCCACCTAAGCTGAAAATGGCTGGAGCCAACTCCTGCGGACTGGGTCTTAGAGCGGTCGTCTTCTCTATCAGAAGGGAAACCTTATAAGAGCAAGAAAGTAACGTTGAGAATGTGGCTGATATCACCGGGTTTGGAAAGTAGATGGATGTGGTGTTTCAGTCGTTAGAGAACAGTTAGGGTAGGTGCTCGAAGCCCCCGCAATTAACATAGGGTCTTCCGAGTGAGTATTGTTAGAAATCAGGAACGGGGTGGCTTGACTGAATTGCTTGTTTCTGACCCTCATCAGCTCGACCAGAGCTTCCACTAGTTTGGGTGGCACAAAGCATCTAGTTCCTGTTTCTCAATAGAAGAACCCAAAGGCCCTTCTGCTGCATGAGATAAAAGCTATATTTGGGGACACAAAGAAAGGTCACTCTTTTGTAAAACTTCACTGAAGTTTAGCCAGCCAACGTTTGAGACGATCTAAAACTTTCGGCTGTCCTTGTGATTAACATAGGTCCCTGGGGCGGATGTGATATTTTGAAGGCCACGATTTAGATTAGAATAAACATGCCTGACACACAGCTTTAGATTCTTAGACAAAAAGGATTGATCCCACATTTGAGAAAGAATGAAAGATAAATAACGTTTCCAGCGAGCTCTCTGTCACTGCATATGGGTTATTAGAAGACGCGTTTCTGCTGGCTAATCGGTGTGTAGCCGGGGTACAGTGAAGATACTTGATAATCTCACTATGGCCACCAGAAAAGCGACTAAAGATTTGATCACCATCATTCTTGATAACAACCGAGAAGACATGATCTAATATACTTCCCCCTAGTAGGGGGCCGAACTCGTTGGGTCCATTTACCGACATGGATGCCTAGAAGAAAATCACGAAGTTTAGTGGGGAAGTTCAAGGGCCATCAGCACGTTTCAGGCACGATGTAGTCGCTATCTAAAGTCTTGCCGCTTGAAGGGAAAATGAGGGCAGTTTATTTGCATCTTATATAGCCACAAGTTAGTGTATGTCCTGACCGGCAGGCTGTAGTCACATCCTACAAGCAGTTGCCTATCATCATTGATAGTAAGCGGCACGGAGTCCAGACTATAATCATTAGGGTGGTAACACGCATTCATCGCGACTATATATCTGACATATATAATGCAGCCTCCTTTGAACACTTTAGATCCACTTTTGGAGACGGGTTGTCAAACTGACGTAAAGAGTAGCCTAACAGGGTGTGGCCAGTCATACACACCTAGGTGATGGGTGAGGTATCCTGGTGTGGGTCTTATGCCGGTGCGCAAAATAAAGACAATTCTGCCACAGAGAGCGGATTTAAACAGGAGGAGTGAGACGGACCTTTCAGTTAAGCTCGCTGTAGATATAGCGGTGATTCCTTTGTGATCGGGTGAAAGGAGGTCTTCAGGTGGGGTGTAGTTTACGGTTGGAGGTTGAAAGGTTGCACGGATTAGTGGCTACTCTGCGGAAGAAGCTTTTGCGCCAATGGCAAACTGTGCTGCCGGGATATCTAGAATGAAAGGCCTTGATAAGAAGCCAGAGGGTGCTACCTAAAGGATGCAATTACCATGTACTGAAAATCCTTCTAAATGTCCCGCGTGCTTTGTGAAAGTGACTATATTGGATGTCTTTTTGCTATACTCCTCCATATGCCACTTTTTTGCATCTTCTTTCATTTGTATGAGACCTTTGAATTTAGCCACGAACCATCTCTCACCGTCGTTCTTGGACGTCAGGACATTGGACGTCTGGGTTCGACTGTTGAGTCTGTTTGGCTGCATACCTGAGGTTTGTATATATCTGTACTTTCGTGATTGTCAACTGATACCGTAGAAACAACGAATCCATCTTCTTCTGGTTTTGGGATTCGTGTGAATTGACTGAGTCCTGGGGAGGGTTGGTGAGACGAGGATGGAACTGGAGAGTGATAGTGGCGGCAGTGACTTGGGGATGGTTGGTGCATTTGCAAGAAGCCCACTGATGGGTGGGGAACTTGGTTGAATGAGAGCAATCTGTGAAAATGCAGGGGCGGTCCGAAGGCGGAGTGTTGGTTTGTGTGTAGACTAAGGTCGCGAGGTGCGTTTAGGAAGCCTATTTCGGGGGAGGTGGAAAATGGAAATATCTAGCGGAATAGGTGGGACCAGGTGGCGAAGTGGATCATAGGGGACTGTGGGAGGGGTGATATCAAGAGCCACCTTTTTAGAGGTTTGGTGTAGCGGTGCGGAAGTATATTGAGTTGGCGAAGGGAAAGACCCGTTGAGGACGATATTCGGTATGAAAGAAATCTTTAATAGACTTGCAAGCGTGCCTAGTGTTTCAAACAAAACGTACAAGTTCCGGTCAGGGTTAAGCCTGTTGAACGATATGTTGCGCGACCCAACGAACTTCATGCTTTCTGAATAGCTTCCCGGAAACTCAAAGCACAGGTAGATGCGGAGCCCCAATCAAAACAAGACAGCTCCGCAAATTCTACCGTATCATTCGCGAACCGGAATATAAGCACATAGAGAGCGTGCGTTTGACAGTGAGCCTCAGTCTCTATTTAGCTAAAAAGTAGTCGAAAGGAGGACGAAAGTTTATACTGTAAAGAACAGTTGACTAAGAAGTGTAAATAGAAAACACCTGTCCTGTAGTCCAATAGAATAAAACAAGCTCTCCACGCTCAATCAGGCTCAACAGGCAATTTCCTGGGAGTGGAAGCCAAAAAGCGAAGCAAACCAACTAAAATTTCACCATTCGTCAACATAAGCAGGAAAATGAAACCGGACTGCAACAAAAAACTGCCTGGAGTAGGTGAGACTTACTACCATACCAAATATCCACAAAATTATCTCACTGAGAATGCACGACCATAAAAGAAGAAGTTGAAAGCCTCGATATCGGGGAAAAGGCGACTAGGAAAACGTTAAAAAGAATAACTTGAGAAATACTGGTTCATAATCCACTAAAATATATAAAGCTGACGGATGAGGAATTTCAAATCATTCGAGGCGTAACGCATGGTATAGTCGAATAAGGGCCCAAAGCTGAGGCTGACTTCATGATATCAGCACGGCCGTGGTTCCCCCCACGGGTTTACTTTAGATCTTTCATGGGTGTCTCTTGATGATGTTCGACAGGCCTGTTGGTTTGCTGCGGAGGGCGGATATTGGGAGGAATCAGGCGTGGGTCTAGCAAAGCCGTGAGTTTGTCGGTGATCCATGAGTATTTCAGGTAAGCCTGGCGCTTTGGTGGAGGGAGCCCAGACCTAGTCTTCCTTTAGAGCAGCCCGTAGGATCGGAAAGGTCAGCAGAAAGGTTGCGCGGTCCAGCTGTGAAAAGTAGGACGGTCTGATGGGAACGGCTGGGCCAGGTGGAGGGATTAGAGGTGGCGGGGATATCCCAAAACCGCTCGCTTTATAGGAGATTCTTATTGCCAGGCCTACTGCGATGTAGTCAGAAGTGGAGGGGGCACACACAGAATTGGTGAGGTAGGGGTGGCCACCAAAAGTGCCTCCCGTTTACTGGAAGCTGACAGGGAGCTCGACAAAGAAGGACTTTCTTGACCCATGTAAGCACGAACTAGTTCGGAGGGGAAAGGGAGGAAGGACGTTAATGCGCGGGAGGAGGGACTGTTCTCTACCAGGGACCGGCTGGCGAGGCAATCGGGAAAGGCACTGTTTGTATGGTTGCCCTTCAGGCCTCTGTTTAGGGGGGGACCCATGCCGGCCATAATCCCGAGCAGCTTACATGGGGTGCCGGGGGAAATAAGCTGTCGTCTTTTGGTGAATTCATTTGACGCTAATGAGGGGGAAATTGGAAGAAGATAGAATAGATGTGGCATTGTGAAGGCTTACGTAGCCAGATGCACGTGAAGCTTTGCATGCCAGCAGCCCAGAACGTGGTGGTTTCCAGGTGTTCTGTCGGGAAGATTGGAGATTATAGTGATTTTGCTATTTGAAATGCTCTTGAAAATCTCAGTGAAAACATTTTCACGAAAGTCGGTAGCAAAATTTCAAAGTTTAGTCTACTGAGGCTTATTAAGCACAGTAATATGGTGAGCTTGATGATGTTCTCGTCCAGGACGGAGAGTCTTGTTCAGATGTCTCTAATTCCAAGCATCACAGTGAGCGCCCTCCAAGAAGTCCGCCAGTGATGCGGAGCGCTATTCTGGCTTTGCTAAAAGTCTTTGAACCCTAATCCACGTTTGATATTTTTGAGTAGTATGCATATTGTGAGTGCTTGAGAAAATCGTGGGATTATTCGGTACCGTCAGATATCATTGAAGGCAAAATGGATAAGAAGGCCCTTAGAAACCCGCAAAAACCACTGGTGATAGCAAAGACCTTTCCGTCACTGTTTGACGCAACCTTTACCTTGCGGAGGGAGATACACCCCAGTCTGGCCACCAGAGGCGGAAGCTAGTAGACAAAAGTATCGAATGCAGAGCTTGGAGTAAATGGACCTTCTGAAGGCTGTTCTGGGATTAGTTCATCCAATAAACCAAAAAAAACGGCTGAGGCGAATGGGCTTGCGGCCTCTGAGAGGAAGTTACAAGAATGGCCGACTTGCTGCAATCCAAGCGGGACGAGGATCAGGTTCTCGCTAGATACTGCAGAGGTACTGAGCGTAAGTCGCCGCCGCCCGGCGCATTACTAAGTTCACCTACACACGTCCTAAAAATGCCTGAGGTAAAGTTCATCAGAGTACTATCAGTCTGGTGGGTGGTTGCCCCGTACCATATGCCGCCACTCCCGTTCAGAAAACTGCTACGGGTGATGGGATGGAGCAGGAGTCTATGGAGAAACAAGGTAGAGAGAAGAACAAGAAGGAGGTGGTAGACAATATCTTGAAGACAAATGGGCTCGGATACGGCAATCTCGAAATCTAGCTGGTGAATTCGCAGAGACATACCCGGTTGCTGACGCGGACAAAAAATCATAGGCTACTGGTTCTAAATTATTGGAGGCCGTCTACGAGAGAACCCAGAGCCCGAAGGGATATCGGGGGCAGAAAAGTGTGAGACCTACTATGGCTTACGGGGTCACCCAATCCCACCTAAAGGGAGGTCACAGAATAGGGACTTCGGGGCCTCCACGTGGGAAAACCGGCAGGAGTATCACAGGACCAAAACCGGTCGAGTTGGCTCTCGAGCTATTCAGAGAAGTGTTATCTGCCGAAGTGGCATTGATGGCCCACAAAAACAAAGGTGGATATCACATAACACCTGACAAGTATAGTGTGGTGCCTGTTGATTCGATCACAGGCAAAAATGTAGCTAAACCCGAAGGACGACGGAACACCCAGTCTGGAGTTCCAGTTGCTCCACCGATAGCTATAAAGGGGCTTTCTGAACGGCCGAGAGATGAAAATTGACTGTGCCGCCTGGCTGAGGACGATTTGACCTTCACCAACTAGGGTGTCACGACAAAGCCCGTAGATGTCGATCGGGACTACCCGATTGTCCTGGATCGCCATCGGCCTCCATTCATCCCAGTGATTGAAACTCACAAAAAGTTGCTACCTTCCTGGGCTTTGCGCTCTAAACCCATACAAGACTGTGTGATAAAAACGAACGTAGAAGTCGAACCAAATGTATTAGTGCCATACACCAAAGCATGTAGCATCAGAAGCAAGTGGATGGAGCTCTTCGAACGCACTATGTAGCGGAAAGCATCCACGTTTGCCGCCATGGAAACATGGCTCCATAAGAATGACCATGCAGGGGGAAAGATACAAAATGGACCTTTTACTCATGGACAGGACAGGGATTATGACTATTAAGGAGAGGTAGCTGTCTTTATTGGGCCAAACCATCTGGGATAGCAGGCGGTGATTTTTACTGTAAATATACAACGGTGAGCTGCACAGTCATGCCTCCCAGTAGAAGGGTGAATGTGGTCTATTTGTATGAGGCCCCGGGCACAAAACAAGGCCTAGAAAATCGGCTTCTGCAGTGGCTTACCACGCTAGCTACGGAAACTAACGAGGCTCGCATAGCTAGGAGCTTCAACCTACCACACATAGACTGGACTGCTGAGGCATGCACCCCGGGAACCCAAGAGAGGGGAGTCTACTGTGGTTGAACTTGAATGCCCTGATTTAACGCGTGGGGGAAGATAATACATATAGGACTGGCAGTAGGGGTCCTCGCTGGATGTGGCGATAAGAAATCATGAGAACTCCAGGCTTCCCCCCGGTTGAATAATATCAACCATGTGAGTTCCAAAATCACTCTTTACTTGCTCCAACCGAAGGTGGCCTGAAGGTTGATTAAGTCATCGCAAACATGGATATTGCTAGGCTTTGCTTTACAGCAGTGGACGAAACATGGGATTCAGCGGAAGGCGCCAGTTTGGAGGAATGACGGCAGATAATGGAAAGGTCTCTAATTACCACGCAGGACGAGTTTGCCCTTTTGAAGCTAAGGAGGTGTGACTGTAAACCGGTCGAGGTGGAGGGCTGCAGTAGGGAAGTCAGTCTATAGTGAAAGGCGTAGTTGGGCTCTTTTCTGGACTTCCGGGAGTCACCAGGCCGGTATTCTTTTGCTAATCACAGAAATAATGCAGCGAACCGCTTGCGACCTGCCTAGCCCACCTAAGATTTAGTTGGGTATCCAGAGAAGTATTATGGCCACCTGCAGTCCGGAGGTTTTTCGGTGGATGTGGTGGGAACATTAACAACGCATGATAAATGAGTGACAGCAGATAATCAGAAGTAGAGCAGATGCCCTCAAAGGTTATTTAAGCACTTTGCACCCACGCGAATGAGTTTTGGGGTGGACACTCCTCCATCGATCACAAATTATCGAATCCTCCAGTGGAAGTCTTGCACAAGCACCTTGAAGGGTTAGATGTTCATAAATCCGCTGGGCCGGATAATATCCACCCCGCTGTCAATAAGCCTGGGACAGGTACCCTATCTTTGCTAATTTACATGTTGAAGAAGGCAGCTGAGTATCATAAATTGCTATCAAGAGGCTGGAAGAACCACCGGCTGTGGCTACATATAAAAGGGGAACTCGCTCCTACGTGTGAAACTATGAACCGGTATTGCTTACCAGCATCCTACGCAGAGTGCTGGTACAGATCGTTGGGGCACACGCCCAGGAGCCCCTACTTGGGAATTCCATTCGCTGATCAGCTCAGCGTGAACTTTTACAGAACACGCCATGCTTAACTAATCTCTTGAGCCTCCTAGACGAGGTACCTGGCACAGTGAATGGAGATGTGCAGGAACAAGTATGTTATCTTGACTTCAGTAAGGGCATTCGACTCGGCTAGACATTGGCTACTACCTGTCTAGTGAGGGACACTTTGTACAAGTGGACAGATGCAGGAATAGCTGACAGAATTCTCTACGATGTGAAGAGTTGACCTCAAAGTAGATGGCGGGCTCCATAAATCGGAAGCCGCCACCAGTAGAGCACCCGTGGGGTACGTGCTGGTATCAAAAGGCGCAATCCATCAGCTTATACGATCGAGTTTGTCAAAAAAATCAGGGAGAAAGACCGCAGAGTGTCAACCGAGTGACAATCACTGGGCATATGTACAAAAAGCACGCGCTAACTTGAGTCCGGGAAGTGCGTGGGACAGAGCTATTGGTTGCCGCGTGTGCGAAACGTACAGTCAAACAAGCAGCAGACGGGGGTGACCGGATGATCATCGCGGAAACTCCCTCCTTGAAGGCTGCCCGCTAGCTGGGCTTCATTTGAGAGTCCTCAGAAAGGATGAGAAAGTCGTACATGATAACAGAAGCGAAACAAATGAATTTTGGTGGTAACTTGCAGACCGCGAACCTGTTCTTGGGTCCTGATCGGAGCTCTCAGGTTTTCAAGCCCGCAGCGATAGAGTTTGTCGAGGATATCCGGTCAACTGGAGGGCCTGAGGAAAAAAGGATGCGTAAGGTTAATTTAAAGCAAATGATCATAAAAGAATAAGGAGCTGATTGAACCGTTTCACTAATAGTAAAGAACCGTCTGACTTTATGGGCCCTCAAAAGACGGAGGCAGAAAATCAATTTTTGGAGGACAGGAAACCGTGTAACAAGAGTTAGTGAGAGTGGCTGCACAAAATGGACTGCCGCGATAAACAGGAACGCCAGAGATAGCACACAGTTAAACTGGACATGGCAGAGGTAGCCGTCGACCCAACCCAAAAAACCTCAGAGGTTCAAAGAGAAAGGTGAAATTTTCCGGTGCCTAAAGCGGTGCTGCTAATGGAGTTTTCTCTCCCCTCATCCTAGCGAATTATCTAGTAAACATTTGGCTTGGCAGAGTGCTGTCGTGGTCGGTCTTTCCCGTACTTTAAATGTAGTGCTTGTGGGTACCTAGTGCGGATGAGGCGAGGAATGAAAGCGAAGACTTACCTGACGGTCTCTGGGCT
Organism: Fasciola hepatica; assembly: GCA_948099385.1. Lineage (NCBI taxonomy): Eukaryota > Metazoa > Platyhelminthes > Trematoda > Plagiorchiida > Fasciolidae > Fasciola > Fasciola hepatica. Next base: position 376,565 of record CANUEZ040000020.1, read on the forward strand.
TGCGATGCTAGCGAACAGGTATTTTTGCAGCCGTAAAGTGTAGCCCTCAGTCGTGGTTTTTTTGGAAATGCCTCTTGAGAAGGAGGGGAAGCTGAATGCCGGCCAAACGTTGTACCCGATATAAAATGAAATCGCTGAGAGCCTCAGCAGAGGAACAAACTCAGTGTGGGAAGCAAAAAGTTGGGGAAAATGAGGAACCAGAAAATTACTTTCCTGTAAAGTTTTACTTTTGTTGTGGAATGTAAAATACCTTATCTGCAAAGCGGACTGGTTTCTTGATCGCTCGGCCGCAAGTGGAAACCTCTGGAGGGGTCTGTATGTCAAGGATTGTGCCGAGACGGTTGTCCAGTTGAGTCAAAGCCACCGGTAAGGTCGTCTCATAGCTAGCCGGCGTCTTGGGTGCCGGCCGTGGAAAATTCGATGGGGTGAGATAGGACGGAAATGATTCGGCCAGAAGAGCTGGTTTAAATCGGCCCACGGTCGCCACCCTCCTAATCTTTTCGGCTGACGAGGAATTCTTCCTCTAGGCTACGTAGGAACCTGTGGGAGCCAGTGCAGGCACTTTGCGGAGGAGCATTTGTGTCTGCTCTGAGGAAGTCTTGCTTACAGTGTTGGAGATGTGGGCGTAAGCAAACGGCTGTTTAGTTTGCTTGCCGCGGAACGCACCCAGTTACTCATTTGGTGATTTGACATGGCGGCAAAATCCGCCTAATCGCAAGGGACGATGGACTAAGGAGCTACCATGTCACCAGGAAGTCCAAGCATGCTAGCTAGCTTTAGTTTGGCTGATATGATTTGCAGATCAGTCCTGAGAGCATTGCAGCCACCTGGGAGTGCTAGTTGTAGTAGTTCCCGCCCGTCCGGGTTTCTATGAGCTGCTGAGGCTGCCTTGAATTTACTAACAGAACGCTCCAGGCCGCTTTGTAACGGGTGGAAGGCTATGATATTGATACGACTTGCACCTTAAAGTTGTAAGGGTTTGCTGGAGGCTTCATTGAAGTTCTAGCCGCGGCCTGCCATAACCGCGACTAAACAAACAAATGCTTATACCCAGCGCTCCAATAAAGCTTGAGCTGCTGTTTCACTGGGTGCATTGTGCGGAGGTACGGATAACATCCATCTGGTGAAACTACCCCCGCGATTAGGAAGATACGTGCTACTTTTGGGGGGAGGCAGCTGTCCTATTGGGTCAACATTCACATGTCGGAAGAGTGAGTTGATGGCTGGAAATTCTGGCGGTGGGTTTTTGTGTGCCTAAGCTTTTTCGATTGCCGGCATTGAATGCAAGTAAGGGCCCATGCTTTGTCATCACCTTTCATGTTGTGCCAAACCCAATGGTGGTTGGTGAGTTTGAAGGAGGCTTTTGTAGCTGGACGGGCAAAAACGTTTGAAGTTTCGAAAACTTGTCGCCTAAAAGCTGACGGTGCGGTAGATCTTGGGTGGCTTTTAGACGATTTTGCACAGTATATGACCTCAGTCCGAGGAGATGGTAACCGACTGGAGCGACAGCAAAGAGGTGCTACGGAGATGCTCTACCCTTGGATCGTTTGCTTTCGCTGATGCGGTGGACTAAAGGTTGACCGGGCGGCAGGTACTAACTTCCAAGCTGTGGATGCGAGGCAACCCGTCCGCGACAAGTTTATAGACACCCGAGATATGAAGTACATCACTATTGTACCGAGTGAGGCGACCTAGGTAGCCAGGCTCTCCAGGAGAGGCCACCCGAGGTGGCAAGCAAGGCTTGGATAATAAGTTTGGGGTCAGTTCAGACCTTAAACTAGCCTCCCTCAAGGATGTGTCCTAAATGACGTACGACTAAGTAAACAGTACGTGTCTCGTGGCCAAAAAAGCTATACCTGGATTCGTCTGGTTGAAGGTTTTGGAGAAAGATGCAGCGGATTGCCCAGTGTCGGCTACGTATTGCTGTAGTTTTGTGTCCACAGTTTTGTCTGGTGCTTCACTGACTAAAGCCTTTGAAGCCTTTCATTTTAGGCAAGCCCCAAGGCTATGCTGCAGATGGACTGCCTCAACGTAGCAAATGAGCCTCATACGGCTTTTGTGAAAATCAGCTGCTTCTTTTTATCTTTCGCGAGATCTGTGTGGGGTTTCATCAGCTGGGCACAGCGTGAAATGAGACTCCGATGGAAGTTTGCCAGCCCAATGAAATGCAGCATCTTCCTGAACAACGTAGGTTCCGGGCAACCTGGGATAACCTGCAACTCATCTCGCGGTGGTGTGATCCCCGAGGAAACAACCTTGTGGCCTAGAGTTTTGATGGCACTGGCGCCTGTCAAACTTTTCGTTCTGACCTTCACCTTGCCTTGGGACAGGAGGTAGCATACTATGCGTGTATGCACTAGATGCTCAACCTAAGGCGAGCTGGCGATTTCGTGGGATGATCAAACGAGAAGTCCTAGCCAATGCACACCACGATGATGGAACGCTGGAAAGATTGTGCAGCTTTGGTAAACGCGGACGGCATTCGTAAAAGCTCTAACAGTTGGAAGAGAGTCTTCTCGGCTACGGTTGGGATATCAGTTTGAGCCACTGATGTTTGATTATGTGCGCGTACCAAATCCATAAGGGTGAAAGCTACCCAGTCGAGCTGTGAGCTTCGTGCCTGCGGAATGAGACATCCGTTGATAGATCGATAATCTCGTCGTAGGTCTTCAGTTGACAAGTGACGTCTTCGGGACCATGTGTAGAGAGATGCCCACGAACGGTTATCAGTCCATGGGTATAGTTTCTCTCGCCTGGTGCAACAATCGATGGTGTTGACCCGTGCAGCCCTCGTAATCACACCTGGTCCATGTTCGACAAGCTGCTGCCCGGAGCATGGTATTGAGGCATATGAAGCACGCTCCTGTCATCCTAGCCATTCCCCATCGTTCGTCTTTTGCGACGTTGACGAACCTGGGGCATTCTAATAGCTCATGGCTAGCATCACCGGACCTGCAACTTGGTTGCGCTATAGCTTCGCGTGATATGGCGTGTGCATTGGTCCAAGGCTGATATTTCGGCTGTTCCCGAACAGGGGTTTGAGCCTGGCTAGTACTAGACTTGTTTACTCGGTTACTTTTCCGGATAAGTCGGCCAAATCTACTGTCGGCTATTTTGGTTTGCCTGTCCAAGTATTCAGTCAAGTCTTCAAAGTTAGCCTAATGGTCGCCTCGGCTTATACTTTCCGCCTCTTCCGCCCACCGATCCTGTAGCTCGGGAGGGATGTGACGGAGTATGCCCTCCAAGGCGTGCATGGCATCTAGGTCAGCCCCTTAACCTAAATGGTCGAGGGCTATTGAACAGTTCTGCATTTTTATCGCCAGGTCGGCCATTGTATAGACGTCGCCCTTGGTTCTTTTGGCCTTTACCATCACGCCCTCTATTAGGTTATGGGCTACCTTGAAAGGTTGGCCAAACAGGTCCCTCAAAATCTTCTTTGCTCGGGTGTAGCCTTGTTCCGGGTCGAGCATGGGACACACGTCCATAGCTTCCCTTGCTCGGCCCCGACAGTAATGAGTCAGATACAGAAGCCTTTGCCCGGGGCTGGTTATCTTGTTTTCGACGAAAGTCTCGAACTGCTTGACGAACTTGCAGTAGTGTTCAGATCGCCCATTGAAAACGGCCAGTTTTCTTTCTTGACAGATCGATCGTTGGTGGCATTGATGTTTTATATTCGGCGACCTGCGTGGAGTTTTTTGTTTGATTGTGCCCTGATCGTTGGTCTTCTGCTCAAGCTCGTTCTGTCTTCACTTCTGTTCTGCTTCCTGGGCCTGTTTCCGAGCCGATAACGTTTGCTGTCCTAGCTTACATAGATCGACATCCTTACATTCCACATTACCCACAGTAATACATGAGCTGGCACTGAAGGGACAAGGTGACCTGGCATTAACTAAAGAATCAAAAGTACCCAAAACCTCCCCAGTGACCTGCTTTATCACTTCCCGTCCAGATTCCTATTGCTTCGATCCTTTTCTCTGCGTTTTGCGCATTTTCTTGCTCCAAATTGATCAGTTGAGTATTGTAAAACACGTCTGAGCAACGCGTAGCCAAATTCACAACGGATCCCGAAATCAAAAGGGGATCATCCGTGAGATTCTACGATGCTGGATTATTGAATGAACAATCACACCAAAGAGATACAAACCTCAATTATGAGATCACAAGGACTCAACAAAGGAGAACCGAGTTGCGGCATGCAAGCGAGGAGCACGTGCGTCACGCAGGTCCAGAACAAGGATATGACAAGGCAGCGCTCTGGGAGCGAACAAAAGAAAATTGGTCCATAAAAACAAACAGTGTTTAGAGACACATCTATAGTGCAGGCAAGTGAGTGACGTTAAGAAAAACATGGAACTGCAATGGTTTTAAGGGGATTTTCCACGGCCGGTCGCTACAGCCTGCACGGCTTGTATGGCGATGAGGTGGGCCAAGTCATTAGTGACTGGAGGCAAGCCATTGTATGAGTTGACAAGATCACGGTGCTCACGTAGTAGGCTGCCTAGTTCTAGTTCGGAAGTGGTAATCGGCGTGAGGGTATTTGGTGACTGAGTTTGAGTCAGGGAACCGACAACGAAATTTAGCGTAACTCTATCTACGGTCTGTACTTTACCGGGATCGGCCGCATGACCCTAAACTTCTAAAAAAGCTAAACCTAGAATAGCCTGACGCGCCTGGGCGACGGTAAAACCCGCGATAAAGGAAGACGCAAGCCATGATATAGGGTGGGAAATGGGCTGCCTCATGTTGGGGCGGGGCATCACTGGCGGCTTGCAGCTTTAAAGATGTGGGATGGGGAGTCAGTGGACCCTTTTGAAACTGGTATCATGCTGACCTGATTCCTGGTGTCGGTTAAGAAACTCCTGCCGACAGTCTTGTCTCTCATTTAAATCAAGCCACTCGGAAGCGAGGCGCCCGCAGATTTTGTCTCCATCATCTGGCTTAGATGGCAACTAGAGAGCTCTCCGAGCTTGTTAGCTTGAGTTCCGTAAAAGGGGTGGAAGTAACGTCCGTCGGTTCGGAAACTAGGCTGAGGTGCACGGGTTGGGAAAGAACTGCTGGGTGGTGCCGCCGGTGAGGGACTTTCGGAGCGCGCCCCAACCGTTAAACCTTCCGCGAGAAAAACGAGCCTTCTGGCATAACGTCAGAACGTCGGGGTAGCGCTAGGAGCGTTGCGATGAGTGTTCGTCTGTGTAGGATTGACGACAGCTTCTAGTGGAGCAGCGGTAACGTTGGCAAAAGTGCTGGGGTATGAGAAGAATGCACCTGCTTGCTCGGAGATTTTGTCTGCAGCCCATGCACAATTGTGTAGGCTCCCGATGTACCCTAAAGCCGCCACTATGCTTCAGACATACGGTGGGAGCCGTTGCACCCATATTCGACGCAAGCCTGCATCATTCACGGGCATCGTGCCTAGAAATGGATGCATTTTCCGTAGCAGATTTGAAGGTACTATATCTCCCAATGGATTTCGAAGGGAAATAACTGGATAAGTTTCTCTTCCGATGCTGCCAAGCGCTTAGGAGTGCTTTCTGGGGTGAATTGTACTGCTCGTGCCCCGGAAATCCATAGCGATATCCCTGATTGGTGGGACTAGTGAGGAAGGCTTGTGGTATCTGAATCGTTGGCCAGATAAACTGGCCTTCTGGAATCGAGAATCCGGAATGCAGATGAAAACATTTGGGTCTTTCTGTATGGAACCCGGGATTTCCATGCGGGCTTTGTGGCACCCGGGTTCATGGTCGGGCTTTTGTTCTATGCTCATCACGAGGGAGGCATTTACTGTAGAGATAAACTGAGTTGGGACCCTAAAACGACGGCCAGGCCTGACATGCAAAACCTGATAGGACGAAAAGGAAACCTGACGACAGGGATAATGACGGTCAAAAAGAAAAATAGTATGGTTCTGTCTTAAAAAATGCGTACCGAATTAAAGGTGTTTATTCCGTCCGTTTCTTTATGTACATAAGCAGTAAAACTAACATGAGAGGATATACGGCCGACAAGAAGAAGCCTGCCATAGGCGCGAACTGACTAAGTCACCTGTGAGCAACCAATTAAAAACGACAAATAAAATGGGCTCGCTGGTTATAGAAGGGTACACCCGCTCTTCTACGATCGCGTCCATCAACAGAATCAGCGAAAAAACACTAGTGACAACCGCGTGTACGCTCACTGGGCAAATGTATAAAAAGCACACGTTGACTTGTGCCCAGGAAGTGTGTGAAGTAGCTCTAGTGGCTGCCGCGTGCGTGAAACGTACGGTCACACTAGCGGCAGATAAGGGTGATCAGCTAAACACTGAACCAGGTCAACTCCTCTTTCTTCTAATCATAAATGATCTTTCCTCAGCCCCAAGGTCAACATGCCCCATTTCTCTAGATGATATGAATTTGGTGAGGGCCCAGGGACAAGAGGATCTGAGCAGAGCCGTAGTTGTTCTAATCTGGGCACACAAGTGGGGCTTACGCCTCAAAGCCAGGGCGAGCCTCTCGTTTTCACTGACGCCGACAAGCCTGGTGGTCGTACACGACCAAGACCCATTTACCATGGACGTTATGAATTCTACTCCTAAGTGATTGTGTCAGTGTGCAGCAGCTGCACAAAAAGCACGTCCTGAGCTCTTCAGATTAGGATGCACGTTGTATTGCAGACAACCAAAATTTTCCATGCTTTTTACACGTCTTCAGTTAGACCACATTCACAGAAATGTGTGTTTGCGAGAGGGTACCGTGTCTGTCAACGCGCATGGTTTGGGACTAGGGAAGCATGACGTGCGTGTGGACGCTACAGGACCTTTGAATTTTCCGTATGGAAAGGAAGGGACTAAGGGGGGGATCTAACAGGGAAATCGGGATACTAAACAGATTTTTTAGGACTAGACCAAAAAGCCGGTTACAGACGGATCCAAGCTGCCAAAAAGAGGTCCTGAGGAGAATTTGGTGAATGTTTGGTCTAGGTTGATGGCAAGGTCCCAGCCCTTCGGCAACCGGGTGGTACGCTACTGGAATAGATTACCAGAAGAGTTAATAGACCTAAAGGCCGTCCAGACATTCATGCGGGCCCCAGATCGTGAGTGGAACGAGATCGTACCTGACAGAGAGCTTTGGGCACTTTCAGTAGACAGACAGATGTGAATATTAGGACCCATCTGATGTGCTGCTTCATTCGGTTTATCCGTTTTCTTGCACAAGGACTCACCCGGGCACCACAAGCGGACACTCGAACGTCACTTGAGTTTCCCCTAGTGGATGGCCGAGGAAAACATCTCCAGCGCAGCCGATAACACAAAATCTAAGTACAGCTTTAGTTGAAAAAAGCCAGCAAACCTGTGGCGGCTGTATAGAGGGGCGAGACAAAAGGAAGTATGTTAACAAAATGCTAGTGTGGGAGTAGGAAAAGAGTGACTGATTGTATGTCCACAGGTTCAGCGAGATGACCTCGAACCGGCCACATAAAATTGCCTCTCACATTTAGTCCAACGTAGGTTTCGGTCAGGAGGTTGTGCTCCGTCTGAATGGATCCTAATAATTCCGCAGTTCCCTGCCGGGTTGCAGCAGGTGCGCAAAAATAGCTTTTGGAATTGTCTGAGTTCGATCTTCATTGCCACAGGTTACACAACGCTCACAAGCAGCGCAGGAAGAACAATCCGCGACAACCACTTGCGGGTCAGTTGAAAATGTGTGTTTTTTAATCTGATGAAGCAGCAAAACCTGTGCAACATGGCGGGAAAATCACGGCGAAACAAGTGGAATGTACAAGATATGACAATTCACTTAAGCATTGTTCATGTACTGAGGACCACTGAAAGTCCGTTGACAAAGGAGATTGAATAAGGGTGCAGTTTGAGTGACAAAAGTCGGAACAAATCTCAAGTATTACTGAAGAGAACCCAGTAGAGAACGTAATTCCACAAATGATTCAACAGAGAGAGGGCATTCGATAACGGGGCGAAAAGGTTGGGGCCAGGGCTAAAACCGAGAGTATAAACGAAATACCCCAAACAAGTGAGCTCAGAAGTGGAGAAAACACACTTATCTGGGTTGATGGCTACGTTACCTTTCAGGAATCTGTCCAGCAATGGACGCAAAAGGCCTTCATGCACACCTTTAGGGGGTGCTTGTGTCATAATGATATCTTGGTAAGCAGGACAATCTGGACCAGAAATCAGGGGACTGATAGTGTCTTGGGAAATTTCGGGGGAAACGCTGAGACTGAAGGGTGGAAAATTATACTGATACAAAACAACAAGTTACACGTACGACCCATGTAGATCAAACCAATGATGGAATTGTCCATGACAGTAACAAGGTAAGGACACTTTGATGGTTGGATTGTTCATTTGTAATAAATAAGTTCACATACGCCAAGCACCTGTAACTGGTGACTAGCAATGCCATTAACGGAATTGGATGTAGGTTGGATCTGAATAGGAGGATTTATTTTCTGAAAAACCTTCTGAGGAATAAATGAATCAACACTGCCGGTGTCCATAATAAATGAACTTCGAAAAGAATGATTACGAATAAAAGAACGGAAAATGTGACGAGAGCTATAGGAACTAACAACAGACAAGTTCAGAGATTGAATAACTGAAGACGAATGATAATTCCCTGACTGGAGCGCAGTGAAGCATGTCTTTTTACTTCCACATACGGACTGAATAAGACCTAGCTTACCACAGTAGTGACAATTCGCACTACAAAATCTTCAGATCAATCGCGAGTGTTTCTGACCACAAGAATTACAAGTTTTCCACTGGTTGCATGGCTGAACTTGTTAGGAGTGAGAAAGTTGGCCGAAGTGACTGTCTGAAGGAATATACTTCAATTGTCCTGGTGGCGAATTAGAGGAGGACTTCGAATTTTTCGCGCTGAAAAAGACTGGAGTCTCGTTCTTAACAGCGCCAGGTTCCTCTTGGTATTGCTCACAAAGAGGTTTGATGGTCTGGGAAGTGCATTTGTGGCGGGGAAGAATTCGTTGTTACAACTCGGGACAGTTGATACTAGCAATTAATCTGTCTCGTAACTACAACTCGAGATGATCACCAAAATTGCATTTAGTGGATTATGTTTGCAATTACAACACAAAATCCCGCATTTACTGACTGGCGCCTGGCATCAGCGAGTGAAATTTTGCTCTTTCAGCAGCTTCGAAATTCACTGGCTGGAAATGTCGCGGAATCAAGGACTCAAGGATTCGTAAGCCAAAGACACCGGGGACTCGGAAAAGCCGGATTTTTTAGGAGTGAATATGCATCCTTTTCAAGGATTTCCAAGAAAAGTGCAGCTTTCTCCTCAGAATCCAAGGATTTGCCAGACAGATACCATACTTTAAAGGGCTCGGTGTAATCTCCAACTTCCCGGTAACCGCTGTGAACATTTGAACCCTCCATAGTACAGACGACCTTGATTGGAACTGACCGCAGCTCCAGATGTTGTGATTGGTACTTGCGCTCGAGGATTGGCACTATCGCAACGAACTTAGTAAAAGCTCCGAACCAAGCTAGGAGCGCTGAAGGAATGCGAACATAGATTGAACTGGATAGTGTCTAAACATACTGGCTTAAATATAGCCCGACTGCAGTTGCAGGACTGTTGTATGTGGAAAGGTTGAAAAGGATGGATCGGTGCCCGTAGAGAATGAGATTGACGTGAAATGTGATGGTGCAATATTTGTTTGAATGCGTGCCACAAGGGCATAAAGGCGTTGTAATTGAGGTCATCGGCGTCATTGACCGCGGCGGCTGTTGGTGCTGCACGCGCGGCTCTGGTTGGTGATCCTACGGTGCTTTCTCGCTCAGGTCGCGATACGTAGAAGAGTTTTTCAGATTCTGAGAATGATTTTCAGGTTTTTCAAAGCGAAACTTGAGCTTTTTTCTATATTTATGATAGTGTAGTTACCGTTTGCTGTATAATTCACCAAAATGGGTATCAGTTATCGCGCATGTTTGGATAATGCGCCCAAAGTAGCGTTTACCCGCGCCTAGATGTTTGGTTTACACCACTGAACTGAAACTCAATTCGAAATTGTGCTTTGCGCAATCGTTATGTACAGGCATCCGAGGATGTAATAAAACAATACAAAGGAATGTCATTACCGGTCATACCATTCATACACCTTTTCGAAAATTGGTAATCCAATTTGCCCGTGATGCGATTATTACCGACTGTTACAATCCTTTCTGACTACAGGAATAAAAACTACTTTTCATTGTGTACGTCAAGTTCCACTCACTGATTCCGGACTGCTTTTTGCATTAAACAGAATAGTGAGGAGTCCAAGCAAAGCAGCCGCTTGCGAATACAAAGATTTTCACAGTAACCACCGGTAAGTATTGCCAAGTATATCAGTATTTACCCTACTGACAGAAGTCGTCATAAAATATAAGCAACTATAGTAATCACAATGGACTGAAGTGACCGGACGTTTTGAAATTTCCCCCACTCAGAACTACGCCAACGAAAGTGCCAAGAAGACGAAGGCTACGGAATAGCATGTTAGTTGTATTGGAGAACTGGTTTGTGTACGTTAAATCAGAGATAACTGGTGGACTCGAAGATGACCAATCACAGGGAGCTTTTGTTGTACCTGTCCTTGGCGATCCTGATTGGTTGAGGCACATCCGCCTGCGTGGCTAGAAAGCTGTACCTGGCCGTATCCCTTGTGACAGCTGCTGAATCACCACAGCTAGCTAGTGCTGATGTACAAATTATCAACAGAAATTACACTGGATGGAAAGATACAGACTGGCTGTAGCAACCAGTAGCGAGTCACCATTTGCAGTCGTCGCCACACGAATGCACGATTTATTTATAGGTGAAAATTAGGATGGTGGTACGCCATTACAAAATTTTGGTTTAAATGATCTGGGTGATTCATACAAATAAATGTCTATTGGTAGTGTTCTCAAGCTTTCAAAAATGAATTCTGTTTTCCTCATTGTTTTTCAGAAAATAACGGTTGGAACTTGTTGCAGAGAAGAAGCAGGATAATTCACTGTCATAATGGCATATATAAATATGTATATATACATATTGATAATAAGTAGTATGTTAATGTAGGGACAAAATTTCCCCGGAAGCACACGACCGGTTTCGCGGTTGTTGACGCTCATCAGGTATGCGTACCCGGTACTCCTCTGCCCACTTGTCTTCATACTTGTACACTCCGATGCAATGCATCCCCATACTCACTTACGTCTTGACATCGCCTTTCAGTACGCCGATTTGATCTATATATATGTTCACTAGAATCTAATTTGAATCATCTGGAGTGTGAATGGATACTCTTCACTGAAGAGCCCACAAATGAATCACAACTGTGATTTCTCATGGTCATTCGTGTCTGGGTCACTGCTAACCCAACGAACAACGAGGCTGCATGTGCAAGCGCTCATATTGATAGTGAGTAGTATGTAAACTTGTGGACAATATATATATATATGTTCACTAGAATCTAATTTGAAGCGTCTGGAGTGTGAATGGATACTCTTCATTGAAGAGCCCACAAATGAATCACAACTGTGATTTCTCATAGTTATTCGTGTCTGGGTCACTGCTAACCCAACGAACAACGAGGCTGCATGTGCAAGCGCTCATATTGATAGTAAGTAGTATGTTAACGTGTGGACAAAATTTCCCCGGAAGCACACGACCGGTTTCGCGGTTGTTGCCGCTCATCAACTATGAGAAATCACAGTTGTGATTCATTTGTGGGCTCTTCAATGAAGAGTATCCATTCACACTCCAGACGCTTCAAATTAGATTCTAGTGAACATATAACATCGGAGTGTACAAGTATGAAGACAAGTGGGCAGAGGAGTACCGGGTACGCATATATATATATATATATATATATATATATATATATATATATATATATATATATATATAACAATTTGTTATGTGATTGTGCGAATGACGGGCAGATTAGTGTACAACGGCATGCGCGAAGCTGATTGATTGGCATAATCACAGTTCGAGGTCTGACGATCTGTGTCTGTGTGCTCGGGATTGTGTGCATGTGTAATCATAGGACGGATCCTAAGTCACCCTACAGTGGGTTCATGTATGTGTGTGTCATCGCATGCCTGCATACCGACAGAACAAGTTGCAGACATATGAGCGTGTGTAAGTCAACATGCCGGAGTAACTGTCGGTGCAGTGAACCAGAGGATGTTTGTGTACGTGAACGTGCGTGCGTCAATGATCACGGAGCAGAAATCGATGATCATGCGCGTGCACGTGACAGCGTGTGAGAACAACACATCATGGGAGAAGTGTCACGTGTCAATGTGCGTGAGTATATGAACGTTTAAATGACCCAGTCACATCTGCGTCTGCCCGAAATGGGTTGCGGCTAAACCACGTGGAGGGAATTGCTATCGCCGTATTCTTGACAAAAGACAACTACGGAACGTACAGATATATAAACACTGGCTCGAAGTCAAGCATGGGACTGAAGCGGCAGCAGTAACTAAAAAAAAGAGCAAGAGTACAGCACCATAAAATACATGTTCCAGGCAAAAGACCTGTCACGTTAGCACCAAGCAATGTAGTCGTAATGCGTAACTGCCACCAACACAAAACAGTGAGCGATATAGATTCCCCCATCTACTGCCACAAATAAAGACAAATACGGAATCTAGAAAAGTGAAGGAGAGAGATAAAAATTTATGAGAATGTGCGCAAAGCTGGAACAGTGAAGTGATGCTCGTTATTGGAAAGCGACAAAAATTTACACTTGATGTGAATGCGTGCACTACCTCTGTCCTGTAGTATGCCGTTCACGGGAAATATGTATAAGCGGCTCGTCGGGAACCCGTGCATGAAAAACTGCCCATTACATTGAAATATTCGAAGTATACATTATCGTTCAATGGTAACAATTTTTGCGGGGCCTTTGTTGATAAAGATCAAGTTAACTGATCGGAAAGTGGAGTAAAAACTACATTCAGAACAAACGATGAATGCGCATAGTGCAAACGGGAAACGGGAATTAAAGTATAACCCAGAGCGACATTACCTTCCTTTTCGGAACACAAGTTACTCACTTCGTGAATTTTGCGGTATCATTGTTCGGCTGGTTTTGCGAGCTTCTTGATGTGAGACTTGAGTTTTCCCAAGTGAGATTCGTAAGCGAAACTGGAGAAATTGTCCATCATCCCCTGTTCCAGCATATCATCCGCCAGATGCACGGGGCAATGAAAGTTGTACAGGACTACTTCCTCTGGACCGTATAAATGAGACATTTGCTATACAGAAATCAGCAAAAGTTGATGTGCAAAATCAGCATAAGTTACGTGTGACTTATTATGTTAAAGTATGTATATGAATAGGAAAGAAAACAAAAAGTGACCAGGTAGGTCATTTGGTAATAAGTCAAGCAGACAAACCAGAAATAAATAAAAAGAAAATTGGCAATATCTGGTTGCCTTCCAACGTTCCAAGTCACGGACATGATAGCATAGACACTGAAAATCACATGAAATGGATGCGTGGGTTTGCACTATTCTATCGCCCTGTTCATCAGCGGCGGTGTTACCCAAGCTGCAACGTCTTACATGGCCGCCTTTCAGTTAGGCCGTAAGAAGCCTCTGATTGACTCCCAAACATACCAGAAGCATAAACTCCAGGGAAAATGTTTTAACCGGGTCAAGTGGAAGACTTACGAATGCACTGACACCTATGTGGTGACGTCCATAATTTTTCTCACGGAAATCAGTGTTTGTTCGTCTCCTAGCATCCGTATACGTCCACTGGAAATGGTTTCTTTGGACCACCGTATATTCCGGCGGTTGTTATGGGTAGGCAGGCCGGTTGAACTACGAGTGCCGAAATCGGTCACAACAGGAGTTCCGAAGCCCGATGTAACCTTGAAACTTTGACATTAAGTTGAAAATCTACGGAGTCAGGGACTCTTCGCATGCCACTTATGCACTCGGAGTCTAATGGGTATGTACGAGCTACCCGATAGTTGCATCTTCTCACACAAAAGCGGTATATAGGACATTGCCATTAAGTAATGATCTTGTGAGTCCTCCGTGATCGGTCTTTTTTCTGTACTCTTTGCTTGTAGGTCCCCATAAAATCTCCGTGGCTCTTGCTTTTGGCGTTTTGATTTCCAAGAAAAAAATCACTAGACTCGTTGCTGTAGGTACCGGGAATGTCAGTAAAACACTCGTCTCGTTAGCCCAGTACGCTGAATTTGTGAAACGTATGTGAGTCCAGTAGGCAGGATTCATTTCTGAATTTTTGCTGAGTCCGTTCCATTCATTTCTTCCAGTTTTTCTTGGTCGTTTTAACGGAAATACCTATCAGTGTCCTTGAGTGATCTGGATGGTTTTTCATATTCATATATTTGATATTCGCGTTTTATTTATTGCTCAATATGGCTAATTCACAAGAAACATTACATTTTAGCTTTGAGAAAAAGGAGGTTGAGGACAGAACGGTGTATCCTTTATACGCATGAGAGTTATCTAGTTCATGCCTACCGACCCAGAATTTCGACTTATTCAGATCCAAGCGTAATTTCGAATGGATCCGTAAGCAACCATTTTGCCAAGTTCGCCCATATGGTTGGGTACTTGCCACGGGATGTGTTTCTAATTGTTAGGAATTTCGCAGGCAACCCACCTGAAGATTGTCCGCGCGATAAGCTGCGGACCGCCATATTGGCGACATTCAGAATATCAGCCAAACAACGGTTTAGGCAACTGGTGTGCGTTAATAAGCTTCGTGTCCGTTGCCTTCATATTCAAGTGCAACTTCTCCGTTTTATGCGGCGACAAGTCTCCACCCTCAAGGGGGATAATACAGTGAAACATGTGGTTTGGATGCAAGCTTTTCCAAGTAATATTCAAGCTTTCTTGGCCGTATTTGGTAATAAGTCAAAGATAAATTAATTAGCAGAAGCTGTTGATTGGATACAAGCGCATTCATCACTATGGATCTATTTTCATTAGTGAGTCTACAGACGCAAACTCAGTCTTCTCCAGGTCGCTACACTTTCACTGTGTGGGACCCTCGATACTATGTACTCAGTTCAGGCCCCAGGTTGTTCTGACTATTGACTCGTTTATAGCGTTGTGATTGCTTCTAACTTCGAGCCAGAAAGACCCATAGACTAACTTAGAGCTATACTAAGCTGAAAAAAGCAAAGCAAAATGGCGAACAAGGTCGTCTTTACTGAATCTTAATCAAGCCAATATGTTGCGTTGTACGTGGAAATTATTAATCGGAATTGGGACAGTAGGTGGTGAGGTGGAGTCATCTATCGAAAAATATCTGTTCTATGAAAGTTGTATTGACGTCGTCACTTATGGGACAGATACCGCTGTAGGTATCCTGTTCAAAGCTAGCCTTCAAACTGCTCAGTTTACATTGGAAAAAGAATCACGTAACGGAATAGTCCTTCTCAATGTATGTTTAACGCGTCTGGTTGATGGCTTGTTCCAGTTTTCAGTGCACACAAAAGCAAAGTCACAGCTTCGTCTCACATAAACTGTAGCAAAACTTAGTTTGGTGCTCGGCATATAGAGCATAGAAAATCTGTACGGAACAATAACTGGAAGAACTTCACTTTCTGAGCAACATTTTCGTCTTTATTGTCTACCTCGAAAGCTGCACTGCTAAGATGGTGCGACAGCTTGGACAGAGAACTTCGAAGACAAGTGTCATAAAGAAATCCTCATATTAATCTGCCGCTCGAAGGGAGCACACATTATGCATCACTGTCTATCATAAGCAGTCACTAAAATGTTTCATGCGGAAAGGCTCCAAACTTTATCCAGACCTAAACAAATTTGGTGATGACGAATAAAGGAAAGAGTGACAGATTTTGCAACTTCATTCTGTGTTTACTCAGTCAGCTGTTCCTACGCAGCTGCTTACGTTGGTCGTAAGACCAGGTAATCATCCAGACGCATCTGTGGGCACCATCGGACTTGGTTCGACACTGGACCGAGCGCTGTATTCGCACCTTGGTTGTGGATAACCACTCAGGAAATCTGAAGGATTTACAAAGTCTGAATTAGGAGATCCAGACTAGTGATAAGTCGTTTATAACCAATGTAAGAGGTAGGTATTCGTCTGTACAATCCACTGTTATGCGTACAGAAACTGTTCGTGCAATTGTTCATGCTTCCTTGACCCACTCCGCATCGTAGAAAGCAACAACAAAAACAAGAGCTTTCGATTCGGGGATAAATCTCGAGAATGCTTGTAAACACAGCCCTTTTTCGGCTCATTACATCCCACCCCGAACCACCTGCTATTGTTTTATTTTATACAACTTGAATTGTTGGAGTGATTATGAATAACTGGGAACAAGCTTCTTCTCCATTTCGTCATGTTATTTATGTTTTCTAAGGAACTATTCGAACAGTTATACCAAGTGACTCATTGACGGTATGTTTTAGACCCAAAGTAAGTGATGGGGATGGATTTCTCAAAGTCTGATCTATACTTGAGGATAGTGTTAGCGCGTCACTTGAAACCATATCACGAGTAACGCACAAAGTGAATTGCAACCGTACACCACACTCCACATTCAGGAATTCTGCAGATCAGTTGTACACGGGGACAAAAGAGCCAAAACTGTAAGAAGATAAGGACTAGCCAAACTGGGGCACATGTTTTGTCCGATTTATTTCGACCGTGCGTTATAACAAGACCATTAGGAAAAGGAACAAGTGCTGATATTCAAGGCGGGTTGCATTTTCTGTAGGCTAAGGAAGTAAAGCAAGTGATCTGCGTGCTAGAAATCTGTTTCAACTCTAATCTCGCGGATCTCCGTCCTGATCATCGAAAACGCGAGAAAAATACACACTGTCCTCAAAGGCGAGTGCACCTCGTCGGTGTGAAATAAAAATGGCTTTGGTGGTGAGCTCAGCAACTGCTGGTTGATCATCTGGCACCGGTTTAGCTTACAGCGCTAACGAAACGAAAGACGTTAAGACGCGGTTGATAACTATAGTCACGAATCAAACTATGCTTTGCTAATAGTCAGAAAACTAGGGCCCAGAGCCACTGATAGGTTTGTGCGAATTTGCAGAGCAAAGAATACCGAGCGGGAAAAGATCAGGGAAGGCTCACAAGAGCGTGCCATATTGGCGGTCGATCCAGGAACAGATTGGTTCGAAGCCATAAAACAACGTTCATACATCGAGTGGCAATAAAGACGGAGATTGCCAGGAATAAATGCAGCTTCACTGCACCAGTTTCTATTTTTTCGGCAATTCTAGATTAGTGGGAGAGCTTCAGCTTCAGTAGCCAGATTACTCTGACTAAAGCCACGTAGACTCGAGCGCTCATCACTGGGGCATGCATCATTCATAGGTGCGTTTGTAACTTCTCTCTCACACCGACAGAGTGAAGAACTGATCAAGTACTGATGTGGGAAATTTCACCAATTGCATTTTGTTGGGAAGAAGGTCGATAAAGTAATCGACGTCAATTAAACAAAACAAAAATGTACGAAGGGTTCGCCTGATATCTGTCTAAATTGTTTATTATATTTCACTAACCAAAATACAAGAGTTACGCTGATTAGCTGGATTTTTTTCCTATGAACTTTATTCAGTGGAAAAAAGCGGAGAACGAGCAGTACCCAAGAATGATCAAAAAAGGAAGGAAAGATAATTTCTTCACCGAAACTGCAAAGTTGAACTTTTTGCTACAGAAACATTATTTTTGAAGAACATTCGTGTAAGCTTTCTTCCATGTAACCCAAAGGCTTGTCTGCAAGCTACAAATTATTTCTGAAATGAGCAAATAGAACGAAGAGAAAAAGATGCTTTTAGGCGGATCAAGCGATTGTCCGTTCACCAGTAACCTTTCTGGTGGTTCTGGTACTTTGTTTTTGATGGTGACGGAAGTTTGACGCAGATGTTTTTAAAAGTTGCACCACTGGTTAAACAACGAAATCAATTACATGACATATGATTTAGCAGTTTCTAATGGTGGAATGCTCGAACAAATATACGCATCACCTATCATTCAATCAAAACCACTTCATCACATGACGGATTGTCTTCCCCGTCACTTTCCAACAAACACACAAGCACACACAATCTTCGATCGTTTGCAACTATGGAAAAGTATGTTGGAAACGGCGGTAATTGAGTCTATCTTCAATCTATAATATTGTAAAAATAGAACTTATTTAGAATCACTTTTACGTGACACTTCAAATCCACTAGCAGCGACAAAACCCAGAGATTTTGATGCATATTTGTTGCTTATTAATCTAGAAAATCTAAATGGGTTCACAATGGTACAACGTGTTTTGCTTTCTAGTGACGGATTAATCAGGAGCTCTCGAAGTCTTAGAATTCGGTCAAGTAAGACGTAGGTGTTAATTGTTTGCCAAAATGAGGTGCTTTATTTACTCAGTATGTTTGACTTTCAACTCCGAATACAAACACGTGGATGTGAACTGGGACACGTGATTCGAGGCCGCAATTTGTACGTTTCTTTCCCCACATGGGCTTTATAAATCTTTTGGCAGAGACTGCAGTTTAAATAGTGGTTGCTTGCAACAGTTGTACGTAGCTGATACCTGACGGTCTTGATGCTGATAAGTGTTGCTGTCACATGTAAGTTCAACACATTAACAACACGAAATTGCTTGAAATCTGTTGTTCTGATAGAAAGGTGGTCTGTTTTTCGAATAAACAGCAGCGGGAATGGTTTAACAACATGTCCGTGGTTTTAATCTTCTGTGATTAGTTTCTTTTGGCTGGTGAGAATTTCGTAACTGACCTTGCAACTCATTCAAAGGCAAAGTGAAAGCATAAATTATTTAGTCTTGTATCCCATACTTTACTTGGTTTGGGAGGGATTATGGCAGCAGAACAAGTGGCGAAACGAAGTGATCGACTAAATAGTACTTTATTAAAATTGATGTGGCAGAACTTGGATCAAATTTTACTAGTAAATCGACGGGATATTCATTTTTAAAAGTGGGTTTATCTCTGTTCCGTACTGAATGTTTGGTCGATCCCAGCTGTAGGGCAACAGTTAATTGTGCTCCATTATTTTTATGAAAATTTTGAGTTTGAATTCATGACTGCCATATGTTACTATCACTACCACTGCTACTACTACTACTACCTTGGTGAAAGTAGACTACGTAGATACAGTTCTACTGAATTCACCAAGACTTTTTTCAGATGTTGCAACTGCTCTCGTCATTCATTGTCTCCGTTGATTATCCTTCAGGCTAAGTAACACTATTTGGTTCCTTCGTTCGAGTACACATGTATGGTGACGTTTGACAAATCGTATACCACTTGATTAGCAAAGTACCGCCTCGAGTGCAGATGCCGGGAAATAAAAATCAGTCGTTGAATTAGGGCGGAGGAACTTTGAAAAGTAAAAATTCAGTTTGTATCAATGGAGCATTGTTAGAAGATCTCGTAGTTACCCGAGGTTTTGGGTAGTACCGCTAAGATTTTTAAAAGCAGGTTTATAATCCGTTGTAAATTCAAGGTAACCGAAATTTTGGCTATTTGCAATGCTTATTTACTGACTATCAAGCATTTACATAAAACATACCACTCGACGCATCATGTTTTCGATATATTCAGAGCCTAGATGGGTTCCCATAAGACGACCATTTGAGTTCACCTCAGTTATACTGAAAGACAGTGAATGAAGAAGCTTCATATTTTCCTTTAAAAAGATATTCAGTTATCATGAACCGCAAACCTCTATATAGATCCATTGGATCTGGTTTGCGTTTGCTACCAGCTAGATACAAGTGCCATAATCAATGAAATATGGGTGCAAGGGATTCACTGTATACAACATTGGGAGTCACCAAGCTTTTATTGATAAATGTTTGTAAGGATACTCAGTCCGTAATAGTTAGAATACCGTGAAGCTAGATGCTGCTGCAACAAGATGTAAAAACAGCTTTTTATAGCTACAGGATTGATATTCATTTGCGTCTACAGCTGAAAATGATGGTAGAATTGAACGACCCTTGAGCCGAGCTTGAGCAACCCAGAAGTAGCTGTCCACGTGGAACATCCGCTACTGCATATCACTAGTGCTTCTAGATCTTCGACACTTATCTAAGCTACTCTACAAAGTCGATAAGCAGCACAAGCCCCCCTCCGGATAACCATGAAATTTTTCATTTGGCAAAGATATGAGCCACGAATATAATCAGAAAGATTAGATTTCATACAACGTCAGTGTGAAACCAAAGCAAGAAGAAGAACCAGACAAGCACTGATGACCGAACTCGTCCACAGAGGAAATGATACCATAATTCATTGTTTATTTTCCTTGATACTTTATTGTTGGATTCATACAAGATCCGGGAACAATCTGATTGCGATTAGATATATAGCTTTGTACAACAATGAATTAGAGTACACCAAATCCAATGTCCTCAGAGTATGATGCTAACGGATAGTCCTCACAATATAGGTAAGAATAAATTGGTGTCAATCGATGGAAGTATGATATGATTTAAAACAGTCGCATTGCGAATAAATCGTAGATTTATACTATAAGACAAATTACAGTGCACTTCCTTATCCGCGATTAAGTAACCTTCTCATTTTTTGGGTGAAACTGATTAAATTATGCAAAGAATACAGAGAGCTGATTGATTATTGTTTAGCGGAGTATATATATATATATATATATATATATATATATATATATATATAATCGGATACTAACAGGAAAGAATGAAGTGCTTACGTTGTATCGAATGGTTTGAGAAGACCTGAAATTCGAAGTAGACAGCTGAATTGAGCCCTTAGAAAAGCGTATGGTGAATAAGTTCAACGCAGTTTGTACAGTGCGGGTATTCCAGAACATATGGTTATTCATCGTTTTGATTTACAAGAAGTCTGACCCGGTACAACATGGGTGCAATCGAAGACCAAGAATGTGTTTCTAGGTCCACAAGGATCAGGTCTCAATCAATATAGTCTACTGACTCACTGGGACTCATTCGACAGAGTAAGGATTTCCAGCCGAGACTATTCGTGTTCACCAAGTGAACAACATTATTTCAATGTTAGGTAGGAAATGTGTTTCCTAAGATTTCAGATAAGTGTTTTCAAATTAGAAATCATTTTAGTGGGTCACTTAAATTGATTTTAACAAAAATACGATGCGATGGTATAAAACTATTATTATTTATTCAATTATTATTCCTTCGAAAAAATATCAATCCTAAAGGTTTGGTCTCAAATTTAGCAGAATCTCACATGATGACTACGAAGTTGAGATCTCCATGGTATCTCATCTGTCGCTCAGTAAACGAGAGCTTGAAGCTCTGCTCAGTATGTCAATTTCAACGCGTGCTGATCAATACAAGATAAAAATGCTAATAACGAAAAACTGTTTTCAGTACTTTTGAAAATTGGTGTTCATTGCTGCTCAGTTTGGTATTGCTCAGTGACTTCAGATCGATGTGAAAGCCAAGCTCAGCTATCAAACGTCACTGAACAACGAAAGACTGTAGATTTGAAAGGCCTCTAGTACATTTTTTCACGAGTATTAGCCAAAGGTTCCAGTGGATTCAACAGTAATTATACAGAGATCACAAACCGATTTAGAAATAAAATAATGACATGTGCCTTTGTCTCAGATAGGTTTGTTTAGGTCTTTTAGAAATTTTGTATAACTGCACGATTTACTTCACATTCCTTCCAGTGCCAATTTAAATTTAATGAAAAGACCGCTCACAGTATGAATTGGCATTACAAGCTTTACAATTGGTCCACACTTGTCCTTTTGTGCCTGAAAAGTAGAGTAATTTCGTCAAGATGTCGATCCTATTTCCTTATATCTAAAAAGTTTGAGACAGACTATCATTTGAAATTTGTATGACGAATGTTCTTTTCGCAGTACAATTTATTGTGGTCAGCAGAAGTGTACAAATAATATGGGCCTGCATTTGAGAAAGAATCGCAGTCACAGTAAGTCTACCGTGCTTATCGGCTCTGCGCAGTTGAGACTACTATTTGACTTCAACTGTGTTATATTTTCTCCAATTTAACCACACAAGTTCGGTATATTTGTACGGCTGTTTTTTGATAATTTATCCGAGAGTGGAAAAATAGTGGCTAGCTTTATTATGGTGAATAAATCACATGAAAATCACCAAACATAAGTAGAAAGAAAGCAGATATTTGACATTGTGGATGACAGAACAGATGAAAGTTTGTTCTGGGAACTTTTGTTGTTGCAAGGAAATAAATTCTTCTAGCTGATTACTGTGTCTATAGTTTTGCGGATCTGACAAAGGCTGACCGGATCTAAATGCTATAAGTCGCCAATCTCAGTGTGATCCAAAACCACGCAGAAACTCCTCGCCGGCGGTTCAAAACCGCGCGGCCTCTACCTGATGAGGCATGAAGCAACGTGGGAAGAACTGAGCCCTTTGCGTACAAATCACGATGTCCATCTCGCCTAAATATTGAATTGATGTAAAATGAGTACGGTTGATTGGATTCTGTTTCGGTAACTCGTAATGACCAGTTAGTGCGCCTATTTTAGGCTCCATTACTGTTAGTTTGAGGTTATGCCAGAAGGAAAACCATAACAGAATGTTCAGTAGTAGACTGGCATCCACTTTAACTAAAAGAGTAACAATTTGCTTGCTTTTCAGTGCACATCTACTCGTCCGCCAAGCACTGGGTAAGTAAAAAAGTGAAACATCCATCACGCAGAATTTTTGAAAATTATTTTGGGTCAATGCTTTTACCTTTGCGCTATTTCTCAAAGTAGGGCAGTTCGATTAGCACTTGTGAGTTGAACAACTCTAAGAAAATTATACGCATTAGGCAAGTGATATATGAAGGATGCTTTGAAGCATCCGAGGTAGCCAGGGTCCAGTTATTTGATTACAATCAATGCTGGTTTAACTCTTTCGTTACGTGCTTGCACTTGAGTACGGCGGAAAGGGTATATCTTTCAAATATTCATTTTTGAATTTTCCCAGACGATAAGTTGTGAAATGAAGTCATAGTTATCCTCTTGAACCAGTCGATATTTATATAATAGCACTTCATTCACTCATTCATTGGCCAACACATTCAATTCATTTAGCTCTGTCTTTTTTAAGGCATCATCGCCACATTTGATCAGTGAAGCATATCCCACTGAGAAAGCTGTTCACTGCTCTAAGCAGTGCTATGAGGATTAAGCCTCATTGTTCGACTCAGTATCAGAAAGAGTTTGGAGCTACTTTGAATTCATATAGTTTTTGTGTTTTCTTACGCAAAAAATCCATCCAAGCATTGGAGTAGCTGTCAGTGTAACAATCAATGGGCCATTGTGCACACATTTTCGGTGGCTTTCGGAAGACTGAACATAAGAGTAGTTAAAGGTATGACGGGTGGGTCTACTGATTTCCACTAATAGACGAGAGATTTGCCTAAATGTCACACTTCGAATTAATGTCACTTTCACTTAGTTCGTGATGGCTGTAAGTGGTTACGATGCCGGTACTGTGGGCCATGCACGATTCAAACCAGATGAGTTAGTACCAATTTTGAAAAACCCGACCAAAGCAAATGTTGTTTGGAATGCAGTTGTGTAAGAACAAGCTCTGTCGGCTGATTTGGGTGGAATGGGAAATGAACCACCTGTGTGACCTTGTGATTCATCAGAACACCCAACCTGAGCTTGAAGACCAATAACAATGACCGCGTTTTCTGTTGAATACAATCTGTGAAGCCATTGAAGGGAATCCAGTTAGAATTTAATTTTACCCGCTCAAGGTTGGTCACAGTGACGTAAGGACTCGCTCGCCTCCAAGCCTCAATGCCATGTGGGACAGCTTCTTTTGTTATGATATCACAATTAACTGAAAGTAGGATTAAAACTGAACTCAGAATTCAATACTGCCACATCGCTCGGTGTAAGTGCATGCAAATTTCTCTTTATCTCGGCTGGTGTGTAATACAGAAAAATACAGTTTTGTAGGGCTCAGTTCTAGAGAATTTTACGGTAAGTGAGGAAATAATTCATTCCTACATCAATACTCATAATTCTTATGCTTCAGGCTATCTTCACGGCGATGACTATTGTAAACATGAAATTATTGATGTATTGTTGAAAATCAATTTCTGTCTACGCCATAAACTTAGTGCCTGACAGAACTCGCTAGGATGTTTGCTGATGCTGACAAGTTGTTTGTACTATCGATCTTTTGCCATGGACGTGAAATTGTTTTCGTCTAAATCTAGGGACAGGTGGATGTCATTAAAATTAGTGGTGGTGACGTGAGACCAGCCGTCTAAAGCTAATCTGGATAGCCTAAAAGTCAAAATGTAAGTCGTCAAACTTCAAACTCCAGGTTCGAGTACCAAACCGAAGTGCGTACAAACTAACTGGTGACAATTCCTTGAAAACTCTAATCGATGTGTAGCACCCCAGTTGGCTTTTGAGAAATCTGGTCTTGCACATTGTGATTTAACTGGCAGACTAGTGCAAATAACAGAGTTACCGCTTACATAAGAAAACAGGTAGTTGAATTCAGAACAGTTCGAACGGAAGACAACGTTTATATCTATGAGACCAGGGTGGGGGGTTATTTATGAAACCAACTCTTCTTCACGTTTGTAAGATGGTCTAAAAACAACCGAGTCAAAACAACGAATGAAAATACCAGTTTATTATGTAACTTACAATGGGTAGCCGCTAAAACTGTGTGCTTAGTAGAGCTCAGGTACATAGCTTTCCAAGTTCCACAGGAATAGCAACACTTTTGCGGGGTTGTAGAGACAGCGCATATTCATCCGTTTTTTGATTTCTACTTAAATGAGTACGTAGCAAATGGGTGGTAGATCCTTTCCGTATTTCGGTTATGGCCACATCACTAATTAGTGTAACTTATCTGAAGTGCGCGTAACCGGGAAGTGTTAGTCCGGCATGTTCACTTTTTGACAAAATACTGTCTTGAAGAGGCCATAAACAACTAATCAGAGCTGCTGGAGGGATTAACTCAAGTTACCCTGATTTAGTTGACTATAACCAGAGAACTAATCAATCATCATCACGTGAGTCGATGGCTGTGTTAAAATCACCCAGGGTCAATGAGGGAAGGGCACTGTATCATTTAGCGTATACGTTCCACAGTCCGTGAAAGCCAGCCCGGAGAGCCTTGTGGCCAAAGTAGTCGAATCACATCCGTTAGCCCAGGATTAGAATCTCATTGAGGGCTCGGTGGAAGTGCGTTCTTAATCATTCTTAACAACGGTGAAACAGCTGCACATTGCTTCCATGGTTTAAATGATGAGTTTACAGTAGAAGCTGCATGATAAATCATGTTTGGTAACCACTCTTTGGTAAGATTTTCTTTCATAGTTACGTTAGACAAAACGTTCAAATTCTCCTTTGTTGTGTTACAAATAGTAGCCGTCGGCCAGCTTTTACAAACGAAGTGTCTAGTTTGTTGTAGGTGCAGCTTTTTGTCTTGAAGTGAACTGATCACTGATCTCATTATTACTCAAGCAATGCTCCTGTGTGATGGCTGACTTCGGTGTCATTTGCTTAGATAAATGCTAACGGAGCCATTTCCATGGATGCGAAATACGAATAAAATACTGGC
This sequence comes from Fasciola hepatica, assembly GCA_948099385.1. NCBI lineage: Eukaryota > Metazoa > Platyhelminthes > Trematoda > Plagiorchiida > Fasciolidae > Fasciola > Fasciola hepatica. Next base: position 402,152 of record CANUEZ040000020.1, read on the forward strand.
TCATACAGCTCAACTGATTATCACTGAATAAACTTATTTTAAGTATCAATCCCACTGAAAAGGTAACCACAGTGATCAACAGTTGAAAAACCTTCCTTAAGTTGAGTGTAGCCAAAATATAGTGCCACTCAACGAATAAACCCATTTCCAAACCACTTAGAGCGTAACACCGCCACAAACTAATTGTTTCGAGATTTTGACAGTAGATCAATTGTACACGTTCATAGTCACAAGATTAAACTATCGAGAATAAGTTTGTCCGCTACTTTCTTTCTCTCAAATTAAAAGCCATGGTTTATTGAAGCCAAAACCAAGTTATGCTGCTTTAACTGAAAGAGGTAGTGTTACGGCAATTTTTTGAAGCGACCCATCGCCTACCCGGTGCTCACTAACTTGAGAAGCAGTCAGATGTTGAGTAAAATGTGATTTTCCTAAACACCCGAAGATTGCTTTTCCGCAGTACTTCGAAGGATAGGATATCTAGCTGAGCTCAGCAAGAACATTTATTGAATACTACTCAAAGCACGCTATATTTTCAACTGAAATTTTTATTTTAACGTGGCATTTTGCCTTAAGTCTTTTTTGAGAGGTCAAAGCGGAAAGCGGGAAGTTCACAAATAAATTTAACGGCCACACTGGTTACAACAGATCACCACGGTTTACTAAATTACAGATTGACGGTTGTTTTCCTAATCAAACTGAATTGCATAAGTTTTATAATGCGTAAGTTCAATTAAAAATCATAGCACTTTATAGAAGTTAGACGTTTGTAGCATCAGTAATTAACTTGACTCAAACAAAACATTAGTTTGACTGATCCAATTACTAAAGCCGTTTGTCAACCACGGAACCGTATCTAGTAGAATATTTTCTACGGTAAGATCTTCGGCACCTTACCAGTTAATGCAACCGAGTTTGTGTTCGTTCTTCCTCGTGTTTAGTCTGATCCAGGCATCGGGGCAGGAATACATTGTGCCACATGCAACTTACCTTTGGATTCTGGTGTCTACAGCTGCAATCGTTATTATCACCAAGGTTGTTTTCAACGTGACAGTTGCAGAAGAACACCCAGGTGAGTATGATCCTCCGTGAGGTTTGTCAAAATGTTTCTCTGACTAAACGGAATGCGTACAGCCTCTGTCCATAATGTTCGGACCAGAGTTAGTCACCAACTGTTTTGTTACACTATCCGATTGAAACATCCCGCGACACACAGCGACTTCTAGGGATCAGTTGCACAGAACACTCAAGCTGGGTGAACTGGGTTAAGAAGCTGATTGAATAATGATAGCATTTTATAATTTATTTGATTGAGAATGTCGGATTCGAACTTCTGCTCCCAGACTTCATATTCGTTGTCATTTATCACGCGGCCATCAGTCGATGTCACTTGGTTTGCAGTAGGCCTTCATAAAAGCATGGCAAGTGTTTCTTATTTTGCTTTCAAATTATAAAACAGCAATGAGGACCAATAAAGTTCCACTTGTCTGGTAGCACGCTGGGTAAAGTTAATCCAATGCGAGAAAGGATCAGTGGGTAAGATCACACGTATGAATAAAATCACACTGCGCTAAAATATCATGCTTATGTAAAATAATATGATTCATCGTGCGGTGTGAACGTTCAAAACGTTGAAGACTATGCAAGCACCGTACAGCTGTTTCTTCCAGATTGCGAATCATCAGCTCGGCTCATCATACGAGCTCTAACTGAGGCTCGAACCGGGAGCGGACGACTGTGAGCCGGCCACTTTAGCCACAAGGCTGTCCGGGATGGTTCTCCGCACCCTATTGAACTTGTATACTACAAGATATAGCACTCTTCCGTCACTAATTTCTGAAGGTAACAACAGCAAGCGACATCTGTGATGAAGTGTTTCACCATAGGAGCTTAAATGCAAAGAAGGCCTTCCTTTCAATAGCTCAACTACTACGCGAATGAGCAGCCGGTGAAGCCATCTGGCATGAGAGTCGCTAGCTGTGCAGAAAATGTCCTATTAACATTCAAAGTCAGCATCGGAAGCTCGCTATATCGTGTCATGTGTGGGTTCAATAAACCATTGAAAAGCAGTTTGGATGGCCTTGTGGTTAAATTGGTCGACTCGCAGTCGTTCGCCCCCGGGTTCGAGTCCCGGTTGGGATCGTCGGAATTGCACTGCAGATGATTCCTAACAAGGATGAAACAGCTATTCAGTGGCTGAATGGTTTGTACGTTCACGTGCCATGATGAGTCATACTATGTAATAATCTAATCTCCTACCACTCACACTCCTACATGTGAAATAAAGTGACCTGGAATTCCGAGTCCGCTCTTTTGGTTCGAATGTTGCTGAAGATAACTTGAGCAAGATACAGCTCGTGTGCATCAACAGTTTCAAGAAATCTCCGTCTTATTTAGGGATGTAAAGGTATTTTCCAGATATTTTTGGTAGTGTGGCTTTAGGAAAACATACTGAAAACTCAGAAGGTAAAAGTGAAGGCACCATCGAAATATCCGCGCACAAAATATCTCAAACCTCCTCTGTGCCTTTTCCAGAAGTACCATCATTATGGTTTGTTTTTCTTGAAACTGAAAGTCTGGTAAGACCCATTAACTATCAAGTGATATCTCTTGAATATTATATCCCGGGTTTTATCCTAGAACGTGGAGTCTATTTGAAGATGTCGAAGGGCAGGTACGTGTGAAAAATACATGCCTCTAACAACTAAATCCAAGAATGCACCAGAAGTATCAGTAGAAGATGACGATTTTTAACTTTCAGCAGTAAGTGGATAAATCAAAAAGTTGGAGAATTTCGCAAAAACACAAACGACTGACTAAAGGTGAAACAAGACTAAATTCGTGATGTTATAATCACGACAGGGTGACAGGGAGCAGGTGAAAAAGTTCCGTGTTGAAGCCTTTGGCTCAACTAACCTGCCTTCCGCTAGTTGATAAAATGAAATACGTAACTTATTGAAGGATGATATTGCAAATGTCTACACCATTCAACTATGTGGGGAGTGCGGAAAGCCCTAAAGCATGAGCCTCACGTTTTTTCAATCTAAAATTTCTCTGACCAAGTTGAATTTAAACTCTCGCTGTTGGTTGAAGTAAAATAACGTATCGACTTCAGTACGCAATCTGTCAATGTCTTCACATTCTTTTGCCGTCGATCTCCTTTATTTCATCCCAGTCCCCACACAGCCTACTTAAATTCGGAAAAGACGTACTATAATCAACGTGCACCGGAATTCGGTAAATGTGACTATTTTGGCTGGAATGTTTGAGATTCCTCCAGTGAATTCGTACCTAATGAAAAGCGATTGAATGGTATTTCACACTTAGAGTCTAGTGAATACGGAGTTTCACAACGTTGCACAGATTTAACTATGAACTTGTCGACTGAAACACTGGGTTTATCTGGAAAGTTAGTTTTGCCGTTAACACTTTAGAGAAAAATATACTATACTATACTATACTATTATTATTATCATTAGCAACCGGAGCACTCAGTGACTCGAATACGCACAAGTGAATATCAAAACGGTTTAGTTTAGTGGTAACCAACTTTATCTGTTCAGGTGCTTAACCTCAGTTCTGTAATTACTACTTTCTTCACGAACTTTTTCGGAACGAAAATGTGTATGAGGTGATTCGTTGAAAGATATTCTTCATTTTTTAACCCCTGATGAGTATTCATGGTTTTACACATTTCCGAGGTTAACGTACATTTATATTCTTTGTCGGGTTTCTAGAAAGATCAAGATCTTCAACCTATATCACGGTAAGATCAGTTCGATAATGAGACGATTTAAATTCTGTACTGTTTATTCGATTTGTTCGAGGTAACGCTGCTTTCTAAGCATGGTTTTTTCTGCTACTTAAAAGATTCAAGTAGCCAAACTAAAAAGGTTCATCAATTAACGCAGTTTTGGGATAAGTTGCATATAGGAGATGACTATTATTTAAGATGAACAGTTACATTTAGACGAAATTAAGAGATTGGCAGCAAAAAGTGTAGAACTTACCTAAGGCAAACCTTTTGGGGCTACAACGATAGCCTAATGGGTAACCCTCGGGGCACTCAGAGAATCCAGAAGGCATGCCATCAGTCCCTTCTTCGGGCTCACTTGGAGCACGTGACTGGAGTAATCTCTGACACCTCTCATAAGACAACTACCGTGCCGTGAAGCATCAGTAGTTCTTTATTATTTGGGAAGGCGTTGGAAAAGCAATCCACGGTGACCACGCCAAATGACGTGAAATCTTCGGTCTCTTCCAATGAGAAATAATTCTTGCCGAAGAGTAACACTCAGCTCTTTGAGCACAATAAACTTAGCAAAAAAAGGATTGTTTACTTTGGAACTAACCCCTTTTTTATCTCAAAGATTGTAGAAGGCTTTCAAAATAGCTGACTCCGCTTTTATATTTATCTTACTCTTTACGGTCGTGATTGTCAGGAGTAGACTAAATACTCAAGCTTTGCGTCATATTCCTTCAGTTTATTCTGATAACATATTAAATTGACCCAACGCTTCCAATTCTCGAGTCATTGAAGAGCTGTATAGTTTTCCCAACTTTTTCACTTATATGCTAGAACATAAAAAATGCCAGTGATGGTCTTCAGATATACTCAGAAACACCGAGAGGGTTGTCATGTTAGCAGGTTTGAAAAATGAGCAGGCAGCACTTTTGTTGAAGCATTCCTAATATAACTGTCTAATGAGAATGCATCTACGATGAAGTTTTCGTTCTTGGGATTTGAAGTAGTACGGTCGAATAAAAGTTATTGATGACGGCCAATTGCAACAAAACTTGAGTAACGGGTCCTCGTGAAGCACCTCATTTGGGAAAATCAAATGGTCATAAGTAACGCAAAATCTGCATTGACTCTGTTTCTGTCTTTGCAAATAATCGCCCTGCTTTGAGGATACGTCTGGAACTGTGGCCCATTCCAAGTGCTTCAGATGCCACCGGGAAGTACTGTATGGCTACTATAACAATGGAAATTACGTCCACCCGGAATGTTCAAACTGCAAAATATGTGGCTTTCCAGTTGGGTACGTTCTACAAAAATAGAGATTCAATTCACCCTTGACATAATTGTTTCATTTATCTTACCGGAAGAAACAATACATACTTTCCATGGTGTTATCCGCTGAATATGATGCCATTTTTATTGTCCTAATGACTTTAATAATGAGCACTGGTTTCTTCGGCTACCGACCATCGGTATTCGTAAACCGCTATATTTTATGGCATATTGATTCCGTTGTGCTGAGCATGACTGACTTGAGGTTCAGATATAAGTATCAGGAAACGGTGTGACTTTTGAGAAGTGATACCTCAAAGAAAAACACAACTTTTCACAGCGTATGACTGATCTGTACGGTTGCAGTACATCCCAAAACTTACGAAACAGGGAAACAAGGCGCTGGTAACAGTTTGGGAATGAGAACACTGTTTGGGTCTCTCTCTCTCTCTCTCTCTCTCTCTATATATATATATATATATATATATATATATATATATATATTACACAGGCGTGAGAATTACCATGGTACCTAAGCAACCACTACAGAAAATGGCATTACAAATTCTGGGGTTGGGGGGGGGGGTTATGAGTGAAGATCTAAATTAGGGCAAGTAAAGGCGAAAATGTTTTTTTAATATTTTCACCGTACACGTTTTGCTACAGTTGGCGAGACCAGATATTTTCTGACTGGTCATATACTTTTCGTACAAAACGATAGCTTATCAGTGTGTTCAGGCTTGTCAAAACAAGCTCTTTCGTACTGTTTTACTTGTAAACAAGGAAATGCAAGTTGTATACTTCATCAAATATGATGAGTTATGCAAACTAGATTGTAATGAAGCCTTTTGTACAACACGGTAGGCAATATTCGTGTTAGAATCTGCAACAAGGCACTCACAAGGAGATAACGGTTTGATCCCAAAGAGGGCAAGTCACAGTGAAATAGTTCGCTCAGTGGGGTCAACCTCCAATTCAGAGTTTAGTTCCGAGAATCAAGTGTTGACGGGTTAGCAATCTAATGCTAGCTTCACATGAAAATTGCTTGCAGTAAAGCCAATCGATCACTGATTTTTGTCCTTGATTATTCGTCCTGCACAGAGAAAACTCATTTAAATAATACAAAATAAGTGAAGCGAAAGCTTTTCAAATAATCTACAGGGTCTGATTATTTGATCAGTTTGAGTATTTCGACTTGGATTGTGTAGTCCATAATCCAACGCCATATCTAGGATCATGTGGAAGGGAGTTAAGAAGTGATCGATCTCTGGTTGAAGACGTCATTCCGAGGTTGATGGACGGTTTGTGGAACAATATTCAAGATCTCACAGTGTATAACAAACTCACCATTCCTCAGCTGCCCCATATGAGCACCAAAATTACATTTAACTCTAAGCGCACGGGATTTAGACATTTTGAGAAGCTAATTCATTATTGTGAGTTACGTAAAATACAGTTTTTCAATATTTTAAATCTTCAGAGTGTTGGTGGATAATAAATATTCACGGGAAGTGTCAAAATATCTCGCTTCTAGCAAAATTACAATGGATTTGAAGTGGTATTTCACAGCTGTGTTTTTTTTCCTATATTAAATTTGGTATTTTTGGAAAGATCTCATCATGCATTTGCGGAACCGGACTTATTGCTGAGTCTGTGGACAAGCTGATTGGTTCGGTCTGTGGATATGAAAACTGACAAGTTCATGAGAACCGGAATCACGTGAGTCATGTGCGCCAGAGCACGTGATGCAGCCTAGTAGTCTATAGATACTCATTCGCGTTTGTTGCGCGTACACACCTTGAAGAACTCACACAAAATTTTACCTACTCGACGCAGCACGAATATAAACTAATAGATTTTGAGAAGGGCGAATTATTCGTGTTCTACAAAATAAGTCTCAGTTTGCGTGAGATCTCCAGGCAATGCAAGAGATCGCGAATTGTCATGCGGCAGTATCTGGAATGTAACAAGCAATGTGAGCCTAAAAAGCGGATGGGTCGTCCGAAAGAAAAATAAACTAAACGGAACAAAAGCGGGCTAATTTATCCAGCCTCCAATAACACTTATTCCATATCTACGTTGGAAGCTTTGATCGGAGTCAGTGTTTCGAACCGAACGATACAAAGAACGCTCAATGATGTGCCGTGGATGAAATACAAAAAAAGAGAAGTTACGTCACTCTCAAATCACTGCGTAAAGAACAACGCCCATCCTGGGCCGAACCACACGCAGCATGGACAGAGATGCGGGGAAAGTGTTTACTTTAGTGAAGGAAAAAGATAATTCGGATAGGCCAGAGGCTTCGAATTATTACTGGCATGACACAAGAAAAAAGAAAAGCATTATCAGTCAAAAGAAAAACGACCAGAATTTAATGGTGGTTTGGGGAGCCTCCTCAGCCCAAGGCCGAAGTCAGCTATCTATACTTGATAGTATACAAGATTCCGTTGTGTCTATTCGTACGTCGGAGCAGTTTCATTTCCGCTAGTGATCAGTAGATCGCATGATAAGGCCATATTTCAACATGATAATGATTTTTTGTATTGTTCATACACTAAAATATGTTGGTTGTTTTCAGTGGGGTCTAAGTCATGCACTGGTCAGCATTGGTCAATCACGACGAGACTGCATTTGGACGTGGTGTGATGGCTTGAGTGCCTCTATGACCCAAAGAGCTATACAGGAGGGCTGCCTTAGCCGGAGATACAATCGTGGCTGAAAGGTCAATGGGTAGAGGCCAGACAAAGTCTAGTCTCTTGGTCCTCCAGGTTGAGAGTCGATGTAAGGTGACAGCTCAGTTGGTAAAATCGGTGGAAGAATAATTGATCCAAACAAATGTCCTTCCACTCAACCACTCCCCTGCATTGCGAAATGGTTCTTGTTAGAACTAAAGGCTTTGCTTGAGAACCCTAATTGTTCTCCTACTTTGTGGCTGGACATCCTAGCAGTACCCGTCCAACATCTCCCATGAACTGCACGAATACAAAGAATTCCATACTGCATCGGTCGTCGCGCAGAATAATCAGGACCGCGCTACCCATTGCATCGAGCGGGGTGGATAGTGATAAGTGGGCTACTGCTCAGAGTTCCATCTCTTTTATTCAACCTTTGTCTTCTGTCCCTAACCACCCATCTTTGCCCCATTTATCCGCCCACAATGCTCCCACTGATAACACGGTCGATACTCGCAACGATTCACTGTCAAATAGTGTTGGGAATAATCCTCTGTCTGGTAACTCACATTTTCTCAAGCCTCGCCAGCCTCTGAATCTCGGCTCCTTCAACGTGCGTACACTCATGCAGGCCGGTCAGTAGGCGTGCCTAGCCCTCACAATAGATTCTCTGAGGAATGATGTCTGCTGCCTGAGTGAAACGCGTTTCCAGGATTCGAGCAGTGTGATTCAACTAACTGCTCCTGGTATCTCATCGAGGTATTTCGTGTGCACTTCAGGAGATGAAGTAGCTGGAGCTGTGGGTTCAGATGGTGTAAGAATTGTCTTTACTGACAAGACGGAGGCTGCCCTTTTAGACTGGATCCCAGTTAATAGTCGTTTATGTGCTGTGAGACTCCAAGGGTCAGATGGCTTTTGAAAATTTAGCTGTGTTAAGTGCAATTTGTTTGTGATCTCGGCATACACTCCAACAGACTGTAGTTCTGACATGCAGAAGGATGAGTTCTACGATGAACTCACCACTGTCATTCGCAGGAGCAAAGGCTCTGACATTGTAGTGGTAGCTGGTGATCTTACTGCACAAGTTGGAAAACTTAGTACGGAAAAAGCCTGTTTAGATGGGCTTTGTGCTTTACCCGCTTAGCGTACAGATAACTGGGATAGGCTTCTTCTGTTTTGGACAGACAATCGGTTATTCCTGTCTAGTACGAATTTCCGACACAGCTCGCGTCACACGGCCACATGGTGCTCCAACGCTTCAGGTTCTCTGAGTCAGATTGATCTTACTGCCGTAAGCTACAGGTGGTGCAGTTCTGTCCACAACTGTGGATCCTACTGGTCCACGTAAGTGGGGTCACCCCACGCATTAGTTCTAATGTGATCATCTCTCTCGCTCTAGGGTCATCGAGGCAAAACCAAAAACCCGGTTAGCCGTCCAAAGTTTGCCTGATGCAGAAGTTAGTACCAGTTATGAACAAAAATGAGCACCTGAGCTAGGATTTTCAACAGGCTTTGGGTCCATATCCAGCGGGCAATGAACGTGCAGCCGGTTTCGCCTGTGGTCTTATATCCTATGTCTATCAAAGACATTGGATTTCGCAAGAGTCGATCACTCTAATAGAGCAAAACCGTCAGCTCTCGAAGTGTGAGGGGATGAATAAGATGCGAAGACATCTACAAAAGCAAGTTACGAAAAGCCTTAAGAATGGTCGCGAAAATCGGTGGGTCAAGATAGTTGAAGAAATGGAAATAGCAGCTGCTTCGGGTAACAGACAAAGGCTCTCCAAACGTATTCACGACCCCTGTGGACGGAGAAACCCGGTCAGTGAAATGATGTATGATCGAAATGGAGAGCTTACTCGTGGCAAAGAGCAAAGGCTGGACCATCGGCCCGAATACTTCAAGGAGCAGTTTAGCTGGCTGCGTGCTAGTGTAGTTACTCCGACCTCAACAACTGCGAATCCTTGGAGAGTATCACTTGAGCCCCCTTCGGAAGTAGAAGTAGAGTCGAGCATTCGATTACTAAAGCGATGGAAAGTGGCCGGTCCTGACGAACCTCCTCCAGTTCTTTTCAAAATGGACGGTAATGAGTTGATAGAAATCACTTACCACCTTGGTCAGTGACATTTAAGAAGGGGTACGTGTAACTGAACGGCTGTCCAGTGAATGAGTGACTCGTAGAACACGAACCCGAAACCCAAATCGAATAAGGCGAGTGGGTGAACTACGTGTACTTAAGAGAACAATTATTGCAGTTACGAGCTACACACCTCAATTTGTGGGGTAATCCAGTCACAAAGGTCCGGAAATACACTTCGGATCGTCGGATGGGTCTGCCAGGGAAAGTATGCCAAGCAATACGGAACCAAATCATTGGAATAGGATGAAATCCATCTTTTATAGGAAGAACAATTGGTCAATCAGCGAAAGAGTGGTAAACGTACATGAGATGGATGGACAGGTATGACCATTAAATCGGATTAGGCAAGGATCAGGAGAATCGCACTCACGCTTGACCTGGACCCTCAGGCAGACGTGGAGTGATCTCTAGCATGGAAGGAAAGTACAAAGAAAGCGAATAAAGAACGGATACAAGTATGACATGCAAGGTCGTGCACATATGACGCCCAAAACTTAAAGGTCGTAGGCCCCTGGATTAACCGCAATGGAAAATTGGTCTACTGTAGAAGTACACTCGTAGGAAGACGGTAGGTGAACCGAGGCAAGGTAACCGGGTTCAGCATATGAAACGAAGTGAAGACATATAGGTTGAATCGGTTGGGAAGGGCCGAGTAACAAGCTGTTTAGGATCATGTGAGTGAGAAAAGGAAACTGCGTGGAAATTTCACACAATGTACTGAATTATCTTTACAGTACGTATTCAGTTTTTATGGGGCCAGTCAATATTTGTACCTATTTTCAAGAAGGGAACACGCACTGGCTGTAGTAACCATCATAATTGTGGAATTAGCCAGATTCCGATAGTCACCAATGTGTTAGCCGCGATTTTGCTGTGCCGTCTGACACCGGCTCGCGAGAGAAACGCCCTCGAACAATAGACAGGATTCCGCCCAGGTTGAGGATGCATCGATCAGATTTTTACTCCTCGTCGAATACCTGAGGTGCGACAAGTACACTGTCGACCGGCAATAAGGAATTTCCTCTACTTGAAAGGCGCCTTCGATTCAGTTGACCGGACTGCTCTATTCAATACTCTTCATCTGAAAGGTATACCATAGAAGTTCGTGAATCTACCAAGGTCGTTATGCTCTCATACTTCTGGCAGCGTAAGGGTTTATGGCAAACTATCTAGTCCATTCGAAACGACGAGTGGTGTTCGGCAGGGATGTCCCATTTCTCCATTATTGTTTAACTTCATCCTGGACGAGATAACGGAGAATGCCTGGTTAAAACCTCAAGATATGGGCCTCGAACTAAGAAATAGTGAGAAGCTGTGTGACTCAGACAACGCGGACGACCTTGTCTGTTTGTTCGAATACACGGAACATCCGCAACATGCACTAGACAGACTTGCAAGAGCTATAGCTTCATTCGGCATGCGCTTTGCACCTTCAAATGTAAAATGATGTTGCAAGACGGGACGTCAACGATTCCGAGCTTGATGCTCGATGGGGAGGAACTAACAATTGTTGACCGCTTCAGTTACCTCGGTAGCATCGTAACGACGGATGAGAGGACAGTAGTAGAAGTGAGCACACGTATACCTAAAGCTCGAGAGGCGTACGCTGCACTGATGCACTTGCAGTGCCGACCTGATATACCACTGAATTCGAAAGGTCGTGTGTGCCGTGCCACGGTGCTTTCAGTTTTGTTGTATAGTTGCCATACTTGGGGTCTGCGTGCTGAAGATATTCGTCGTCTTGAGGTTTTTGACCATCGATGTTTACTTAGTATCACTATGGTTGGATGGAAAGACAAACTGAGCAACTCTGAGGACAGAAATGGGGTACTGAGTACAAGTTCAAAGATTGTTCTGCCCCAGCGTATTCAGATTAGTAGACTTCGTTGGTTAGTGCACGTGGTACGTATGGCAAACACACGTCTACTATACTGTGGCCTGTTTTCCGTTCCTCCTATGGAGTGGAATAGACCACGTGGAGGTCAACAGATGACTTGGAAGCGAGGAATGGGAAAATTTACGGTGAACTTAACAACAGTAGATGTCTCACGTCTTCGTGGCTGGAGTCCAAAAGACCCCTCAAACAGTTAGCTGAAGACACTGAAGGATACGGCAGCAAACTGCGAACAGTGGCGATCGTGTTGTCACTTTCTGTTGAGTCAGAATGACGGATCGATGTGCGTTTGTACAGTTAGACTCCGTATTCCGTGTATTGGCTACTAGGGCATTCTTTCCTTTTCCCACCCCCGTAAGTCCACTCCCTGTCCTTCTTGTATATTCATACTCTCTAATTCAATGTGCAACATGGTGAGAAAAGCAGTGGTCAGTAGGGCTTTCCCTTCTGTTTACCGCTGTACGATGATGATAATGATGATAATTGGTCAGCCCGCAGCCCAGATCTAAACCTAATTGAGAACCTACGGGGCATAACTGCTCACCACGTTTACAAGAATTCCATGGTTTACCGGTCAAAGAATGGATTGTACACCCTCCTCAGACGAGAATGGACGAATATTGGCCAAGGGCTGATCACAGATCCTTTAAGAAGTATGCTCGGAAGAAGTGTATATGTCCTGATCCGGAATGGCTTTTGCATACGATTTTGGGTGGCAAAGAAGCCCAGCTGAGAAGGGGTTCTACTATTTTGTCGCCCACTTTTTTGCATGTTCTGATTCATTTTGCTCATAAATTACTTTGTTTTGAAGTTTTGCACTTTGCATGGCACTAGCTAGTCGGTCCTTATGATCAACTATTGTTTTGTTAGAGAATACGAAGGCGGGAATATGCAGAAAAATTTAGAGGGGTTCTATACTTTTGTCGAGCTCTGTGTAAGCATCGGAGATTTTCGAGTAGAAAGGTGTCTCCAACTCAGGTGGAAGCCGCTCATTCTTTTCAACCAAGTAGTACCGCAGAACAGGCGCAATAAGAAATCCCATGGGGGCCGAGCATACGCGGGGAAAGGCTCCCGTTATGTCGTTTATTGTCAAAAGGCTGTTGAATATGCGAGATGAAGTCAAGGCGTGGGTACTGTTCCATTCGTAAGCAAAGGCTGCTTCTATGAAGACAAGGCTTAGCGTGGAGATGACTGACTGGGTGGTAGCCTGTAGGGTATGGGCCTTACCTCGTTGACAGAAACTACGAGAAGGGAGGGGCAGGTTTGGCGATAAGTCTCTTTGCTATAGTTGAACTGTTATAGATTTGGAAGACTTCGGAGAATCTCTTCGGTGTCTCCTGCAGCAAACGGCCATCAGATATGGACCGGTTGGTTCCTTTTATCACTTCACTGCAACGGGTTCTCTAGAAATACTGACTGACCTGCGACAATATTGGGATGGTGGAACTCGTTGACTAATTCCAGGTGACTTCAACAAGAGATATCATTCAGGCACAGATTCGTCTATACTTGAGTTTCCTTCAACTATACGGGAGCAGTCCTTGTGCCAGCTGGATGCTCACCAGAAATCAGCATCTATTCTGGGCTCTATCATATCTCCCAGATGTTCCGATGTGGATATTATTGGGTACCTAAATCAACTTGGCAGAAGTGATCCAGCTGTGTTGACCATCAGCTGGAAGCCAGGTGTGGTATTCGTGCCAAAACCACAGGGCGAATTCAAAGTTCGGCACGTGTCTTTCAGACAAGCCACAGAAGTTGCATCTTCAGCGATGTGACATTCACAAGGTTCTTGTAAAACCGATAAGCACTGAGCAGTAACCTTTGAGAGAATCTTTCAGATGTATATGGAACCTATGCTTCATCGTCCAGAAAGCAACCGCATGCAGAGCCCTCTGTGGGTTGACTCGCAACCCCGATGCCATCTGAAGCGTTTAAATCCCCCAAGGAGACCTTACCACACAACCACACAATCTGAACTGCTTCACTGTAATCCTCCCCCCCCCGTATTGCCTTAGATGCCCTCTCTATGTCGTACAAAAAGGCTGCTGATGAAGAGGTGGCTGCTGCCCTACGTACCACAATTGTCAACCAATCCTCAGAAGCACACGGTCTGCATCCTTTAGTCATAAACGATCTGGTTGATTCGCTAACTTAGTCAGCCATAGGAATGTTCAGGATCTCGTTATCAGCGAGCAAGTGGCCCCAGAAGCGGAATAAACCTTTAGTTGTTCCGTTACACAAAGGTGATTTGAAGACCAAGACTGTCAGCTATTGAACTGTTCAGTCTACTGTCTTAGGTCGGGAAGGTTATGGAACGCCTAATGGGCACTAGACTCTGGTAAACAAACTACTATGAGTGCAACAACACGGTTTCCGGAAAAAACAGATCGTGCCTAACAAAATTGCCACTAGCAAGGGAACACAGCACGAAAACCTAGACCTCGGGAAAGTACAGAAATAGTGTCTGCGGAAAAACTGGAAAGTGTTGAGCGAGGAGCTACCCAACTTGTTGCTGGACTGTGTGGGGTCAGCTCTACTATCATCACCGCAAGCGAGGGCATCTGTTCACACTGAAAAAGCTACTGTCGATGAGTCTATCTATGGTGTATTGTCCGTCTCGGAGGGTGAACAAGCTGCCTGCTGAAGTGGTGGACGAAGCCGACTTTCAAATATTCAGGCGACTACTTGACGTCTTTCTGAATATGTAGATACCGGTTACTTATACATGCTTCAATGTTGATGACTTGTGATAATGAGGCCTGCACGGGAGAGATGCCCTCTTTCCCTACAACAGAGACTAAGGAATGAGTATTTTGTCTTCAAATAAAGATAAAATTTTAGTTCAATTTCCGGCAGTATCATCAGGAAACTTGTTATGGATGTGAATTGTCCATAAAAGGAATGGTCGAAGGTAATTGTCTGCCCGAAGCTTACCAATACTGAACTTTTTTTCCATCCGTGGTTGTTAAAATACAGCAAACTGTGTTCGCGATAAGTGGTAGGGGAATTGCTCGGTACACTTTTATTTTCAATATTCATTATCTACTGAATGCCTTCCAAACAGATCAACCGAAGTGACCATGGTCGGAGGAGAACTTTACTGCACAAAACATGCTCGTGAGTCAACAGTTTATGGCACGAATTATGGAATGTCCTGAAAACATGGCTAAGCTTTATTAACCAATTAGCTTTTCGCTCATAATTTGAATACAGTGATAAAACTCTTCCATAACGTCTCTTTTTGAGCTACTCACTGCTAGTGTCTTGTATTCTGAAGTGTATCCCTATGGCTAGCAAGGATGCTTCTTCGCTCTTGAACTATCTCGTTTTCTAAGCGTAGACACAATGAATACATAGGGCGGTGGTCCCTGTACCTAGTCATTGAACAATGTGCTTTGGTGCAGCTGTTGTGGGTGACCACGTCTTCCAACACGCTGGTGTTAAGGCTAAAAGCCGCTCCAAAGGATTCGTCACTCTTTCTGTTGATCCTTGTCATCGATCGGCTGTCCTGTCGATAGTGGTTCTGTTGTCTTGAGCCTTGACCTCGTTACCGGGCAGACTCTGCCTCCTCATCTCATGACTCAGAGTGATGACTTTGGTCCGACATGAAGGACCAGCTGCGGGTTGGCCACGGATCGATCACTAACGTCACATCTAAAATAAGGAAACCTTTGATGATAAAAGACAACTGAAAGCAGTGTCTTAAAATTCACTTCCTTAACCAATAACTGGGAAATTATTGCGGAAAGTTGAAGGTGGTGATCCAAGGTGGAAAGCTTGTTTTCTGAGGTGGTGAATAAATTTATTCATATTCTAATCATTTTGGTAGTAAACCCTAGTGGTGTCCAAAGTTCTGTCTCTAAACTGTGTGAAAAACTAGGGTTCTGTGACGGCCAGAAAAACTGACAGTCATTTATTTCTTCTTTTTAGATAGCAGGTGTCTCTCACTGCTCAAGTAAATTTAGGAGGTTTTGTGGAATAATATTCCCGCTTCCATTTTCCAGTGCAGTGTTTCATTACATCTGATAAGATTTTTGAACAAGTACTCAACTTTAATGGTATTACGACTAAGCTCGGTAAATGTCAAAGACAAATACAAGAAAGAAGGTGAAAAATTGACCGGTTTCAAGGAGGGTAGCAATACTAAGACGACCGGAAGCATCTGTTTCAAATGATAGTTTATTATGTCGTAACGTTCAGAATGAAAATTAGATTCAAGCACCTCATGTATTTTTATTGGTTTATCTGAAAGATAACGACGAAAGATATTTAACATCTCTTGGTCCCGAGATAATTAAAGGTTTCTTGATTGTGTGTTCATAAACGAAGCTTTCATCGTACAGCCCTGTCCGGCAGAAGTAATCTTCTGTTGTAGAAATTCGGGATGAAACATTCTTTCGGGTCTTTTCCCAGAACCTGCAATGTGACAGACCGTCATATGAACATATATTTACGCAAGAGATTAAATTAGGAGAAAGTACTTGTGAGAACCAAATGTTTCACGAGGAAGTTTCGGACCACAACACGCTGAAGCACGAAGCTGACTACTCAAAAAGCGTTTCGCACACACTTACACCTGAATCCTAGAAGCTAGTGATCTGAGTGTCACAACAATCTCTTGTGAACTTACTCGGGTCTCATTTACAAGGCACTTACTCGTCTGTTGTTTCTAAGTCACGAGCTCTGTTTTTCTCAAGTTCTTACATGGAACATAAAGACTATTGTTCTCTTCACTTCATAATTCCCCCCACAGACCCAGTAAAACACACTACGAAAGACTATACAATCGCTCCTACGGGTTTGGTGAGTAGGATATTCATATCTGCTGTTCTTTACCATGGTCATATAATTTTCAGTCTTGACTGTTGAAAATACATTCAAATGTCTTCGTTCCTCAATATGTAAAGAAGACTGACTGAGTGCATCTTACAGGGTTATTGAGCCAAGTGAGATGGAGGAAGTCAGCCTTAAATGAAAACTGTGCAGAATACAATTAAGCAAACAAGTGGTGAAGTGAGCAGTCCGGTGAAATATGAAACGAACATATGATGTATATGACGTATATAAGAAGTCTTGGCTGAAATTCTTCATTGCCGGATTTTTCTCAGACTCGGCAATCATCATCCGAGGTAACATGACAGCTCGCGATTGACAAAGCTGAACTACCCCCTCCAGCGAATACGTTTCAATTGTCTACACTGGTACTACACCGTGACAGGTGAAGCATAACATTCCGAAGTGCTGCTTGCACTCACTGATTTGTTCTTTGTATTTATTCATTAGAATGCGTTCACCAGACATCATCTGTTCTTTCACAGGAAGGTCGTCGCACACAGTCAAACCCGGTGAGTTACATAACGTCTTGTGTTTCCTTTTTCTTGCGGTTTTGGCTTACTTTACTATTTTAACGCAAGATTTTCGATGAAAAAGCAAATATAATTTGTAAAATGAGCAAATGAAATGAGTTACTCAAGAAGCCGTTAATTGTTTGGCGATTTCCGGTGCATCCAGCTTGAAGGCATTCCTCTGGATGGCCCCATAGTCCAACTCATTTGAGATAAACGAATTCGAGGACTACCGTTTGACTTATTTGAAATACCACTTAAAAAAACAACTAGTGTTTACTTTGGAAACGGTATTATTCCTCTTAAAATGTAAATATAGTTAACCGTAGGTTTTTAACTTGACTGTTTATCAGGCAAAATGTTATAAGTCGTTAATTTATTTTTACTGATCTATGCGTTATTTTCAAATGAGTAAATGAGAAAACCCAGTTTTTATTCCACTTAATGTACACCTAATATCATTTGATATGTGATGTATTGAAATGCGTGTTACCTGAATGTGAATATTCTTGTCTTGGAAAATGTCTGATGTTGTTTCAAATTATCACGTTGATTTCCTGTTAAGTCCCAAATCTGTGATTTTTGTCGTATAGCAATTCAGGCGGTGCCTTTTGACTCTTTGGGGCAGCTATCATTTCGGTTTTAAGAAAAAAGTTCAATTTACTCAGGCAGTTACAAGAACCAGCTAAAGCTGAAGTGGAATATATTGGCGGAAAGTCGTTAAGATCCAAAAAGGCCATTTTTTAACTCTGAAGAGGTAGGTACAACGAAAACAGACGGTAAAATACTCCCATTTATTCAGTATATATCACTTGCTGTGAAGGTAAGGCTTCTGACTATTTGACTCTCGGTTAATTTGTCGCTTTTCTGTTTCCGTTACCCAGGATTTCTCATCAATGTTTACTAACGAAATGTCTGCACGTTGTGACCGATGCGGTACGGCGATCTACAGTGGTTGTTTCAACTCAAGGAGACATTATCACTTCGACTGCATTCGGTGTGACAGATGCGGTAAAAAAACCAGGTAAGTTCTCCAACTCGAGCATTTTATTAATCACTGTTTCTTTATTTCGTGTATAATTCCAGTGAACTGTTGAGAGCCTACCCGGATAACGTTGCGGTTAAGGTGTTCAATTCACAATCACTCACTCCGGGTTCGAGTGGCCCGTTGGGGGTTCAATGGATGCGCAAGGCTGAAGGTTCCTGACGAGAAAGCAACAGCTGTGCAGTACTCTTATAGTTTTTAATAGTACGAACGTTCACACCACATGATGAATCTCATAAGATGTCTTTATTTTATCGAAAAGTAACGACACTAATAGAATGCCACTTTTTTACCTGATATAAAGGAGATATGGAATAAGATCTAGCTTTATTCAGTATAAAATTTAGATATTTTTTAATCAAATTTTGGACTGCAAGTTGCAGGAAAACATGAATTTTTGATGATTTCATTCTCGATCCATTACAGCCACATTTAAATAAAAAAGAAATATGAGGAGGTTGGAGAAAATGTCTCCCTAAGTAGGCATCAGGAAATAGGGGTGTGGGAGTATGGATGGTTCAACTGTATCCAAGACACACGCGCGGGTAGCCGGGTTATGTGACGGGCCATAATCAGATTACTTCACCGCAATGCTCACCAGTAGCAAAACTGACCGTTAGTCATGGAAGCTGGAATCCTCAGACTAATGTTTGCTGCACCCAAAGTTCAAGCTTCGAGAGGTCGATGATAGTTGCCTTGGTAGTTCCTAGTATCTGAAACCTAGTTACTTCTGACGCCTATTAGGGGGTCCCTTAGTCAACTCTGAAGGCAGATTGATGGATAAAGCTAGACCATTTACTGAGAACAGGAAGCTGCAGGAATGGTTCAGTGAGTAACTACTGGTATTGCTTCTCAGCGAACTGGATTACTTTCCAGCTTGTACTACATGTATAAAAGAGGAGAGTATTTTATCGATATCACTTACCCAGCAGCATTCCATGGCTTTCAGAGAACGATGATTGTTACGGTTGTGATATCAAACTGAGGCATTTATTTAAGTTTTTTCTCCCAAACATTGGTTGAACTAAAGAGACATCACGAACTACCCACGATTTATTATTGTCAATGGGGCAAATTAACCTCGCCCGAAGGAACTAACACATTTTACTCAGAAGAAGATTTGTTCACCGATTTAATACGAAACTACTGCACTGAGCTGTAAAGAACTTACTTTTTTCCTTTTAACAGTATTAATAAGTCACGCAAATATGGGTCACAAATTATATGCTCGAAGGATTACAGGAGGTTAACAGGGCGCCGTAAGTTGACTATCTGGTTTAAATTTTATACAATAAGATAATTGATATCGGTATGAATTTCTCTCGTGAAACGTACGAAACATTTTGAGGCCTGTTTGGATTGACTATCTGCTCGTGCGACTCCCAGAAATGCTGTTGCATTGTATTCTTTGCCAGATTTCCGCGATGTTTCCCAGAATGCCAAACAAAAATAGTCATTTAGCTACTATTAGATATATGATGTAGTTTTCCACATATATAAGCCTATATCAGAGTAACTGATTAGTAAAATATTCGATGCTTACTTGATTCACGTTCAACAAGTATTCAGTCCTGTATAGATCCCTGAGATTTTACAAAAAAATTAGCTTTGACATTTTTGCAAATGCTCTGTGATGAGGTTACAAAATTCCACGAAAAGTTACAAAAACCTCAATAGAATTGTGCTGAATGATCATCGATATACAAGAAAATTTATCGATTGATGTCAACTGATGATTATCTCTACTTGTAGGATAATAGCCAGCCTCAGAAAATGCTTGAAAATAAATTGATTTTAACATCCATAATTTTAGGATTATTGCTTACTAAGAGATGATCTGATTGTCCAGTTTACAGTATATTTCGTAGCATAATAGCCTTTCACCACAGCTTAGCAACCTTGCAGGGCTTTCAAGCTACGGCTCAGGGCTCTTCTACTAAGGTGTTTGGTTCTCAAACTGCATAAACTGTAGAGAATAAGGGTCACGTTTGTCGAAGGACTGTTGATTGGATTGCAAGCTATAAACATCCCTCATAGCTGGTCATCCGAAGTATTCTAGATTTTTACAATGTTAAACCTTGTTGTGCATGGCTAAGGAAGAAAATGACCTTACTAATTGATTCCATGATTTAGAGTTATTTATTCAATTCCATTAAGTCAAATCCATCTTGTTATTTTTCTTAATTCAAAAGGGAGTGTTACGGGTATGGATTATGCAGTAAGTTTTTCCATGTTTCCCTGATATTTTTGCATTTTTTTGTTCTCTGTTAACGGTTTAGATGTACTTTACTTTATTGATCTTGTCAAATATAATTATCTCCGTAGAAATATTCTACAGCATTATTGATTTTTAGTCCCTCCACAAATTTGACACATGACAACTGACTGTATGAACATGAGCCACTTTGATTCAAATCACATGAAATGATTTCAGGAAAAGAAATCGGTTAGCAGTGTACTTTTCTAATGTCAACAGAAGGGCAATTGATCTTAGATCTCAGTTGAATCCAACGTAACAACTGAAAAAGTCTTCACACAAACATTTTTCAAGAAACAAACTTTCTGAATACTAAAAACAAAAGGATCTGTACTTCATTTCACGTGACACAGCGCATAACTTAGGCTGGGTGAAGTCCACAACTTTGTCAGTTATTAACTTCTTTTGTTCTGATTTGCTTTTCCAAGATGCCCTATGGAATTCCAGAAGGGACGGAGTGTTCATTCCGTTGTGCAACCTGCGACCAATTGACGCCGTACGGAGTTTATCACAATCATAGACACTATCACATTGACTGTGTGAGACGGTTCTATGGGGATCGTAAATTCAAGTGAGCTGATTTTAAACTAACAGGCAATTCATTAGAAATACTCATGCTTGCCTTATGTCCCAGCAATCAGCGGGGCAAGAAGAACCGGCAAAAATCAAATCAAGGAATACCCAACCCAGTTCCCTATTTATTCTCGGTTCTCAAAAGAACACCAAAGGACTCCCATTTATAGATCATCACGAGCGATCGATTGGGACTACACTCTAGAACAAGAACTACCCACAATGAATGTATAAAAAATACTCCAGCCCAAGCCAAATGATGATAACACTAGTTGCGATGGCGAGTAATCGAAGTTGTACGATCCACAATCGTAATGCTCATGTTTTTGATTTAAGTGATACCTCCAGATGTGGGTACATTTTCTCGAAAGCACACGTTTTGGTTCCTCAGTGTACTTTTCTAAGACCAGCACTAACTGACACTCCTGAGGCACAAACTGGGTTGTTGCATTTATGCTCACGTACTCACCGATCTAACAAAACAACATGAAATACTGTTGTTCATAGTCATCACGATTGGTCTCATCATTTTTAACAAAGGGAACCCATTTCTACGAAAATACACGTTGAATCTTATTCGGTTGATCACAAATGAATTGTCATAAGGTAACATCCACTGACGTAATGTTTGACGGTGATACAGTTTTATCAGACAAACAAATTATACAAGTCAGTCGAGCTGAAAAGCTGGTATCCAACACAAAAAGAGAAACGTAGTCTGTGATATTTCCTTCTTTCCCTATTATTTAGCAATAAATAATGATGTTGTAAAATCTTTTTATAACCTTTTACCGTAATACGTGAGCTTGTAAGCTGGACGGACGTTTTTCTACTTGAAACATTTCACCGAAAATGTTGAACAACTTCAATAATAATGTCTTTTCAATTATGTCTAGACCGAAAAGGTTGTGCAATGACATTACCCCGGATCAGTACAACACGCATTTGCAACCGGTTTCCGGAAGGTAGGTTCAATCAGTTATCCATAACCGTTACGTAGTACCACAATGATTGGGCGAACCACCTAATCGGTTTGTTTTATTTTGTTGATGCAGGCAGATCTGGGACGGACATCATACTGGTTCTAATCGTGTCCTCCGTTGATATATCACCCTTATCAAAACATTGCAATTTACGTTTTTCATAAAAAAAGACAAAACGTTCATGCCGATTTAAAGGATTCTTTTTTTCATCAAGATGCTTGACAAAATTCCTAACTCATATTTCAGTCAAAAAAAACTGAAACTGTTCGGACATACGGTCGTTTATCAAAAAGAAAAAAAAAGTTTTCAGCCCCGGAGAAGCTATTAACTGAGAAGAAACTGATTATCGTTCATCTATTCACACTGGATAGAAAGGTATAAAATGAGAGCGTTGCACTCAGCATCTCACAGATCCTTTTCCCGAGGTTTTTGCTTTACATCAGAAGACTAAGTTGTATTCTTTCTTCCAGGAAATGTATTCTGATTGCATTGTTGGGCTCATTGTTCTCACGTAAACAAAGCCATTTGTAGTTGCATCCGGACCTACCAGTTGAAATTCCGCAATCCAGGAGGCTAACACACATTCTTAGCACCTGAGGTTTAGCCATTTCATTCCAGATACTGCCATGTTATTAGTTCGGTTGAACGAACGAACAGCATAGTTACTAATCATCCATAACTTCTACCTTGTGATGAACAATGTTTTGACAACAAGTAAAATTATTCCGGATTAGGATGATCAATATTGATAGGCTTACACTGAAGATGAAACCTGAGATGCATTGGCTAATTAATTAATCGACATGAAGTCGAGAATCTACATTCAGTTTCGGTCTTATCCTATGAAAAAGCTTGATGAAGTTCAACGTTCTCAAAGTATTCGAAATAGCGCCTTATTTTGCAACAAAGGAATGTGACCACGTACACAGTGGCATTTGGTTAATTTTTTTAATCACGTTTAGATTCTCCAACATCTTTCTCCATTGCTCTGGTGATTATCACCTTGGCATAGTTAAACAGATGAAATACCCACACTGTTTGCGTAAATTCAAATCGTTATACTGATCAACCATTATGTGTTGGTTAATATATTTACATACTTGATCTTGTTTATTCTAATGACACGTGGTTTCGCATGTGATTGGGTCTAAAATCATGATCTGTGTTCAGAATTCTTCACACACACCAAGTGGTCATTACTAACTGGAATGTCGCTACCTTCGCAGTTACCGTTGATTAATAAAAGCTCAGTTGCTGCACCCCCATTATTTGGCGCATACTGGATACAAGCTTTTGATAATTCTATTTAAAATGAATGAAAAATCTACAGAATTCTGCTAGTTTTATATGATAAAGAAGAATTTGCATGATATCGATCGCTTGGTAAAAATTATCAGTTCATTCTATTGTATCTGGAAGCTATCACAAAGTATTGAGGTATACTATATGAAGAAAAGCTCTAAAGTCCTTCACAAACAGGACTTCAGGCAAATGATTATGGAACGTTTGTCATTCTCAGTGGCTCGTAGAAGCGTCCGACTAATTTGAAATGTTTTCTTTTCCATTACAGGACAAATATTGTCAGTTAAAATATCGTCCCCCTTCGAGTCAATCAGGATAACGTACGCATTCATCGTAAAATTCGCAACAAACAAAATACCATCATGCTGACCTTCTAACGGGATGTACAACTTCTATTAAACACTGCTTGGACAAACTCGTTGGAACTTTGTAATATATACTGTAATTTGTTTAAGAAGTGCAAATTTATCTTTCACAAACCCAACTGTTCAACTCTGTAAGACTTACGTGCACTCACTTATCCTATTTGTAATTATCGGGCAATAAATTCCAAACCGCTACAGTACATTATTTAGAGGAAGAATGTTTTGATCATCTATACTACAATCCTGTCAAAAATAGTGAAACCGAATTTTCCATTTAGTGAACTGGACGTTGACAGATTCCCGGAAGACTAACATGGACTAAATTTAAAAATCATTCTGCATGAAAGGAGACCTCGATGCGTTACACCATGATGGGCAATAGAATATCAACGTTCAACTCAATACTGAAAACTATGAACGCAGGCCGTACAGCTAGTTCCGCCCGTATCACGAATGATCAATAAGTGCGGATCTGTTAGGTACCATCTGGGACTGGATCCCGCGATTCCAGATTGTGATTCGCACACGTTGCAGCTGGGATACCAGAGCTAACTGTCACTGGTTTGTTTTGCTTCAAAATTAAACGATATACTGCTCAGCCGTAAACGACTGGAGACGGTAGTTGACTTCTCATCATTATCCAAGCCATCAATCCTCAGTAGGGAGAGGGGCTAACTAAGACAAATACATGGCAAGCGACCTACAAATGTTGACTTCAAGTGCAAATTAACGGTTGAGACTCAGCACGGATAGCCACGTGGTCTCGTGAATGATTGACTATCGTACATTCGAATACACATTCAAGTCGTTGATTGGTCCTAACAAGCAAGAATATGCTGTACACTGTACTCTCAAGGTTCACAGTGGTAAGCTGAGCATTCATGCAGCATTCAGGACTATTTCATCAAAATAAAATCCCAGAAACTCCCGTGTAATTTGAACAATACAGACGCTTCCCAATTATTGTTTATCTGGGGCAGAAAACATATGTTAGTTGAAATTTATAAATATTAGAATTTAAGCAAAAAATACCAGGCACAGCAAAACCGTGCAGACTAGTTCTCATTTCTAATTATTCGCTGTTCTGTAGCACATCCATAGCTCTGGTGAGAAGACTTCTGGCTTTGAACCAACTCATTTTATTAAAAAAGACTGTTTCTATGGGATTCAAGAGTCACTGACATCAGTCGTCGCACAATTACATGATTGGTTCAGACCGGCATAGGACTACATATCTACTGACTGGTTATCTGGCGATACCTCCAGGCACCACTTGACGCCAATCCTCTCAAGTCTTATCGATTCGTTCAAAATTGCATGACTTTGGCCATCAATATAAATTTGAGTGCGGTTAGACAGACCAAATTTCTTAAACGGCCGAAAATCAGTAACCTCTACAGTCTTAAAAATGAAACTAAGGGCAGGTGGAGGTATAAATACTGATCCTCCTCTGAGCAGTGTCTTTTGTGAAAGTGCTGATTTTATTTCTGCTAAGCAGAAAGATGGGGAGACAATAAAGACATATAAAACCAAGCACTGGTGTTTTACCAATAATTTCGCAGTTGATGGTAGGTTCGCGTGCGAAAAAACCTGTGGCCTTTTGCAATGCTTGACCTTGAAATCAAGGTCATACGAGAGTAGTCCGTCAAACGTAGTTTGTTTTCTGCTTGATGGAGAAATGCACATTCATGATAGAAAATTTTATACCAGCAAGTAAGTTACAAGGTCATGCTAACGCATTCTGTACCCTTTTCAATGAAGGGTTTTGCTTAGAATCTTCCGTGAATGGATAAGCGTTTTCCACTTTATTATGTAAAGAATGGTGTTAAAGCAAGGTGTAAACCAGGCGCGAGATGCGATGGCCACAAAGCACTACAGTCAAATTGGATAGCGACATCAAATGATTTTGGTGATAAAAATGATTGGTCAAAAAGCACGGAATGTATCAAGAAAATGTGTTCCTATGTGAATTCGTACACGCCATTACGAAGACAAACGAACCAAAGTGAGCGGCATAACCTTCTGACCGGTAAAATGTCAGCGTTATACACCTAATGAGAGGGGTCACTTGTTTCAGTTACGAAGAAACACCAATATCATCGTGATTTGTTTTGGCCTTCAATTCGCCCTTCCCGCTCTATGGGGAGAACTGAGGGCATAATAAAACTTAATCTACCAAAGGGAGCATAAATAGATTAATTTTAGTGATACTCAGGTTGTGAAACTCATCAAGGTGATTGATATGAACTGGGATAAATCATGACCATCCAAGTGGGGTGGGTATTATCTACGAGAATACGAACAATAAAGAAGTTACCTACTTCAAACAAAATACTCTCCAGTCTGTCAGATTAGAAGCTGTTCTGGGAGGGGTATTTTTCTGAGCTACGTGACATCTTCCATAAGAATGTTATTTTTATTGCCCTGGACATATCTATTCATTTAGTATATGCTTGTACAGCAGCAAAACTGTGGGAACTTTAAGGCTTCATTTATAAAAACTCACGGCAAAAAGCTCTGATATGAGTTTGACGGCAAGTTTGTGGAAACTTGATGCGGTAAGTTGATGTAGTATGGTATTGTATCTGGACTGCAGGAAAACGCTCCCTCGTAGCACGTGACCGATTACGCCGTTGCTGCCACTCATCAGGTACGCATACCGGGTACTCTTCTGCTAAATGATCCCTAAGCTTCAACTTTCCTTAAATCGGTGAACAAGTTTTGTATGAGGCTGTAATGTCTCATGTCCATGACATATTGATTCTATGACAGTTTCATTTAACTGCCGACCATACCTGAAGAAGATGCGGATAATTATGATTGATATTAAAGAATATATGTACACACAAGTATGGTAGAAATTCGAAAGAAATCCTAGGATTCGAAATAATTCTATTCCCCTCGTTAAAGACACCTCTTTGCACAAACATTTCATGTTAAACGCACTTACCAACTTCGTGACCAGTAAGTACGATAATATTCTAGATTATCTTTTCTCTGTGTGAATAAAATACAGTACGATAAATTCGCTTATTTCTCTGCTTCGTATCCGGCATTGATATACCAAAATGTGACATTGTGAATCACAATAAAAGGAAGAATGAGCGCAATTCGTTTACAAGCAAACTTCTAGCATAATCTTCTGTCACCGGCCTCCGTTACCAGTGGCGTATTTAAGCTTTTAGGCGAATCTGTTTATGGTACAACTAGTTATCCTGTGCTCCCCGACGGGGCCTCGATTTCACCCCCGAAGTTCAACGTGGAGAAAGTCCATCAACTTGTTTCTTCAGTGATCAAAATAAACTCCCGTTCATCTTTTGCAATAGTTTGTGATTGTTGTATACCGTAATTTAGTAAGCAGAAGAAAGGTGCACTTGTATGGATAAACGTATATCCCGTGGCAACTTACGGTAAGCACCAGTGCAAGCGAGCAAGTGAAAACGAAAACAAGTATGCGAGTGCGTGAGTCAGTAATGTGTGTAATCGGAAGCTCGAGACTACTGTATAATCGGGTTAAGGTGCACAAGGTCTTGCAACATGCGGCACAATGTGATTGGTCAATGCTGTCCGGGACGAAACACGGCAAACGTCAACTGTGTACGTGTGTGCACGATCGCAGGTGTGCGTCCATGATTGCACGGGGTGTAGATTATGCGTGCGTGTGTGAGCACATGAGTGTACGATCCAAACACAACAGTGATCGTTAAGCTTGACTTTTTCGTCACCAATTGCGGTGACGCCGTCAGTGCTCAGAATCAAATCAAGACTGTTATGGGATAACCGAACTTTTAATGTGTCCACTTTCTGACTGCTGTAATAGCATATAACGAATGGATTTGTCCACCGCCATGAGATGAACATCTTTGCGTAGGGCATAACCTGATGCCTCATTCTGTAGAAGAGTTTTCTCAGAACTAAAAATCTTGTCTGAATTCTGCATTGCCCACAGTGTCATGGATAAAACTCCCCTAACAGGGATATTCATAACTGAAGGCAACCCATATCATTGGAACGAGTTTTCCTGTGGGTTTCGTATTCTGGGCTACGTTTTTGTCATCCCTCTCGGAGTCACTACGAGGCACAGAAAGTCAACAGATTGCCGCAGCCATTTACGATTGAATGAGAGTTTCTGTGCGACCGGATCACGCGACCCATCTATGTAGGACGCTTGATACTGACTTTTGATTGGCAGAAAGATGAGGCAGCTTCCTTTGCCTCATATGGCCTCACAATGATTTACAGGAATTTACTAAGAGCTAATCCCTCTGTATATGTGCGTTATTTTTCATCAAAAACAAAACAACAAAACTACCCGAATGGTGGACGTTAGTTTCTTTTCACATTATGTCGTTTCACAGGGTATTTTCAACAAACAATGGGAAAAAACGTGTATTCATTAGGAGAAATAAGCTGAGCTATGTCCTAAACAAAATGCAATACTGAAGGGCTATATAAACTTCATATATCTGTTCCTTACCTAACTGCGTGCGCCTTTTGAATTAACGAGCCCCATTTTCTCTCGTTCTTCATCACAGTTGATTTTTGTCAGTACCTCATCAAAATATCACGTTTAGACTTCGTTTATATTCACGTGAGTTTATTATCCGCTTGAAGTACTCCAGGATATTATCTGAGCCACCAGCAACTCATGTTACTTATAAACCACCCACAATCGGCTGGATCAAGAAGCTCAAGTGAGCCGGTTGTCGTACGAATCTTAACTGTACCCCTCGAGTGAAGGCAACTGAGGCCTGATTACTGACACCAAAAGTCGATTGCTGTTCAAAAAAATGCCAGATTTAATGCGCATCATCGGCTCAAGTACTGTTCCGGGCTCTGAATTTCGCGTACAGGAATACTACTTAAACCAAGAATCGGAAGATGATCCGGTGCGGCTGGATGGGTTTGAAAGTGACTGGCGAGACAGAAAACGAAACAGGAAAGGACAGCAGGAGAATTACAACACACGTCAAATTGTCATGGGCTGGCGAGTTTGGTGCTTTTGCGTCTGGTTAAATTCTCGCACACTATGCAGACAACTGATCAATATTCCCCTCATGCTTGAACATGCGCCTGACCGGTGCTGACACTTAGTCATGTTGCAGCGCAGGCAGTATTGACTGGCCGATCTTGATATCGTAACAACGAAGGCGAGAAGGGTAAGAAACACCTGTTTTCGAGGAGCCAGACAAGTCAAGTTGGGGAAACATGTGCAGTCGTTTCTAAACTCCTTTCTCCAGATCACGCTGTAGCTACATTGATCATCCGGCTATCTGGGTATTTCGGGTGCTTTCCGGCCGGTTGCCTGCGATCATTGGCTTGATCCTTTTGCACACTATTTCCGTTCCGCTGGTCCGATTGTTCCGGTTGACTGCTCAGTTGGTAACCCATCACATGAGCTATCGTGTTGATTGCCTGAGATCCCGCTGTGTTTTATTCACCAGACCGTATGCCTCTCCTTCTTTGTGGTGGAATGCTTCCGACATATTCACTGTCTGTTCTTTAATCTGTGGCTCTCACTTGGTTGGCCTGATCGGTTTGATACTCGTATCGTTCTGTTGCCACAGCTTTCCTCTCTTTAATATCGATCGATTAGCTTTACTTGTTTGCGCGTGAGATTAAATTTAGCCCAACCTGCTTGCTTGCTCAATGAATTGTTTGCTTGCTTATGGGCTTGCTCCTGGCTTACTGGCAGGATACGGTCTGGCTGCATTTACATTCTTACAAATAAAAGAAGTGCAGCAATATCCTGTTCTGCTGCCACAGATTACGAGCATGAGAGATGCTACCTTCAATTATTCCTTGAATGGCGTTGAATCTCCAGTTGTCGAATAACTCCCAAAATTCGCCATGGGAGCACAATAGCTGCTAACAGGTACGCAGATCCTTCTAGTTTGTAATTAGACCCCAATGGTTAGTTGACTCTTAAGTACCATTTATTGTTCCCAATTAGATGACAACCTGCACTTGGTTACTGGCAACTTTAAGTTCGCTAGCTTATATCCAACACTTCTTGGTTTGACTGATCCTTGGCTTTACCCCATAGGGGGTAGCCGTGCTCTACAGAGACTGAGCATCAAAGATCTCCAGCATCCCCACCCCTTCACACTAAACCCACATTTTCATCAGTGAAAATTGTCTCCAGTTGGTCAGACAACGGATCTATTCACCATGTATCTGTGTAACATGAGTAACATCAAAATAGATTAGGCTTCGCGTAGGCAATTTATCATCTGTTGTGTCTGGCTCGTACAGTCATGTGCTCACACACGCACGCATGATCTACACCCCGTGCCATCGGGACGCACACCTGCGATCGTGCACACACGTACACAGTTGACGTTTGCCGTGCTTATTCTGGGGCCGCAATGGCCAATCAGGTCGTATCACGTGTTGCGCCACCTTACACGACTCAGTCCAATTGTACCGTTGTCTTGCACTTCCGATTACACACATTACTGACTCACGCACTCGCATACTTGTTTTCGTTTTCACTTGCTCGCTTGCACTGGTGCTTACCGTGAGTTGCTACGGAAATAAACGGTCATCCATATGTGTGCGCCTTCCTTTTGTTACCGAGTCTGTGAACACAACAGTCATCCAGTAACGTTTTCGTGTTTGATGGATCTCTCAGAATTGTTGCATCATGATTCTCTTTCTTTTATTCGTCATCCTGAAGTTGTGCTGATTTCTTCACCGACATCATAAGGGCGGCATTTACCATCAATTGCTTACCTGGAACTATAGGATTCCATGTAGGCTTAAGCAGTGTACCTACATATTCCACGTTACCGTTAGCATCAGAAAGTATTCATACTTGATCAGAGTGGAGATTAAAAGCCTAAGTGCGTTAGTCTCTGGTCAACTTCTGGGAACCAAGGGCAGTACATCTTCGCGCAAAGGAATCAAACTTTTTTGTGAATAAATGAAGGAATACTGCGATTTCCTTGGTAACGCTGAGAAAGCCCAGATTTCATTCATTTACTCATCAACCAACACAGCATCCTCTAGCGTGTCCCATAAAAGTATTACAGTAGAGCAGTTTACCACTGACTATATAAATAAACTCTGTGAGTACTACAAAACTGTACTCAGCCCCAGGTTCAGACGGTTTTTCTCCTACTCTCTGCAAGCATGAGGCCCGTCCCTTGCCTGAAGCGATGACATCCATTGTGAAACAAGCTTGGATTTATCGTGTTATCCCAGACTCATGGAAGTCTATTACCATCGTTCGCAATCAAAATGCCACCAAGTCCACAGTTATCAGGGAAGGCGTTCACCCAATAGCCTCAACATAATCTGTGCTGCACATAACTGCACTCACATTTGAACGTCTTTCACAACCCTTTCCAGTTTGCATATAAAACAGATAGATTAACCCTAGACGATTGAAACTACCTCGTTTATTATGCAAATAAATCCTTGAATAACAGAGCGAAGTCAATCAGGTTTGCTTTTTCCTTGATTACTCCTCAGCGTATGACTCTAATCCTCGATTACAGCTGCTCGCCGAAGTGTAATCTTCTGGATGTGCGTAGAAGTTGCTTTCCTGACTATCCAAGTGCTTCATTGAACAGACGCTGTGCACCAAACTAGGAAAGCACTATTACAAAGCATTATTATAAACAAACCATTACAAACTATTATTACAAATTAGTATTGATAGTTCTGGAGCGCACCATGATGCTATTCTTTCCCCATACTTATTTTCCACCCAAAAGAGTGATGCGTACGTAAATCTCACGCTAATGATTTGAAGTGAACAAACCGTGTTTGTTCAGTGCCAAGCCATCTGCGATTCTTCCGATTTCCAAGCATTCGGGAAACTATTGTCAAACTTCGAACACTCTTCCATCCAGTCTGATCCCATACTGAATTCATCGAAATATTCGAAGTGTAATTCTAATTTCTCACGTTCAAGTATCCTCACGGACAATGTGACAAACAATGACGGTTCCTGTTCTAGTGTCGACTCCATCACGTACCTAGAGATAACGATAAACAACAACTGCCGGTGATCTGAACACATTTAGCTGTGTTGGAAAACGACGTCGTTTGTCTTTGCACGGATCCATTTTGTCCACTACACAAGGGCGACTGAGCGGACAAGCCTTGATTGGACGTTCGGTGTCTGAATGAGGGCATCAGCGTGCGCGCGCACGTGTGCACAAGCAAGGAGCAGCAACGAAATTCAGTACGACTGATTATCGATCACAATAAGGTTGTTGATTACAGGCACGCGTATGAATATAGGCAAAGAAACCCTGCCTGCCCACTTTGGCCGTTGACTAAGAAGGCTCGCCAAATCAATGCCGAGCTCCTGTCGTTGTTTCTGTGCTTAAAAATTCATCCTCCTTTTCTGATATCATCCCACTCATGAATCCAAGCGACCGGTTCATCCAACTTATTTCGTCACCGAAGTAAACATTCCCCCACTTCTTCGCCCATGCTGTGTGTTTCAGTCCCTGACAAGCATTGCTCTTTATGCAGTGATATGATAGCAATATATATTCTCATTTTGTTTTGTATTTCATTCACGGCACAGCTTTGAGCATTCTTTGTAACTTTCGGTTCGAAACACTGACTCCGAACAAAGCTTTTAGCGACGATATGGAGCACTTTACTGACAGCTAGACAAATTAATCAGCGTCCGTTCGATTTAGGTCGTTTTCTGTGATGACTCATTTGCTTTTTGGCGCACATTGCTTGTTGCATTCAAGATACTGTCGTATGACATTTCTTGATCCCTTTCGTTGCCTGGAAATCACTCGCAAACTGAATCCTATTTGGCAGAACGCGGATATTTCGCCTTTCTCGAAATCTGTTAGGTTCTCTCCGTGTGGCATTGCGTAGACAAGATTCTGTGAGGTGGAACCCACGCGAGTGAAAGTCACTGGGATTGGCTGGACAACTGGAGTGCTTCTAGTAACTCAATGCACGACTTTTGTGATTACGGTTCTCATGGATTTGTCAGTCGCCAGATCCATGGAGCGAACTAATCAAACCTAATGGTCAGTCTGGTTCTGCGAATTTTTCCATTCGATATCGTACCGAAATAGCGGTCCTATACTTGGGTCACCCATCGTCTTCATTTTTTCTGCTCCAATTGGTATGCGATATACAGAATCGTTCCTACCACACCTTCGGTCTTTCTGACCAGATATAGTTTCATTAGAGAATAAGGGAGTGGAAATATGCGTGAAAATGAAGGGGGGGGGGGGAGGGAGGTCATAGCTTTTATCGGGCACTGTAGAGCCAAACAGGGAAGAATCGTCAAAGTACGATAACAAACAGTTGGTTAGCTCATCTCCAGTGGAGGATGGAATACCACCTATGGCTGAAGTATGTGGCAGGTTTTCTTGCTGACGTAACTGAATCCATCGGTTTATTTTTGAACGCGTCATGAAACTTTCCGGGTTTCGATGAGTGAGAGAAAAAACGTATGGCATTAAAGAGCCTGCAATAAGTGAATTTTTGTGTGAGTGGTGAGACTCATAATGGTTCATATCAAGGATCTTTTTCAATCAGATTTTACATGTCTTCAAGTTGTTTTATATTCACCACGCGAATCGTCAATAGTGTGAAAGGTCCAACTCTTAACGGACCAATGTATTCGGACGGAACTGGTATTGATAAATTTAACTTGGTAGCACATGCAATAAGGCTGTCGGAAAGCAATTTGGACCACCAGCTTCGTTGCCTTCAGACTAGATTAACTCCTTGTAGAATTCAGAGGAATTGACTACTTGTAGATATCTATCCATCGATGATCTTGGTCTCACGGGAACTTCTACTGGCGTGATTAGGCTGGATGATCATACCTCAGGTGGATTTTTCGATAATTTGCCTACCAAGAAGAATAAAAGTAGTCCTGTGGGGAATGAAGTTTAGATGGGCTTAGACATGTCTCGAAAGTTTTTTTTCACTGCTTAAAAAATATTGTACACAAACCTTTCTGACTTCGTTTCGTCATTTAAAGATTTACTCATAGGATAGGTGAGCGAGGCTTTGTCTTTCGGCGCGTATGTATTTGGTTTACAGGCAGACTAGGAAAGGGAAAATGAGGAAAGTTCACATGTGAGCGCACGCGTGCAAGGATAGGCTTCCTAATCACTTTGGTCGCCGTCGATGTAAAGGCTTTTGGGCAAACGTTTTTCGTGATGACTGTTGCTTAGATTTGCCTGGACAACCGCGAACCTAGACAACACAAGATTTCTACTTCACATTTGGTTTATCAATTTACCTAAAGTTGCGGTGGTACTTGCATAGGATGATCAAGCCAACGACTCTCATAACGGATCTGAGAACATGTCTCCAAGTGGGTGGTAAAATTGATGACAAAAAGCACCTCCAGTGGTCATCCGGACCAAAATACAGGGTCGTTTGTAGTTAAGCCTCCGGTGACAAACAGAAAAGAAGTTGACTCGATTTCGTCTCTTGAACTTTTCCCATTTATTCACAATTCAAAGCCGTTGGAATTCAGCGAAGCCTAGCTGATCAGATCGCGTAGTCTTGTTTGTTGCCGGCGGAAACTACTGACACCGTCGACCCGCTTATCATGGAAATAACTGAGTTTCTTCATGGTATAATTGTATTGCTTGACTTCCTTTCATCGCAGCTGCAAAGGCCGTTTGTATAAATTCCACGTTTTTTTTACCTAGATAATTAGGAATAGTTGACAAAACGCTATAATCTCGCCGTATTTTTCTTCGTTCTGTACTAACCAGTGGGTTGAAGGGTAGCCAGTGCTTTGGATATCTAGATAAATGGGTAGCTTCACTAACTATACGCAGGCCGAAACCTAAAAGGATGGCCCGCTGTTACTAAACAGATGAGCGGAGTGTAGCGTCTAATCCCAAACAAGCTCATCGATGGAAGACAGGGAGATACAAACAATTGAGAATGTATTTCAAATCATGCGCCATGCGTGCTGCGTAGACCTTTGTCTGAACAATATCATCCGCTCCAAGCGGGAGGCATCCGTTTTCTCCAACACACCCGCCGTCATCCTCCTGCGTTGCAACGTGATACACCTTCATATACCTTTCTTATCAGGTAGGACCGAAAAGAGAAGTCCAACGAATTTAGATGAGGAGATCCAAGAGGCCATTCAGCTGGTCCTCGTCTGCCTAAGCCACTTCCCTCAAAAAGACTGTCAATGTATATCGGGGAAATCATGTCGCATAATGTGCGGGTACACCGTTTTGTTGGAACCATTCACAGAGTTGTATGACTATTTGATTGAATGCCAAACCATAGTAATAAACTTCCGTAGCATACCTGCATAAGACTTTCCTATCTGGAATGAGTAGAGAGAAATCTGGTTGTACTTGTGACATTTCCGCGGAACTAATGGGTATCCATAGTTTTCACTCCCAGGACTGCCGCCCAAACCATCTTTCTGGTTACAGAATGACACCCACTGGTGAGGTATTACCCTGGATTCTCTTGTGACCTGTAAAAATGTCTGGCCTGAATACCACGTAGGTGAAGCATAGCCTCAGAGCTGGGCAGAGTGCACCGTACAATAGTGCGTGTGAGGTACCAGATACAAAACTGAAGGTGGTGGTCTATATCATCAAAGCAACATCATTGCAAACGACTTTCCTTAAATGGGTTCAAGTTGTTTTTCTGTAGAATCCGGATGCCGTGAATGAAGATAGTAGCTAACCAGTGCTTCGACTTTTTATGAGTAGCTTCAGCCGCTTTCGAAAGCCTCGTATGACATTCCTTCTCTGGTGGCCTATTTCGGTCGACCTCATTTCTTTCTGTTTTCGACCTACTCCGTTTCTTAGATTCTTTCATCAGCCTGAGTATAGTTGAGGCGCATATTGGCTTTCTTTCCGAATATTGCCAACCGAAAATCTTTGCCGTTTTCCCCGCATTCCGCTTATTTTCCAAAAATAGGTAAATCAACTGATTCCTCTGATTCTCGATCAGTACCGCTGCAATCGAGAATTGAACGTCGGTAGACGGCAGAGTTCCTGTCTCAAGCGCACGCCTTTAACCAACAACTCCGTTTTGATTGATGTTCAGCCGCTCTGAATTCCGCTGCTGTCCGTAGCTTGTGCGCACGCACATGAATGATCTCATTCAGATGCCCAGGTTCCAATCAAGGCTTGTCTGCCCCCTGGGCCTTGTGACTGCTGAGCCTTTAGACGACAAGTGGAGCGAAATTTTTATACCAAACGGAGCTGAACACGTAGCCTGTGATTTGCTTCAGTCACCCAAATATCTATGCCTCTCACGTGACATGCTTGCAACGTGCTTGCGATGTGCAAGCTGCGAGCGCTGCATACTAGACGCACGGAGTAGTAATTGGGTGCATGGTCCGGGTCGGGATTTATCTGTTTCCAATGGATCCTATACGTGCTCTTACAATTCATATGGGTGAGGTAACATTGGAATGCGTTGGCCATTGGTTGGAGTAAAGGTCATTGTCGTGGCGTTAGGGAAAACGGGGTTGGTGGGGAGGGGTGTCTCCATCGTGTGCGTGTTGTGGTGAAAGTTTCACTCCCACCGTCACGAGTGGTAATCGATAGTGGACTTTTGCGGTTCGGTCGGCGATCCGTGGTTTCCGGTTTCGGCCAGGGCAGCTGGAGAGCCTGGACTAGTCGCTTTTGTGCACTTAGATTAGGGCTTAGTAAGCGAATGGCGATTGCCTCTGCCGTGGCCAGGGATCGAAGTCGGACTGGCTTTGATCGATTGGGTGGAACTCGGTATATGACTTTTAAAGCTTTTTCAGGGTCGATCGTGTGGCCACTGTCCACCAAATGACCTAGGATCGAACTGGTAATCACACCGATTCATTGAAAACAATTGTTCGCTCTCCAGCGTCTTGTTCTTAATGTGACCATGACTGTGGGACTATTCACACTATTTATCTGTTTCTTTGTTATAGCTACTGACTAATACTGAGTAACTGTGACGAAAAGGTTACAAGCGGAATACGCAACTTCATCTGTCGAACGGAATAAGTTTACATGATCGTTTTTACCACCGAATTTCACAAGGTCCTAACATGAAACTTACCCTAGATGAATTTCTCTGTCAACGTAGTTCATATCACCATGCTTATGGGATTCTGTGGGTTCTGTTTTATTTATCTCGACCTGCTTTGGTATTCATAGCATCTCTCTGCTGACAGAGGTGTCTCTTTAGTCTGCATGACGGAGCCCATAAATTACTCCGTCATTTTCCATCACGGCCGCCGTTGCAGCTAGGAATGTTTCGGAGCGAAATGAAGCCGAATAACTACTAAATATCCCATAGTGTTTGTTAATTACGAATCGTAATTAGAGTTTGTCCTTCTGACTTCTGTTTAGTTACTTATTAGTAGTGAGTACATGCATCGTAAACCCCGGACATTCGTAATGTATTTTCCCTGTTTCTAAGGTATCACATCAGTTTATACTTGAGTTTCATGGTACTTATTACATGAACAGTTCACGTATTTGTTCATAACATTGTTTTCCCGAAGGTCTACACTTTTACTGTTATATAATCTATCCGAGTGTTTCATCTGTACTGCCGAGCGGAGGCTCGAACTCCCAGTCTTATCGTTTCTGTCAGTGCACTCCACTATTGGCCGTCATACGTCAACGGCATTAACAGATCTAGTGCCGGATTCGCCTATTCATGTTGACACGTGCCTTTGTTTACTCCACAGACTTAGCTCATTTGTACTTATTTGTTAATGACACTTTTTACCATTGCAACCACAGTCCAATTCACGCGTTTGTAATCGATTCATTGATCTTTGACGATAAACGCTCTTGATTTATTGACTGTACCGCAACCGAACTGCGCTACAGTTTCGTTCAGCTGCCTGCTAAGTGGACCGTTTTTATTTTCTGCGCTGTCCCGATTTTCGGAAGCTTACTGCCCATTGTTCTTGGTTTCTCACCTGGCTGTAAGTCCTTTATTTGCTGTATATTTATGTTTATTGTATTATTTAGAACCACGAATCATCGATAAACACGGTTATTCGATTGGAATTTGTTCTGCTGCCCGTAATCGTGTTCTGCCCATATCGTGCGTGTAGCTAGTGAAACTAAGTTACTG
Source organism: Fasciola hepatica (assembly GCA_948099385.1). Classification (NCBI taxonomy): domain Eukaryota; kingdom Metazoa; phylum Platyhelminthes; class Trematoda; order Plagiorchiida; family Fasciolidae; genus Fasciola; species Fasciola hepatica. Next base: position 439,809 of record CANUEZ040000020.1, read on the forward strand.
CTAGATTCACAGCCCTAGACATCGGGATAGTCGCAACAGTGTTTCCAGTCTGACAGTCATAACCGCAGTAAGAGATTTTCCGATTCTAGTTTATGATTTTTGTTGATTTCTGAATGACAGCACAAAAGTTAGCCAACTAAATGTAAAAAGCACGCTGATATAGGCTCAGGGGCGCGGACCTCAATTTTTGTTGAGACTGTGACGTGAAAGTGAATTCACATCCAGTGCACACTGTATACGTCTCAAGTACAAGGAAGCTAGTGGTGCAGGCGTAGGGCATCATATACGATAATTGGTCTATTTCGTGATATATATATATATATATATATATATATATATATATATATATATATATATATATATATATATATAAATCTTTCGACAACGGCCCGTTGCTGTTAGATTTTCCGTGATTATGGCAAATAAAACTGAGCTAATTGTAAATCGTTTAGACCCTGGATGTGTTCATATATCAGCTATTTTTATTGACTATTAACGTCAACAAAAGGATCATTTCGGATTGAATCCTAACGTTGTTTAGTTTCAGCCACCGACGTAACATTACACAATATTCAGACGAAGGGCATTATTTAAATAATTCATGGTGCAAACACAATACCAACGGTAACATAAATTGCTTTACTATCCATCGATTGTTCCCATTCTGTGCTCGTAACCGTTCAGGTTCTTTAAGAGCTGCACAGAAAATTCCGGGGTCACTAATTACAACCTAAGTGAACAAAAGTTGTACGTAAAGAATCAGTCTTGTGAACTTGATTGGACGTAAACTAGGGCGTGCCATTTTGTATAAAATTGGTTTTTGATCACAACCTCCTTGAAATGTACATCCGTTTACGAGCACCGGTGGTGGGTGAGTGGTTTGGGGCGTTCGCTTACCGAGGTCCGAGGTTCGAATCACCGCCATCACTGGCTGCTTTATTGGTGGACAATAATCCACTGTCCTGTGGCTCGTTACTACATCCGACCTATTGGGACCTCATGTGGTTCCTTATAACTAGTCTCAGGGTCTAGTTGCCGGTTATTTCCGACCCTGTAGTGGGCCACTGTTGTTATGGGGTATACCTTTCCCATAGCACTCACGTACAAGCTGGTGATAAAAACAGTTTTATGGTATATTTACTACTCGAAAATAAAGTTTTAGGTTTTGAAAGAAAAATAATCACACCTTTTGATTATTCCCTCACGAACTCATTGTGCTTTGATAGCAACGAAACCAACTGGACCAGTTTTCTAGGATTTCAATAAAATGTTGAGCAACACACTAACTAATACTGCATATTGTATAGGTCAGTCTAAAGTCTGAGCAACTGAACGCAAAACACCGACTTTGTGCTCTGAACCCGGAAACAACAGTTGTGAAATGGACAGCCACTGTCCGGTTGCTTTATGGTGCTAGAGAGATGTACGTCGTGAGGTACAATGTCTCAAGCCGCAATCATAGTAAATTATTGTACGCTAAACGCTGTTGGAATTTAGTGAAAGATATGCCTTAATGTGCTTCTTAAACCTGATGGTGTCACCTCGGTTGGGGATGAAACATTTTTTTTTTACCTAAAAGCAACTTCCAGCAGTTGGAAACGTATCAAAGCCATAAAGTGCACCTAAGAAAAGCAAACGTATTTAAACCCAGTAAGTACCTTTTTTAAGTTACTCGTTGTGTACCTAACTGAAAATGCCGTAGAAGAAAATGAATACTCCGAATGTTTCACAGAGTGAAACTTCTAGCTTAGACCAAAACCCGACTTCATTCACGACAACGAAAAAGTAAGCAAGCTCATCATATAACCAGACTGCTGACGTGGTCAGCAAAGGATTCTTGAACACGTCTTATTTATTCCGTGCTATCAACGGTATATCTTTTTCCACAATTCGAAACTGGAAGTTATACTTAAGTCAGCTACCTTGATAATTACCTAATTCATGAGGTATGTACTCTGAAATGCACGACCACCATTCCAACGGATTGAAGAATGCTGCCCTTGTTGGCTCAGAAACACAGGAAAAAGGGACTATCGGGATTGCCGTTGTCGGGTGTTTTATCGACACATGTTTTCAGTTTCATATTGATTTGGTGTTTCATTTGGTTATCGGCTTCCACTAAACCCCGCTGAATCTATGCTTCTCCACAATCCAGCTGCTGAAGAGACCATAAGCGTCAGTTTATTATTACACAAAGCAAGCATTATCCAAACCCGCTATTCGTTTGCCACGACCCAAAATCCCTTAGCCATGAGCCACGAATAATAGGCCACGACCCACGGTCCTTTAGCCTTGAAGCACAATCTCTATCCATGCAGCTGCAAGTCAGTCGGAGCAAAAGTATCGGAGTATTATGGCATCAGGGAATGTTGGCACAGTTTATAATCAATTTTTTACATAGAAGAATATTTCAAAGCTGGCTGATCAAACGAGGATGACGGTCGTATACCGCGCAGCTGGCCGTGGTAATGTTAGCACATACTACACCATGAACTAATTGGACAAGGTTTAAACACTGCGTCCTTCTTGTCCAACCGGGTGGCACATCATTTAGGACTTTTATACTGTCAGTGGACCAGTTTTTACTCAACTAAAAAATCTAAACGAATTACCTGTTTGGATTTAATGAATGCCTCTTCCAGAAGGATGAATATGGACTATTGGGTGGCAGAAAACAGATCTGATGACTATTGCGTGATTGTGCGCCTACAGCTCTCCGGCGAATGGGCGCACTGTCAAAGACAAACACAACTGGAACATCAGGTTGCTCAGTAGCAATAGTCCCTGATCAGCAAGAAAGAAAGACAATAAAAATAAGGTAACCTTTTTATGTGTGTATGTATATACGTAAGTAATCTTTGTATGTCATTCATGTTTCAAGGTACCGGCGACAGATGAACACGCCAAAATGTTCAAGTTAGTTACTTTACTTGGCGGTAGACTTCTGATGGCTTCACTGCCCACTTCTGAGCTCCCAGCGTTACGACCACGCTATATTTTGTAAACCGTCATCACAATCTCATTGGTTCAGCCAGCTTTGCAACATCAATCTTTGTAAAAATAAATTATAAACTGTTCCAACTTTCCTCGGTGTCATAATACTTCGATACTTTTGATCTGACTGACTTGCAGCTGCATAGATAAAGATTGTGCATCAAGGCTAAAAGACTGTGGGTAGCGGTCGAAGAATTGTGGTTTTGCCGAAAAGCTTGATGGTGAACTTACTCGACTTTTAAATGAATCAGTGAATCAGAGAATCTGTGAGTCACAATAGTTCGAAATGACAGATTACACAGTGATATCCTCTTATCCTGAATGTCCGTAGAACTAATCTCCCATACTGTCTCATATTAAGAAAGGGTCACGTAAAAAACTGATGACTCTCTTTCCGCTACTTCTCCTCAGATCAATACAAGAGTACGAACATACCAATCAAATTCTTCGAGTAGTGTTAGGAGAAGAATGCCCAGCGTTCTTTGAGGATATGACACAAAATCGGCTAGTTAATCCCCATGGCATTCTTTTGTTGTTCTATTTTAGCTCTCTGGTTTATCAGCTGTTCTTCCTAAATAATCATAGTTCCAAAATATGCAAGAGATTATCCAAAGAGCTCGAAAGATTTCCTCGACGAATGTCACCTTCAGTATTTCATCCTATACAGGAAGTTCTACAAAGGTAAAAAAGGGCTTTCTGAAGAGCACTGAATAGAGATTTATGGATTTTTATTCAAATCGTGACAAGTAAAAATGTCTCCGTTTAGGTCTGTTTTTCAGATGAGGAAGTTCGCGATCGATTCGAAGTGTAAAACTGAATCTTCCCCGTCCTCTAGTTCAAGGTAAGCACTATCTACCAATTACTCCATGGTAATGAACAAAAGTGCATTCAGGCAATTTCTCTACGCAGTGAATGAATTTACTTAAATTAGAAATCTCGTTCTGTTTGAATTTACCTATTTTTCGGCGTTTTCTGGCAATATAAAGGATCAGTTCACTAGAAACGACACACTGGATGGCTGACTGTCAGACCCAACACTGCACAACTCTCACATGGTTAACTAATTCCACTTCACCTTTGCAAAAATGCCTGGTTTATGCTCAGTACACTTCCGAGATCGTCTTTTGTTCCTGAACACGCAGTTTTAATGCAGGAGTGGTGAATAAATCACAGCTTATAACATACGACCTTGAAAGTCGAAAGTTGCGAGTTTTCCAACGAAAAAAACAAGGGTGCTGTACAGAACCGTCGTCCAGTATTGGTTGACTCGTAGGAAACCGATACCCCTTTCAGTTAAAAATACGAGATATCCAAAAGCATACATGTACTAATCAACAATTATTACAATGTACACAAATGTGCAAACCTCAAGTGTGAGAAATCCGATCCCCAGACTTGGCAACCACAAAATGAAAGACAAGTGACAATCATCCACGTCCGCCAACCGACTAGATCGTCCATGTAGTGGGTTAAGTTAGTGATGAAGCTTCGTTACAAATAGCACAGCGAAGCAGTGAACAGACGTTAAAAGAACAACCTTTGACTGGTGGAAACGGGCCAACCAGCATAGGTACGATAAGGGGGAAGTCATGTAAATTTTTACAAATCGGTGATGAACGTGGAGAGTTAGTTCAGTCGGCAAACAAAGATACTTGGGGAAACACTAGTGAACGGGGTGATTTACGTGTGTCATGTGTCTGGGTCAGGTCAGAAGCGTATGACAGACTGATAGGTCTAATCATGTAAAATAAACACAACATAGTGTATGGCGCGGTGAGGTGCCCGGGTGCGATCGAGACCAGATAGGATAGACCTCTTAGGTCTGTTTAAAAGTACAATAGGTAGTCAACGAGGGAACGCGGTTTATCTGTGTTACTGATAGGTGTAATGTTAATGAATGATAAGGTGGGGTGAATTTCCAGAACGTTCCAACGGATCGTAACATATATCACGCAATTACTTGCGAGTAGTGTGGGATTGTTTAATTTTCGTTTGATTGACTGTCCTTTTGGACTCCACGTTTCACGCGCAAACCTCAGCTCATCCGACCAAGCAGCACTCGGAAGCACCAGACTCGAGGTGAAAGAGCCCAGGTTCAAACCCTGAGTGTGGCGGAGGATATGCATCACTGATGAGCTCTAACAAGAGCGAGACTCGAGTCTGGTGCTTCCGAGTGCTGGTTGGTCGGATGAGCTGAGGTTTGAGCGTGAAACGTGGAGTCCAAAAGAACAGTCTATCAAACGAAGATCGTAACATGTACGATAGCAAGACCAAGGAAACCACTGCTCCATAAACTAACACTCAACGATGTGGTAAGCGTAAAATAAAACCTGGTTGTTCCACGATTATTACTGGAAGTTACTCGGTTACATTTTTCCCAAATATCATGGTGTTATATTCATCTTCATTATGGAGTAATAAACTATCTGAATTTGATGCTAAGCTGACTTCCTTTCGTCTTACTTGTCGTCCATTATTTCGCATCTGCCAACGCATGCAAATGTGCCAAAAATGCTTGTCAGGAAAGAGAGCCAAATAAAAGTCAAACTTTACCAGATTGTTATCCGAAAAGCTTTATCCATCTCTGTTGAGAAAAGTAACTCAGTGGCCAGTAATAAAAAACCGGTACCACCGTTCACCTCGTTCTACTCTCCATCTTACAATTGCATTTTTCGAAATATTGTCATTGCCCTTCTGTTTTCTGCGTCGATATTCTTGATTGCACTTTTCACCCCCGGGGTTGGTTAACGGAGACGCTGGGAATGTTCTTTTTGTGCCTTGGGGTTTTGACCAATAGCTGTCTTAGTCTAACCAATTTGATATGTTTGTCAGGGTGTGTTCACATAGGTGAGATTCCCAACAACAGCATTTTTCATTGCTCAAAAGGACTGTTTTGTGCTTAGTGATTCTTTGAGAAAACGGACTTGTCCTTCTACTTACGTAGTCAAGCAAACATGTGCAAACCAGGGAATATGCAGTCATGGATCACGTCAGGACTGATAGATCATCTTTGATGAAGTTTGCACGTAGAGAAGCTAATTGGCAATGCATCCCTATACTCGCTTACGCTTTGGTATCGTCTTTTAGTACGCTACTTGATCTATATATATATATATATATATATATATATATATATATATTATATATATATATATATATATTATATATATATATATAATGCAATTACACCACCCAGAAGATGACGTTATCAGAAAAAATCATGTCCTCTACAAACTTATTCTCAGTTTATCGGTTCATTTTTTGTCCACTAGTGTAACTTTGAAGCTCACTATTTTCATCTTGGTAACTTAAAATTAAAAGCAGCGCATTAAGACTTCCGAAGTTATATTCGGAGTCATTTTGCTGTATTTCTTCTGGTGCCTGATGCATAGTGTGAATTATATACACACGCAGGTAGGCTAGCTTAGCATCACGAACCGGGATGACAATGAAGATTACATATTCATGTTGTATGCTTCCAAAATCTTTGAGACCGTCAGTTTCGGCAAACCGGTTCCAGTCCCATTTGTGATTTGGTGAACAGACCCTGAGGAATTGTGGATTTCTAGTGTGAATTTTCCCCGCTGAGCAGTGTAGATACTCGATGGTTAATCGGTCAATACCAGTCCAATCGGCAGCTCTTTTATTTAAACACAAATTATCACTATTTGTTTCCGTCAAATCTCTACAAGGGGAGGATCGTGTGAAATTCATGTGATTGTGTCTATTATCAACAAAAATACTAACTATTTGCCGATTTATGAGCCACAACGAGTCACAATGAACATTACGTTAATGCCGTAAGCGAAACAGAAAACCACTGATGCGTAATGGACAAAAAGGAAAATTGAAAGTGCACATGTATACGCCTCTCATTGTTCATTTCTCTCAAGCTGAGTTTGTAAAAGTATGTGCCACTGAATGTCGGACTAATTATTATGCAATCAGCTAAAAAAATGTATTTTTCGGTGTTCAATAATCTTCAATAAATTGTCAATAAATTTAGGGTAAATAAACGAGAAAAATGGGAACAACTCGGCACGAGCAAAAGAGATACACCCCTAAAGCATTCTTTGTTTCATTCAACAAAATTATGGTTTTTTAAACGTTAGCTATGGTGCTTTTTCGATGCACTCGGTACGGTATCTGTTCAGTTGAAACAAAATTGAAAATAACAAATTTTAGGGGAATTTATACTAACTTCATGCACATAAACCACTGATTCGCAATAAAGCTTACAGTCCATCATCGAAAGATCAACGTATTTTGACAAAGTCTTACTTCATTTGCCAGTTTCGACTTTGTCGCATCCGATGGTAATCGATCGACACCGCGTGACTATCCCTCTAGTGGCCACCTCCGTACACACGTGTGCATGCCACTCTACTAATCTTCATGACTGATTGATTATATAATCTACCAGAATGTAACTATATGAACCTTCTGAGAAGTGTATCAGATGATAACACCGGCGTGCATCACCGCGACTGTTAAATTCATTGTTCCTCACTAGTCCAGCAAAGATCGAGGCATTGTCGTCGTTGTTTGTTCTCTTTTCTAACCAGCTTTAAGCCTGTATATACGGAATTAGACCCAATATCTCGGAATTTCACATTTGTTATAATTCGTCAATAAAATGGAAGATACCACAAAAAAGAAAAACAGGTGCAATTCAGGAGCCTTCCATTATTCTCAATATTCTTTGGGGTAGAAATTGCAATTGAACGTAAGTTTAGAAGCTTCAATAACCCGAAGATTATTTTTTCGTTACACAAAACGTTCACAACTGGTTTCGTTTACGGCGTGGGGCAAAAGGTCGATTCTGAAACTGTTTTTCATTTCCGTATAAAGTTTGCCTCAATATTATGTCAGTTCGCCAGCAACAGCGTCATCGGAGAAAACATTTTGTTCCAGCAAATTAAATTGCGCGTAATCAGCCGTGCGCGCAATCATTTGAACAATGCCGGAGCTGTGCCGTAGAAAAGAAATCTTCATTTTTAAGGGTAAGTAGTTCACCACTGTCATGACCCAGCCTTTAGAAGACACAAGTAACCGACCACTGAGTTGGTCATTTATTGAAGGAACATGAACGCGACTTACAGGCTCGACTAACAGATAGGTCGATAAGAGGAAATCGATACAAAAATGAGCGACTGCAAACTGGAGAATAACCGGACAGCACAAACAATGTGACATGTGCTGGCATGGGTGTGTTCACATGTGCATAGTGTTATCTGACAGTCCGTTCAATGATCATTGATTTATTTCGCTGTTCATTCCGAGGTTTATGAATGTCAAGTTGCGAGAAAAGCTGTAGAATCTACCTACTGTACTGGACCATTCATTCGAAAAGTTGTGCCAACTTTGAGGGCGAAATGAACTCTCCATCACTTTGTTAAAACCACCTGAGTAACAGGTTTCACTTTATCAAAAACGATTACTACCTTAGTGAAGTGACCTAATAAACTACATCACTGGCTTTCGTCCATTCACTTGGGATAAGTTAAATCCATTCAAGCTGGTTTCGAAATCGTCTGTTGGCTTCGTATGCTTCGTTTTGGGAGAAAAGCACTGCTAAATTGTTCCCCATTCATAACGCAAGCAAATTCGGTGTTTTCGAGAAAAAACTACGAATAGCTTTTTGCTTGAAACGATGAAAATTTCTGTAAGCCCACATTTACCTTTTATTGCATGCTGCGAAAACCGAATGAGGATATTTGCTTCATTTTCAGATAATGATTCATAATGCTGCATCAGCACTGCACTAAATATTAGAACTCAAGAAAGCACCGTGTACAACCGTTTCACTTACCTTGTTAGGAACCATCAGCTGTAGTACACATTAACCGACACCTCACTCGAACAAAAATCCGAGGGGAACAATTGTGAGTCGAAAACCCAACCATCAGGCTATCCGAGCTGACCGTTACCAGTTTGGTTGAACATCCACCCTACATTCATCACTGGACTTGAGAGGTAAATACCCACTACTCACACGAGGATGGACGCAAGTGACGGACGATTTCTCTATAGGGATCTAAGTTCAACGAAGGCTTTTCGTCCGCGGAGTCCCGGTGGACAATCAATGTGACGAACCACTGGGAGAGTTTCGGCAATATTGTGTGAGTAAGAAAGCTAGTAACCTTGAGATAATACCGAAGTTTGTCCTGGTGCACAGGAACACCTCGTTCTGTTTGCTGATTGCGCTTCATATCGCGAGTGGTTGAAAGTTATTGTTTGAGGGCAGGTCCCCCTGGTGTGACAGTACCGATATCTTGAAAACGTTTCTTTCGGGATACAAGTTTGAATGAAGAGGCCAAACAGATGGGCGGGTATCCAGGGACAGTTACCCGCGTATTCAAAAATCACGTACTTCAGTCACGGTGATCTTGTACAAAACCAGGAAAAGCTAACACCACGAGACAAAATACTGAACGGTTTCCAACCATAAGGAAAGACTAGCGGAGACTGATGAGAGCGTTTGTTGCCATGTTAGAGATGGGGAGGTAAACTATACTTGCTGCTTATATAGATCACGTATTCTATTACGAATGGCTAGTACTTGTGCTCAATTCAGCATTCTTTCGTGGTTACAAGGGAGGACTACTTGAGGCGCGTCGTTTGGAATGACGCGATGCTTCCTGCCAGAGCAGTTGTATGACCAGCTATCTGAAGCAATACACTTTTGTCCTATTGCTGACGTCACTGGTGTGAAGATGTTATCCGCTGCACTCCGTAACCGCACCGGGATATTTTTGTCTATTCTACGACAAAAATGGTTCTCTTTTCTGCCTACGTACACAGCTAATCATGTATACTTCAAACGGCAAAACGATTTGATTTATAATCACGCAACTACTTGCGAGTAGTGTGTGGGATTGATGAATATTTGTTTTGCCGACTGACCTTCGGACTCCACCTTTCACGCACAAACCTCAGATCATCCGACCAACCTGTACTCGGAAGCACCATCCTCGCGTTTCGCTCTTGTTAGAGCTCATCAGTGGTGCATATCCTCTGCCACACTCAGGGTTTGAACCTGGGCTCTTTCACCTCGAGTCTGGTGCTTCCGAGTGCAGGTTGGTCGGATGACCTGAGGTTTGTGCATGAAAGGTGGAATCCGAAGGACAGTCAGCAAAACAATTTGATTTGTCGCTCGAGGGCCTTAGCTCTTTGGTCGGCCATGTAAGTGGCCGGCTGGTTCTGAAGACAACCGATTCCCCGCTATTATTTTTGTTGTTGGAAGTTGATCACTACTTTGTCTCTTGATGGTCTTTTTTAGACTGTTGATTTTTATCCATGTATTGAAGTAGTAAGTTATTTGAACTCACTGATTTTATGGTTGTCGTATTCCACACCTGTGCCACGGTAAACCGGAGGGCGTGTGGTCGACGCTGAAAAGACCTTCTGTATCAGAAATAAACAACAAAAGTAACTGATACCAGAAGTAGGAAATCAAGTACCGCCCAAACAGGCCAGGAGGGAACAACAAGCCAGGCATTAACTGGGAGCTGTCAACCATAAAAAATTGAACTTCCTAACTCAGAGGCTTGTTACATGTACAAGTGGTAACATGGCAGCAACAGTGTAAGACCATGAAAAAACAGAATAATAAACTTACCACTGGCAGTATCACGAAAAACGTAGATGTTCGCTGGAGCCTGAAGTTTTGTTTCAAATGACATGCAGGAGAAAGCGCACCGACTAACATGGGAATCCACGCAGTGTGGAACATGCTCATAAACTCTAGACCAAAATGGCCGTTTGTGTCGTCCCGGATATATGTCCGAGCATTGCTGGTTACAGAAATTCTCTTTTGACACGCTTCTGTGACTGAAGGAGACTGGCTTTTGCTAACAGTTGCAAAAATGGTCAGGTTATGCAGAGCTGTAGAGTTATTTGATCACCGATTTGAAAGGTAACACAAAAAAGGTTTATGTTGCCACCGTTGAATGACATCTTCTGATGACTGAAAGTGACTATTAACTGTTCACGCGCTATGTTTTAATAATCGGTCAGCGCGCCAGGTCAGACATTTAGACGCCATCCACGATAGGACCACTGAAATATCCTTAGCATCATGCAAAAACCTATACCTTGAAAACAACCAGGATTTTAGGGCATAGCAAACTGATGATTTATGTTCCGTTCAGTAAATATAGGTACTCATGTTTTTATGACCACAGCCACTATTTGTTTTGTAGCGGACCGCACTTCAGTGTGAAGAGAGGCCGGAATCATGCTAAAAGTGACGTAGTTGCCAAATATGGATGCTGGAGAACACACCTTATCTACAACGAACTATCTTAAATATTATATTTTTTCACACAATGATAACTGAGTTCAGCCATGTGACGTGTCACTTTACCAACTCATTCTGAGGTGATTTGATAATTGTGACTATCTGACCCGTAATATGAATTTTCCAGCCTTTTGCAGTGAATTTACTGATAAATCCACTCTTCATTGCTGACGGTGGTATCTACTTGGTTCCAGTCACCGGTGTTGATTTTAGGAATTTTGGGAAGCTGATGACGAAACCAAAGGGTGATGATTTCCAGAAAAAAAAGGTAATCAATTTATCATTTTATTCACCACAAACGACGACACATTCAGACGGTGGATAAACCAGAATCTATGGAAGGTAATGAGCTATTTCGATCAATCAATAAAAAGAATGACATAACGACAAGCTCTTATTATCTGTTCCTTCACAATCAACTAATAATATAGATGAAACGAGTGTCCTAAGCATTCATTTTCAAAGTAAATTTGCATATTTTTAAATTTCCATTGAAATTAAAAGCAGATATTTGAGATGATAATCTACAATGTCAAACTTTCGACAACGGGAATACACATCTTTAAACACCGTGAAATGATGCAATAAGCGTAAACTCAAAATAAAACGAGTATCGTAATCACATTAGTTGATCTTAGGCCGGGAATGATGTATTACTTTATGTCATCCGTATTGTATCGCTCTATTTCTGTCTGTTTCTATTCCAGATGTAGACGCCAAAATCACCGAGGTATATAATTGTAAGCCGAAAAGTGATGACATCTCAAAGTTCCTCTCTCTTTCTCCGCTTCTTAACTGCTTGTCCCTGGGATACCCCGGGGAAGCCCGGAAGTTAGTTTCACGGTTGGAAATTCCGAGTTGTCGTGCGGCGTTCTCTTTCTGTCTGACGTGTGCTGAGTCAAGGATCGGGTGGCTAACGGTTTTGTACTTGTCAATCAAGTGATAACACTGAGTTCATCTCGTGCTCGTTTCAGACCTCTCATTCTGATACTCGGATAACAAATCCTCATCTGTCAGCTACATTGTCTGAAACCTTTATTCCGGTAATCAAGCCACATGTCGGTTGTTATTCACCCGTTGTCGCTGAATGCATTGGGGACACATAGGAGTGAACAGGAAGAAAAAGATTTGAAGATGTGCTTTTGGTGAAGCTTTTAAAATGCTAGGCTCACATTAGTATCGATCGTTAGTATGATCGCTGCGCTAATCATAATAAGTCCCTGGAGATTGCGGAGTGAAATCCCAGACACTATGCAAGTAATTTTGATGAAACGAAATGCCACGGAACTCTACGGTATCTATCTAACGTGAGCTAACCTGAATGCAGTGGATGTGCTCTAGTAAGTGGGGCACAAAATATCGTTCATTCTCAAGATGAATAATGATAACAACGATATAGCAAGAGTAGTTGTCTAATCCACTGTTATAAGCAGTTATATATGTATCTGAACACGAGTTGTAGGTGAAAATGTCTACGGTGACTGCGTTGTCGAACTAATACAATCAAACATATTTGACATGAAACGTGAATGATCTTCTGGTGATGAAGATGAACATGTAAAATGACCCGAAAAAAGGGGGAAAACATTCGCGCTATTAGTAGCCTTTGTATTGAGAACATGTTGAAGTCTCTCCCAGTCATAACTACGCAAACCGAAATAGTACGAAAGGAAAGCTGCGGAACTTCAATTTATTATGACTATGGATTTGGTTTGAATGAAAATGTTACATCAACAAAAAAATAATTAACCAGTCAGTTTGAACCTTTGTTATACCTTTTCATGGTGATCCTGATAGGCTGGATCTACTCAGTGCATGTGGCAACGAAGCTGCCTCGGGCCGTGTCCCGCGCAGTGACTGCTGAATGATCATAGTTTCATTAAGACAAACAGGAATAAAAGACACCGATATGTTAAAAGATATCAGTTATTGAGCAGCCACAAAACACCTCACGTTTTCAAGATCAGTCGAAATGGCACATTTCACGTACGTTACTCTGGATGGAATGGCGCTCTCACTTGAGTATGAGAGGAAAACATGAATAATGATTGTGTTACTGTCTAATCTGACCATTTCAGACAGTGTCACACCAACCACGGCGATGTGTTTCCGCTGTCACGTATCTGTTGTAGGTCAAAAGTCAGTTTGAATCAGGTGGATTAGGAATTGAGTCATCTTTGTTTCCGTGTTCTGTATATGCCGCAATACAATGCTCTTTTGTTCAGGTTAATTTACTGCCGAATGGGGCTGAAGATAAAACCACTCGACTGCGGTATTTTGCAAAATCTTAACCGTAATCTCACTCGGAGGACTTTCTGAACACTTGACTGAGGTCCTGCATTCCGCTAGCGTAGATTAACTCTGACTCAGTGTGTTTGCGCTTCAGCGAACCATAAGACAACTAGTATTCTGGTCTGTCATCGAAGATCTTTGGTTTGGTTCATCATCTTGCTAAGTGGTAACGAAACTGGTCGTTGTGGCAACTCAAAATATACCGCCTAGTTTCGTCAATGATAAACCTTAAAGAGCACTCAGTTTTCTCTATGTAACGTACTTGCCACACGTATCAATACCTGTGTTTCAGTACATCACTGATTCGCTGTTGATCAGTGATTTATTAAGTGGTGCTTGTTGTGAACCGATAAATCTCTAAGTCCAAGATTTCATCACAGTACAATGGAGTACGACGAATAGAGTCACACTGGACAAGTAAAATGTTTTTTGCATACCTCACGACATTATATATATATATATATATATATATATATAATATATATATATATATATATATATATATATATATATATATATGGAGAGAGAGAGAGAGAAGGAGAGAGACAGTTTCCTTTCAACTTCTTCTCCGGAAAAGAATAAATCAAATGAGGAATTGGAATAACATCCTTATGGCAACATTTTATGAAAAATGTAATTTCTTGAACGTTCATTCTTTTAACAGGTCTGAAAAAGCTACTTTGAGGTTTGTGGTAACGAATCACTACCTCGCATGCAGTTCCTAGGTAGCTCACTTTTGTAGACATCGCGTCGATAGGACAATACCTGTAAGTATATTTTGGTATTGTAGGAATTCGAAGTGAATCGTGGTTTTTAGAACCAGTCACTGTGTGGATAGCGGTTGATTTGTGGTCAGAATCGATGGCAAATTTCAGGCCGCCGAAGCGGCTTGATGGCCCAATCAGTTCGTGACGAAACAGAAAGAAGTCATCCAATCAGCCGCGAACAGTCGCCCCTACCGGACCGAGCGGAATCGGAAATTCAGCTGCCAAGAGTTGTTTTAATCGAACAGGACGAAATCAACCAATAAAATGCCAACAGTTTCAACCTACCGCAATGAAATCAGTCGGTCCGGGACGTAACCAAAACAACCAGTCAGAAGACCCGGTTATGGGAAGAGTTCTGAACCAACAAGCTTTGTACCATTATTTCGCTGCATTCACCTACTATTCTATATAAATTGCTTGTTTTTATATAAATCGGAATTTCTTCTCACTGGAGCTAGTGGGACAGCATAACACATTGAACTAATTCTTGTGATCTATTATGAAACTCAGAGAGCTGAGAAAAAAGTCCATTGCGATAAGAAATTCCCAAGAAAACTCATTTCAATAGATTTAAGGTCCCTAAATTCCCTACGCGGTTGATATGAGTTGCACTAAACCATGGCCACCCCTGTCGAGGCATTGTGGTCGACGACTTCCTGGACAAGGAATAACTTATCGAGCTCAGTTTCTTTTATCCGACTAATTAGTTGCGCGGTAATCTTTCTCTGGCTTCCTAGGTAATCGACGCAGCCTGCCGTTCCCCCTTCGCCGGGGTGACCAAAAAACTAGCTGGTAAAGTTGGTACCAGATCAAGTAAATACTTTGCTTGTTGCATCGTAAGAAACGTTCTGGACTCAAAGAGTCAGTGCGTCACCATGAAAACCTTCCACAACTACCAAACTGAAACGGCATGACTGTCTGAGGTACGTCTATTCAACTCCGACACTCGACGAATACGATTTCCTCTTGTGATTTCACCCTTATAAGTTTATCATAGTGGACTGATGAACAAGTCCGGGTTTCATAGGGTTGCGGTCAAAATGAGCAGCCGAGCACAGAACGCCTTGATCTCTTGGGAACCAATTTTAGATAAGATAGCCATAGAGCTTTCCAGGGGTACTCCGTTTGACGCAACCTTGATTACAATCTGCGCCCCGACACTAGCTACTGAGCCAGACACCGCAGATGAGTTCAACATAATTTCCTGTTGTTTAAGAGACCCGTATCACAGTTTAAGAGCTTGGCGCCATAGTTTAAGATCCATCAATCGTAAGTAAATACATTTTGCGTAAAAATGTAAATCATATCACTTATTTAACATAAGAAACATACCTGCAAATTTAAATGATTTTGGATGGTTGTATGAATGTGAAGTTGTGTCTATCGTAGGAAGCACATGTGGTTTTTGTGATACCGCAAATGGATTTATGGCAAATTTCTCTTAATAAAACGAGCCCATACATCCTGGAAGACTGTCTTTCTGACACCCACATGAGCGTTTCTCTGTTCTCTTCCAATAAAACTTTTAAAGAACTTTCGAAAAAGTTAAATGCCTCCTCCATGGGGTTGAAAAATGGACTTTACGGAAGAAGAAAACGTAGAGAACCTCTAACGGCTAAACGAAATTTAGATACCCATCGATGTATGGAAGCTTTGTCAAAAATGAACACAGCACCCGTATTGGGCTGTTCACTGTTCACCTTAGAGAAGCATGCTTCCAAGAATCTGTTGGAAATCTGATTGCTTATTTTTGCATGAAATTCATAAAGTGGCATCCCAAGGGTCGACGGGCATGCAACGGTATTCAGGTTCGCACAGGTATTTAGCGGCAAGGTCTTTATGCACCGATTTTCTTCAAGAGGTGGTTCGATAGATCGAGAGCAATAGACGTTGCAACTGTTTTCGTTAACGTGAAGTCGTACCACAGAGCTTCCTTGCGCTTGTAAACATTCTGCATACTGAGCA
The DNA here is from genome assembly GCA_948099385.1 of Fasciola hepatica. Taxonomy (NCBI): domain Eukaryota; kingdom Metazoa; phylum Platyhelminthes; class Trematoda; order Plagiorchiida; family Fasciolidae; genus Fasciola; species Fasciola hepatica. Next base: position 456,129 of record CANUEZ040000020.1, read on the forward strand.
CGCTCTGTCTTGACATCAATGCTGTTGCGCTCAATGAGTAGGATTATGAGGTTTTTGATGCTTTAGTCACGTTTATGAAGGAGTCGATCAATCAAGGTCGCCCTAATAGCCAGCCCGGAAATTTCAGGCTCAAACATTGTTTTGATACAAGCGAGAGTGAATGAAGGTCTGTCATTCACAATGTTGCATAGCTTAGCGATAATATCATACGGAAGTTTCCTTTTCTTGAAGTCACTTTTTATCCCACCTTCTTGATCTCTTTTTCCAATGACTGTGAGTGTTTGACTATTTATTCCGAGATATTGAAGTTTAAGCTCCAAATCCCTATCGTTTCTAGCACATTGTACAATGCACTTGCGATCTTCATTGCTGACTTTTCTTCTTCTGCGCACAGGATTTTCTCTAGATTCAAATCGGTTACTTCTATCTGTTCTGTCTCTTCCTCAGTGGACATCTTTATGTCTTGTTAATTTTACGAACGACACAGCTACTGATTCTCACACCATTATGCTGGGTTGAAACTGACCGAATGACCAAGAGCCGCTGGAAACCAATGGTTAGCTGTCACACCCTTGTGCGCCATTCATTTTGGCTCTTATATCGCATCATCTAATTATGCCATCTGTGCACATCAAGCTCACTTGATCGCGTTGAACCCAGAATAGGCAGACACTCGGGTCTAAGCTTTACCGACATCGAAAAACGACAATCACATGCCACAGCAATTTAATTTTTTGTACTTGCATGGATTACCTTTGGTTTTACAATCTCCTTAGGCCTTCAGGTGCTATCATCTCGGCGTTGGTTTGAAAACCCCTTTTGCATCACTTTCTGGAATTTGGATCCTTGCTAAAGCACCTGCTTGGATGTGTGGGTCCAAAAACCTGATATTCTACTGGTTACGCAAGATGTAGGAAGGTCGATCCAAGTGATGCTCATGGATGGCTTTAAACTGCGGCTCAGGGCTGTTTGACTGTGATGCAAGGCTCTTAATCTTTGACTTTTGGCTCTTAAACTAAGAAAAATACCGTACAACAACCCTCAGGATTCGCTCCTTTGAATCTCTGGGTGAGACATCCTAATGATTGCAGGGATGTGAGAAACCCAAACTGGCCCCACCGACTAGTATAAGCAACGTATTTTAGGAAAATTTGATCTCGGTAAGCGATGCGAAAATGGTGGTCATTTAGTTACGTCTGTAGATCTCAGTAAACTGGTCGTTACCAATACTTACTTCCAACATCTAATATACCGCCTACTGACTTCATGCTCTAAAGACAGCACGACACCGCACCAAATTGAATATAACTTGGTGAGATCTCTTTAAGTCTCTTTGATGATGAATTAGCGAGGATGTCGCGGCGCCGAAACTGGAAATACCAATGGCTCTGACCACACACTCATAAATGCCTGTTTCAATATCCACCTCTAAATCTACAGAGCAGAAATAATGTCTCTTCGTTAGCAATGCCCGACAAAACTCAAATCTTGTAGAATGCTATTACCTCTAGACAGAATAGAAACCTTGTTCATGCCAGTATAATGGCTTGAATGATAACACTACAATTTTCCATAGCAGGAGTCACTCTTGAACAATCATTCAAGATATCCTGGTCGAAAAAGAGCAGATCTCTGAAGAAACCCTCATACACTGTTCAGAGGCTAAGTAGGTAAGAATCCTTTGTTTACCCTATTTTCACAGCCTTCTTTGGGAAAATTCTCCATCTGCAAAGAATGGCCGTAAAGAGTATTGGTCCCAAATAGCAGATAAGATGGAAACCGGAGCCACGGCTGCAGATTTTGGGAAACTGTTCCGACTCATACACACTTTTTCACGAAGAAAGTCATCCTTATCCTCCCTGCTGCGTGACCAGAATGGCCTCTACATTCACTGAACTAAACAATAACTGCGAGGATGGGTCGAGTATTTCAGTGAGCTAATAAAGCCCCCTTCCTCCCAGTGAAGCTCGGCAGTAAAGCCAAGCAATGCAGAGCAACATGAAATTGACCCAGGTTCACTCAGTCTACCGAAAGTGGCTTTTATCATCAAGAAAATGCAAAACAAGGAATCTCCTAGTGATGATGGCATCTCATGCAAAATGTGTAAGATCTGTCTGCTAACACTGCTGGGCCCTTTGACTTCATCATTCCGTCAAATCTGGGAAACCGGAGTTTCCTCTGCAGATAGGGAAACCTCCATCCCACTTCATCTACCAAAGAAGGACAACAAAACCGTCTATGCAAACTACAGGGGAATCAACCTCATTGACATAGGGTCTAAAATTTTCTCCATGATTCTCCTAGACAACAAGGAACGTGCAAACACACCATAAAACATCGTGAATTCTCCAGAGGAAGAGGTTGTGTTGATCAAATATTCACTCTACTGCGAATCAGTGAGCACGACTACAAATTCCAACAACCAACCACAGCTTGGTCCATTGACTTCTGAGCTGTCTTTCGTTTTGTCAACCGAGAGTCACTCTGGTGTACACTAGGAGCTGGTGGAATGTGTGAAAAGTACACAAAATTGTCGTGGTCGTACTATTCAGTTACGCGAGTGCTTGTCCGCGAATAACACGAGTAGTTTCCAGAGTTCTGACTCGACTGCGGTATCCGTCAAGGTTGTCAGTTGCCACCAATCCAGTTCTACCACGCAAGAGACTGGGCTATTTGTCAAGCCCTTACTGGTGTTTGAGAAATTGAACTAAGCCGGGAGAAATGGATCACAGATCTTGATATCGCCGATAATATCTCGTTCCGGTGAACGGACCGAACAGTCTACGACAGGTTTCCAACCGCAGTGAGTACAAGGTAAATGCACCAAAACCAAGGCCTTAATTGTCACCCCTGATCCAGCTGGCTCCGTCGAAGTTGGGGTGTAACTTTAAGTACCGCGGTTCTACTATGAAGCCAAACGTCCAGGCCAAAAAAGCTATCAAACTTCCCGTCGGCTGCATAAGGAGAGCTTTCCTGCTACTTCGCAAATCACTTCGGTCCTGCAGTGGAATAATCCTCCGCACGAAATCCTGCGTTTACCGTGACGCCATCCACCCCGCTCTAACTTATGTCTGTGAAACTTAGCCGCTGACGGTGAAGTATTTGCAAACCTAGATAGCTTCGACCACCTATACTTTTGATAAACAGCCAAAATCAAATAGCCTGATAACGTCACAAAACTCCGTGATACGACAGCGCTGCTATAAAATAAAAGGGCTGCTCTTTGTTCTTCAATGGTGCCTTCTCCAGAGGTTTGACATTGTTTTCAATCGAGACGAAGTGGAACCTAGAAACAGAAGCCTTCTACCGTCACATTGTCCAAGCTGGAAATATTGCCTTGATGGTCAGCTGAAGACTTTGGCCAACACAGTAAAAGTGGACGAGGAACATCTAGGCCGTCACTAAGTCTTCGAAATTCTTTCCCGGTGCGGCAACTGAACTTCACTTTGTGTCGACCTTGTCACCGATCGCTACGCATGGAAAGCGACCACAAAACCTTCAAATAGCTGAGTTATTCTCACACAAGGGATCAAATGGTTATCATAGTAGACTTGGAACAATAACAACCTGGGTTCGATTTCCACCACCTCAGGCCACTTTCCCGCTGGCAGCATTTCATTGGTCGGTCCCCCCTCCCTGAGGTGTTGTACATTGTTCTGTAATGAATAAAAAAGTAAAAACAATAAAGAGTATAGTATAGTATAGTCACACAAAATGAAATAAAGACAGGAGGTTACTTTTGCAAGGTTACACCCCAACAGCCCAACTTCGCAATACCTGGGAAATGATATTTCCTGCGAAAATTCCCGCTCATCACTCGATGAGCGGCAATAACCACGAATACGATCCTGTGTCTTCCAGAGACTTCGTTCACCTATTAACAGGTGCTACTTCTCGAGATCAGCTGGGACTCTGGCGGAATTGGTATTCTCTGTGTACCCATTCGTTTTATTCGAGAAAACGACTGGACTCTGAGTCGCTTTGTTGTGACGTGTATTGACTGAGCTAGCCAACAGTCAAGTCCCTCTGCTTCATGTGCTTGAGAACTCTGAATTCAAAATGTGTATGCGTGTGTGCGTGTATGCACGCGCGAGACGGCTTGACTACGCATGTAATCTCTTGAGCCGAACACCAAAGAATAAAATACGAAATGTCTGTGCTGGTATATAAGATCGATGGGCAGTCTGCACGTAAATAGTCTGAGGAGGTTATGGCCATATCAGTTGTGAGCCTTGGACAGAAAAATGAATTGATTTAATGTCAAAATGCGGTAGTTGATTTTGTGGAAAAAACCTATGTTCACTCTGCAAGACTAACTGACATAGAACTGTCAGCGAATCATAATTCCAATTCCTCAGGGGACTCGTCAAAGAAGAGCGTCCACTCACTTTCCTCATGTACCTCACTTTCTATTTGCATTTATGTTCTATCATGCCTGTGTGTCGAAGGCAATGTTGTCACGGAGATGTGAGACAACTTCGAATGCCTCTGGGCTTAATGGTCATGAAGTGGTTGGTTAGGACAGTATGATGTTTGGGCCATATTGCAACATTTGATATAAAAAACAGATCACTTCCAAACAACTACGACCATGCAGCTAGACTCAGTGTTTTCCCCCGAAAAATCTATTCGTAAAGACACTTCCGCTACGTTGGCCTTCCATACAAAATGGAACTTCACACTCAGTGTGACCCGTAAGCCGGTTTTTTAGCGGAAACCTAAAGCGAATTATTCCATAAAAGCACGACTATATTTTACTGGTTCTTTTGCGTTTTCGAAAAAAACAGTATTACTCCCATCTCTCCTCATTATACAACATGAAATTTCATGATTAACCAATCACATTTGTTACATTTACATTGTCCAATACCTTATACAAGTAATTCCAGAAGTGGCCGTCAGGCTATGAGCACGGTTACCCAGAATTGCACAACCCCGTGGTCGACAAAACAAGTGGGTATCCCCTCGAAGACGGTCGAGTGGTCAAGCCCCAGTGAGACTGAGGAAGCGAGCTTGTCCCTGTAAACACTCTTGCGGTGGAGCTGACTATCGTAAACAAATCCGCTTAGGCGAACGGGATGGCTAGCACACCGATTTTGACCAGATGAGTGAATTCCTTGGTGCTTATGTGTGCATCAGCTAAAAAACTGTCTCATTCAGCGAATATCCATCCGCGGTCGTTTTTCTAAGAGAGAAAATCAGCAACTCTAACAGCAGAAAGATATTCGGTCGACCAAAAGAGATTAGTAACAAAACTACATCACGTGGGACTTTGGGAAATATTCGAATCGGCTGGCGATAAACTGGAGTATGTTGTTTCATCGTGAATCTTGTGCAGGCTTCAGGTTCACATTACAGCAACCGAAATGATAAAGTATCAAGTAGATTGTGACACAACGATATAAAATAAGGAAGAGGCATGGAAAATACGATTTGGCTTAAAGGGATTTTATGCACAGTTCGGTGATAACGTATCTGGGCATCATTGCGCGGTCGCAGAACGGTACGGGTGAAAGTATATACAAAAGCCGATCAGAAAATGGGAATGTGGCCCAAAGTAGTACGTGTTCTGAACACATTTAGGGACCGGAATGATATTTTGAGAATTGTTTTGAACTTGAAATGAATTGCTTCAGTTTATGTGAAATATTAATATTTTGCTCACAGCCAGATGAAAAGATAGGTTTTCATGGAAACAACTATTTGTGCCTTTCAATGTCATATTATTGTTATATTACCATTAGATGAAATATTATTTATTACATTCGGAACTTAAAAACTAAGTGAAATCACGTGTTGTAAGTGCATACCGGTAGACGTTTTGGAATACTTAATCATTTCGTTCATTATTCGATTTCCTGTTCTGAAGTGTCAGTGAACGCGCTTGAATAAATATTCAGTAACACAGGGTTGTCAGAAAAGGTGATAGTTTGTCAACATTTTGCTTACCACGTATAGTGTTTTTCTGAATACTGGTTAGCAGGCTAGGTGTTATCTGCTACGAGGCTATATACAGGTGCAAATATGGCCACGCAAGGTGGATTGTGAATTTCTGATGACCATCGGTCAGACGTAGAGCTTCCACGGACATCTAGTAGTAGAAACCATCTGGAGCGCAGCCTTCTAGTCCAAACTTTCCTTCTGTTTTCTTCAAACCAGCTTTAGATAGTCTGTTTCTTGAGTCAGTATTGTAATGCGGCGACGAAATCATATTAATAGGATCGAAAACGGGTCTGTCCGGTGTCAGTTTGACCTGCTTCACATCGCAGAATAATTGTTGGTGGCTCTCGATTTTTACCATGTTTCTGAAATTCGCGAATATACTGCAGACAACGAACGCAAGCACAACAAACGGCTACAACACACTCGGGGGCTCAAGGTCTCGGTGACAAGAAGTTGCGACTGAGTGGAGTGTTTATCGCGAACCGGTTGACAAGCAGATGCTAACTACTTCAGGTAATAAGCGACCTAGGTTCTTTTAACTTGCAAAGCAGAGTGATCACACACAGACAAAGGTAAAAAAGATTATTATCCACGGATCTTTCTGACATCGAATCATGTGGGCATGCACAGTGATTCAATCAAAATAGACGTAAGAATTCTGAGCAAATGAAAACCTAATTTCTTCTGTCAATGACACATCTAGCTCATCCGAATTCCAGTCAAATTCATTGGCTTACTAGATCCTGCTCGTCTACCTCATTATGTGCGCCACCGTTTACATTGCTGTCTAGCTGTTGTGCTTATCTGCTTGTGCGTGTGTGTGTGTGTGTGCATGTGTGTGTACGTGAGTACGTCACTGAGTGCGTGCGTGCTTGCGCGAGTGCACATCGGCGGGCCTTCTTATTGCCCCGAAGTTCCGCCAGATGGCTTTACATTCGACTAGCAGCGTGGTATCCTCCGTTGGAAAATGAACGCGACCAAAGTGAGTTCATTTCATCAATTTCCTTTCAAACGAATCATCGGTTTTAGTGGGCAGTTGTAAATACTTTGGTTTTGGGTAATTTTGTACAGTTATATACGTTAGTTAATTAGCAAGTAGATTTGTATCATTTACATTTCTTCTGATAAAGCATCTTTTCATTCTTTGGTAAGTATGTCATGAAACATTTTGGAGGTAGAAAGCAGTTACGATTAAGATTTTGAATTTGTTATAGACCAGTAAAACAACTCATTCGGAAGTCAATGGAATACGTTGGCCAGGCTTTTTCGAGTAGCATGCGATTTCATGAGATTTTGTTGGCATCATAAACTCAAAGAACGGAACACATTCCATTCCCTTGCGTGGATAGGCAACCCGCTGTGAAACGGAATGTAGTGCACTCACTTCCACCCAAGCAAGTTTCAGTCCAATAGATCAAATGGAGTTCGGGCATACTTTCCTAGATCACACTGTGTGTGATACGCGCGATTATATTCTGCCGAGTTGATATTTCGGGAACACTTCTCAATGAAATGGCATGAATACTAATAATAATGAGCAATTTCTCGCTAGTGGTTTAACCGAGTTTCATCATGGATGAGCCACGAACCTTATAAAAAGGTGCAAGTTGATCAATGAGTCTAGCCGTGAATCTTCCAATCGGTTGGCCGATTAGATCTTGTGTTAGGTATGTCTGTGAATCCAGGAAATTTAGGGCTCAGTCAGAAGCGAATTGAGACAGTCAAGCAAGACGTTTCAGAATTGTTGACTAAGTCCACAAACACACACGATCTAAGATATAACGATCATAGTGGTATGTTTCGGCTGCCGTCGATCTTGATTTACCAGACCATGCCTAATGCTTCTAACTAGTCTTCTTTATCCTCCAGGCCGTCTCTACTTGTTCAAGACTTTTCCGTTAGTCTCAATGCGAGACAATAACTCAAATCAAAAGGTCCTATTCACAGTCAGTAGTCTGTCTGAGATCCGTGAAACGAAATATAGCAATTTGGAATTGTCTTCTTCGAGTCTCCTGATTGCAGTTCAGCCTGTCGAAATATAAACGAATCTATCGCGACAACTTTCAGTGATACAGCTTTCAATCGGTTTTCCGAACACTCATTTTGTTCCACTGATTTGCATTGTTGATTAAAATAGGTGGATATTGATATTTTTATCTCAAAACTGATGGGGGATACGAGTTGAAGGCACTGAACTTTTTATTCGTAAATGGTAAATAACAACTGGCATTTGTTGGTTACTTATAAAAAGAATTTGGGAGTCTGTTCAACCGTGAAGATATATCAGTCGCCATCTGCGAGGATGAAGGTTTCCAGACGGAAGTGAGATCATTGGTAGCTTCGCTTTATTGCAGAAAAGATAAATAATACACTCGATCAGTTTCAGTTGTATGAGACTCAGCCCTGTGTGTAAAATGATTTGTCATTCACTATTAACTCCGAATCAGCCACCGGAAACCATGGAAGGGCTGTACATCTATTCCGTGTTCTAGAGAAGCGTTGTATACTACTCACGAATCGACGCATGATCAACAGAAATTATTAATGTCATGTCGAAAGAAAATGTGGTGTCGTCATTTGATCCAAACGGAATAGACTAGACGAGACATACAGGCATACCGGATATGATGTAATACTTTGTAAAGATGATCGGATTAGTTATTACAAATAACGTTTATAGTTTAACCCTGTTGATGCTATAGATGTTCCAGAGACTTGCTGCTTCCAACCGGACTGCCATTCCTCACGTCTTCTGGATCGTAACAATGGCGTGTAAGGAGTCACCAGCTTTTGAGACTAGCATCCGAAGTGAACAGTTCTCAAGCGAAGAAATAACGACCCGGCTATCTCATCACCAAGACTTCCTACATAGAAATCGTCCAAACTGAGAGTCGCTTGCTGTGCGGTAAAATGTTTGTTGCCAATAAAGACCGGTAATGAGAGAATACTACGGCAGCTAGAGTGGAGGTTAGACGTACAGCTAGTTCCGTAGAAATGTATGTGACTCACAATCAAGAATCTTACTTAGGAATACCATTGGAGATGCATTGATGATAATTCCAAACAGGGATGAAAAGCTATAAAAAGTGCTTCCATTATCCTCAGTGATGAGTTGAGCCTTTATGTTGCATGCTGAATCACCTGACTGACATAAGTAGTATGGTAATGTATTTGCATGAGAGGACAAAAATTTTAAGGAAGCACGTATCTAGTTTCGCAGTTGTCGCCTCTCGTCAGGTACTCGTGTTGTGGGTGTATATACTACTTATTGAGTAGTTGATTGCTGAAGACAGAACTATGGACAATTGTGGATTAACGAACACAGCTAAGTTCAGCAATCCAGGCGCAATAAGGTAAGCGACAATCTGCAAACCACCTGACCGCTCCTCCGTTGGACGATGACTGTTTTCAAGTGAACAGGACAGCCATTTGGCAAATGAGGATGTTTGTAACGTTTGTGTTGTTTTGTCAATGTCCGAACACGTTGACGGCAATAAACAACCTATTGACCAAGGCACGCCTTCTGGATTATAACATTTGGTGCCGTGACCAGGATGGATCTACCATGGCCGGAGCCGTTTGAGGATGGCGACATACGGACCTTCCTGGAGGATTTCGAGGATCTGGCGGAGCTCTCGGGGATCCAGTCGGACCGGGGTAAGTTGACGGCCCTTCGAGCGCTTCTCAAGGGCAGGCCGCGGGCGGTGCTGGATGCGGTGCGAAGGGGCCCGAAGGAGCTGAAGTGGGCCGCCGCCAAGGACGCCCTGATTGCAGGACTGGACACCCCGGCCGACCGTCGAGACGCTATGCGCCGGTTCAAGGCCGCCCAGCTGGGGGTTGGTACGGACCCGCTGGTGCACGCCGTCGCGCTCCGCTCACTCCTGGAACGTGCGTTGCCAACGTTGGATGAGGCGTCACGGGCAGACCTGGTGGCAGACCGATTTGTGGATAGTCTGCCGGAGCCCCTGCGTGGGATGGTACGCGTCGCCCGTGTCGGCCGTTCATTGACTTTGGTCCAGCTCGCGGATGTGGCTCGGGAACTGGCCATGCTTGGCGTGCCTGTGGTCAATACGGCCCATGTCGGAGATTCATGGAGAAACAGGGATCGTGTGGAGAAGGCGTACGGTCCAGAAATTTTGAGCACGGAGGACAGAACAGTGGAAGCCAGACAGTTGGAAGAAGCCGGGTGTTTCTGCTGTGGAAACGTGGAACCTGTTTTGGACGAATATCCTGAATATCAGCAGAACATCGAAACAGTTGTACCAGAAGTATCACCGCTCGAGAATTCAACCATTACCGATGAGTTGGCGAACTGTGAAAAATCGAACCAAATCCGTTGTGAAAATGCGGAAGATCGCTACCCAGGTTGCCTTGAACATGAAGATTGTGACGAGGAAACCGAAGACATGTCGTCTAATATCACAGTCGCTGAAGCTGCAAGCTATGAGGAAACTCAGACTGAAGTCGAAATTCAAGACCAAAATGAGTTTAGCCCGAAGACTGCAAGAGAAATTGCTTGTGCTCCAGAGAATCTGCCGAAGGAGGAAGCCGAATATGATGCCGTTCAAATCAAAGCAGTTAAACACTCGGTTCTGGATCACGTTCAAATGACACAACGCGCGGTCCCACTGGGAGAGGAAGCAGCTTTGCACTATTTCGTGGTAATCTCCCACGACAGCCAAGCAGCCTGGGGCACGCTAAAGGTGGGTACCGATCGTGGAAGTCGCCTCAGCACAAGGTTTCATCCTATGCCGATTATTCACCTGAAGAAGCACACCTCCGGAGGAGTTGTGGGGTTGATGACAACACCGCCACGAACCGGGGTTGGAGGTATGAACCTCGGAATGGAGAAAGACTTGAAGGCAGTCCTCTGGATATGGAGTTTCTTTTTTTTTTGTCAGGGGGGAGGAGTGTTGTGGGTGTATATACTACTTATTGAGTAGTTGATTGCTGAAGACAGAACTATGGACAATTGTGGATTAACGAACACAGCTAAGTTCAGCAATCCAGGCGCAATAAGGTAAGCGACAATCTGCAAACCACCTGACCGCTCCTCCGTTGGACGATGACTGTTTTCAAGTGAACAGGACAGCCATTTGGCAAATGAGGATGTTTGTAACGTTTGTGTTGTTTTGTCAATGTCCGAACACGTTGACGGCAATAAACAACCTATTGACCAAGGCACGCCTTCTGGATTATAACACTCGTACCCAACATTCTGCTGCCAAAACATCCCTGTACCTGAGCACTCCACTTTAGGTTCATCGCCCTAATCTCGTTTGAATCGTTAGGAGCTTGAAAAGATGAAGAGTATATGCTCAGAATCACAAGTTGATTCATCCAAAGTCATTTCGTTGGTTTGTCAGTCATCTTATTGATAATTTACTTAGAAGGCCGAGTGGCATACGCGTTCGATTTCGCTGGTTGATTAAGTAGCCCAGTACTGCACTTTTTTATGCGGGACAGATAAGTGAGTTGCCGAAAACCAGCTTGTTTGCCACTCAATTTTCGAATGCAGTCACAAGTTAGTGTGTCTTTTGTTGTTGTTGGTGGTGAAAGTCACTTTTCAGTAAATAATTACCTGGAGGCGATTTTGGGGCCTTTGGGTTATTCCGGCTTGTCTACTATCTCCGGTGTGTTACGTCCGTACATCAAGCTAGCGTTCGTAATCGCTGAATTATTGTACGGCCTCTAGCACGGTTTGAGCTTGTTTACACAAAATACTAAATTATTGGCATAACATTGGTGATTTTCATTGTATTCGAATTTCGTAGCATAAAGATCACGCCCACGGGTAAGAATATTACTGTTACCGTTTATCAAAGAGATCCCAATGAAAGTTTGTAACTGATTTACAAACAAATTCTACGAGGTCCCCAGTCAGCTTTGAGTTCTGAGGTTGGTTGAGGGGCACACCTTTGGCATTTTGTATTTGTTCAATTTTTACGGTGAACCCAAAGCCTTTATAATCCGGAAGTTTATCTTCGGTGTCAGAACTATCGCGTGGTTGCGGAGGTGCACATCGATGGGGGTGCTTCATACGACGCATCTGACTTTAAGGTGAGTTGTCGTCGTGGAAGCCTTCGCACAATGCCTGTTTGATGTTGTGAAAAACTGCGTGAGGAAAAACCATCCACACCGGTTCTGCTACGCTTTGTGCTCCAACTTCATTTGCTATACTTTCTTTGACTGATGAAGCCACCAATATTTTACCGTGAGCGGACACATTTTTCTTGTAGTGTAATGATCAAAAGCTAATAACACAATTATGTTCTGAATCAATAGCAAGTAATGGCGAACCATCATTTCTATCGAATCATAGTTGAAACTTCTTTTCAATTTTGCAACCTTGGGCTTGAAATGCTTATTTTTCCCAAGTTATTTTGCTGGCGCTTTACAAATTGCTGCACCGTTGGATTATTAGGCGGGGCGGTAACAGCAAGACGAGGGGTATTTTTGTCGCTTCGGTAGTACTTTAGGTCGAGGCAACTCAGGTGATTTTTTCAAACACTCGGAGGCGAATACTCAGCAGCTATGTAACCACTGAATACAGACACAGTTAGAGTAGGTTATATGGAAGAAGGAGTTAAATATTGGGCTGAACCATTTTTCCTGTCCTTTTATAAATGTGAGGGTAGGTGGTAAATCTAGCAAGATAACGAACTGTGGATGATTTGCGAAAAATAGTACGGGGGAAAAAGCATTCGTAGCCTTTGTAGACACGTATTTATTGGAATCTGGATAAACAGGATGTGACTGGTCATCCATTACATTTTAGGCATATTTTTGGCAAACATGTTGGTGTTAAAATACCATACGTTGAATGAGCTGACCACAGATGACTTCACTACAACGGGAAAGGTGCCGGACGGATCTGACAACAAGTTTAAAGTTTTCACAAACAGATCTGAAAAGATAGCTGGAGAAACATAGAGCCAAAACGGTAAGATATATGTGAATGTAAAACGCTCGGTTAAATAAAGTGGTTTAGAAAAAGACTTCAGACGTAGCACGTAAAGAGTTGCACGTCTAATTTGGGGAAAACGGCTGTGACATATTGGGACCAGGAGAGTTCACTAATGGTAATCCTCCGAGATTCTTGGTAGAGTATGTGCATACCCTTTTTGAGTGAGTCGGTATTGGATGCAAGAAGATAAAAATATCTGCTGATATTGTGAAGTAAAACTAAAATATTGCAGCTCTTGGAAGAAATAGGGAGAATTAAACTGCATACCTTCCTTTAGGCAGTCCAAGTTTGTGGAAATTTACACAAAAATGGAAGCTGCTAGAAGTAGTGAATTGGTATCGGTGATTCAGTAGTGGTCAAATGATATCATTCTGCCTCACGTCGTTCGCAAGCGCTTTGAACTCAGCAACTACTGCTCCCATTGGTGATAGACAGCAGTCTACGGAAACAAGTAGGCACCTCATGTGATTCTGCAATCTGAGAGTCAGCTTGTCGGAACAGTATAATGGGTCTTTGAGGCTATGGGAACCATGTAATAAAACCGTTGACTAAATGCTAAAAGCTATGCATGACAAAACTGGGAAAAATGAAGGCAACTTTCATGTACACATTGTGTATTTTCGGTAAGTTGTCACTCAGTGGTTGATCATATATTGTGAATTTCTTTGATCGGCTTTTTTTCTGAGTCAGATAAATCAGTTTTGATATTAGGTTTCACCGTGGCCCCTTGGTGACGCTGGTCAGTAGAGGGGCAAGAATCGTTTTTGCTTAGCCGAATTCAATACGGGTTTTTTTGTGTAAAGCGTCAGCGAATAAACAACAAGTCGAGTTCATACGCGAGTTGCTTTTATCTCACTCTATATGGAAGTGAAAGTTCATGCTTCTACTGGCTGCACTTTTGTTTTTCTCACTCAAAATAAGTTCAGTTTTAAAGGGGGAAGTGAGATGTTCTTACGGGAAATCGCCTGACGAATTACGTATCCACTTTAATTGTGGTAACTATGTACGGATCAATCTCCGATCTGATTGAGAAACTGTCAACAGCAATGCGACGCAGTCTGGATAAATGTTTGCAAATTGGGAGCAAATAAAACATATACTTATCACTTATTTGCTTCCATTACCTCACCTCAGACAAGTACATATTTAGGTTAGCTAGCTCAAAGTATAAATGACCGCGTGAGAGATTGAATGCCAAGTCGAACGTACTGGTCACATATTGTATGACGGAAATACACATGAGTTAAATCGCCACAACCTTAATCATCCTCCAGTCTATTCCAAGTCGGTGCTCTGCACCTATTTTGTTCCAACTATCTGGGGTCAGTTTGCTTACGTTGGAGGAGTTTGTTTTGCTCACTCTGTTCTCCGAATGCCACAATTGAGACTAGTGGAGTAAACTTTAGATCTACCTACTTGGGAAGCAACTGATAGGACAAATGAGAAACCCGCGTGAATTACTAATTACTAAGGAGAGATATGCAAAAAGCGGGACAAATTCGGGTGAAAGAAAAGATTTGTAAACTTAATTATTTCCGTTCGCGTTCACTTCCTGGGTAATTTATGCATTCTGACCTGAAAACTGCTGTTTACGTGAGTTGTTTATCAACTGACTTATTCTGACAAGTGATATTTTTTTTAGCTTACTTGATCGTAGTCTGAATACCCATAAACCAGAATAGATGTAGGTTAGTGAAGACTTGGAAAAATAAACCCACCTCAAGCCATTGCTTTTGTTCATAGAGCTTTGTCTAGTACGATCTAGGCCAACAATGTTCAATGATCCACAAACGACGATTCGATAAACTAGATCATAATCATCAGTCACAGAATTATTGTCCCCGTGGTGATCAGCATAATACCAACTTATAAATGAGGCTTGTATTGCATCAAAGTGAATATGACAGGTTTGACGATCAAGTTGTACACATATGACAGATGAACTACTTTTAAAAAGCTAATATGATGAACTGATTTGTAAAATAAAGCATTTTCACAACCGCTATAAAAATAAATTTTCAGAAAAGAATACTTTCTCACAGACTGCGTTCGATCTTTGAAAAAACATTTGTTAAGACATCCATGCGGTCGTGTGTGCTAATGAAAAAAAAAAAAAAGCTAGGTGTACTGGTGCCTCTGTGCCTCAGTCAGAAATTCGGTAAAACTACGGAATACTAGCATAGCACCGACAATTCGAGACAATTATTTGACCTTGAAAGAGAAATTAAAAAGGTGGTCAGCCCAATCTTAGAAAAATCTATGGGTCTATTAATGTGCATCACCGGCTGATAATTAAGATTTATATACCTTTCTTTTGCTGTATAAAAACTGTAATTTCCGAAATAACTACCTGGCACGAAGTTTTATTTGTTATTCTTGCTTTCCGTAGGATCCCCAACATCTTGTGTAGCATCGTGCATGTCACGTGGGCATTAGTGTCATTTGTCTTTGGCATATTTGAGCACACTTGATAGCATTTTTGAATTGGGTAGATAGGACTTTTGCCAGAAAATGTCATGTTGCGTGTAATGATTGATAAGACTGTTTGTGGAATATAGTCTGAGCAATTTAATGTTGTGATTACTTTCAGTCTTAGAATACCATATTTATTCATTAAAATGGGGAGATAGCTGACTTTGCCGATTTCCCTTAGATCCCAAAAAACTTTCTAAATCTGGCTATCTTTGCTCGAGTCCTAATGTTGGGTAAGTATTACCAGTAAACTGCTTGACTGTCGGATCACAGGTGGTATCGAGAACACATTCATAGTTATCTTTTATTTCACGAACACTACCAGTATAGATATCCACGCGCATTTCATGTTTTCTAATTAACATTTATAAAAACAGGAGATGACCGTACTCGCTTACGACGAACAGGGTTCTCCAGAAGCTTCATTTGTCAATAACCCTCAATCACGAACACCCTCACCGATGCAAGTGAGTTGGGCTTGGTTCACAATTTCTGATGGGGTATTCATTCCTCTGAAAGCATTCACAGTAGCATGTTTACTTTGATATTGCACTGCTCTTAAGTTTTGAGAAAGTTGTATCGGTGCTATACAGAATAGTTAGATTAGGGAATTATTATATTCTATTCACCACATTAGTATCATTTTGAAGCTACGTGGATGACTGTTGTAAGAGTACATGAAATATTAGGTAACAGGTTGGTGTAATCAGAAATTTCTTCAGTTATGAGTCATTTTGACTAATAAAATTCCGTACGTAAATGTTTTCAGCATTGCCGTTTATGAGAAAACGTCCTAAAAATGACAAAGGGGTTACACAGTGTCCCTTTGATAATAACCTAGCTGTATTTGCGACTCTGATAGAAGGCGAGTTAGATTTTGGGCTCCTGAGGTAATCTACTTGACAAGTAGCGGAACATTTTAAACCAGTTTTGAAAAGCAACATCCAAGATACATGAACGTTAGGGCACATATTCCACTGCCAGGGTTTCACTAACGTTTAACGCGACGAATGTCGCATTCTACTTTGTACTTTACGATAATACGAGCACAAAAATGTAAATTCAACCAAGTTAGGGTGACTTTCTGACCAAACAGACCGATACGGAGAAGGCTGCTGTACGTCACGGCGCGGCTTTTCCTACAATCAGGCATTTCTTGCTGGTTCCTGTTGCTCCACTAAAGAAGCTAGTCTTTCGACCACACCATATATTAAACCGTCTTACTTCGTGACAGGTTATCACTTTTGCTGCACACATCAGTTAACCGGAAAAAGGGTCTTCATAAAGTCAATATTGTTAACTACCTGTCTGCCTCAAAATCACAGTAATTGTGTATGGGGAGAAAAACCAGTCAGCCCGATCCCACAAGGGGCCGTGAAAGTTACAAAAGACACATGAGTCAAACTTCACAAATCAGTAGAAACAACAAGAAACTCAAGGAAACTTCTATTGCCTAAATTTTTCAACAGGAGCTTTCCTTTAGGCTGACTGGATTAGGGGATTGTGATGAAGAATAACATGCATCTATTTTGGAACGAGTTTGTGAATTTCTGCCACCGGCAGAAAAAGCAAAACAAGCTATCTGAACCCTCTTTCCCCCCTTTCACATTATTTAGGTTAATTTTTATGATATGCTAGAACTATGACGGGTAGTATTGATGTGAATGGTTTTTGTATTTAAAACACCCTCAGAAAACTAGTGACTCGAGCTTTAAATTTTGCTTCGTAAAACAGTTTATCTCGGTTAATTTTTAGTAAAAATGGAATAAAGCTTACTTCACCAAAATGAGCTCATAAATGCCCGAATACCACTTGGTTTGTATCTGCTGGTGTAGTCCAGTTACTTCAAAAAGCAGTCGCTCGGTTAGACGACTGCACTAAGTCATGTGTTTTATAAGATAGTAATAGTCTATTATCGTCTCTGTTCAATATTTGAGAACGTGCCGTACTTATGGTAAGGGGCCATTACAGAAAAGCTGCCCAATGAGAGAGTTGTCTGTCTTTTTAAGTAAAGCAGAAAGTTTGCATTTTCTCGAATCTCATAATTCATATTAATTTAGGTCAAATGTCTCGTAATTTATGATTAGCTTTGTAACTTATTAAATGCACAAATATACAGAATTACGTTTCTTCAAGCTTTTGGCACTGTGACTTTTTCGGCTTGGTCTACCACCGGTAATCGGTTCATTGTTTTGTGCCTAAAAGAAACAATTGCTTATTTTCACAGCTCGAATCACCGAGGGGAATTTAGGTTTGCTCACATTTGAACACTCCTTCCCTTCACGTTAATCTGAGGAAAATATCAGCGTTACACGAAAAGCCCCTTGTGAGTGGGCATGTTAGTAGATTTGAACTGGAAATTCCCAGATATTGCAGATAGGCTTACATGTCACTTCTGAACACTAATATTTTGGACAGAAGATTCATTATCGTATTACTGGATGATTTATGTCTGAAAAAAGCGCTAGTTACCGCCAAATTTGAGCCGCGGAACAATACCTTGTTTAAATAGGTTTATTTAGAACAGTAATGTACAAATATATTGGGAAACAAAGGGGGTAAAAGCCACAACATGACCCCGCCGTAAATAAATTATCAAATATCACAATTTATTAGTACTCCTCAGGATGTCACATTCACATGACAACAACTTTTCGAATCATCTGTTTCTACCAATGAAGACATGAGGCGTTAATAAACTCACCGTTGTTAAGCAAATGATGGTATCCCAATGCTCGACCAAAAACGTCTTACAGAGTGCACTATCAGGTTTTTAATGACTGGAAGCATACTAATGGAACCGTCAGGGAAATAGATTGACCTCAGCTCTCGGGTAGTATTTCAGTTGCTAGGTCTCGTACCGGGATGCCGCGCGTGGCTATTAGTATCGGAGAAGCTGTTGATAACACACCCTATCCTCTTCTGTAATCTTGTGGACACGTAGCTCTCATGAACGACATTCTGCATTCGTACCTTCGACCCATACGCACAAAGTGGTTGTAATCGTCATTGGCATAGAAAACGAAATTTTTTGCATGGGTTTAGTTTGACAGTATGTCATCTATATTAAGGTATGATTGTCTCGGAGAATGTGTCGGTAATATGGCTAGATACTTCCGTGTGATCTTCCGCGTTTCGTTCTTCATCTAGGTGTATACTCCGAAATACAGTGTCTTTGTCATCTCAGATCCACCTCACCATTGCTTGCATGTCATAAATCTGTACTTGTTTAGGTCCGTAAGCCTTTTTCGGGTAGTGTTTCATGTTTAGACGTTTACGCTATTTACAGTGTCATACAAAACTCTTGGTTGTTTACACGATCATTTTCCTATCTATTTTCTTGAACATACTGTTTATACCGTCGAAAATTTGAGTAGAGTAGTCAGAAACTGCTTGTCACAATGTATCCTGAAACAGTTTGTGGCACGTGAACGTAGGCAAATTAAAGTGTGTGGTTTTCTATGCGATCACTAATGTAATTATCGAGAACAAAGTCAAGTGACTGAAAAGTCATGCCATCGAAATCAACAAGAGTGGGGGAAAACGTGTTTGATTGCTGTGGTAAGTCTGAACGGATTAGCTCTTTAGGCTGTTTTTGCAGTTCCTGCTGAAAACCTTTTTTCGTTTTCTTATAGTTATTTCACTGAGGACATATGCAATCACGCGGACTACAGCAGGCACGTGTATAGCTGCAATGTAATGGTCCGGGATATGTTGTGCAAACCTGCTCCATTCGAATACTTCTTTTCTTCTTATTTTTACTTTAAAAATTACCACACGATAAATCTTTCCCTACTCACTTAAATGTCAAATAAATTTATAGCGATACCATGTGTCACCAGGTGGTACCACCGTATCACATGCTAAACAACAAAGTACCTAGCTGTAATTCTACCAGTATCATTTCAAGCGGCTTATTGTTTTTGTGTGAGCCAGTCTTTGAGTAGTGAAAAACAATGAATCAGGTTATCGACCAGCAATGCGTGGACCAGTAAAGATACTTGATGCTTTCTCTAGAAATACAAAAGACAAACGGTCAGGTAAAGAGTAAAAATGAGACCGGTCGAGTTGCTTAAAACAAAGGAACCTAGCAAGTGACTGCGATTGTGGAACAAATATGACCATAGAAAGTATTGTGGACACCAACAGTCTCATTCTTAAATAATGGGAAATTCCTTTTGTATTTTTCGCATCCCGAAGTTCAGCTCTGTGAACTGCCATCGAATTGGCGTCTTTCTTCCTAATAGTGAAGTGATCTACTTACTGACCTATCCCGAATAAACCCATCGGGTGTGAATAACATAAGTTTGTTCATCACGGATATTCGCTTGCGCTATTCGTACCCCATTAGCGGTGCCGCGATAGCTCAGCTGGTAGGCAGTAGGTCGCCGTCTCGGTTCCGGTTAGTGGAGTTGAAATTTCGGGTGCGGAAAAAGCAGAGCAATTTGAAGAATCATTTTCTCATCCACTTTTTCACTTGCGCCATCGATATTATTTAAAGCGAAAAGCTTCCAGACACTAAAATTTCTCACTGAAACGAGTGTCATCTGAGTAACTACTGCATCACTTGATACAGGGATACATTGACCCCATTTTGACCAAGATTTTGGTGACATAAATCAATTGAGGTTAGAAAAGGATGTATCACCTATCATAAGTTCTTGGAATTCTCGTCGTGACAATATTGTTTAGAAAGAAATCCGATTCCACCGCCCCACCAACTGTAAGTATTTTTTCATTTGCAAGAGTGGTACAACTCTGAAGCGGTTTCTAATTTAGTTGGAGGCTAATCAGTTTAATTTTATGTCGTTCTCGTTTTCCGTACCGATTTTTTTACCACACGTAGAAAACAATCATTGAATTTAGCAAAACCGGACTTTCTTCCAAGTGATGTTGACTCTAATATGACCTCTTTCGGTGATGTTCAGCGTCGTGTTGTTATGTGATAATTGGTGACCACTCACACATTGTGCCAGCCTTTTTAACGCCACATCCTGCTGAAAGGATCATCATTCCCAAAGGTGTAAATGAATGTGATCGTTTCCACAGTAATAGTGAATGAATCTGTTGAACAATTTATCACACTGTTGTCCGTCCTATTTTGCTTCTCTCCTCCCAATTGACAATAAATTAAACGAACAAGTCAGAAGTACAAGGTCGTTTTTTCTGATTGTTCTGCAGATTGTCCAGGCAGTTCCCGCCACTCAGTTAAGATGTTTTGGATGCGGCCACACAATAGAGGATACAACGTACCTTACTGTACTGAATGGTATATTTCATGACAATTGCTTTCGTTGCGATGCGTGCAAAACCCTACTGGAGTAAGTTTGAAACAGGATAACGTTGATGACAGTTGAGAGTGACTCTGTTGCCGTATCGATATCTGATCAGTTGAGGTGTTTATAAATGTTACAAAACTATTCGTTCCAAGAAGAACTTCAAATTTGGAATTTTCATGTAACTAAATTGGATAAATGAATGATTGCTATGCAATAAGTGTTCAACGTGCAAGACCGTTTGCATTCAATCTTTATTCCCTGGGTAATTTGCCATAAGCGCGTATAGATAATTCTCATCGGTGATTGGGCTTCGAAGAGCCCACCAGTCGAACCAACTGGGACGTAGACTAGCTAATGTACACAGGAAGGAATTGAGCTGGCCCAATTGCAATTAATGAACGGGAATAGAATAAAAAGTTCGTTTGAAAAACCATTGGCAATCCAGCACAAACCAGCCTAATGTTGTCCTCAGTTAGATCTGAGTAATGTTCGGCTATGTGGCTCAATCGTCCACTGGAAGAGCTCAGCAAAATATCACAGTCAACTAGTTTGAAGTGGATTACCTTTGATAAGATCAACTTTGGTGCCTGTGGGCGCGCAATACTTCAATGTATAATCTGGTCTAGATCGTGGCAGTAGTTGAACATTCATTCTGAATAAATTCATTTGGTTTATTCAAACGAGTTCCCTCAGCATGTCGTTTATGCCCGGCATCATGCCTTTCTGCCATATGTTATCGCCCATCTACTTGAAATAGTTTGATGGCGAATGCATTTGGATTTCCACTTAAAATCTTTTCCTGCATGACAAACTTGCAACCCTTGAAAATACTGTATTTCATATTCCTCTCAACGAGTTGGTGGAAAAATCTATCAATCGGAACAAACTATTTCAGGAAGGACACCATGTAGTGTTCATGTAAACTCATCGGTCTGAATTAATGAATCCAAGTATGCTTCAGAAATCACCAGTATTCAAAACCATTGAGAATGGCTCACGTCATTTTAATTTTACCTTCGGTTGAATTCCGTTGTGCGGTTGAATCAGTCACATGCTACTGCGAGGCATATCCATGAGAAGCGAACTTCCATCCGTGATTCACTCCTGTCTCGTTCGTCTTGCACTTGAGCTTCTGATTCTCGCCTGTACCATTTTCCGTACTGTTCTGTTCCACCAATCAATTGCAGATTATTTCATGCCTGACTGATATTGATTGGTAGCTTACGTTTGCTTGGACATCATTGTTCTTGTGCTGATGCCGTACCCACCGTTCGTTGATTCTAAATTCGCGTGTCTCGTACATACGTGCCTTCGTACCTATCTACTGAATTTCTGACGTAACAGACTCTCATCATGTGATTAATGTCAACACTGGTTAGTGTATCACCTATATGTCTGCGCCACTTCCCTGTTGTGGGATTGTGGAAAGTAAGCTCGAACGACGTGTAATAACTGACCTTGTGATCAAAATGGAATCTGAGTAGAACTGAACTAATATAGGATAACAAGAAGCTTAGAATCTCGCTTAGAAACAGTTTGTCTGTAACTATTCTTGTGTCAGTATTACGGAAATGAAATCGTGCATTGGGCAAACAATGAAAGTGCTATGCTACTGCAAATCTAATGTATTTCTGTCACTGTTGTATTGAGTAAACAAAAACAACCATTTGAAAAGTGCAAAAATCCAACGTTTGTTTCTCCTATCACTCACAAGGGTAACACGTTTTCAAGTGGTGGACGGAAAACCTCACTGTGATCCACCATGTCCAGAGCAGTTAAATTCGCTAAGTAAGTCAACCAGCCCGTACACATTGTGAGTTTTCAAATATATGTTATTGTCAAACTAATAACACATGGTTGAATAAAGCGAACTCTGACTTTCCACGTTTCATCTTGTTTGTCACATGTTCCGCGAATCGAACTCTGTCCCACACCCAGTTCTCGTTGCAGCAACACCCTTCCAGAAGGAATCTACCGTTTCGGATACTATGGCTACGGATCAACAGGATGTGCTATATCAGACAGTGATTGTTGAACAAGAACCACAGCGACAAGTAAGGTCACTCTTTTCACCTCTTAATTTCCGTCATTTTATTAAGGTGATTTTTCAGCTGGCTTGGGTTCTGCCCTTTCATCAGATTACACTGACTGCCTTCTATCATCTCTCTTCCAGGAATCACAGCGGGAATACTGTTCAGCATGTGGCTTGATCATTGCTACTAATTTATTCGTTCGTGCTCTGGATGGCATTTTTCATAATGAATGTTTTCGATGCGATATTTGCCACCGGTTGTTAAGGTGAGTGACGTTTCCTTATTTCTGGACCATTAGTGTGGATGTGGAAAACCTCAGACAAATAGCAGCAGAACTACCGGCCAAGACATATAAGTGAAGAAATGATATTCGCTTAGGAGATCGCTTTGGTGAAAATTGCTGCTGAGACAGACGGAGATGGATTAGGATCAGAATCCAATAACACATCGAATTCCGTGGAGGTCATGGGACCCAGCCATTTTTTCTGTTGCTTTCCGCGCAGCAAAGTTTTATTCTAAATATGGAAAATTCGTTGACTCGTGTTCGCAGTTTCGGCAAAAAAATACTTGTCAAAAAAATCTGCATGTATTTTACCGTAATAATGAAGGAAATGAATTTGATAAACCTGAGATTTAAAGATTACAATCCGTAAGAAGACTTTAAACCGTAGTATTCTGTGTGTGAAATTTGGATGGTATTCATCAATAATTCAGGCTTATTAGGACTCCGTGAATTAGTGAAAAATTTCGTCAATCAGTGGCAGGAAAAATGGGGAAGAATTGTTTTCATCCGTTCATTCTTGAGCTTCCACAATAATGAATTCCAGATAATTGTCCAATTACAAATCATGGTTTGTAGGAATGGAAGGACTTATCGATGTCGGATAGGCACCAACTAAGTTTTCGTTGTAACGGCATTGATATGGTAGCGGTCGCGCTGTAAATCCAGCCTTCGATCGCACCACACTTTTTCACAACTGCAGCTTTAGGTTGCAGTGAAGGCTTTTTTCTGCACAGGTGGCTCCAGTGAATTCGTGTAGTCACTGCCTTATTTGTTCACAAAATGACGCGTCAAACTCAGTCAGAAAGATTGATCAGATCTCATCAGGTGACTCTCAGTGATTTTTCATCATTCCACATGTCCCCTTTTGTCAGCTTTACACAACAACTTCTTGTTTTAGTCACACAATGTGGTGCTGTTTTACCCTAGCGTTCTTTCGGTTGTGCTCTGATCACAAACAGTTTCTAGTTAGTACGAACGTCCGTCATAAGAAGTGGCATAGACTCACGTGACATCCTCTTACTTCTTCACAACACTAGGCTCAGATTAACCACATTGTCATCGGTCACGGCTGGCATGGATCAATCAGAGATTGTTGTTCATTCTGGCCCACGTTCGCGGACTTCGATCACACGTTAGTATGTGCAAACTTACGCTTGTACCTCGTCTGCGTTCGCACCAAAGCTGAAACCATCGGTATCGCACAGTCTCGTTTAGACGATAACCAATCATCTGCTTTCTAGACCCAGCTTTCAACATGGTCATCAATGCAGCCGTAAGTCTGGCACAGAAATGAACACCGGAAGCAGATCGAGAAAGCCTTGTATGCTGCTACCAAAGCAGTACACGTCTTTGGTTCAAATGGGCTTCACAAATGACGGGTGTCTTCGGAATCAGTTACCGTGCTAGACCTTTGCAAATCTGTCCCTCCAGATGCCGCATTCCCTGAGGCGCCAAATCCCTGGAGGGTCAGCTGACTAGGAATTTGAGGAATGGCCGCAAGCAGTGATGGATGAAAAACTGTAGGGGAGTGGAGAAAGCTGCATTTGTTGGCAGTAATCGTTACCCTTACTGTTTGATTAGAAGTACCGGTCAATGCAATCCAGCTGTACGCGATTTATTCGATGAATTCGACGGCTCACTGATTCAGTCTCAGGGAAGTCCTCCGGACCTTCTAGTGGAGCCTTCTGAGGAACATTCAATTGGCCCAACTTTCACAGCGGACTTCTTGATAAGGTCTGCAACAGAAAAGTTGCGGGTAGATGTCACCCCTCTATCAGAGAAGGAGGTTATCTGAGAAGTTGGTCATTTAAAAATCTACAGAGCTGTTGGACCTAATGGGTCGTTATCACCCATTTTCGAGGACGGATGAAAAACATCGGTTTCGGAGTTAATATAACTCCTCCGGGTAATCTAAGTTAATGAACAGATTCCCAGGGAATGGTGTAAATCGACCATTATGCCGATTTACATGGAAGATAGCAAGTCCCCTTGAGAAATTTGAAAAAAATTAGCTAGGTAAGTGTCGCATCCAAACTGCTGTCAGGAATTATTCTTTACCGATTATCCAAGGCCTGTGAAAGGTATAGGTGTAAAAGCAAAGTCAGTTTTAGACCCGGCCAGGGTTGCATCGATCTCATATTCACCCTCGGACAAATTTTAGAGCAAAGGCACACCTTCCATAAACTCATAACCTCTCTCTTAAACGACTTGAAAGCTGAATTCAACTCCGTCGGAAGCACAGTTTTCTGGCTCTACCTATCATGCTTGTAAGTGAAAATCGGCAACTAAATTTTTGCTTAGAGCGAACTTTCATCAAAGTTCATTATGATAAGTTGTGTACATCAAGGTTGCGCTCTGTCAGATTTTGTAGCTGTAATGGTTCTTGGGACATCCGCTTGTGAGAATAGCAATAGCGATTTGTGCTAAGGCGGAAAACGGTTGTCCGAGGCTGATAGTGGCGGAAGGGTAGGCCGATAGGGTCGGTCCGTGATATGGCAAAAAGGCATAAAAACCTCGACCAATGGATGTAGCCAGCTAGGATGTGTTCGCTATTCGAGCTGGAGTTCATAAGACCCAACTACCAGCTGGGTGGGAATATTAGGTGACATGGCTATGTGTTGCTGCTGGTGGCGTAGTTGCTGTAGAGCTCTTCTTCTTTATTTATGATTTCCGCTTCTTACTTTGTTTTCGGTGCCTTTTCACTTTACATCCCAGTTCATTTCGTCCTAACTTCGACAATGCTACGGGTCAGCGACCAAAAACAGAGTACAGAAAGCAGGGTTGATAGCTGAATGGAATGAAATCAGCCGAATTTTACGACTGACCTGAGAAAGATTAACAACAGGATTCGGTCTTCGAACCACTTTAGAAAAGTTGGATGTACTGACTAGAACATTTTTGTTTGAACCACCTTTGAAATCCGTTTACGTAAATGTTCCATACAGCCGTCATTTACGAGGGAATAAGTGCTCAATAAATCCTTTTTAGGAACAGTATATTCTTCGAAGTTCATTAATTTTTCTTTCGGGTGTTGATCCACGAACTTGTCACGGCACCCATTCTCCTAGAGTCTGTTTCCTATCTTACCCAGTCCAGTTTCTGGAGCTTTCTCTAAATAAAAAGGATTTTTCCTTTTACCTGGATCAACCGTTTCCTGGCATGTACTTGAAAAGAGAACAATGCAGAACTACTTTGCATAATTTATATATGGATAGATTTCGCTGTATCTCTCCAGGTGAATACTATAGGTAATATAACGGTAGGCGTGACAGGTTCACAAAACGGCGTTTTTACCAGGGGAACACCAGGAAAACGAATAAATCTTTTTCCTTATACAAAAGGGCTTCTATCTTTAGATCCTAATTGCTTCGGCAAACTGTAGTGGACGTGAGTCTGTGGCAGAGAAGATCACAGAGAACACAGTTGTGCGGTCGATCTCATACTTTGTGTCTAGCAAACGACGTGCAATGGAAGAGACCGGCAGCTGCCTCGTCGGTGACCCTTGGCCTTGTGTTCCTTACTGGCTAACATAGGTGTCCACCTAGCGTGGGACATGTTTGATCCTTCCTTCGAAGTTACCGTAAGTTTGGCCAAGGTAGATAGCCCAGCGCCACACGTGAACATATATTTGTGTGATTTAGCATTGTTTGACCGGGAGGAGGTATTTCTGTCTGCGTGAGTAGAGTAGGACAGAACCTACCTCGGGCAATGTTATTTCACTGTTGCAATGCTTATAATTGTATTATCTTTAGTATGCACCTGATAGGATACAGCAGAATCCGTTCGGATACAGACTGTGCAATGCAACTCTGTAATGTCCTCTTCCTTTGATTTTTCTGGGTAAAAATCACTGAAACTGAAATGTATCCCCACCAAATGCTTTTAAGTGACTAACGTTATACCTTTAGGCAAAACCACGTTAGACAGCGCCTGTTAGCCGTGTTTTGCGGACCTAAGTATTCTTCACTTCAGTGCTATTATTGACCCACATTCATTCTGATTCCTCGGGTAATAGTTAGACCACTGCGAGGATGTCTCGTTCAAAAATGAAAACCCAAATCACATGAGCTGTAATAAATAAGAAATTTGCCGAAAAGCTCTGTGCCCCTGTATTCCATGGGCGTTTCACTGTACAAGTACGAAAATCTCACTGGAATGGTAAAGTAAATTATCCGGCGTTGGTTGATTCTGCTCAAGGACACACACCAAGTATAACATATAGAAACCTATCTTCATAGACATCCATCTTGAGAGAAAACCATGGGTAAGTTTTCTTAGGATAAATAGCATTCATTCTGACATTTAGTGTGATCTCGACGGCTAAGTGTTTTCTTTCTAGTCGCACGTGTGTGTCGATAAGAAATTATTATCAAGCGACAATGGTTTAAGGGCTTGGATATAATATAATTTGGACCTTTGATCTATTTCTGTACAAATAAAAGAGGTTAAGTTTTGTCCTAAACTCAGATGACCCTTTATTTGTGTATTATGTATGTACGATTTTCTCTGTTTTACTCTCCTAGAGTGGGCAGCTGTAAATTTGTTGATTCAAAACTGCGTTGTGATCCAGACTGCGTTCGGATATCAAGGGATTCTCGTAAGTGTAATCAATAAATGACCTTGAACAGCTGAGCCTGGATTCATTTAAAACAAAATATTAAGCAAATTTCCGTTTAACCAATTACTCAATTGAATTCAGCTTCATTTACGGAACGACCGGCAAGCGCTGGCCCGTTGGGAGAACGCACGGAAAAAACGGTTAGTTTGTTGTGGTTGTTTTTTTTTTTCAATGAAAGATACTGTCGAGGGATTTTTTGCACTGTGAACAAACTTTTCCTAAGCAAAGCCGGAAAAACCGGCTGTGGGGATGTAGAACGTGGCTCGATAAATGACTACCGATAGTTCGGTTTGATATCTTCGACCGCAACAAAACTTGGCACAGAAGGTACGCAGTGGATTTTGTTTAAATTCAAAACTTTCTAATGCAGAAAGATTCGATAAAATTTCTAATGAGATATTCGAAAAGGGCAACATTTCTGTTCATCGAGCATAAGATGCTTACCCACTAGGTTAATTATCATATTGCTGTGAGAAAATTCCTTCATTTAAATTAGTTACAATTGAATTCATACAGAATCTAAAAAACTAATAGTTTGAAAAATGTCTCATTTTATCCATACGAAAAATATGATTGAATTAATTGGACCAATTAAATTCGGCTAGTAGACCCACGCACTGTTAACCTGGAGTCTGCAAGGAATAGTGGACAATAATCCACTGTCGCCCGTCGTGCTACCATGCCTGGTCTATTGGGTCCAAACGTGGTTATTCACTCTGAGATTTACGGCCAGGTTAACCGTTATCCCTGACAGGTCAGCGAGGCTCAAGACTAGTCGGTATAATCCTTCAACTGCACCGATGTGTAACCACGTAATGAAAAGAGAAATGTAACCTCACCGGTATGCTCATTCATAGCGAAACCAGATATCGAACAGCGAAAGTGAAATTTCTGAACTAATTTTTATTGCTTGCAAACTGAAGTTTCTAGAACAGGATAGTAACTGACTCGGCAGTTGCTAGCTCTTGAGTCCTTTATTCTGCAGAAAAGTGTTTTGGGGCCTGATAGGTAGTAATATGGAGAACTGGATGTCGCGGAATATTTTATCAACACCCATTTTCGGTGTGACGGTGTGACATTTTATTTGCATAAGAACTGACCACTTAGGTGTGACTTTCATAGCCTGATAAAAAGATCGCAGGAAACTTATATTTGCTTGCAAAGCGGGTCCTAAATGTACTGAGCAGAATTTCTCTTTCACCGATGTTGTCCAAAATCATTCGAAGCGGTTATATTTAGCATAAATTGCAGCTTTGTTGTGAATGGTACTCGCTTTTCATTTAACCTGCCAATGGCTATAGTGTTACTTATATCTAAGGCCTGAAATGAAAATAATGTTTCGTAGATGATTATTGTGCGATTTCATTTCTAGTCCTACATTTCTCCGGTTCCAATTGCTATTATTTTACACTTTACAGCTTCCAATGTCGAGGTATCACTTCACCATGGAAAGCAAACGCGAACGTACACCTCGTCCGTCGCAGATGGATTTGGTAGATAAAGTTGTGATTGATACCATGGAACGACAGCCCAAAGTATGCATATTCAGTTGTTTCTGGAACCAATGCACTGTAGCGTATCCAACTTACCCATCCACGCAATGGCAAAATGAGATAATCCTGGGAGGGATTTTTGTTCTAGAGCACCTGAAATTTTTTGAAGTATCTGCTTTACATGTGCCGAAGTATATTCTTCCACCAAGAAGGAAAATAGACTCCTTTATATGGTACAATAATCATCCTTAGGTATGAAGAGATATGAGTTTCAGAGAAGATGCTGAACAAAATCCTGATCGGAGTCTATAAAAAACACCTCATTTCGTTCATCATTCTGTTCCCACTCATAAAACAGTGATAAAATCGGTTACCTTCGGCTGCTTCGTAGATCGACCATTGCTTTTTAAAGTTGACGAAGGTATTGTACTCCACTAAGAGACTATTTTCTGCCCCACAATCTATCGAGAATTAAACAAGCGTCAGAACTTTCTTTCTCGTGAAGAAAAGCAGGCTGATCACGAAATTAAAGTGTATTCCTACCTAAGTACAAAGGTAATGTGAAATCTGAACTGCTTGACTGAGTCAGTCTGAGAGCTTTCCTTTCATTCCATCCCTGACGTGCTTCCAACTCGTATTTTCAAATACAGCATAAAATACAAAAATCATAGGTGGTCATCAGTTTCTCCGAATCATAATTGTTCGTAAATATATTTTTTACATTCTTACAGTAAAAGCCAACCTCTTTATTTCAATTTGTTCAAAAGTTCGGCAAATTCTTGACGAAACTTGAAGTCGAATGCTATTCGCTGTCTTTAATAAAATTTTATCACTATTCTGTCATTTTCTACGTGAAAATAGTTCTCTTCATTTTAAGCTCTCCTTGCTACCATTAAAACGAAAGCAATTTTAGGCGACGCACACCGATGGACCTCTCAAGTGGACTGGATTTGAGATTGCCTTGTGAAAGGGCATTTGGTGCACCAAGAGGATGTCATTCATCCGAAAATAAGTTGAAATCTTATAATTTCCAAAAAATAGTCGTTCTGTTCTGGTGATTGATCCCATTTGCGCAAATGAATCGAATTCAGAAAGGGTGGATTTTTTTCATTTCGTTCGCACCCTTATCAGCTATCTGAAGACTGGCAATAAAAACCTATCCAGTGATAGGAGATTACCCATGTGGCAACTACGAACCTATATATAGTTTTTTGTCGGCCGTGGAGGTTATGTTAGTCATCATTCTACGGATAATAGTGAAACTAGAGCGAACATATAGGACTTAGAAGCTATTTCACCTCGCAAGTCTTAGTACTGATGCAAAAAGAAGTGTACTATAGAATAAGTATTTCTGATATATTTGCGGAGCATTACCTCTTCTTTTTAACCGGGTTTGCTTTGTAAAATAGTGACACATCATGTCACATACCACCACGAATGATCCAGGGCGTAATAAGGACGAATTAACTGCCCTTTTTTGTCTGCACTTGATTTATTTCCTCTTCCCCTAGGTTGATTTTGCACGCACGCCACCGCAGTACACGTGTTTCCTGTGCCATCTTCCAATTTCTCTTGCGGATCGATTAGACAGATTAAATCGAACCTATCACCGTAACTGCTTCCGTTGTCACAAATGTCATCGATTACTCCAGTAAGTGACACCAGTCGCATCAGTTCGCCGGTGCGTTTATTGTTGTATTCATAATTCTTGTTCATTATAAATGATGTTGATACGGTCAGTTATTATTTAAAAACATTTGTACTGAACACGGTAACAGGAACTCGAGATAAAAATCTCTCGCTATCGTAATTCATTGCCAAGTCAATGGGGTCCTAGCACGTTATTTTACTGGTTTGTTAGACATCTCCAGCATTTCATATCCACTGAGACATAATCCGGGGCTGAAACCGGATGCTTAACATGGTGAGTTCAACACGCTAAATGTTGGGATAATATCAATTCGACAGCCGCAATCATTGTAAAGTAATGAATTTATGCGAGGATATGTCTGGTAAAAGCCTCGTGGAAATCACTTAGCCATGTCATCCCGTTGTTTGCTTGTTCTTTTATCGTTTGCTTTTTTTTGTTTCAACGCAAACACTTTCCTGAAACACCATATGACAGCCATTATAATGTGAAAAATCAAATCTGCATTCCCCGGTCAAATCCTATAGCCCTTAGATTCTGCGATCTCTAATTAGCAGCAACCTTCTTCCTGAAATGATGTGACATTTAGTGGTGACGAATGGAAACTGAAGTAAAAATTCAATACTATCATGGCTATTTTTATCATATATGATTGGTTGGCCACCTCTACCAGTAGTCCACTTTTCTAAAATGTGACTGTACCCCAAATGCCTGTGTGCAGTCGTCATGAGGTTGTTCTCACTTGGCGTCTGTTCTGTCCCAGTTGATCAAATGACAGTTCACTTTGGGGGTCAGACCAGAGTTTCACCAAAATTTTCCCTGAAGAGGAGTGAATAGTGACAACCTAAGTGTTGTGACCTTAAATTTGTTTGCGTTCAAGTAATAAAATGATCATATTCAGTTATGTACTGTTCATCCCGTTTGAAAGTAATCGACGAGGCTGGCCCAGTAATTAAAAACAGGATTGCTGCTGTGTATCACTGGAATAGCTGTTTTTGCATCCTTGGCTAATCACTTGCCGAACTCACACCCGACTGGCCGTACTGCAATCGCTCAGTTCATGGAGCACTTGCCCACTAAGCGAAAGGTTGCCAAATTGGATGCGAAAATTGCCAGTAAATTTAACATTATCTAAGATCCAGGTTCCTCGTGTCAATACTATTCTGTGAATAAAACATCATTCTATATAAGTCTAAAGCTAAGGATTCGGAATGATCTTTGAGAGATTTTGAAAACCTTGCAAAAAAACTGAGTGCATGCAAAGTAGAAAGAAAAAGACATTTAAGGTGTTTTGGTAGTTCGCGCTTTTGTTCTGCCATTTTGCTAAGAACAGTTTGTGCAGTTGATCTCCGTTTTTCAAGTTTCCATCGCAACAACTTGCTAAAGAAAACCAGAAGGCAACAGCACAACACATCAGATGACGGTGTATTTACATAGGTGAACAACATGACTTTTGAAGCAAAAGCAAAACATCCCCGAAACTCTCGTGTCCAACCAGATCTAACTAGTCCTATCGGGTCCATTCTCTTTTGCCAGACGCCTGCTAACGAGATCCAATGATCTTTAGCCGAATTCTGTGGAACTGCTTGAAAATGTTCGTTCAGGTGAAAAAATTAAATCTTCATGCAACGTGGCTGCTTATTCAGCATTGATTGACCGACCCGGTGTGACACCCTCAAAATGACTAGTAACATAGCTTCAGGAAGGTTTTCGTGACTACCTGGCAAAGGGTTTTGGTTATTTTTATCTACCATGATCGTCTTCTGGAGTTTATTGCATGGATTTAACCAAAGAAATTAAGCAGCCGCATCTAAACACCAACAAGTCTGTGACATGTGACACGGCAGGGAAGAAACAGCTGTCAGTATAATGCAGTGGCACTCCGCAGGTTGACAGTCTCTATCGAATGACGGAATCACTTGCGACTGCATATCACTTGAATTGGATTCGTTTATAGAACTGAGTAAATAGACTTCAGAGTATCATCATCTGCCAAAATGGCGTCAGTCGCACGTATGACGTATGCTGAGTGCGTGCAGAGGGACCAGTCACCTCTGCCTGGTCAGACTTCAGAAATGGCAATATTGTTCTCAGCACCGTTAAAACTAGGTATATGGGAATCATTTACGGTATCTGACTGCCTGATATGGTTGGGTGATATACTTAAAGCAGATATGTCTAAACCGCACTGTGCTTTTAGTGTTATAACTTCACGGTTAGGTTAATAGGTAAAATGTCGCATTATGGTAACCTATGGGTGCTTCTTCAATAGAAACTTGATCAGATTTTTCCCGTTAAACTGAAGCGTATTTCGCAACTTTCTTTGAACTTTAGAGAACACAAATACAACATTCAAGAAGAAAACCCATGTTGCCAGCCCTACTGTGGATACGAAGAGAAATCGGGTAGGTCTGATCCGCTCATATTTCGGTTGGCATTCTGAGTGATGGCCATAGAGGTCACTCTCATAATACGAAATAACATGACTCAATCTAGCTAATTTCATTCATAGAATGATACACGAATAACGTTCATTGAAAATACTCATTACTTTTATTGACTTTCCTAATCAAAACGCGTTTGTCACGAAAACGTAGTCAGTTCCATAACCGACAAACAGCATGTGAAACCTGATTAAATGGGTAATAGAAAATGCACATACGGTAGATTTGCTTCAGTTAATTTCACTTTGTTCAGGACATGTAATGGCCATGGTTCATCGAGCATACCGAATTTCTTCAGCAGTGCGCACGTAAGCTAGGCATCTACCACTGCGCAATGTACTTTGTTTACTCCCCGCTTGAATTAGGAGGGACACATGAAGCTTTGTTGCACATCAACTACGAAGGACATTATAATCCGTGAGCACTCATCATTCACGTCAGTATGCAGCAAATAGAAATTTTCCCAATCACTAGGCATCCCAGAAGGGCCCGCAGGTATCATTTTTGTGTCGATCGAGTACGCTCATAACTCAGAGTCTGAGATAAGATTGTCCCGCCGACGACCCTGGGCCCCATTGAAGGCCTGGATGGTCAGCAATTCCACAAGCTATTCAGCCTTGGGTCTCAAAGAAGGCGAACACACGAATAAGTTCAGGTGGAAGGAGGATAAGTCAACTACAGGCTAAGCTCATAAAAAATAAGCCAAATGACTCATCACAAGGTAACAGTCGAAAATTTCTGAAAGCCATAAACATTGTCATGAAGAAAGTTGTAATATACCATATTTGAACATATAGGTTGATCACTGGTCACCTCATCGAATAACGGCTTACTTAAATTTCGATTACGCACGGTCCGTATTCAGGTGAAGTAGCTAGGTTCTGGGTTGTGCTGTACATTACGGCGAAAATATTGGGACTTGGTCGAGAGTTCGTACGAGCATTGCTGGACTAATCTTTCTCCGAATATATGGTAATAGAATATACAAAGATATTTTCGTTGATTTATCTAAATTATTTCTTGAGTATTAAGTTTTCTAGCTAGCAGTTATTCGCAAGAAACCGTAAGGTGTTCTAACGAGTCATCGATGAGAGCAAAAATTTAGGGTCTCAAACGCTCAGAACCTTAGTTTCACAACAGCCATCAGTTGAAACGAGTCAGCTAACACCACTGAGACAACCTGGATGTGTAACACCTTTCTCATAGTTCAGGTTTACCGTAGGGTGGGTTGTTGACAGACTGCCTGATAATCCAACATGTAAGGTTTATAATGTTATGCTCCTTAAATTTTACAAAACGTGCGGGGCTTTCTAGGCATGGGCTCTAGCTAGTGATTTCCAAACAAATGGTTTAGAACAGAACTACAGTTTAGTTACATGAATTTTCACTGAAGAGATCAATTTTGTCACTGCATGGGTTTACCAATTGTTTTCCACAAGTATATTATCTCTGTGTTGATGCAAGGACCTTCTAAAACAAGCTCTAATGGAAAGTAATTGGATAACACTTGTTTTTCATTTGAAACAATAAAAGCAAGTTTTGTGAATGAAGGTTTAGAGATGGTCAACTGTGAAAAGGCTCGAATAACAGACTTATGATTCACACATCAAACAGATCAGTTTGATGGATGGTACGCTGAATCCTCCACCTCTACGAAAACTCCTTACGAAAGCGAAGAACTCTCAAAAAGTTAGGGATAACTAAAAAATGTGAACAGCCATACACGAACAATGAAACTATGAGATCTTGTTTTATAACCTACATCGTTGGTACGTTTAGTACGTAGACAAATATTGATTGTATAGATCATCACAAAGAATGACCGTTACCAGACTTGCATTTCAGTATTCACTCACATTCCGTATACTCTGTTGCATGTATGGTCAACTTTTCATCAGCAGGCAAATGTGTTGTTCTTCTAAGGATCGACATGCAGAACGAAAGTTTTACACCTTCCGGCGATGTAGTATAAAGGCTTGTTATTTTTCCCCTTACTATAGTTCAACCTACTTATTTGAATACAACAGCAGAAGACATCCGAATTTCTACTGTATATCATCGCCCCTTTGAAAAAACAGTCGTGAGTTGCATTATTTTTAATCTAGCGACATATTTTGATGACCAGTCAAAGTACTATTCCATTCACCACAACCAATATAACTATGCACAAACTAACCGATCCATAACGAGTTGATGCTTTGAAGTAATCGGTCGAGTCAGTTCACTTTTCTATTTTTTCTCACTGTCTTCCAGTCGTCCGGAAGAGTGTCAAGAGGGCAACAGACTAGATACGAAGACGTTTATCCCTTGCACAGGTCGAGTTCTTCAACGGGAAATGTATGGAAAACTAAAGTAAGATGAACTGTTTTCTGGTGTGTTTCCAAATTTCAACACCATGATTATCATATATATTCTGAAACTTCAGTTGATATCATTGACTGAATCCGCCGTCCATCTCCCATGTTCGAATTGGAACCATTGAGGTCACTTTAAACAAATCTCGCGAACTTTCCATCGCTACAAAAGAATGTTATTCAATAAATGGCACTAGATTCTTTTTAGTAAAGAAAGACTGTGTTCTATGTTATGAAAAACACATCAATGTCAAATATTCAGAGAAGAAAATCAGCCGTACTAGATCAAAGTATTCTCTGTTTCTTGTCAACCTGCACAGTCACGTTCCCTCAGTCAACCAGAGGCCGTGCATTGCTTCGACTGCAACAAAAATGTGTACGCAGCAGAAAGGATAAACGCAATGAATCGGGTCTATCACCGAACTTGTTTTCGATGCTACGTGTGCAAAAACGTGCTCAAGTGAGTTCTTTGACTAATCTTGTTGAACGTTGTTGCTTGTCAGATCAGTAGTTCTCGTCGTGAGGGGATACAATTAAAGTTCTCTTAATTTAGTATTTGTTCAAGACACTTCGTCGCAGTATTTTCAGTTATTTTTAGATAGCATTTAGACGAATGTGAATAAATGCTTTCATAAACTGGCAAATGGTGAAATGAAACTAATCCGCAAAGTTTGCACGGATGAAAAACGGATGGGTGAGACAGACCGAGATGAGTGATAACGGATAGTGAAGTTGCTTAAACAGGACGCACGAAGCTGAAAATACAAACAGTCGATCCGGAGGTATTGAAGGGGTTCTTAATTAGGGATAAAAAATAAATGATAGTGTCAAAAATTAAAATAGACATCAAAATTTAAGATAGCCCATTTCCTCCAGAGAGATGGATAATCAAATTGTGAGAAATCCTTGTTTTCCATGTATGGAGAAAATCCAGTCATTCATATGCTGTAATCTGAAAATTATTGGTAGACCTGGAGCGGAAAGTGATGTATTTTAGAACCTGACTTCGATTCTTACAAATTTTCCTGAGTTGTCAGTTACCTTCACAATAGTCAGCTAAGAAGTATTTCCGCGATTAATTTCTATGAAGTGCATTTTCATGGTATATATAGTAGCCTTAGGGTGGCCCTTATCCGAACAGCACTGCGAAGACTAAATTGAAACATTTTTATATGACTTCCCACAATATTGTTCCAAAGCTCAGTTCACCACAGAAAACTATCTGACTGGACTAGCATTGTCAGTAGTGCTGAACCAACCAGCCTACACCTGAATTCTAATAGGGGTGAATAATTTTGAGTCAGTCACCCGACTACCAGGTTTTCAGCGGTGGCTTTCGTATATGCACTACCTAATATAGTGCACCCTCGTCCGCATGACGCACAGCATTCACCATAATCCACCCATTCGTTGACCAACAAAATCAACGAAACGCTAACAGAACTGGGTATTTGCATCCTCGGTGTCCGTTCCATATGAAGGCAATCATAGTCTAATCAAGAACCCTATAAAGTGATTTGCCTACCACTCTTCATTTTAATACAACGAGTCTGTGTGACGCGGTCATGTCGTTTATCGTTCCATGATTGGCCGTATTTGGTTTTCAAGCGACAAACTACCTCCTTATTCTGGGAGTAGTATGCGCATTCCCCTATAGTTTTATTTCATTTGTTATAAGAAATATTTCGCCATTTTTTTCTAGAACAGCTTTAATACTGCACCATCTTGACACACTCTACCCAAATGGCTTTAGTTATCGAAGAGCGCTCTGCTGTCTTGAGTCCAACAGAAAGTTCTACATTTGTATCGCTGCGTTACACTTTATCTATTGGTAGTGGATTGGGTAAATAGCACAATATTCGACTAACCTTTTTCATGATGTTTTCAGCGTCGGTCGATTTGGAGTATACG
Source organism: Fasciola hepatica (assembly GCA_948099385.1). Taxonomy (NCBI): domain Eukaryota; kingdom Metazoa; phylum Platyhelminthes; class Trematoda; order Plagiorchiida; family Fasciolidae; genus Fasciola; species Fasciola hepatica. The sequence continues at coordinate 493,574 of CANUEZ040000020.1, forward strand.
ATGGGAAGCCTTTGTGCGAGCCTCATCAGAAACAGCTTCAAAACATGCGGAGTGAGTTGTTTCAGTTCGGGTTCAATGATGTTTGTGAATATGTTTTTCGAATCGCGCTTTGAATGTATCAAAAATGGACAAATTGATTGAATTCAACTAAGCTTCATTAGAAAGGCTGCAAGAAAAGGGTGTCTGCTTTTGGCCGTCAATACGACAGATTTTTACTAGTTAAGCCCCTGGAGAGTTCTTTTCAATCGATCCAAGAATAAATGGTTAACTATTTTTGTATGCACCAGCGTTCTTAATCATATAAATTACTTTTTTTCTGGATCGAAGGTTTTTTAGTTTTGGCCAGAAAACAAACGAAACGTCCTAATCGTAAGGAAATAATAAGCACTGGTGAAAAATCACATGTTCGTAATCTCGATCATGAAGGAGTTCATTAAGTAAATGTTCTCTGACCAAAACATACCGTCATATTGAACAAACAGGAATAGACGAACGGGATGTCTAGATGAGTGAATGAATGAACTAATGTAACATATCTCTTCATGCAATATTAAAAAAACAGTCTAATTTCAGTTAGGAATCAAATCTGCTAGAGGCTCAAAACTAAATTCGAACCCGTTTGGTTTACACTAGATGCCTCGTCAGGTTCAAGCAGAAATAGAATTTCTTCACGTTCAATTTTTGTGCCTACCATTAAAATTTCGGTAACGGAAATTTGTTTCTCGTATTCTTTTCTACTAATAAGAAATGATCGTACTTGTTGATATCGGTGGGATGCAAAAGCAAACCTAAAGAGGATACTTGATTTAGTGCCGCTTGCGTTCTTGACGGGGAGCGATGACTGTTATTATCCAGATCAATTTGAACAATTGTCAAAACTGTCTGACCGCATGTGGAGGTTAAAAGTGACGCAATCGCTTATGCTTATCGTCGAGGAAATCTCATTTCCAAAGGTTTCCTTTTCACGAATAGTGTTTGATAACTTTGTGAGCTACTTTTTTTTTCTCGGGACGTCAAAGACTCGAGGGAACCAAAATGCTACAAACATAACTAAATTAAGTAATGAAAAAGTAGAAACACTATGAAATCTCAAAAGCGGCAGAAAAACGTATCCTTTAGAACAGCGTCTAAAATAGTTACAACAAAAGCAGTACCCATAATCAAACTGTATTCACAATCTCCGTTACTATTTACCTTTGTAAAATAATAGGCCTAAGTTCTCAAAGCCTTCGATCAGATTATGCGGACCAAGATTTCGGCAGACTTTTCCAAGAAGCCAGAATAGAAATGAAAATGGTAAGTACGCACAACGGACCCATTGTTCGATTATTTGACAAGTGCGAATGTGAACGAGAATGATATTAATTGTTTTACTGACTGAAACCGTTGGTCATTTTTTGTTTGTCGGTTGTTTCTAGGAGAAACAATAGTCATAAGTGAAAGAACGATGTTTCAGCTTACGGGGTTTGCTAGTTCGAGTGTATAACCTAGTCAAATTGTATGATGAAATACACCAAATTACAAAAGAAGATCAGAACAAATTCGTCTGATAGCACTTAGTCAGGTTCCGCTAACTTATTGTTTATCACAGCAGAAGCAAAATAATGCCAATCAACAAAGTACAATGCCTTTTGCAGGTACAGCAAACGCTACTAGCACACAGAAAGTAGTAAGAAAAATGATCAACAAATAGGCAAGCCATCGGGGAAGGCTTCCTTGGTACATCATAGATCAAAACCACTTTTCACATAAGGAAGATGTGTCTACTTTTGTCAGAAGCAGACCAAAATTTTCCCATTAGCTTTGAAATGGTACATGAGATAGTTCCGTGATTTTACTTTCTGGATAGCCCGCACATCAACCAGATGCCGAAACAAGTATTTAAACATGTGCGTTTGCATCTGATGATTTGTCAGAAACTCTGAAACACACTTGTGAAATTAATATGGTTTGTTTCGAAAGTTAGGTAACGTGCCGGCGAAACATTCCAACGATAGTAGACTTATTTTGGCTACTCAGCAGATGGTAGAGGGTTGCTTATTTGAAAGCTTCAATTTTTACTCGTGATACATTCTTACCACCATGCCCATAGCTATTGTTTGAAAAAGACTTGCCAAAAGAAAAGAGTTGCTGTTTAGGGCCATTGTGGCCGGTCAGCTAAGGTCTCTGGCTATAATGAATGATGTCGGTTTAAACGCACAATAGTCAGCCATCTCTGATCACGATCAGCAGTTCATGTCAAATGGGAAAGTAATTACCGTTATTCGATTTGGACCTAATTGGTTCTCCACCTCAAGTCCGAGTCACACGCTAACCAGTTTAAATTGATGGCGCAGATACGATAACTAGTATAACGTAGATAGGGAACAAAGCATGAATACAGTGTTAAACGAGTCGTGACAACTAAATCGATCAAAATTAACTTCATCGTGGGAAGTGCATGGCTTGTGAAGCCCATACATGAAATTTTTCGCCAAACGAGACGCGTGTAATACAAATACTTATCGCCAAAAACGAAACATTATATTACCATGATTCTTGTTGTTTGTCATTGACAATCATTTGGGTCCATCTTTCTATGAATTACCGATCATGGACCATAAAATTATCCGGAGCACTTGTCCACTTTTATCTAAAATTGGGTTGTATTGGGAACGGAGTCAGCTCGTTTTTGAATCTCTCAAGTAGGGGAGTGCAGACGGTGTCCGGGTGCATGTGAGTACACCATTTCTTGTTCCGCTGACTATGTAAACATCCTTCAGCGATGATCGGCACTAATGTCTCACTGTTGGCTATCTATCTGTTTACGCCCCGTCCCAAAAGAGTAACTTTTGATAGTCACCACAAACTTTCAGTCACAACAAAATAATTTTTCTGGGTACTAACTGAATATACAATGAAAAATCTGCTTGAATTTTTCGCATCAGTTGTTTATGCCTTAATAATGCGCGAAATGACCAAGTAGAAAAGGTATTGCAATTTCACTAGTACCAGTTAAAACAAAAGATCCATAACTTGGTGTTAAAATGAAAATATATAGTTTTATAATAAAATCAGAATGATATACGTGATACAAAGTGGAAAGCCGTACACTGTAAAATGCAAGGTAATCAGAAAATGTTTCCATATTAGGACTAAGCTATCACTGTCTAAACCAGTCTATTATTTATATTATTACTGGAATTGGCATTATTAGCACTAGTACGTGTTATACTGTTTATACTAAAATCACCCATTGTCAGCAGTTATTCCAGCAATGAATATTGTTGAGAACTTTTTCGGTTGTGTAAATTTTCTACGGTAAGAAATAAATACATTGAATTAACCGAAATTCAGCTCCAATGCTAATTCAGTCTGCGTGGGCTTCGGCTGCCAAGGTTATCAATAAGCTTTCCAATATGTATAGCGAAGGTTTCATCCATTCAAACATTACAAGATAAACCAGAACCGTATACAGCTCCCAAGGGGGACTCTTTTTACACAATAAAGCAGCAACTGACGCCCTAACAAACCTCTTCGAAGAACGCACCAACAACTGTCATTTAGGCAAGTGGGGTTGGGGAAAAAGAACGAAATTTGCAAAACCTACTTCGTGATCAAGTAGCTACTTTTGCGTACTGAATTTCTTTTGCCTTTGTCTGCCTGATGGATCGACTTCAATGCAATTCGTAAAAACTGCTTATCAGGTTTGCATAGCAAAGACTGATCGAGATAGAAATGGCATTGAAAAAACATTTGCGAACACTGAATCCGATCATAGTTTTACGGGACTAATCACATGTGAGGCTGGAAATTCAAGATTATACAGTTTTGATTCAGCTGATTAGGGGAATCTTGATGTTAACCCCTAAAGTACGAAAATATCAGCCATTATCATTATCTTCGTATTAATTACTGCGTCTACGATAATTTTGGCTTTCAAAGAAAAAAAAACTACCTGTCTACATGGCACTTTGGTTCGAATACTTAATCAATAACAGAATTGTCATAACGGTCAAATACTATCAGGTCCGTTTACTAAATTTTCCGTTGTATGTTCCGATTTTTTTCCTTTTAGCCACCGACAATACCAGCTGCACAAAGCGTACAGGAACACGACCACATATCGATGCCATCTACGCAATATGAATTTGTACGAACTTCTCATTTTCACGATGTTTTTGTGACAGCACCAATATTTCACGTTGGTTTGCAGCTTTATCTGGAAGAAACACACGATCCGGTCGTATTACTGAGCAGATTTGTAGAAACTGTATTTCCCACAGAAATAGGTCTCTGGATTATCGTTCATGCTTAAAATGACCCAGATAAACGTGAACAAAATCTTCCATCGTACTGTGTTGCAGCTTGTGTTTTGATGAAGAGATATTGCCAGGAATTTTACCGCAATGATTAACCGTGATAGCCAGTGAAAATTCGATAGCGTTTAAGTGCATCAGACTCATTTAGCCCCCGCGTAGTTACCAGTGTTATATCAAAAAGGCTGTTCTCCCCACACAATCAAGTGAACATTTTGTGTATGTCTGAAGGAGCATTCATGAGGAGGATCAATAAAAATAATTCCAAGCAACTATTCATATTAGATCCACATAATTGAATTACATATTTTTCTCCTACAGCAACACAGGATCCCGAAGCCGGAAGCAAGAAGGAACGTCGAGCATGCCTTTGATAATCCAAAAAGAACAGTAAGATACCGTCTAATTGTAAACTAGTGATTGATCCCTCGTCCTTGAACGTATTTTGCATTCGTATTTGCACGTTAGTCAGAATTTTCATCACCGGACTACATACGTTATGTCCACACTTGACTTCGACACTTTGCCATTATATTGAACCACGAGATGAATAAGTATGCGCTGGGAAAATACATCACGTGTATTGCCGCTTACATTGTCATGAGTGTGTCAATACGAGGTTTGCGTCCGTTACCCAGCGTTAAATGACACCAACTCAACCGAAATTGGTCAAATGAAAAGCGACAGTAAATAGAACTTCCTACAAATCACGTTGATGACTGCCTAGGAAATTTCCGCTGAAAATAAATGAGGTCTTTTTGAATCCCGAGAAATTATTCCAGAGTTTGTAACCGAGGCCGAAGTTCACCTAAAATTGAACAAATCTAGAATCGCCATCTTTAGCGAAGTTAGCTAAATCGCAAAATATCTGCACAAACATCATGCAGATAGTCTCTTCTTCACTGGCTTACCAAAATGCGTCTAGGTCCATCCGGTGGTACGAATAACAAGGTGAAAAACAGTTAACATGATTTCACTTTTTGGCAAATTTCACAGAAAAATAAGCAGCCACAATGTGCCACACCTTCGTTTTCTTCGTCACATCTTTTTGCAGCCAGTGCAGCTGATGGTCGCCAAAGGAGCGATGGGTGAAACCAAGTCCACACTGTACAACAGCATGGTAAGTAAAATTTATTGGGCTCACCTATCCATCCGGACATTTTACTCTTTGGTGAGCCTGAAAGCGAAAATCAAGCGCATTAAGCAGGACCTTCTTTTGTAGAAAACTCTTTTTTGAGCAGGCTTGGTGAGAAGTGTATTTTATAAGTTTATTCAGACTATTGGAAGAATGTATATCGCACTTATGGCTAAACACATAGTGAATCCGTGATAAAGACGTTTTAGGAAAGAAATCGGTGGGTAACGGCTGTGACAAGTTTAGTTCTGAGAGCTCCCCAGCCGTAGTCCTCTGTTTTATTTCTCCCAGTATTCTACTTTCACATTTTGTCGGTGTTTTGCTCTTTGTTCCTCAGGACAGCGGAACCAATCACTCGATAGATGTGGCTCAAACCCCTGGTAACTACACGTCAATTCACGCAGACGACGGTCATCACAAACTAAAGTTTCATGTGAGTGAACTTTCCACCCTATTGGCATTTTCCACACAGAGGCATTGATTACCCCTCCCATCAAAAGTTAGCTGAAAATCTCCCGTAAAAGTAGAGGGGTTTTTGTTATTATTGCTGGAGATATGACAGTGATTTTCAAAGCATTATTACGAGTACAGAACCTATGAAGTAAAGCATCGCTTCACGCAGATAGACCTAGCGGTTGCCAACTATTTAGGCTATGGAGTGTTATTCACCAGCTCTTACTATCTACGAATTGCACTGACGAGTATTTCACTCATTCGACTGGGATGGACAATTTTCATTTATTTAACTCTTATAATGGGATTTATTATGCTTTTTTGAATGTTTAGGATGTAAATAAGTTTAAGAAAAGGATTGTCTTCAGAAATTCGTGAAGGCAGTTTTGCAATTCTCATCATCGTAGTTAGTTTTGTACGACCTATTGGTCTGCTGCAGCGGTCAGAACGAATATGAGCAGTTTTTTCTACTTTAGTTCATTTCGAGCGACCACCTATTAGGTACCGAATGTGGCGGTTTGTATTCCTATCTCTCAGTGGAGTCAATCAATCAAAAATAAAAAACCAAGAGCATAGCGAAGTGGGAAGGGAACTACGAATATCAATATCCTTTTGATGAGGATGGTGTGTGACTTCGGTCAGGACATCTAATCATACTCTCGAATGTATCCAGCTACTGACAGGTTGGACATCTTGAATCCTTAACAGGAAGCCTAACACGTCCCACCTAACAAGTGGAACTCTAGAATTTCCGTACCTTTCCTCCGTGTCCTAATCTGTTGGTCCTTGCTCATCGCCCAATCAATAACTGCCTCAGTAAACACTTCGGGCAGAAGAATCCCACCTGAGGACATGTGCATCGTAGGTAACAACTATTTTTATCTAGTGAGCTTTAGTGTTCAATTCAGTGGTTTGCTACCCCAAGCATTTCATCAGCATTACTCACACGGTATTCCTGCCTGACCCAAGTAATGCTACGTAAACACCGGTGTTCGAATTCCGACATTCTTCGTGTATTTTCCAACCATGGTGGTCATATTCCTGACCACTACAGAAAACAAACTAGTCTAACAGCTGCAGCGTGCATTCGACTCTTGAGCATGCAAACCATTGGCGCTAATTCTCTCATATGCTTGGACATTTTGCTCCGAACTCCATGCAGAGGAGTTCATTGAAGTCAGTAAAATATAAGCACTAACAAATTACCCGTTGTTGTTCAGTCACTATAGCTCAATATTTACCAAAATCTCCGTCCAAAAATGATATCCTCTGGCCACGAACCAGCACTCCGTAACTAGATAAGACAAACCAATATTCGTGTCACTTCTGTTGCTGATCCTAATTACTGTGAACGAAATTTATTTCCAAAGATTCGGGAAAGAGCACAAATGTGAAAAGTAGAAATTTTCTTACTTGTCAAAACTAACTGAAGTAGTGGTTCAAGGATGCAAGATGACAGGTTGAAATTAATAATTGATATATTAACCGAAGCAACTACTCTGCGACACCCTAGGAAATTTTTTCGAATTTTTCTGACCCAGCCCCGACAAAGCCTTAGAATGCGTGCCATGAACTAATCGGAGACAATGAAACAAACCGTCTACCACGGGATTTTAAATTCCGATGGACCACCTTGTTTGGTGTGATATTTTCAGCATCTAGGAGCAGTGTAATGAAATTCTCATCAGGTTCACTCGAACACCGGATTTTCAGAACGCGCATTTGGTGTACAGTATAACCGTTTGGGATCAATCTAGTCTATTGTCCGCTCTTCCGTGTTGCGTTCAGTCCCAGTGATGTTGGGATCGGCTAGTTGTATTTTATCGTAGATATTACGTAAAATGAAAAAACAGTAGAACTATACGTAACAGTCACATCATTCGTAAGATAACTAGTCCGAATTGTCCCAAAAATTCTAAATAAAATTTGTTCAGTCTTCAAACACTTAGATATCAAAATGGTGCCAGGTTGAAGTGCTGTAACAAACTAAAAGCTTATTAATGAAACCAGTGGCAAAAATAGGGCATGAAAAATGTTTCCTTTCTAAAAATGGATTTCAGAACCGATCGGATTACACGGTGTCGGACAATTTCTGTTTTGCTTGTGGCAAAAAGGTTTATGTGGCTGAACGTCTGCTCATGCTGGACCGACTTTATCATCGAAACTGTTTCCGATGCGCGGCGTGCAACAACGTGTTGAAGTAAGCAAAAAAACGGGCTCACCACCGATTGATAACCTCTGTCAACCCCAGTCTACAATCACGATCCACCAGCAGTTTGCAGCCCCCTTTCGTAGGTTTGCACGAGTTTGACGAATTTAAACGTTTGCATCATGTCCAATTATCTTTTATTTATCCGCCAGAATTCAGGACTTTCTTTTTATATTGTTTTACCAGGGTAAGGGACATACTGTGTCCAGAGATCATAAGCCACACAAAAAGCATTCTCATTCTTCATCACATCACATCACTTCACTAAAATCGTTCACGAAAGGGGATGACACCCAACGACGGGTTGCATAGGAATATCAGAACCCACATGACTGGTAATCAGCTGATCACATATATGCAATATTGATCAGCTATCAACGGAAGTCCATATTTTTCAATCATCTTATTTCAGTGTTGGGCGATACTCGGTGCACGATGACCAACCGTACTGTATTCCACATCACAAGCAGTTGCTATATCTAAGCAGTGAGTTAATGGGAAATAAATGAATTATCCGCTTCCCGTGAAGAAGTCAGTGGAGTGCTTTTTCACTCAAATCCTTTGTCTTTTTTGATCCAATATTATGTACTTCTAAAAAATGCTGATCATTCTTGAAAAAAAGAATAAAGCTCCGCCCCTTCCGCTCTCCTCACAGATTCAAGTCTTCGTGGTCTGAAGGGCGGATTATCGTTGGATGAGCTTAACACAGAGTATGCGGAAACAACGACTTCGATGGAAGTGGTACGTTAAAGTCATTCTTTGGATCTAATTTCGTCATCGTAAATGTCCGTGGGAAAAGATTTTTGCAATGGCCACTTTATCGGGCCTTCTCTATTCATAAAGTTACATAGTTCTAAAGATAGAACCAAAATTCCAGTTGTTTAAAAAGATATACATTCTGCGGGAGTTTGATAACAAATAGCGAAGAAGGGTCACGGATGTGGTTTACTTTTGAGTGGTTCTTCACAATTCGATGAGAATCCTGCTTAGTTCATCCGTGATAAAAGGTCTACCTACCTGTTATTATTCTTCATTATAGATGACGAAAAGAATGGCCACATCAATGAAAGCAAATCCCGAGACACGAGCTGCAATCCCTTTTTATCATAGCAACACGATCTCAGGAACGGTAAGTTGACTCGAATTTGCAACTGAATTATCACCTCAACTGGATAATAATCGAGTCTATCTTCGTTGTTTGTGATTTTGTGTTGGTTACAACAAGCTGGTGAAACTCATAGAGTACCCATTCGCATGTTGCACCGAGCTATGTCTCAACTAAAGGTTAGACCGGAAATAGCCCCAGGTGAGAGTGGATCTATCACGTCGGTGATATCTCATCTTAGCCGTGGTGTTCATGGAGTTATTGCACCCTTCATCACATTCTCTTCTCACATTTAAATTCTACTCAGAAATGGCCCATGAAGCAAGCCTAAAGTATGTAGAGGTGCACACGATTTTGACGAATTGACACTAAGTTTCCAGATGTCGATCTACAAAAGCAGGATAACTGATTTAATTTACTGGAAGGAATACTATTTACATATATCTCCTCCTACAGCAGCTTCAAATTTATAATCATGCTTTGCTCCAAGCAGCTCTGTTACTTTAATAATTGGAAGTAACGTCACCAAAAAAACTAGACAGCGGCTTGATTTTGACTCTAACGCCAGGGAAGTTGCTATCTGAAGAGGGACCACTGTAACAGTCGGCTTGGCGCCTGGATGACTGGAGGGCTTGGGCTTGTATTTAGCGTGCCCACTTCAGGTACGAAGAGGTAAAGATCTATCGCCTCTGTGACAGAGAGTTTGTAGACAATGTTTGACATTATTCGATTACCATTTCGAGAGGATACCATCACCACCATCTGATATCCGATAATAGCGCCTCTTTGTTGGAACTAACGTGGACAATGTTGTCTTTGGTCAAAGCTGATCGTGCTTCGTACATACACAAATGAATAAATAATCACTAAGATGGACAGATCAGCACGTATCCTTAATGAAGTTTTGCACTCTTGGAGACCTTTTGCAACCATAAAATGCGCAAATCGAGTTTGATATTCCTCCATCAGCACTTGGTAGGCACCGGCTGAGGACGTCTCTCCTTCGAAAAGCTTGGAGAAAAAACTTCTTTCCGGGTAAATCACCGGCGGAATCACAACCTGGTCTATCCTCAGAGTCTCGTTCCATGAAGTGTTCAACGCATTTGCTTAGCAGCCGATCGATTTTAATTTTGAACAGATCGTCTTTCCATACCTTAATTTTGCACATACTTCTTACTCGTGAAACTGAGTAGTACCCGAACTTTCTTTTTTATTGGAATGTTACACACCTACGAAAACCAGCGTGCATTATTTCTAAAGCTATTTTTAAGTCTCCCATAAATGTAAAATTCGGTTATTTATCCACGTTTTTGTCCCAAAATCTGGCTGGACATTCCCTGAGAAGAACAGTGAGAGAAAGATCACCTGAAATTATGGAGAAAACATAAGTGAAAGAAATCAAGTGTTATTCCTGACTCAGAATGATGATTTTGATAACCTTTTTATCACTGAAGGCAGCTTTTAGAATGCTAGTAACTTCCTTCCAGTCGATGTCTTTAGCTATACACCGATAATTTCATCTAAATTGATGATGAAACTCGTGCCTCCTCGGCAAAGCGAAGAAGAGCTGATAAAAAGATAAGTCTAAAAGACGAATGATTACCAATGGCAACATCATCTCTTAACCCCTCCCCCGAACTAAAAAGGTGCATAAGTTTATACTCATCTCCTGACATGGTATAATTGGTTTCCTAATGACAGACCTGAATCTTTTTCGGTCATATTCGAACATAATATCCACATTTATCTTATTCTGTGATAACATTTGGCCTTCTGATACTCTTGGTAAAGGATTCGGTAATTCGTGTTTGAAGGCTTCAGCTGCACGAGTTTGGTTACACGTGACCTCAGTAGTTTGATATACCTCTGTCCATAGAAGCACATTTCTCTTTGATAAAGTAGGTTGCCTTCGGTGCATAACGAAATTCGCGCAAAGCGTGCACAGAATAAATTCACTGCTTTTATTTTTGCTTCTGGTCGCATCGTTTGACGGGTCAGAAAATTGAACACGTTTTATTCCGCTTTTACATTTCTCGATTGATTTCGGTTTTCTGATCTAAGGGAAACTCATATGTGCCGGAGACATCCGCAGGAGCACTGCAACAAAAGATTGAACCGGTCCAAGCCCCAGCAGTCCGGGGATACCAGAATCCGTTGGCTGTTTTAACCAAGGTAAACTATGGTGTGATGTTGCAGCTCTTTATGAGACTAATTCAAATGATGATGATGATGACAGCAGTTCTCATCTCTACCGTGATCATGACAATGTATGTGAAGACTTAGGTGTGTTGCTGTAGCAGTTCTCGTGATATTTTGCGGACACGCCCACATACTTGCGAGTGGTATTCGTTTCCAAAGTATTCGGTCCACATGGTCCACTTGCATTGATGTATTACCCACATTCACCCCATCGTCCTCAGACCATTATCGATCTGATTCCTCCAGTGAAGTCAGTAGACCCGGTCAACGTGAGCCGACCAAATCAGCCTTTGCTTGTGCACATAAATTCACCATTTGTTTAACTTATTGAATATATTCAGTGCTAACCAAGCAGAAGTGCATAATATACATACTTTATAAATACAGTATATACTATAGCGTAGTTACGCAAAGATAATAGTAACTCACTTAGGCAACTTGTCAGTACAATGTATTGTTTAGATGAATAATTTCAAAGAAGTATGATATTCAGATAAATATATTTGTTCTTGTTAATAATTTCGCCTTTTGTTACGTTCTTTTGGTCGATCTGTAAGCCTTCTGTCTCTAGCCAAATAACCAGAACATCGAAGACGGTAAAAAAAGACAGATCACTTTGTTCTTGCTATGAAGCGCAAAACAGTTGAAGCAACGAAATCTAACCAAAAAAATTATAACTACAGAATTGAACAGACGAAATATTGCTATATTTATTCATAGTAAACCAAATCTGTGTTAAGGAATATGGTGCATCTCTATCAACAACCTCGGCTATCAACAGACCGGCAGCTTTACTAATCGGCATGTACACCTTTGTTGATCATTTGGATTAAAACACGTTCTTGTTTGTAAATATCTTACAATCCCTTTTGAGTAGTGTTTGAGAATGATGCTACTTTGCTTGGCTAACTGTCCTTTGAAGGAAACTCGAGTCTGGTGCTTCCGAGCGTATCGTTGATCGGATGATTTGAGGTTTGTGCGTAAAAATGTGGAGTCCAAAGGACAATAAGCCAGGCTAATTGTCACCAGTCCCAAGCACTACTCGCAAGTAGTTGTGGGCATATAAATATCAAACGCGAACCAAATTTTAACGTGGGTACAATGACCGATCCTGGCGAGATCTGACTTGGTGGACGCCATTCGCTTAGAGTAAGCGGACCAGTGACCGTCTGTCCACTCGAGGTTGTCGTGCATTGCTGGCTGTCGTAGAGGTAGAATTCTGAACAAACTTAACTCGGTGATTGGGATTAGCCTGGACGGGAGAGGAGTTGCGCAGTGGCAACACACACGCCTTTGAGGTGAAAGGACCCGGGGTCAAAACCGCGGATGCGATGGAGGCTACGCACCACAAGTGCGTTTTAACACAAGTGAATCTCGAGTCTGGTGCTTCCGAGTGCAGGGTTGATTGGATGATTTGGGATTTGTGAGGGAAAGGTTGAGTCCAAAAGACAGTCAGCCGAGTAGAAAGTTTTATGTTGTCTTCGAACTGGACTATGCGTACATGTGACGCACTTCAATACTGTTCAGACAAAACCGACTGTAAAATCCACCATCCGTTCCCAGGAGTATATTCAATGCAATAATGGTTTGCTGCAGATGCTAAAACCATATAATCAAGTGGATTGGTAACCACTTAGATGTGGTTAAACTGGAAGGAAAACATTCTTCACATTTCCTTCATGTAGCACTTTTTGGAACTTAGATTTCACAAGAACTGCAAGATTTCTTGACACATTACCCAGTTCTACAAGCTCTGGATAACGAAACAATAAAATTTCGTAACACTTCCTACCCACAAGGAATAATAAACTGATATTTTTCAGCTGATCTGTTCAGGAAACGATGTAGAACTGACCCATATTCTGGCTTCTTTCCGTACAAATAAATCAGTGGACTAAGGCCTTTTTGTCTATCATCTAACCGCCAGTCCCTTCGTGAACAAGAAGCCGACCACCGTTTTTGCGCACGATGTCTGCTAGAAATTGGTCTAGACGATCGTATCCTACTGACTGATCGGGCTGTTCACGCCAGATGTGCCGAATGTCGTGTGTGCCATCTCAATCTGAAGTAAGTCGGTTTGATCTGCTGATAGTAGCCCACATATAAGACGACCCGTAAAACTCAGAGCAGTATAAATATACTTTGTTTTTGGGGAACTATTTCCGCTCACTTCATGGTCTTATTATTACTACAGTAGTTTCCTGAATATGTCAACAAAGGTGTAGACTATTTTGATTCGATCAACTTCCGGATTGTTCAAATAGATCGAAAATAGCCACTGAAAATTTGAAAATCGTGTTTAATATATTCCATTTAAAAGATGCGGTCCGATATGTAATCGTGTATTTTTGAAACTGCCCTCATGATTGGTAAAAATCTTCTGTAGCTAAAAAAAAGAAGGTAGTAAGCAGAAATATGTCACACATCCGGTAACCGAAATGGTGACTAGTCAAGTAGTTTGTAACTGCTGTTTTGGTACGATGATGACCAGACGGGGTCAGACGTTTTTGTTGAAAAACGCGTCACCGATTTGCGTGTAAAATACACCAGTGGTATTTGAAGAACAAATGAGCACTTAGAATCTGCAGTTAATCATTGTGGACTGGCTTACCTGCGAATTCTCTGTAAACGAGAGCTCTGAGACGAAAACATGCTTGGTGAAGTCGGTGAATGAAAAAGAGTTTATATAGAGTGTGGAAGAATAAAAATCCCAGACTTACACCTGTTGTCTAGCAATTTATTTCTCTCAAACCCCTACGGTATTTTAGTGAAAATAAACACCAGCGGCAGGGAAAAGCAACCGGCCAGAAAGCATCATCCTAAATGTACGACACCCTTCTAGGACATGCAATTTTTTCTGCTTGTGATAGGAAATTAAATGAGGGGAGGTCAAAAATAAATAAATGAAAAGAACTCACGAAATGCCAGTAACTATGATATCAACTAATCGGAGATCACAGTTGCCACTTGCTGAAATCCTTTTTGGTTTGTGAAAAAGAATTTGTTTAAACTTTGTTTCCATAACCCCTTCTTTGATGAAAACGAAGGTGGTATAGTGCAAGACCCCTGAATCTGCACCACTAATTGATTTTAAAGTGAATGGTTACTACATGCTGGTGAATATATATATATATATATATATATATATATATATATATATATATTCATTTGTAAGCTTTCACGAATTTGTCGGTGAAACTGACCCCCGAAATGTGATTTCCTTTTCTCTTAGCTCGCTTAATTGTAAAGAACTGAACGGTCAACTGTTTTGCGATGTGCACTACTCCCAAGAAGGTGAGTGTTTCTGTAATTTGCCGAGTGTTCTCTTCATCCATATCGGGATAAAACTTGAGTAGTGACCAGTCTTTGCTACCCCTCTGACTCCTGTGATCCGATTCTCTCAGTTGCTCTGCTTAAACAACCCAGGAGAAACAGTTCCGTCTCCGCCAAAGGAATACAAAGATCCGTGAGTGCTTTATCCCGTATTTCTCAGCATGTTTAACTGTTTGGTTGGTTGTGTCAATTTTGACACTTTGCTTTCAACAAGGCAGATCAACAGATCGAACAAAAGCCACCACTTGTGCGGTTTTTGTGTACTTTTAACCACGATGTACGACGTGGTACTCGGAAAACCTTTCGGAGTCAAGTTTATTTCGGAACTAATCGAGAAAGGTGCTCCAAGTGATATGTGTGCTTTTGCATTTTGGTAACAGTGTTATCTGAAAAGATGATGATCATTCAGCGATTTCGTTACTCCGGGTAATCTTTCATAACACCGGTTTGCAGTAGACTGGTCCTGGCATATTATTCTAGATTCATTAGGTTTCAAACGGTGAGCACGTATGTATAAGCATGTGCATGTGCCTCTATAGTGGATGATTGTGTTAGAACCGGAATTCTCTAATGTGGATTCCGTACATACACGGAGCGCTCATATGCCAAATCTTTGGCACTTGGCAACTATCCTAAAAGACCCAAGTAGAATTTCTGGGTAGGCGGACAGCTTTAAAATCACTGATGAATAAATGTTCCTAAAATTGCAATAACTCGTCCAGCTCAAATGGCCCCACCGTTACCTTTGGAACGCAGATTTGACCTCCACACTCAAAGCACACTCATACATATACGTAAATACGCTCCATTTGATAACAGGAGGTTGTCGATTATCACACTAGGATTATCTGATTGTAAACCGGTCTTGAGAAGAGCTACCCGGAGTAACCGGAACGTCAAATGTGTACCAAAACTTCCGACAGCACTGTGATTCTGGACGTAAAACGCTCACATAATCTTGGAAAATGTTGGAAAGAATGCAACAAACCCGGTTTTTTCTTCGAGGAGATGTATTATTTGACGGACAATGTTAGATCAACCTTGAAAGCTGCAACTGCTCACCAGTGCGCTCTATCTCCACGACTCTTCTGCAATGCACAGTATTCGGTCTTCTGGTTTTATTCGAGATATTTAAATGTTTAGGTTTTGACTACTGAAAACGTTTTTAATAGTAACGCGTCAAATAGAAGCAGCAAATCAACTGCTCTTTGAATAATGAGCTCCTAAGAATAATATTTAGCTGTGGAATCGATAAATTACCGTATCAATATCTCTTCAATCCTATGAGAGTTCATAGTTCTGTTGTAGATAATCCACTACGCAGTCATTGCTAAGAGTCCCTGAAGAAACATTCCACTGCGTAGTAGTACGTTATTTCCTCCATACATTAACTGCATTGATGCATTCGCTTGGTAACGATAAGATTGAGGTGACAGTTACCAACTGTTCAACCTACTTTTTATCGGTTTTAGAAGTCGCAAACTTGGTAAACCAACTGAATCTCAGAGACAACAATTCAAGATATGAATGAACATTTGCTTCAATTTGAATTCCAAATTAACCCCTTCTCCATGCTGTACACTGGGAGTCTTAAAATCTAGTTTTCCTGCGAAAAGTGGGCAACCAGAGTGTTAACTAACCTACGGATGGCTGAGGGTCACTCGCTAGGAGTTATGGCTGAAATCCGACTATGTTAGGTACACTAATACGGCCTTCAGCGATAACAAGACTAATAATCGGAGTAGATAAGGCCATGGTCTTTAAGGGTTTTGGTGTTTGCAATTCCATTTTTGATTATATGAACTCGGTTTTTACGAGAAATCAGAGAGGCTGGAGCAAGATTGCGCACTAGGTCTATCAGCCTTTTCCTGTATTCCAAAAGTCATTTTGTATTTCAGCAATCAACGCCAGAATCACGGAAAACAATTAACATTGATTCTCCTCAAACAAAAGAACCCAAGCCTGGAATGCCAGTGGTAGGTCGGAAATGACAATTTTACTCGTTCAATTATCTTCTCAAATCACATCGACAGCTAAGACCATAAAACCTTTCGTGAAAATTTGCACTTGCCATAGGAATCCAAATACTTAAGAAAGCTCCGGTAAATAATGAATGCCAGTTAAGGCCGAAACTACGAACGGTGAGTTCATTGTTCTACCCAGAGATTCAGTCTAAGGGTTAGAGAGAAGCTATCAATAAAACAGTCGGTATCCTCAGACGGAAACTTAGTGAAGCTGTTTCATATATGACGGCATTTAAGTTCGAGTGATTGTACGGTCGGAAATGACAACACGAAACTAGGGAGTTGGTCATTGGTTTGCTGGTGGACATGGTTGTGAATGTAAACCTTTTCAATTACTCTTTACTTGGAACTCCTATACTCCGGAGGCTGAACAGCTTCTAGCATTGTGACTGCTGACACCGCTCATGTAGAATGCCAGGGTTCGACTATAAGCTTAAAAAACGAATTCTCATGTTGGTAAGCCATCGTACGCCTTGCCGTCATGGCTGAATTACTCGGGCTTTGTATCGTTAATCAGCACAACAATCTGCCTACTGAACAAAAAAATCAATCACTAGGCACGAATCATTTTCTGTTGAATTGCTGGTCTACTTATTCTTCCACACGGAATAAAACTTGAGATCCAGACTCTCTAGGACAAATAATTTTTCCCGTAGTTTGCAACTCCGCTACGTTTCTCATTGCTTTGACTCGGCAAAAATTTCATTTGACTCCAAAACCTACTGACAGTGAAGTTCAGTAAAACCCCGTTGTTTAAATGAATAAAAGGAGACATTGGTAATAAAATTTGATTAGGTAAAACAAACTAAGGAAATCAATTCTGAGTGACCAAAACAAAATTGCTTGCATTTTGCCATGAAACCTGCTGATATATGCAGTCCTAAACACAACGTACCCATTCATATGCTTTTGATACGAACTCAATCAACTAGAGGTGGTAGTCCATCATCATTTATAAACGACGAAGAAATTTGAGTGCAAATTATTCACACCATTTGTAGACCATCCCCCCATAGTTTTGAGCTCCACTTACCACCACTGGGAATCCGGTCGGAATTAAAGTGGAGCTTAGTCAAGGCTTTTGTGGTTATTATACACTTTTGGAGCCCTAGCGTTCATCCCAATTACGGTGAGAATCTCTTGATTTTACTTTTTTACTAAGGGACAAATATCCAAGGCATTCAAAGCAAATTTAAATCACCCGGTGAACAATTTCTTTTATTGAATGTTGTTCCGTAAACATTGTAGGAAATTAGAGTGTCGGAATCTCGATTAATGGCGGCCCAGCAAGTTGTAATTAGGCTTCACCATAAACTGCTGTGTTCCAAAAATATGATTAGGTTGCTCCAATTACTTGAGCCAAGCACGATCACTTGATTAAAAAGGGATTACCTAATTTGAATCGGTCAAACTTGGTTGAAGTATTTTACGCCCTCCCCCCTACACCGAGTTCACAGCACTTGATTTGTTTTCTTCTAAATCCACACGACGATATTCTCACTGTTCCTCAACCTCTAGCTGGTTATCATCCATCTATCTAGCACCTTACGGCCAACAGTAATACCTCCTATATTTCTCAAAAACCAGTTTATGATTTCCATTTTCTAAACTCAACTGATGACAAAAATCTCATGATTGCACACGGTAACAAATTCCATACTTTCAGACATACAAAGTAAGCCGTGAAATGAACTCCTGATAAAAGTCACTTTTCTGTGTGTGCTTGTGTTTTCGGTCCAAACAGAGGTTCAGTATGAAATCAGAAATCCTTAGATGTACAAAACCAGTGATCCCAACTCCGTATAATCTAACTCGCGATGATTTTCTTTCGGTTCGACGTATTAAGTTTCCCCAAAGAAAATTAATAAATCTGTATCATGAGGTTTCACTAATGACAGTGGCTTTGCTTTTAATTTTTTTCTAGTTTGGTACCCTGGTTTCAAGTAGCACCATCGATACGCTGCGGCAAATTGTTCCTAATGGTGCTGCTCAAAATGCACTTCAAAAAATACGAGTATGTTTTCTTTCGTACGGAGATTCCACACTTGCTTTACTTTCGCGTAGCAATTTATCTGTCTTGTATATTAGATGTGAACATGCACAGCACCGACTGACAATGCATAGCATTTACTGCAGTCTGAAAGTTTGCAGTACACGACATAAACAATGCGCAAAAGAACGAAATACTGAAGTTAGGGGAACAATGAGAAAATAATCCATCCGGAGGGAAAACAATGTTCTGAGAGAAACGGATACACTTGTTGACTGAAAGTAATCTAGGGACCAACCATGTTCACAAAATATTTGCAGACCAAGTCTTACTGTTTCGCGAATTTCTCCAGCTAGTATTATTCTACGGCGAGCTGTAATGGGATTGATTTCTGATGTCTTGGTCAACGGCTTCTGAAATTTAGGAGATCGTAGTTCTGATCCTCTTTCGTGTGGAAAGTTTCGAAAACCAGACTGACCATTAAGTCTGATTGGTTCGGTCTGTGGATTTGACGACTAACGCATCCATGAGAACCGCGATCACGTGAGTCACATGTACTGAATCACGCGATGCACCTTAATCGTCTAGCCAATCCCGGTGACCTTCATTCACGTTGACTGCACCTAAACACCTTACAGAACTCTCCGAACGTCGTCTGCGCAATACCACACAGTTTTAAACTAACAGATTTCGTGATAGGTGATATATCTGCTTTCTACCAAATGGGATTCAATCTGCGTGAAACCACCAGGCAACGTAAGAGATAAAAAAGGGTCGTGCTACCGTATCTAGAATGTTACGAGCAATGTGCGTCTAGAAGGCTGAGGAGTCATCACAAACATTAACGAAATCCGACGAATGCGGACTAATTCGTCCAGCTTCCAACAACGTGCTCCATTTTGATGTTCAAAACCCTGATGGAAGTGAGTGTTTCGAAAAGAACGTTACAGAGAACTCTCAAAGCTGTGCCTTGCGTGAAATGTAAGGAAAACATTATATATATATATATATATATATATATATATATGTATATATATATATATATGTATATATATATATCACACCTCGGGACTGAAACACAGGTGGTGTGGACAAAGAAGTACCACAGTGTCTACTTCGGTGACGAAGCAAATAATTTGGATGAACCGGATGCTTAGAATTATTTCTGGCATGATATCATTACAGAAGGAAGAATTTTCAGTCGAAGAAACAACGGTAGGATCTCAGTGTTGGTTAGCCCGGCCTTTTCAGTCAGTTGCAAAACTGAACCAGTCATACTTGAAGATGTACCAGATTCCTTTGCACTTATTCTTTCTTCATTATACATAACGTGATTCACAGTAAAAGGGGTAAACCCCACAGTCAAAAGATGCTGTAGGATGGCTATGAGAAACATTCGAGTAAGATTCCGTTTGTTGACCATACTTTTGAAAAAGTAAGGTTGTAGGTGGTTGGAAATACGGAAAAGGGAAGAGAGCTCCAAAGCTTTGCAGTTCGGGGAATGAAGGAAGAATAAAATAAAGAGGTATGACATCTAGGGACAGAAACCTGATAAGGAGGACTGGCCGCCTGCTTACAAGATGAACGAGAGAAAGTCATGGGAAGGGGAATTGTCGAAGCGAGTTCGGATGAACAAAAACCAAAATAATAATTTGAGAGAAGGGATAGTGAAGCAACTTCTCGGCGGTTGGCATGTGGCTGCAGAGTGGAGGCAGGGGAGAGAACACTGAATAATCGCACAGCCTTTCTTTGAACCCGATCAAGAAGAGAAAGCGCGGTAGACAAACTTTCTCCCCATATATGAAAGCATTACTCAAGAGTTGGGCGGATTTGAACTGTGTACAAAAGAAGGTGAATGGGTGCAAAAAAACTTCTGACACGAAATGTAAAACCAACTTTGCGCGCAGCGCGGGAGGCAAGCGTAGACCAAAAAGAGATGAATTTATGGATAAACCTAATAAGCAAAGTGACCCCGAGGAGCTAAGGGGAATGGAGCCAAAATTCATGTGGGAATAATAAGAGAGATGTTCAAGTGAAATAGAAAGTAGAGAAGTTTTTGAAGTATTGGAGCAAACATTGTTAGTGAAACCACAAGCAGAGATTTGTTCTAAATCAGAAGCAAGAGATGCCTTAGGAACAGAACGATCGTGATCGATATTTGTGGGGGCCTGGAGAGTTGTAACGCAAGAAAAGGAGCAATGGAGAGTGGTATCATCGACAAAAACAGTGAAGTTGGTTAGAGGTTGAAAAAAGGAGATCATTGTTGAACAGAAGAAAGAGGGTAGTTGCAAGTATGGAACCTTGGGGAACACCAGCATTCGCATGGAATTGTTTAGCTAGAACCTCATCGACTCGGACGGAGTTGGTTCAATTGCTGAGGAAGCATGACGTCCATGATACGAGAACCGGGTGGAACCCGAACAAAGACAGTCTCGACAGTAGGCCTTCATTGCCAAATTTGGTCGGAAGCTTTAGAGGTTTCCAGCAAGACCAAGTGAGTTTCTCCGTGGTTGTCGAGAGCGGCCGACCAGAAATGCAACATGACCGCTAGTAGGTCACCTGTAAAACGTCACTGGCAGAATTCACATTTGCAATCACTCAGCAGACCTTCACATCCAAAGAACGAGCTCGGTTGGTGGAACATCACGTTTTCAAAAACTTTCGAAAGTACAGAAGTGAGGGTGATGGGACGATATTTGTTGGGATTGGGAGGGTCACCATGTTTCGTGATAGGAAAAATAATGGCGTTCTCCCACGAAGAGGGAAAAGTCTCTTGATTTAGGAAGGAAAGGAAGAGAAGACGTAAAATGTGGGCTAAGTCTGGAGCATACATTACGAGAACCATGGGCGGAATAACGTCCAGACCGGGTAGTTTGGAATCACTCAGATTACGCAGATTCTGGCGAACCTTTCTGGTAGTTATTATGGAAAGAAAGGCGTGACTAAAGACGTGATAGGAAGTCAAGGAAGTAGGGCTGGCAGCCAGGATGGAATCTGAGGCAAAACTGGAGGCAAAGAACTCGGTCTTGTTGAGAGTGTTGGAGACCAGAGAACCAGAGGAATTGCAAATGGCAGAAAGCCGGGAAGGGCAGAAATTAAAGGGAACCGCCTTTGCAGGGGGCCATCATGGTCAGCTACCGGTGCGGCCAGGACTATTCGTCCAGCTCCGTGGCATATGAAGTATTCTTTAGCTTTTGGTCCTGTGAGCTAGCATTTGTTCCTGGCTTGCACCAAAAGGTGCCGAAATGTTTGATTGGGTGAGTGGCTCTACCGGTGGTACACTGCTTTCAAACGAACAGCATGGTTAACCCGTTCAGGGAACTGTGGGTTGTCAGGTTTAGAGAAATAAGGAATGTATAGGTGCACACTTTGAAGAATAATCCTAGTGAAATGAGAAACAGACACGGAAACACCAGACACAAAACAACGGCCAGGTGACAGGCCAGAAAGCCACGAAAACCATCCCATTAGCAGAACTGTAACCCCTAAAGGCGTGTCTAGAAATCGGTGCTGGGACGGGATGGGGAAAATGAGTGAAAAATGAGATGGGGCAATAGTCCGCTGAGCCAAAGGAAAACGGGGAGGTAATGTTGGAGAATGAAAAGGGGATGGATGTGAGCTTGAGGTCAAGAGTGTGCGGAGGGTCGCCAATAAGATCGGAAATGTGTGCAGGGAGATCCACCAGCTGGCAAAGGTTGCTGACTATAGTGATGGCCTCAGCCTCACGTCCCAAGAGTGCACTAGCCAATCCTTGTTGTGAACGTTAAAATCACCAAGAATGGTGATTTGGTAGCTGGGATTTATTAAAATCAATTGCCCAATCTTTGAAGATAACTTAGAAATCAGAGGGTAATTACTGTTGGAGGAGCGGTGAACAGTTCAAAAATAATGGGCAAGGGAGGAGAAACGGATTGTTAACCACGTAAATTGAAAGTCCTGTTTGGGAGAATCAAGATGCGAGAGTCGAGTGGAGGCGGCAGACTGATGGACATAGGCGCAGACACCATCTTTGGGGAAAAAGCAGGAAAGAGGTCAGTAGTTCGGAAATTGAAGATGACTGGTATTTGACGCTGGTGAAATTTGAGTTTGAGTCAAAAATAAAGCAATGGGGAGGAAAATCGAAGAAAATGGTGCGCAGAATCAACATTTGGATTCAAACCACGAGTGTTAGTGAGGATATTGAGAGCCTGATGCGAGTTCTGTGAGTGGGTATGCGCATTTGGACGAAAACGATTGTTCATGTGATTTTTGGAGTTCATAGTTGACGAGAGAACCGGCAACCCAACCCTGAGACTTGCATCGGAGAACCACATTAAGCCCCTCAATAGGTTAGGCTTGGTAGCGAGCCGGGCAATAGTGCAGCAGTCTACCACTTGACGTTGGAAAAAGTTTTGGTTCTACTACTGATTAGCAGAATACAACTTGACACTGTATTCCAATACAATAATGCTTCTGTCTACTGCTCATACACTACAAATGTTAGTTTTTGTTCCGTAGGATCAGAGTTATGCGGTTGCCAGCCTGCTGCTCGGATCAAACCCGATCGAGAACTTATGGGTCGCACTTGCCCGCCAGGTGTACAGGGACCCCAAGGTTTGCCAGTTATAGAATGAACTGATAGCCGACGTTTGGTGAGAATGAAGAATACTGATCAAGGGACAACCACAGATCTTGTCGGAAGTATATCGAGAAGGTGTATTGGGGTTATTGTGCAGAATGGCTGTTGCACACTATTTTAAGTATTACGGTATGCCAGCTGAGGGGCTTCCTTTGCTTTTATCATCCCTTTTTAGTGTATTCTGATTTAAATGGCTCATGTTAAATTACTATGTT
This sequence comes from Fasciola hepatica, assembly GCA_948099385.1. Taxonomy (NCBI): domain Eukaryota; kingdom Metazoa; phylum Platyhelminthes; class Trematoda; order Plagiorchiida; family Fasciolidae; genus Fasciola; species Fasciola hepatica. The sequence continues at coordinate 517,153 of CANUEZ040000020.1, forward strand.
GTGAAGTTTTATATTCTGCATGGGAATGGATATTCGGTCTTCCTGGCCAGATATAGTTTTTGTAAGAGAATACACAAGCTGAAATATGCGGGAAAATGTTAGGGGTCTTCTAGTTTTGTCGCGCCGTGTGACCTGTAGTGGTCATAGCGAAATCCTAGCCCGCAGTTTTATTAGTCCACTTGGTATTCACAACCAGCTCCTCTGAATGGTCAATCTGGTTACGAAACCAGTTGGTTGATTCGGTTCAGACGATAGTTTGCATTTGATCGGTCCTTTTGTGTGCTTCGTTCTCTTGCATCCTGTTCTCGATTTAGGAGAGGCAAAGGTGAGCTGACTGCTCACCAAGTCCTCGTGCTGTCCACTAAACAAACCAGGTCATTTATTGAAAATGTGTCACTCCGTTCCCTCACACTAAATATGCTTTGTATTCTTGAGCTTTGGCATGTTGCAATGAAAACTTGACCGAATGCTTGGCAAAGAAGCGAACTTAGTTGTTGGTAACAGTGAGATATTAGTCTAAGGGAAGAAAACTAATGAATAGATGACCAGAAGTTACCTGACAAAGTAGTTCCATTAGGTATTAGTAGTTAAATAGAACGGACTAAATAAAAGAACACAGAGTGGCGAGATTACATGATTTGCTTCCGGAACCGATTAACTTTATTCTGAGCCCGTGCCTATGGCGGAAAGATCATCGTGTATGGTCGTATATTGTAAAGATTACATGCACAGTGGTACGGACCTCAAGCTACTCAACCAAGGCATGGACAGCATGACGCAGAGACTCATTCCCAATAGGATCTGCCATCGGTTGGTCTCTGTCGTCTCCGCTAAGTTGCACTGATGAGAACTCATTAGCGTGAGCTAACCAGTATATTATGTAGTGGAAGGTGTTGTGTTTTGTTTCCAAGCCGTGCCTTGATATCCATGAAGCAGGTGGTTTACCCGTCTTGTGTCTGTCACAGTCTGCATCTGATGAGCAATAGCCCAAATACTCGCGTTAACGAAGATAACTCATTTATAATCTCACAGCCGGATACTCCGATGATTCATCAAGGACAAAGCTTGCAAGCCCAGCATGAGGAATTGACGGAAAAGCTGAACGTACTGAATGTAAGTGTACAAATTCTATTTACCATATCATTTGTCTGGTTGTGCATGTTGTGCTTTACTACCAACTATATAAATTGCTGTGAATAGTGACTACTCAAAAAGGTCTTCTAAAGTAACTACAACAGATTTCGGCTAAAGAGCTAGTGTAAAATGTAGCGAACGTGAGCTCATAGTGACGGGGAAATAAACCATTTTTATTTGTGAACTGTGCATTAGGCTTACAATCCTGTTTTATGCAGGCGTATCTCTTTTCATTTTCTGATCAACTAGAAATTAGAAGGCGTTGAAGATATATCTCTTTTTGTTGTAGCTACACGCACTATTTTGATCACATGTAGAGTTCAGGGGGAGATATGAATGAAAAAAATAACGACCAGTTAAACTCTGTCTTTCTCAATTTATTTGTTATTCATCCAGTAGATAATGTTCGGTAGTCCATAACATTTCACTAAAAATTGTCTCACAGTTTAACACAGATTTTCTGCTGCCCGTGTCTAATAAACAACAAGGGAAATTGAGTATGGCCTGGCCAAATTATATCACGTCTGAATATAAATCCTTTAAACTGATGTGAAACGTAAACACATCTCTTTAGTGATGTCAAACGATATCACAGAAAAATGTAAATCCGTCCAAGTTAGTAATCTACTCGTTGATTTCCCTACATTTTCTCATATAAGACTGCCATCCACAATAGGGCTTAATTTTGGTATCTTGCAGATTCAGCTAGTTTAGTCCCATGGAATTAATAAAGCGTATCACTTTGACTTGCAGTGATACAGATATTGATAGGAATGAGAAAAAGCACTGCAAGCAACGACAACAGCAAGAATGACAACGACGACAGCAACTGCAACAACAAGAACAGCAATAATAATGAATGTTTGCAGTCCGACTGTTTAGATTCCTCAGTAAATCGGTGTTCACTTGTTCGACTCAAAACTAGAGGAACGTCAAATTTTCAGGTTTTGATAAAACAAAATATTTTCTTTTTCATTCCTCCGTAATTCAACATTTCATCGAGAAAAGTCAAACTCATTGTGTTTCTTGATTTTTCACAGGGAGATGCGGGATCGAAACCAATGCTGTGTGTGACCTGTAATCAGTCTGTACAACCATCGATGTTCCTTCAACTGGAAGGCAAAAAGTATCATTTTGGATGTATACGATGTCAGGTTTGCGGCAAACGACTTAAGTAAGCGAGATACAAAATGGCTATCGTAGTTCTACTTGCCCGGTCTTGGGTGGTGCAATAGACGGGTTCAAACAAGTAAAACGAAATTGCAGCAAGAGACGTGGCATGCCTCAAACTAATTTTCAAAAGGGATAAATAAATTTCACTTGCTTTTAACTTGTAATTATAACATATAATCCTCTAACAGCCACATATAAGACAAACGTTTTCAAGTAACTCTCCCTCTCACGTGCTGACTAACTACAACTTTACCAGTGTAAAACGACAGCTATGTCACTGACAACAATTCCGGAAATTTATCCTACAACAATGGTACAAAAATATTGAAAACGGGATGTTTCAAGTAAGAGGCTACTGAGTAGGGAAGTTAACCGGCAATAAGGGTCGAACCCATAGCTCTATTTGACCAGCATCCGTCACAATTTCTCGTAAAAGGGTTATACAAAAGCATTTGTAAGCTGATACAACAGTCAGGTTATGGTTGTTAGTATCGTTTTTTCAATTCTCTGCTGTTTTTATTTTCAATCACAGTCGATGGAGTTACAAAGAAATTTCCGGAGAAATTTATTGTTCAAAACATTTCCATCTGATCAGTAAGCCAGCTAATGTCGTAATATGAAGGTTTTTATCTGAGTAAAAGGATTAGAACTGTTTATTTTCTCTATACCAGTATAGACAAATTCTCTCGTCAATCAAAAAACAACTTCTGATCATTGAGAATAATACGAGTTTATTCATGAGAGTAAGCCTAGCAACTTGTAAGAAAGCTTACGCCACCTGGTATGCATGCGTAAACTGTTTTTTCTCTTCGATCATGTCATCTGTTGCTCTTTTGATAACTCGATTATAGTCGACTAAAAGGAACCTGAAAACATTAGGTAATCCAAAAAAGTCTATGGTTGCTAGGCTTGTCAAACCCCATCAACTTGGGGAAATCAGACAGTGAGGGCGCACGCGTATACTTGTAGTACTCTGTGTACCTCGGACGGTAGTTGCTCCGAAATCGTTTTATAATTTGCACACGGTGCATAAACACGTGATCACTGAACTCATTTCAGGTACCACTAATGATAGAACAAACCACCATTCGGCACCGTCATCTCGTTCTTCGGTGAGTTAAACATACAAGTGGTAGCGGACTTCATTTACTATTTTTGAAACATATATGCCCAATTGATATCCAAATGACGCTTTTGCCAACCCCTTTAAATACGTGACCTGAATTTCATTCCAATGAAAGTAGAAAGAATGTTGCTTTCTTCTCTTTTTCAGACCCCAAGAAAAATGATTATGGAAAAGTTGTACTGTTTTGCCTGCGATGACTGTGTATATCAACCAGAAATACTGAATGTCTTAGACCGGGTTTACCATCGCAATTGTTTCAAGTGTGTGGTTTGTCACAATACCCTGAGGTGAGAGACACCCACGATAAATTCGCCTTGTAATTTTGCCACCTGCGTGAACGCTGAAACTAAATCCACGAATGTATTTTGGACATCCTAGTAGATATTCCGCATCTCAGGCTTTCAGGAACAGCGGATAGAGTTTGTAATTTTGTCCAAACAACTTATATTTTTTTATGTCTGAACTTTTCACGTTGGCTAAGATACGGACACGACGCCGACACTGGAAGGCGGAGAAAAACATGGTAAAATTCTTGAATTCATCGCTTTCGGGGCCTCTAGGTTATCTTGTCCCTCGGTTGCTTGGTCCAGGTTGGAAGAAAGGCTAACGATAGTTTCTTCTTCATAAGTACAAATTCCCACATTTCACAGCGAAATTCAACCTGTAGGGCTTATGGATCGACAGACGAGGACCAACACGCTCTTGAATATTTTGACAACATGGTCTTCCAGTCTGTGAATCCTCGATATGGATCCCTCCGTCCACTTCACAAAGCTGGGAAGAAGTACTCGAGGAGCGTTGACACTTCGATTTCAAACTCCTCCGCTCATCCCTACTCTTTTTGTCTGCGCTTGTCATGCGGTTTTCCCGAAGTTAGGTCAAAGTATCGTGAACCTACTTCCTGGAACGACAACTGAGAGCCGAGTCCCAGACGAAGTTCATGGACTGAAGTTGTGCCCGAAAACAGTACAAAAGACTCTCCAGCTGAAGATGGAACGCCTTCTTTTCACACCGTAACATCGTGCACAGATAGTGATTATGAAGTGAATGACTGAGGATTGAAGATGTGGTCCGCATTTAAGGTTACCATTTCAAGTCTTTTTACAGTAGTCACTAAATAAATCGAGGAAGTAGCTTTACTGTGTTACTCTGAATCTCACAAACTGAGAAGTTCTGACAGAACCCTTTATTCATGGTCTGTTATTTCCAGTCATCTATACCTTTACTCTCTTTACAAAGTTACTTTTCTCCATGTAAATAGACCACGTGTGCAGTGTATGTATCACACAAGTAAAAGTTTGATCAACTGATAATTTTCCCTTTTCCGTATACAGTGTTGAAAATTACTACGTACACGAAGGTGCACCTTATTGTAAATCGCACTACATGCGAGTGTTACACAGCACACCGGGTGAGTGATTCACTGTTATGCGGGTGTGATACATCTAATGAAATAGTCACGGACTGAATTCCTTCGTAGTGACATCAAAGTAGCTGATTTCCCAAATTCAATGAAATTACAATTTAAATAACCCGTCAATCGGAACGTTTTTCTACTACCACAATTACCTTTCACTGATATTTTATCCGATCAATTTACCAGCGAACATAGGTTTCATAATCAACGTGAGTTGCGTTCCTTTTGTTATGGCAACATTTATTGCAGTTTGATAAAACTTGTAGACTGAACATGTTTCAGCTCGACTTTTAGACAGCAGCATGTATTCTGATATCAAGGGCATCTAAATTACCTGAAAGACCAAAGTGCAGGTCATTCAAGGTAGTAACAACACCTGTGAAACCGGCCAATCAAAACCCTTGTTCCTTCTTATCGAACTCATCAGAACGGAAAAAGAGTTGCAGTCTGGAAACGTTCCGTCTACGTGTGTCAATCGCGAACGTAAAATATGTCAGTTTATTTGCGAACCAGTAAGTTAGTTAGTAAGCTCGATTATACTGAACACTGAACGGTACAAAGTAACGTCTACCGCAAAAACCTACCGGCGAGCTTTCTCACAATGTTGAAGCTTCACACCAGCCATTGATAAATTATGCTTCAGGTATTCACATATAGAGTACTGGGTAAAGAAGAGTATATGTGCAGCTATAGATAGCAGAGAATAAGTAAGTGTGCAACAAATCCGGTAACTTGACAACATGCTTCAACTTGATGAACCTTGTCCGCTGTGTGAACGACGGTAAGTGTGAAATGTGTAACCAAATGGCGTGAAAGGATAGGTGTGAAAAACGAAAGTGTGAGAAAAGAGGTGCGGGGCTGCGGAGAATTCGGACATGGGAGCCAAGCCTTTTCATGAACCGATGGACATATTCTATGATTTAAAACACTGCGAACAGCCGGTGGTCAAAAAGGACCTCAATAAGTATTTGAAGTTTGCCGCCAAGTTTGCTGAGATGAAAGAAACAATCGATTTTATTGAAGAGTGTCCTAATGGAAAGCACTGCCCAGGTGCCATGGGATACCCAATGTCCGATCACTCAGACGTCATACGCTCAATCTACTTGACGCTGCAAAATTCAGTTTAAACGAAATGGAGCCACTGGAGAGTTGATACGAAACGAATGTTGGAGAACTGCCCAGTGATCATCAAAAAGAATTTGTGCATTTTGTGGATTCATTTTGTCGAAAAGCTCGAGAAAATAGGCGAGGGAACTTCCTCAGCAGCCTGGAAACAAGAGTGTCACCGTTCAGGTTACCGGAAGATCCGGAAAGGTACGCCCACAACCATTCTTCTATGATGCTTAGTAAATTACAATATGAGGCTTCATCTCTCAGACTTAATTTTTGCGCAAATGAACCACATTATCATCAGGTGGAAATTGAAACTCATTTTGGAAGTTTAGTGAGCCAGTTGTACGACTTGGTACTAGCATCATCTGACTCAGCTGGAGGCTTGAAAACATCATTCGTTTATGAATGTCAAAAGCATCACGCTACTAGATCTCCGTTAAACGCAATATTAACTAACCAACATCGAGAAGCCGTCGAAGAACTATTGAATAATCAAGATTTGCCACCATCAAAACCGGGTAAACGTGCCGGATGGCTTGCACTAGACTGAAGCGACTATGACAGAAGAATGATGGTTATTTTATCTGATGATAGCAAACTGATTTACCATCCGGGTGAGAAACAAAAAACCAAGAAGCCAAGACTGAGTTAACAGAGATCTTGAAGCAGCTTAAGTTACAAAACACTATTTCCAAAACACTGTATGACAAGCTCGTGCCCTGCAGCTCGCAACCACCTAGACTCTATGGATTACCAAAAGTACGCAAACCAAGTACACCCCTAAGACCGGTGATTCATACGAGCATCTTAACTCCACGCCACAGCTCAGTGGATTGCAGAAATTCTTGAACTTGTGCGCAAGTCACTAGCAAAGTATAGTGTGAAAGATTCGTTCTCTTTTGTGGAGAAGATAAAACATCAGGATCTTTCTGAACGGACTATGCTTTCCCTAGATAGGGAATCCCTATTCACAGACTTTCCGTTGATCGAGACGGTAGATTTCATCTGTCATCACTTGACCGATAATGATATCAAACTCTGCAATTCTGTAGCAGAGCTGAAAGAACCGATCCTTAGATGTACATGGAATGTACGATTTCTGTACAATAGAAAATACTACAGGCGGAAGGACGGGGTAGCAATGGGACCATCGCTTGGACCCCTTGTGGCGAATATAATTTTTACCAAACTCGACAGTCTATATATGTATATCAAATGTGCGGACGACACTTTCATAATTTGTGACTCAACAAAAGATATCACCGAACTACTGCAGACATTCAAAAACACCCACGCAACGACCACATTTACAGTGGAGATAAAAACGGACAATTTTACTGCTTTCCTTGATGTGAGATTACGTAGAACGGAGGACAGACATACAGAAAGGAGGGTGTACCGGTATGCACGTGATTGGGGCAATACATACATTTCCTAAGTTTTGTCCCGCTACAATACAAAAGAAAACTAGTGAGCTGTCTGACCTACAGGGCAAGAAATATCAGTAGTCCTGACACGATTTCCCAAGAACTTGAACACATTCGTGACACATTATTAAAAAGCGGCTATCCAGAACCGTTTATTCGTCAACATATTGGAGAGAGGAGACACAAAATGCAAGTGCAAATGGCCAAGAAAAAAGATGTCTTACTGACTGTCCCTCTCAAAGGTGATAAAATCTTAGAAATGCTAGAACTACGCATATCTAAGGCCCTCGGGAAGTCCTTTCCGGTTGCACATGTCCGAATCTTAACAAATACCAAGCCTTTCATTATTCAATAGTCCAAGGACAGGTTGCCTCATCAGTCTCAATCTTTTATTCTAAATCAGTTTACGTACTATTGTAGTGCACAGTACATTTGACATACGACAAGACGCCTGTCTAAGAGCATATCAGAACACGTCCTGGCTTCTTTGCGCAAAGGAACAGTACGGACTATCAATAGCCCAATCCTACAACACTTGGTGGATAGCGGACATCATATCAACACAATGACAGCTTACAGGCCAGCCCTGACTACTCCCAGAGTTCATGTGAAAGGATACCACAGGCGGTTTCTGATGACATCAGAAGTCATAGCAATTTGGCTGTTTAAGCCGGAATTGTGTAAGCAACGTAACCTCTTGCAATAGTTGTTCCTGCCTTGACCGTAAAAAGTGACTCTCTTATGGTTCCCATGTACAAAATTTCCCCAGCCCCGCACCTCTTTTCTCACACTTTCGTTTTTCACACCTATCCTTTCACGCCATTTGGTTACACATTTCACACTTACCGTCGTTCACACAGCGGACAAGGTTCATCAAGTTGAAGCATGTTGTCAAGTTACCGGATTTGTTGCACACTTACTTATTCTCTGCTATCTATAGCTGCACATATACTCTCCTTTACCCAGTACTCTATATGTAAATGCCTGAATTGATATATCGAAAAGGAATTTCTTCGTGTTACAAGTTTTTTCATGAACTAGTGAGCATAATCCATGATTACAAATCATGATTGGTCAGAGCTCTTCAAAAGAGTGTAAAATTTCTGTAAAACGAAGAAGAGTTCAATAAAAGAACAATGTGCGAAAAGTTCCACAGAACACACTGAGAACAAAACAGCTTGTCAAACAAGCTCATTTTCAGTTATTCGTACTCATATCAATACATAACATTAAATATGACTCACAAAACTGTAAAGGGGGAACGAAAATCAAGATCTGTCTGTGCATGTGCGTGTGCGTAATAAATAGATCACGGTGAAAAACGTTCGAGTGGTTTTACACGAGTTCGGGCTCAGGAAGTGGGTCATGGAAGTTTAAGTGCTCGCACAAATTGTTTCTAATTGCACGAGGGCGGATTGTAGAGTCGAATACGCACGGCTTCGGCTGTGGCTAAGACGCAACACTGAAGAAGTCTTTGTAAATGATGTGTAGACCGTTTATCATCTCTACTCAGTGGTTTGACTCCACAAGGCTTGAACGCACGGCACTCGTAATTGTCTCAATTGCTCCGGTGTTCAGCCAATCCATGTGGTGTTCACGAACACGTTCGGATAAGCACCTGGTCGTGCAGCCAGCTTACCTGGTTCCACAGGAACAGGTAATGAATAAATACAGAAAGATGCTGCAGAATCTGGGACTTTATATTTCAGTGGAAACCATGCCATCGGTTTAGATCCGAGCTTAATCTGTATTTGCGTAGCATACAAAGTCCTGTTGACCGCTCCTGTTAGTCTTCGTTGAATAATTCCAGTTACTGTATTTCCTTTGAACGGCAAACATGCATACACAGGGTTCTTTTCGAATACCGTCTGTCTTGGCCTCTCTTCATGTTGCTGCATTGTCTTGTCAATACACCTTTCAAAATAGTTTTCGTTTTTTGGGAGAATACTCCGCAGAAAAGCAGGTTCATTTTAACTGTATCTTCCGTGCAGATTTTCCTTGCTCTATTATCCAAGCAACGTACTAAATCCCTCTCTACTTTGAGCGTAACTTTGAAAAAGAATAGATTGCCCTTTCACGTTGCTTTCCTAAGTGTCCCAAAAATAATTCAGGCAGGCACTAAAACTCCCATGGCCCACTTCCTCAGCCCGAACTCGTGTAGAACCACTCGAACGTTCTTCACCGTGATCTATTTGTTACGCACACACGCACGTGCAAAGACAGATCTTGGTTGTCGTTCCCCCTTTACAGCTTTATAAGTCATATTTTAATGCTATATATTGGTATGAGTACGAATAACTGAAAATGAGCTTGTTTGACACGCTGTTTTGTTATCAAAAGACAATGTATGACAATATTCGCTGGAAAACGTCATAAGTAAAACGAAAAGCTGCAAAATGTATACGAAAAAGTGAACTACAGCCGAATTGAAGCACATTCTCACTGCTTTTTTATTTCAAAGAAACCAGAAGTAAATTGACAACATTTAATTGATTCATAGTAATTGTTCACACCGGGCAGTTGCTTCCGTTACAGACGACTAATCGGTGAAGACTCCAAAATCACTTAAACATTTGCTGATCCTAATATCTTGTAAGTTATCTAACAGTTCACTGGCAAATACAGTGACGCTTTCAGTGACAAAATGGTTCACCTTTTAACTCAGCAGTTGTCGAAATACGTGCTCAAATCGTTGCGAAAATCTGTGGCGTAATCCACTACAAATTCTCCAGCCTCTTTGTGTGCTCAGCACTTGCTAAAATCGGTTCTTAAACTTCATCTGACTTGATCCTCCAAAGTGATGTTTCCAATCCAATACCAATGCTGCTAACGTTCAGTGAAGCAATGCTTTTCGTAATGTGTTAGTCAGTTCTTTGTGGAAGATTTTTAACTTCGTTTTGTTAACCTTGGCACAAATCTAGCAGACATCCATCTTCCCGTTAATCAAGTGTAAATTACTACACCAGTTCTCTTGCTGCACAGCATATGTTGTACGCTCGCCAACGACCAAAACAGACGAAAACTTGCACCTCGTTCTGATAGATGTAGCCGTTGTATTTTATTTTGACAGGCACAAGCGCCGTAGCAATGGTGTATAGCACCACAGTTGAAGGCCACGGATTGTCCTCAACTTTAGCAAACTCGAAGACCGTAGTTCACACGCTCTTGTTCGACCTAGGGTGCCCTTATAACAGACCACCTTGTTCCGGTAAAGCATCGGAAAATTTGGTTAAACTAAGCAACTCGGCATTTAACGCACAATGGTGCCTTTAAGGTGTATGCTCAGTGAAAAACTACAATTCCGCAACAAAGCGCACGGATATTTTTACGCTAACTATTGGGCTTACAGATCGGTAGACTTTCATCATCCATTATTTTGAGTTTGCATTTTCCTACCTATTCTTGTTCCCCGTTAAAAATTGAGAGTGTTCCAGACTATTCCATTCATTACTGCTCCAACTTCGTCAACCGGGGTGACAAAATAATGCACTCAATTAATGGTGATCCATGGCCGTTAGATTGCAACACACGTATCCCAAACTATCGCATTTTTCTGGTAAACAGTGAACGAATGTTACAGTTCGTAGCCCATTTACGTATGATGTATGATTCATTTTAATAAAAATTCAGCAGCATTGAGAGAAATTACTGTTGCTTAGATCTGTATCTATGACGGTCAGTTATTACCTTGAGAGAAATGGATTTCTCAACAATTATGAAGTGAAACGCGCACATCGTGACTATGTGGCGGAATCGAATCCACCATATGTCCAGCAGTCAGGTCAAGACAATCACAGAGAACACTTAGTCAGTATCTGATGTGAATTGTCCGGCCCACAATGCGGTAGTGTCGGTTGGTATATGCGCGAATGAACAATGGATCCGAATTGTGCGTGCGTATGTCTGAGACAAAATATTTTGAGAGACCCAAAAGATGAGTGACTTTTGTGGACAGGTCAGAACGACAGAAAGTCGAAGTTCATAAGATGATGCCCGTAAAAGTGTGTCAATCGAGATTTTTAAATGGAAGATGGAACTTATCAAATGTCAAACGTGAGACCGTTCCGATAGACTAAAAGCTCAATGTTCACGCTGCAACAACGTATCCCTCACGTAAAAACTGTATCGTTTATTGGCATTTAAGATTCATAATATTTTATCGTAATCTGGTCTCGATAACTGTTTAAGCAGAGCAACCGGTCTAATTTTTCTATCTCCGGGAGATTCTGACTCACGAACGGGCACCACCAAAGCTAATCGAACAATTTATATTTCAAGGGTTTTCTCATTTCCTCATTGAACTCATCAATTTACTCACTTCCGCAAATTCCTGAAATATGCACTGGATATAACTGACTGGTTTGCCAAATGAATAATGATGTGCTTTAGCATAAATAAGAGGCCACCTGTGATGTATAGAAGCTGATTTTCGAAAGTGTCGTAGAACATATCTCTCTCTTTTGTTACGGCATCTTTGGTAATTACGTTTTTTCTGAACCATAAACAGGAGACTGTACCAGCTGAACAAGAACAGAATCCGTGCTTTGAATGTCAACTGCCGGTACATCCACGTGACGGGATGAATGTAATAGATCGTTTCTATCATTATGGTTGTTTCAAATGCACAGAATGCCAGGAGGTTCTCAAGTGAGTTAACTCTTCGAAGCTTCAGCATTTCACATACACCGAATAATTTCTCGAGCCTAAAACACATCCCCTTACTACAGAGTATTTCATTATTTCAATAAATAAATAAACTTGACAGCTTTTAAGAACTCTTCTAACGCACGACTTGAGTCGTGGGCGATTTAGTTCGTAAAAACTGATGAACTACTCATCATTAATTCCACACGTACTACTCACTGTGAATCAACAGGAGTCCGGAACGCTCGCTTCACCTGGCTTATTAGGAACTGCCAGCAGGATATATCTACTTTGACCTGACATGGGACTCGAACCCAGCATGTATGAGTGCGAGTTACACGCACATACATCATTATCTCGTCATTCATTCACCGGGAGGAATTCGTAGTTCTACTGTGCATCAGTCAGACAGACGAGCAACGCAAGATGCCCTACTTCCATCTTTACTGCATTCCAAACGAATGACATGCGCATTTTTTGGGCTGTAGAATAATCCCGAGGCCTTCGGATGAACAGAACTAAATAAAACACACAACTGAACGTAGAAAACAAAGTTTTTGTCGATTTAGCAAGTCTAGTTATGAGATGTAAGCTGGCGTGTTGACATAGTTTGAGGCTGACTGCATCGGTCACTTAGGTTAATGAGTGCGCTTGTATAGAACGAATGCGTTTCAATTACGCATATCACTCAGCCTAAGTGGGACAGCCAATGTATTGAGTGAAACTCATTCTAGAACCTTTAAATCTACTGCAGAGAAAATATCACCCGGAATTATTAAACATTTGTCGCTTTAATTTTAGTATGGGTAAATTCGAGGTCGCCAATGGACAGCCTTTTTGTGAAATGGACTACATAAAGATTTTCGGCAGAAACCGTAAGTTTGCTTGTACAACTTGTAGGTTTTTGCTATTTTACAGAGCAATGACCAACATGAACTATTTCTAATTCTCATTCAAGTGAATTAAATGGCAATTTTAGCTGAATGCTGTGCGATGTGTTCGAATGGAGTGGGCGCATACTTGGTATGTCGAAATTCGAAAGCAACTAATTCGATGCGTTTCAGTAAGCTGAAAATATACAAACAGAAGTAAATGAATCCCATAGGCCTGCCTCTTCATGAACTGGCGCACCGCTTGGCAGTAAGAATTAGTGTGAACGTCGGAAGTCAGGCGTAGGGACAAAGTAACTTCAACCTGTTCCTACGCCAGAGGTTAGCTCTGCAGTAATAGTTCGTCTACTTATCAGAATTACAGTAGCCGGTTTGATAAGATAAATCCCGGTGAGGTGTTTCCCTGCTTTCCAAATACATAGTACAATCCGGTTTAGAATATCGTAAGGTAATCAAACGAATCTTCGATTCTTAAGTAAGTTGCTGGTTGGCAGACAGCGAGTTACCCACCCAACTACTTACAGTATTTGTATGTAAACTAAGCTGGTAACCTTCATTATTATTACGTATTAAATCATGTCAAGGTTATTCCTGGATCAGTGTGCGCTCATTTTGTGCCTGTGTCGCATGGACAGAATGGGTCCAATATAACCCAGAAAAACACCTAATTAACTGACGCAACCCCCCTTCGTCTTCTCGACTTATTTTTTCCAGCACATATACCGACTCGTGTTCCGCCTCATCGCTTCGCAGAAGTTATGGCTCAGGAATGATAACAAAGGTAACTTAAAATTTGCATGTAGAGGCATCTAGTCCTGGTAATTGAATACATTTAAAAGAGTAGCCCACAACAACAAAAACTTAGTCTCCTAGGGACTGGTACCTAGTGGGCATGAAAATGTGCACTGTAAAGGATGGCGAGTAGTTTTAATTAGTATTGTAACAGATACAAAATACTTGATAAATACTGATCTTGTGTACAACATTTAGCAGCTGTTTGGGAACGTCAAAAAACACCCACTGTTGGACAAGTGAACCAATCTCTCCTTTTCTATTGGTACCAGAATTGGAACAGAGAGAAATCATTAGGGAAACTGCACGAGTTCTGGTAGAAAGTTTCAAATTTTACCCGTTTAATTAAATCCTCAGTGACAGAGCTGTTGAATCGAAAGTGAATTGTGTGCGCCACTGGCAACAAACAAATTCTTTATTATTGAAGCCTCTCGTCACTGCTTCAAAACTCTTGGGTTCGTTCTAATCAGAAGACCCTGGCTGAAATCTCGTCCCGGATTTCAGACGCATTGTAGTGCTCATGTGTGCAAACAACATATGAAAATCACAATTATAAACCTACTACTGTGGTGATATCCACTAGGTAAATTAATGTAAAATAATCCGAAATTTGTTCGAGCAGCTCGGTTATCTCTCAGACAACCGTCGATCGATTACACCAAAGAATTACATATCTGTTCGGGCGTAGCACACTGTCTTCGGGCGAGTCACATTCACGTTGAAATGACCAATCGAGTGAGTAATTCTCTGGAAAATTTGACAGCAAATGGGAGAGTTTCCTCGTTGAACGCAGAACGAACCCTTTTTCGTTGTCGTTTTTACCACAAAGTTACATCGACAATTTGGTAGATCGCCTTCTGAATGAACGTGTCGCTGTCAAACAACCGTTGGACGAGGGCGAATTTCGAATGGCTGCCCAAGTGCCTACTGTTTGAGGTCGAGGTTTGTTACATTCCCTATTATTATTAGTTACAATCGTTTGCTTGTTGGATTATTCTCTCTATCTGACACCTGAAAAGTGATTCTCACGAAAATTCAAAAATATCACCCTCTCACCCTAAAATTTGCAGCATTTTGGCGACTGGAGCAGGGCATTGTGGACAAAAGATATTGAAGCCGATCCGCGTGACTAACTTCCCTGAGAAATTTCGTAACCTTCTCCCATCTTATTTTCGAATAATAAACCTTTCGCATATATGCTTACGAAAGTTGAGCCGTTCTCATGAACCCATATAAATATGTCAACGTCCAAATGTGACATGTTCGATTAAATTTTAACTTTGATCTTCTGAAACCTAACAAACGACTTTTGTTCACCATGACTATCACAGTACAATTTTCATTGATTCTGGTCTCTATGGTTCAACTGGTTTTCTTTTGGCGAAAAATAACTTGTGGAATTGCAATAGTTTCATTCAGTCCTGGGAACTATCTTTTTCATCATCAAGAATGCAGATTATAATCCATGAATTTTACATTCAGAGGTAAAATTCTCACGTCCACTGAGTAGGCCTTAGAGGCTTGGGCATGGTATTCTAATACAAATGTACACATTCTAATGAAGGTTGTGCGTAGAGATAATTTGCAAATTCATCGTTTGAATTTATACACTTACGAGCCACAGGGATATGAAAATTTAAGTAAACAAACGAAATTCACTGTGGTTATAATAAAAACCCTTTACATGATGAACTACAGCCCAATACTTGGTAAACAGAACGATGAGGTTTCAGCCAAAAATTCTCTGAACGAAATTGCTTCCTCCGACACAAATCACCTCATTATGCTCTGCTTCTATCCACGAAAATTCAGTGCTTCCTTGTGCAGTGCGAAATTTAGAATTCGGTTCATGAAGGGATAGAGAGATTCTGGAGATAAGTGAGGAGTGACTAATACGGGGCTAATGACGCAGTCGTGTGCGGTCGATGACTTCATTGAATTGCAGTAAAATTCTCTAGAAATGTGACAAGATTGATCTGAAATTAGGCTGTTGTAGAACTCGACAGTTAAAGCGTCCAAATACAGGGGGGCTGCATTCTCATTTGCCAAGGGTCTAGAGGTAAGCAGGTACGAATGTCCAGAAAATCCAAATACATTTGAAACTCCAGTTCTCGTAAATCGACGCCCGCCTAGTTTTGTTCTCGATTTACTACATGCGATCATCTAACGATAGTACTCAAATCATGCTGACGGACGTGCATTACTTGTCCCAATATAACTGGCAAATAATAGCGCTGTCGTCGACCTTAATATGGGCGAAAGTCATGGAATATTTTCGCCCACAACATTTTCATTCTTTAATTAGCTATCGTCATCAGTAGCCAAAGTGAAAATCTAAAAAGGCTTGAGGTGGAAGAAACCAATGAACTATTTACAAAATACTGAGTCATTTCTATGGCGATATAATCTCTTGTAGTATTATTTTGAATGGTGATCTAAAACCGATTTCCGTTTGTTTGGGTCTTAATTCGCTGCCGTAACTATGACCACGGTACATTAACCTGAAGTGACATCATTTTCTTCGGGTTTTATGTGACATGAAGAAGCAGGTCGGAAGGACACTATGGAGATAATCGACAGACATACGATAGGTAACCATACATGATTCGAGCACGTAATAATTAGTGGTATCTGGGGTTACTGAGGAAGATATCTTTCATCCGTATTTGCCAAAATTGAGATGGAAGATGATAATTTCAATAAATTCAGTATTATTTTCCACCAACGCTTTTGAAGTAACGATTTCCGCGAACGAAATACTCAATAATGTGGTTTCCACTATTTTCCATGGTGGATTATAGATGATGGATTTGTGTGGTGCATACTCTAATGCAATTACATACCAAAAAATACGGTACTGGGAATGTATGTCACATCACTGAGTCACTGAGTGAACCATGCCTAAATCACGATAATACTTCACTGATGCGAATAATCGGTTGAAGAAAGTGTAAAAAATCTGTGAAAAGTTCCATGTATAAGGGACGTTCTCGACAAAAAATGTTTACTGATATTTACGGAAAGTTTACTCCCACGTAGACAACACTCTCTCCACAGCTACATAAAAATTTGAGAAGAATAATCTTCTATGCATAAAGTAATAAATAATAATAACTCAACACTTAGTCACAACTGTACTCAGCCGATGCGTGAACTCTAACATTGAAAGGTACTCCCAATTTTCCAGCTGTAAATAATTATTAGGCTTACAATACACGGATCACTTGGATGATGATCACATTTGTGCAAATGAAAATTAAAACAGTATTTCGTCCGCTAAATATTACTCGCTTCTGCTTACAAACGGAGAAATGTGTACAACTGGGTGGACTTAGCATGGTTGAAACTTTCAAACGGTAGCTTATAATAATCAAGGCATTGGTCTAGAGGCCAATCAGATCTTCAGCCGGGTTACCGGATTCGTTTCTCGTTTAAAGACCTGTGAAAATCGTGAGAAAGCTAAGTACCATTTCAAGTAATTAGTTGCTTCAAGCTTCCAAAAGAGTAGATTTACAGCCTCTTATCCCATTTCTGTGGACGAACGAATGCAATGCATGCACAGTTTAAACAAGGGAAAAGAGGAGTAAAGTTGAACTAATACTCGACATCCAAGCTGTTTTGTAGTTCTGGGAGGACCTTTATACGATCAATAAGTGGACGAGCGAGAAATGACAAGACAGACTTACGATATGTACAAATGCACGTAAACAGCAGTTTGAACTTTGAGCATGTGGAAGGCGAATGTAGAGCCTTTGTAAGTTCGCTGTGCAAGGCATGATTGGAATCAGATGGATTTTTACTAAGTAAAACTATCACAAGCACAAAAGTGTTTATTTATGATGGCTTCAACAGGTATAACTCTTTATATGCCATCAGACATAGAAATTGGTTCTATGGATCTTAAGATCAGATTGAATTCCTTTTTCAGAAAATCATGAAAGATTAATGGGGAGCAGCAAGTCGGAGATAATGCAAGCATTTTCAAATTTTAGAATGCTCTTATGAGGCACGGAGAGCTAAGTAGTCTAAAGGAAGTAAGAACAGTTTTCTAGCTGCAAAATACCACAGTGACGTGCATAAACCGCGACAAATTGTGGGTAAGTGAAACACGGACTGTGGACGATCAGGGAATATGTTTGTTGTGTATATAAATGGGAGAGAGTATGTAAGTACTATTCTGATTGAATCTTCTGGATAATAAATAAAATGATATGTCATGACAGTCAGATACATTTAAATTCAGTGAACAGGATGAGGATCAGTTGGCAATGTCGTCCAATCTGCTTGGGATTACGGGAATGGCCTCTGGTCTAGAATGCTCACATCTAAACGCGACGTCGTCTGCATATTTATTTAGGGTGAAAAGATAGCCCCCTGTGAGACACCGCCGTTAACAGGAAGTGGAGAGGATGTCGTTCCAATAAAGCAAGTAAACTGAGTCCTATCACTGAAACAGCCACGAACCAGTTTGTATAGGGTCTGATCACCTCCTGATTCAGATAATAGATTGAGCAACACTGACCTATTGAGACTGCCGAAGACAATTTTATAGTCCAGGAAAAGCACCCTAAGCACTCCACATTTCTTATCTAAAGCAACTGCAACAGAGTTTACTAAGTGCGTTATGGTATCAAGGGTGGATCGGAACGATCGCTATACAAATTGATAAATACCTTCCGCAGCACTCTCAGTGACAATATGTGGTAGCCAAATTTTCTCCGGCGTCTTGTTCACTACAGATGTACATGCAATGGGGTGGTAAGTACTGGGTTCCTTCTTTGGGACAGACTTTAGCTTTGCATGTCACCATTTGTTGGAAATCAAAAAACAATTGAAAATGTCCGCTAAGGGACTTGACAGAGCACCGGTGCACGCTTTCAGGACAACAGAGGACGATGTACTCGGCTGCTTCCATACATCAGTGGACTCTATCTGAGGAGACACAGTAGTGCTGTTATAGACAGGTAAACAGATATCCTGAGGAAAGGAACCTAAATCCTTGTTGAAATATTTAATGCGAACGTAACGGTTCCCAATTCTGGAATTATTATCACAAAGCTTTTTTACAGCGCGCCACGTGTCCCGGCAACTGGGACTGCCCAGGATGGTATCGATGTACAGCCTATTTAAGTGTTGAATATTTGATGTTATCAGTTTGGTTGCCCGCTCAACTTCAGTTTTTCGCGCGTCTTTGTAGGCCGATTTTTTCTCTCGAAGTAGTTGTTTAGGCAAAAGAGAAGCAAACCTATCGGTGTGCGCATACGTGGTTTCACACGGATAGCACTTTGGGCAACACAAATTAAGATAGTCGGTCAGATTCTCACAGAATATTGAGAGATCTTGGTCGCAAAACATGTTAAAATCGGTGGAATATACAGCAGTTCGTACATGTGCTAGATTTTCAGAAGAGCAGTTTGTCTGTTTGACAGTTCTGCACATTTGTCTAAGTAATGTGTATCGGTTCTTCCTGCTATAGGCTGTTGGGCAAAATTGGAGAATTCAGTGTTCAGAACCGATCAGCGGCGCACGTTGTTGGACCATACATAACCCTACTTCGTTTGTGGAAAACAAAACCTAGGCAAACGTCATTTCTGGTAGGGAAAATTATCAAACTCGTCGATCCGAGTTTCATAAGAGAAGTTGTATCATATTATTTGCTACCACCGTCGAATATACAGAGCAAGTTATCTAAATCCGAAATAATTAGAGTCATTCGGAGATCAGAAAATGCCCTGAGCTCAGTTGCCGATGTATCCGCCCGGAGAATATGGCTTCTGTTTGATAACGGAACAGCTCATTTATTCGGTCGAGCATTAGTAAACCAACTTGACTGTTCTACACCATCTTATTTTTACGTAAAGATAACTCCTCTACCGCAATTTTGGGACCTCGTGGGACAATGGGCTCGTAACGCGTGACGGTCATTATTTGCACGATTTCATCCGCTATATCTCTGTGCAGCCAAAACTCTCCCAGCATCGTAATTTCGGCATTTTTGTACTCTTTCTTTGTTTCGGTTTCTGTAAGATCATTCGTTTCCCATTACAACGAACGTACATTGCTTGATAATATCACAGGAATCTGGAATTTTTCATAAGGATATTTTCTAAAACCCACTTACCGTCCGATTTGGTGCTGTTCCTTTGTCTCGTTCCACATTTTCATGATCCGATTGAACTTATTTCGTACTTTGTTTCCAAACTCTTTGACAGCAGTGCTTTTCGCAAAAACAAATAGTGATTTTGAAAAGGGACCTTTGAAGGACAATATGTGGTTTTTGTTTTGAATTCCTCTTCCAAATATCAGACGAGCAGATTAACAGAAAACGGTGCAAAACAATATTCCAGCTAAAAGCAGGGCCAAACTTGAAAGCCCGCAAACAAAAGAGATTATCAGCTGGACCAACTGCTGATCCGGACGCTGTGGTTATATCGGGCTACACCATAAAATCTCGTCCATTCCCACTAGATCAATTTTATCACAAATTGTCCACCAGCCTGTGTTCTCGCGGTTTGAGTAGTGCTCTTCCGCTCATTCAAAGCATGCGCGATCAATTTTCGGCAGATCAGTGCAGTCACAGGGCTCGCTTTTCCACATATCAACGTAGATTGTGCCCAAGGCGGAAAAATAGCATGGAACTCTGGAAACAGAAGCACACCAAACTCACCGTATCAGAGCTAATCCAAGTTGTGTATCAATGGCCACATTTGTACTGATACGGATATGAATGCGGTGAACAAGCCAACGAAACCGTCCGTTTCGTAGATCGTGAAGCAACGCCAAGCCAGGCGATCACCTAAGATCACGTTTGCACCAGTTATGATATAATAACAAATTGAGCTGAACCGACTATCGTTTGTTTATTCTAGTAGTCTCAACCAAATCAAAGATGAATGTTCTGATTTGCCTACTGGATGTGAACAATTTCAACATAAGAGAGGTTGATGCAGCAGACTGACAGGCATAGCACACACAAAACACCGAAGAGCGGTACATTGAAAATTGAAAGATAGGAGATATCACAGAGAAATTGGCACAGGCCATCGCAAGCGAGCAACCCGACAGCGAGTAATGTCGGAGCAACCGCGTGACAGATTTTTAATTTTTTCGGTAATAACCAAATAACTAGTTCATTTCATAC
The DNA here is from genome assembly GCA_948099385.1 of Fasciola hepatica. Lineage (NCBI taxonomy): Eukaryota > Metazoa > Platyhelminthes > Trematoda > Plagiorchiida > Fasciolidae > Fasciola > Fasciola hepatica. The sequence continues at coordinate 538,010 of CANUEZ040000020.1, forward strand.
ATTTATAACAAAGGTCGGTGTTATGAGTTAATTCTTTTCTCTTTCGTAATTGATTATCTCTAGCGTAAGCCTCGTTACCCACCACAGTGGGTGTGGATACTTGACAGCATATGTTGCATCTAATCTGAACTCTGAAAAATCGATATGCATCTTGTGATTTGGTTATACAGATTTCTCTTGCACAATTCGACAGGTATTGTCGAAACTCATGCATGCAGGCGTCTGATAAGTGCGTTTATTTGTCGTACGTGGCAGCATTAGTATATTAATACTAACTAGCGAGATAACTAGCGAATAGTGACCACTTTATGAGAAGAGAGATTGGCGAACAAACTCGTTTTCAGTGACTCATACTCATGTCAAAACATCACAATATATTACGATCAGTTAAGGAGTTGGACCAATTAGACAAACAAGAAGTGATAAACATTATTAGTGACATAAAAAAGGAAGGAAAAAAACTGTAATCTAGACTCAGTCAAGACCAGATGTGGATTGTTCCTTGCAAATGGCGTCAGTTTTCATCTGGTCTGTGACCTGTTGTAGAGTGGAGGGAGGGCCAGGGCAGCCTAAGAGCACACACAAATTGTTTTTGGGCACACAGAGGGGGGCCGTGTAGGCGGATGCCGATAGCCTCAGCAGTGGCCAGGATGCGACATTTTGTTTGTCTTGATTGTCGACCCCGGATCTTATACAGGGCACGAAAAGCCTCGGACACGTTTGCTGTGAGACTGGATTCGGCTAGGTGTGAAACGACTGTTCCAGTGAGCGATTTAATTGCTCCAGTGTTCAACCATGCAGGGTGGTATTCGCGGATACTTTCAGACAAACGCCTGGTCGTGTGGCCCATGTGCATTGTCCCACAGGAACAAGTGAGTGTGTCTACTTGGTCCAATTCCTTAACTTGTCGTAATATATTGTGATGTAATGGCATGAGTATGAAACACTGAAAAGGGGCTTGTTCGGCAATCCGTCTTCTCATAATGTGCTCACTGGGATTGATCAGACAAGTGACCACTTTCTAGGACAGTAAACTTCGTGGTCTGCCTGTTTGAGACGAACAGATATGCCCAAAGTTCTGACGATGCTCTGATATAATCTAATTAAGTCAAGAAAGTCGAACTATGTACTGAGAAATTTTCGGTTCTTCACAGTCGAAGACATCTGGAGCTGATGACGCTTTGACAACCTTTTCACGAAGTTGGTTTGTTCTCATCTGGCTCAGTTAACAGGTAAACTATTAGACAATTGATTGATGCTAAATATATTCTAGTCTAAGCACCAATATCACAGGCTTTCCAACTCCAATATCCATGAGTAAAACTGATAGTTTAAGTTATTCTGCAATCATTCTCGGTACGTCGTACTATTTGTTCATTGACATATGTTACATTTACCATTGAGAAGAATGAACGAATCGCTCGTAAACCAAAGCCTGTGCCTTCTCTCCAAATGTTTCGTGTGAATTTAAATAAGGAGCTAAATGTTTAGGAGAAATAGATGCTAAGTAAAATAAAGTATTGCAATACTACTGAAACGCAGATAAGTAAACTCTAGAAGTCTTGTCAAAATTTAACTGACTTTGAGTTCCTCAAACTAAGCTGATCCTTTATTTAACATTGTAATCATACAAAAAAATGCTGCATCGCATCCCAATCACTGGGCTAGAGTTTGAATGATACCGTCGGTTCTCGGAGGATTTGGATATGTGATGGAAGACCAAGCTAGGAACAGTATCAGCACTCAAAGCTACTGCGAACATATATTGTGTCTGCTGTAGCCACTACATCGTTCATTGTTAGACAGGTAACTCGGGATTTCGAACATTTCGGCAACTAATCCCAGGTGCAAAATTAGGAAAGCCCGTCACTGGGTGGAACGCAAATTACCCAAAAATCATGATGCAATGAGAGTTTAGGTGAAAATAGCAATTACTATTTTACAGAACCATTCATCAAACAGTATCCACGCTCAAACGAACATTGAAAACCACGGAATCACTGTACAGCTGTTTTATATTTGTTAGGATCCACCAGATGTGCATTGCTTCCGTGTTTTTAAGTGATGACTAAGTAATTGACATTGCGTGACGAATCATTTCTTAACAGAAGTACGCTTTTTTACTGCTGAGACGCAGCACCATTCATTGACGGATGAATTTTTGTCATGTCACTCAGAACGCATCCTGTGCTCTGCCAGTTAACCATTATTATTGGTGACAACTTGTGGCCCCTGTGTCATGAGCCCGCGAACACGTTGATGAGATCACTGACTAGACCAAGCTTCAATTTAGATGGAGCTCAACTTTTTCATTTATCACATTGAAACATTCGCTATCACTTTGATGTCCGGGCTGTTAGGAGGCAGTCATAAAAATTGCATCTTCCAAAAGTCCATGGCAATCCAAATCTGTGTTGTGAAAAAGTAATCCGTCTCACCAGTTTCGGTGATCATCAGCACGTAGTTCGTATTGTGGCTGGCTCATCTGTTGAGTATATTTTCAGAAATGCTCAGTTATGTCTGTAAGGAAGTTTCAGCCGGTATACAGGACTTAGATTTCTCTTCACCAGCCTTGAAGCGTAAAAATATACCAATTTTTATGCTTCGCAAGTGAGGGAATGCATCAACTCAGTGCTCGTGGACAGACAAGTCACGCTGACAGTCCGCACTGGTGCAGTATCAGGCCCAGGGCTTGAGACAACGGAATCTGGGGTGACAGGACAGACAATCGGTGGAGTGGATCGATAGATGAGAGGTGAATCTTTGCCAGCGTCGTTCCATCCTCAAGGCGGGGTCGTCGACACCAGTCGAACCAATGCGTTGTGTGCAACGAGCTGGCACATGGGACAACAAACCACTAAATTCTTTGCTTTTCGCTAATAAAGCGAAAATGGTTCGAAGGTAGAAGAGTTTTCCCGCGAATGCTAGTGGGGCGGCCGTAAAACATGGCATTTCATTTGAAAGCATGCATTTACACTTGTTCTAATGCATCTAACAATGTTCACACAGTGAAATCCTGTTCGAAAAGTTATAAGATGTAGTCGCCAACGCGATCCATTACAGCGATCATTGCTTCTGAGTTTTTGTTTCCATTTTCAGTAACGAAATTGCTTGTATCTGATTTCTTTAATCATAAATTGGTGGTCTTATCGTCTCAACTGGAAATTTTTTTGACGGAAATCTTTAATTTTTTAAAGTTTGTGGACGGCTACTAATAAATAACACAAATCTGCTGAGGAAAAATAACCACCGTAGAATTCATTCGCGATAGTGACACAGACATGCACGATATAGCCCACTGAGGAGAATTTTATTTTTAACCTGGTATTGGTAAAGCGTATGGTTTTAAAACAATTATCGACGGTTTTCCAGATGAGGTTAGTAAAGAACAGAATGTCTTCAACGGCTTTTATGCATATCCCTTCAGGAGACTCAGTACACAAATCATTCACTCCGTCAGAGCTTTTCTGTATTGCTGCTTCCTCCAACTGAATCACCACAAGTAGACAATTTTGTCCCATTTAGTTGATTTGAGTTAAAAACCATTTTTAAAAGAAAGCAGTAGATGATTCTTTCAATATTGTTTATGAGTAACATATCAGTGAGCGAAAGTGAATAGATAATCTTCAATTTTTTCTACAAATTACACTGCAAAAGTGCGATAGCGATAAAAGGCGACTATCGTCAGCTAAAGGCTGTCGAGTGGGTAGATGACCGGTGGTGGTAAGACCCGAACAGCGAGCAGTTCGAGATGATGTCCATTTGACCAGTTCTGGCCATCAGTTTGGTCTTAATTCGAGACGAACTGGAACCAAGCCCACTGGGAAACGTAGAAGCTTAGGTCGACCATAAATATCTATTAGTTTGGTATTTAATAGCCGCGAAACATTGGTGTTATTTAGGATTAAAAAACAGCGTTTGAAAATCATCTTACAGGTTTTTATGTGAGTCCTTTTCGTCTCTCTATGGTCTCCGAGGACGTCCGGAAATTAATCAGCTCTTTATCCGAAGAAACGGAACAGGTTTTTGGCTTTTTTCTTCCAGAAGACGATTTTCATTGCATGTGACAAATGATGAGTGTGTTTATGAGATCATGAAAGGCAATAATTCGGCGAGTTTTGCATAGATATGAAAGTTTTTTGCATAATACATTTGCGGTATTCAAAACAGGAGTCGGTCGCTATGCGGGGAACGCGCTGGTATCACTCAAAGCTACCGGGCGCTATATCGTAAAGTGCATGCGATCAAAAAACCGTTGTGGGGCAACCCGGATAACCTGATAGTCAGGACTTTGACTCAGTTTTTCACCCCGGACATGAGTCCCAGTGGGTGCTCGAGGGATGTGTACGGCTGATGATCAATAACAAAGATGAAGCAGTTTGCATGATTTTCTATGGTGAGTTGAGTGCTCATTCTGATGTGTCATGTTACATAAGTTCCATATTGCAACTAAGAAAGCAATCTGGATGAGTAACACCTGTATTTGAGCAGCAAGACAAATCAAGTCGGCGGAGCATGTACAACCTTTTTTCAGACCTCGCTGCAGCAACATTGACCCTCCGACTGCCTGCGTATTTCGGCTGCGTTTTGGCCAGTTACCCGCGGCCATTAGCTTGATTCTTATGCACGCTATTTCCCTTCGGCTGTTCCGATTGTTCCGGTAGGCCCTCACATGGACTATTTCGCTAGTTGCCTGAGATCCCGATGAGTCCCCTACATTTGTTCGTATTTTTTTTTGTCGGCCGCGGAATGCTTCAGACATATTCACCGTCTGTTCTCTGTTCTGTGGCTCTCGATTGCTTGACCCGATCGGTTTGATATTCGCATCGTCCTACTGTTACAGCGATCCCCGCAACAATATTACATTTTTTTCAGTCTTCCCAAACTTATTTAAAAAGTTCCTGCCAACTCGTTTCACAATAATCACAAAATTGTCACTTTTGGCACGTACCATATTTACAACTGAAATATGATCAGATCAGGATAAGTCAGTGGCCAATGCCGTTCCGATCCGATTTTCATATACTTTGATTTGCTTTTTTTTAAACTAGCATGAATGTTTAAGAATTTTGGCAAATTCGCAACAAATAAAACATTGGTCTACAACCAAATCAGAGAAGGCATGAGCCACTGTCCATTGCATCGGCATACGAACTCCGACGGCTAGTCGGTAGTGTGACGAGATGGGCCAATCAAATTACGGTTCCAAACGTGGCGATGGTGTACGCGACTGCCGTGCCGAACAGTGCCAACGCGTGGCCACATTCCAAACATTTGCGTCCACTGGACAGAACATGAGCGACTACTCAAACCTTCCCTACTGCAACCGACTGTACCGCAATTTTAGTATTCATTATCACTGAACAAATGTTTGAAGTATGATAATCATAACTATCAACAAGAAAACGCCACAAACGATGGGTAAATCCATCAAAAACTCGGACGATGGGAAACAAGAAAATTTGCGCGCATCATAGGCTTCACACTGTACATTTATTTTAATTTGAATATTGGTTCTGATTTGATAAATAGGTTTTCGCGGCACTATTTTGAATAATTTTGGCGTGCGAATATCACAATTCCTGATCATGGGGGGGGGGGGGATTTCTTAAGCATCAAAGCTCAACTCGTGAAATTGAAACCCAAGGACATTCACTAAGACCTAGAACACATACCGATCGAAACCATGTTTTCTAAAATTTTGCCCAAATATCATTAGGATTTTCGCAGGATGAAACGTGAGACAGATGATGCTGTTGCGAATGGAGAGAAAACTCATTAAGTTCTTCTTGCAGACAAAAGAGGGAACCTTAATGTCAGAGTGTCGTCTGTTAATTCCGGCAGGTTTCTTAAGACTTATTGGGGAACAGTGCCTAAGAAATACGTGGTTATGCTAGTCTCTTCCAGACGATAAATAATTCAACTGTCCCAATGTGTATCAACCACTGACATTAGTTTACCACAGATGTTTTTACCACGTGAGCTAAAAGTGAATTACACACATTTGTAAACATTTGAAACGAGGATCGATTGGTTGTGGTAGATAATGGGAACATTTTCCTTCGTTTGCCAAATATCGCAGACTGAACTTATCAAAACTGTTCTTGTACCAAACAACAAACAAGGGGGGGGGGGTCATTTTTTCTGCGGTATTAAGCAATCAAACCCGGCTCGGGATAAGGTCGCTCCGCAGGACGGATGATGATTCTGTGCCGACGATCGACAGGAGTATTCATTATGCGCTGACACTGAACACGTACTAGTCTTCCCGAACCTGATTCTGTGAGCTGAACTTAAGCATGATCACATACTTGATGGTTTTGCGAGTCATTTGATTTTTCAACGGTCATCGGTATAATATATCAGCATCTTAGACTGAAATAGAACCGATTTATTTGTTTGTATCAATCACATAACAAATTATAACAAGGGAAAGTGAAACCCCAGCCAGCGTGTGTAATCAAAGGTCAAACAACCTGAGTTTACAATGTGAACGAGTATGCAGTATCAACGTTCTACCTAATGTGAAAAACCATGGAAGCAGAGTGCAGCCGTTCCACCTGGCTTGTTAGGAATCACCGACAGAGCACATCCCACGTGACCCCACAGGGAACCTAACCCGGGTTGATTGAATGTAGGCCGAACGCGTAGAAACCTACTAAATAAATCGAAGTTTTGCCACGGGAGATTCATCGTTCAACTGACTGCACGCACTTCAAATTTCTGCTATTCTTCAGAATGAATATTCGGCATCGTCTGACGTCAGTGGTGTATTCTAGAGGACACCAACGGAAACAAGTTAAGTACAAAGGCCAGACCTAGTGATCACTGAAAGTGTTGAGTTTTACGGATGCAGGCTACAAATCTTGTCTTCATATACGTTTATTCACAAAATTTGCTAAATTCCATCGATTTAATTATTGCCTTTCGATCACTTAACTTGGTGTTTATTTGGCAAACATTTCACCAACCGGTGACACGAAACATTTTTGACCCAAACACCAAGGTCAGTGATCGAAAGCGTATGAAACAATCCAAGTGAGTTACGAAAGGCATAAACAATCCAAATTATTGTAATCCGTCACAAACCTGGGGACTAGACTGACACGTGTCGAGTCAATAACCTGTGAAAAGAAAGCTCATCAATTTTTAATAAAAAAAGAAATGATTGGACAATCACTGTCTTGCACATCACTAACTGCAACTGTTAGACATGTCAAAATGATTCGCCATTACCGCTTAATATGGTTCATTGATAATTCGTGCTCGTCTGAAGTAGAACTTGCGGCAAAATATTTATAATGAAACGATTCAAGGCCACGAGTTCGACCGCCAAAGATTTCGAACCCATGCAGTTGTGTCGTAAAAACATTGCGGAAATAAACCATACAACTGGAACGCGCGAGAAGCACATTAAACACGGTTTGAATCGACTTTTTTCTCTCACCTGTCTCTTTGATCATACTTTCAGGTTTTCCGAGACGCGATGGACGCACGAGCCCAGAAAGCTGACAGTTTCATCATAATAATAAACAAGTGAAACAATGAGTTTCTGAATGAATTGAACGACACATAGTTTGTTAGCGAACTGGTTCCGTTCCTTCACATGTGATCAACTGCTGATAATTTGACTGTCCTTTTTTGGCTGGGATTTATAGATGGGTCACTGGACTGTGTGCTAGGGGAAGTTGACCAAACAAATCACGCGCAATCGTCTTATCCTCTTCAGAACTGTCCCCGTGCTCTGGTCGATCTTTGTTACACGATCATAAGACTTTGCTTTTATCCTATTTTTTCCTGGGTCTTTTACAGAATTCGGCGTCTTGCTCTAACCCAATAAATGGAATGAACTGAGTATCGTGGCGTGTAGCACACGGTTTATTTCACGGCTCAAGCGAATGTTTTACTTCGCAGTCTGTCAGAATCCCTTAACGGTAAAGGGTTATTCTTTTGCGCATGTGGGATATTCCACAACTTGATAAACCCGAGAATTCACTCTTATTTGCAACGTGTGAGTCTCTTAGGTACTATCATACATTTTTTCTACTCTGGGCCCTGGCTCATTTGAACTGTTTAGTTTCGCGCAACGAAGAATACGGAAGCCTCGGCTAAATGATGATTACGAATGCAATTCATCCATGACGCTGTGATACGGATGAGTTTATTCGGAATCTAAACTGCATAGATGCAAAGGTATGATCAACAGATGATGCAAGTGTAGTGACAGTGCATTCATTTTTGGCAATCATCGTCTCTAATGCCATCCTATGTATAAACTTTGTTTTATCACTCCGAACCAAGCTCTTTTTGGTTCGACTGCCGAACACACACACTTTCTTGTGAGTCCTCCTTGATCGTTCCCCGTTCTTTACTCTTTGTTCTATAGGTTCGCATAAACACCTCTGAAGCTCGAATTCGGTTTTCTGACTACTAGTGAAGCGTCATTCGGTTCGTCAATGTAGTTATCTACGGCGTCCGTGCACCATTTCATTTCGTTAGCCCTGCACGCTACATTGATGAGCCCGACATGATTTCTGAACGCAGGCGCTGTTTTTGAATTTACTGAAAACCTTTTTATCATTCATGTAAGTCCGTTCCATTATCCTATTTCCATCTTTTTTTCAAGCGTTATTTGATAAGGGTATATCAGAACCCCATCGATTAACCCGATCACAAAAAATCTCATACCGACTCAAGATCAGTTCATTGCTGAAATGGCCGATTTGCAGGAGACTCCAGTGTTAGACATTAAAGATGTGGTAGAAGTAGGACAGTCCGGCATATCCCCAATACACATGAGCATTCCCGAGTTCTTACCCGCAGAGCCAGAGTTTTGGCTGGTTCAAGTGGAAGCTCAGCTTGGAATGACCCGCGTAACCAGCCAATGTACCAAGTTTACATATCTGGTGGGGCATTTGCCACCGGCCCTAGTTCCAGTAGTCAGGGCTATCATATGCAACCCACCTGAACGGAGTCCGTACGATAGACTTCGGAACGCTATACTGAGGAGACCTGGTACCTTAGTAGAACACCGGCTAAAACAGCTGGTCTGGCATCGAGCTCGGTGACCATGGCACCCAAAAACACCGACGCAACTTCTCCGTTCTATGCGGGGACAGATCTCTACTCTCAAAGTGGATGGTAGAATGTTACGTGTGCTTTGGACGAAAGGGTTTACCAATAAGGTTCAAGCTATATTAGCTGTTTTGGTAATAAATCAATACTAGACGAATTAGCGGAAGCCTCTGATCGAATACATCGAGCACTTGCCTTACCCTCGGTACAGCCCATACCTAGGGGCCGTGAAGTGGACCACGTTAACACCATGGAGCGTTTACCTAAGCAGATGTATATACTATCCTCCCAGGTTAGCTTGCTAAACGCATCGCTATCCACTTTCGTATCTCGCAGAGCAAGCAGCCCCAACCGTTCACGGAAGCGTATTCCTACAAACCCCAGCGTATGCTCGCACCACCGCAACCACGGTGATAAAGCAAAAAAATGCACCAAGTCTTGCGCGTATCAACCTGAGCACCAGGGAAACGCGCAAGCCGACGGGTGCAGGCCACAACCGTTTCAGGCCTTTCCGCTCATAGTCGCCTATTTTTTATAACCGACAGAATGTCCGGAACATTCTTCTTAGTAGACACCGGCTCACAGGTAAGCACTATTAGGCCTTGCTCCACGGACCGCCTCAGTCAGTCCAACATCGAGTCGGTTGCAACTAATAAGACACCCATATAGAGCAAGGGTAAGTGTTCACTAACACTGAACCTCGGTTTACGCCGTAATCTACAATGAGTATCTGTTATTCCCGACCTCCCACATTCGATCACCGGCATCGATTTTCTTCGACATTTGAACCTCATGGTTTATCCGTCCGGTTTTCGTCTTGTGGATATGACTAGCAACGTCTCAACTAGCGGCACACCGTCGGTGAAGCCATCACTCTCTCCAGTCCTCATCACTCCTGTCGCTACAGACCGCTACCAGGAGCTCCTGCACGAGTTTCCTGGGCTATTCCAACTAACTAACGTACTACCACGGATGTCGACAGACGTACTACACTACATAGTCACAGCTGGTCCACTGGTTCATTGCCGCGCCAGGGGCTTAGCACCCAACAAATTAAAAATAGCCAAGGCCGTTTCAGTACACACTGGATCATGGTATTATGAGGCCATCTTCAAGCCAATGGGCTTCTCCACTTCATGTGGTACCAAAAAAGTATGTTGGTGACTGGCAACCTTGTGGCGATTATCGAGCACTAAACAATGGCATCATGCCCGATCGCTACCCAATTCCACATATCCATGCCCTCACAACAAATTAGACGGTTGCATTTTTTCAGTCGCATATATTTGGTTTGAGCATACAATCAAGTTTGCGTTGATCCTAGTGCCGTGTCAAAGACGGTCTATTCTAATTTCTCCGAATGCCATTCGGTCTTCGCCATGTGGCATAAACATTCCAGCGATTTATAGATCAGGTCTTCCAGGGTTTAGAAGGGGTTTACACCTACTTAGATGACATTTTAGTCACTAGCGCAACCCGTGACGACCACACTGTGTATTTAGAATCACTTTTCAAACGTATGTCTCAACATGGGGCAATTATCAACGCTGCGAAGTTTTGGTCACTGAAGTATCACTATTATTGGTCACGAGAAATCAGCCACAGGCGTCTCACCCATGAAAGATAAGGTGCAGACAATTCTCCAATATCCTGAATTTTCATCCTTCAAAACGCTTCGACGGTTTAGTCAACTTCTACCGTCGTTTTGTTTTTCTGAGTGTGCCTAGTTGATGTAACCTCTCACAGATTTACTATGTGGCTAGATCAAAACATTCGAATTTCCCGTTCTGCTTTGGTCGAACTGAAACGGGCTATCTCCAACATGCCCGCCGTTGCACATCTCCTACCAAACGCTCCCATGGCGCTATCAGCTGACGCTTGACTTGGCTGTTGGTATCGCTTTACAGCAGCAAGTACACGGTACGTGTCAGCTCATAGCGATCTTCTCCAAACGTCTTCAGCCGGCCGAATCCAGGTGTAGTACATTTGGCAGGGAACTCCTCGCAGTTAACTTGGCTATCCGTCATTTCCGGCACATACTGGAAGGCAGACAATTCGCTGTCTTCACGGACCACAAACGAGTCATTTTCGCTGCGTGGTCGATTACAAACCAATACTCGCCCAGGGAGTCCCGTCACCTAGATTATATCACTCAGTTCACAGAAGATATACGACACATCTCAGGTGAGCTTAACCCAGTGACAAATGCTCTTTCTCGCATCCATCTCATCACGCCAACCAGTGGCATTGACTGAGCAGCCATTGCATCAGCGCAAAGTACATGATCCAGAAGTGGAGCAGCTACGTCACAGCAGCCCCCTCAAACCCGAAACAATGCCACTCACTTCATCGGAGGGCACGATCATTTGCAACGTGTCGCAAAATACGACCCCGTCCACTGGAAACATCTGCTTTTAGGAAGGACGTTTTTAGGACACTGCACGGTTTGTCACATCCGGACATACGACTCCAGTTAAACTCGTTACTAAGCATTTCGTGTGGCCAAAAATAAATTGGGATATAAGTTAATGGGCACGTAGTTGTCTAGGTTGTCATCGATCCGAAGTACACAGGCATACAATAAGCCTCCTCGGCACGTTCACTACGCCTAATGCACGGATTCTCCATGTGCATGTCGACCTATTAGGTCCTCTGCATCCATCTGGAGGATTCATTTACTTGTTGATATGCATTGACCCTTCTTCGAGGTGGGCTGAAGCGATACACTCAAGCGACTGCTCATCCGAAACAATCGCACGTGTTTCCCTAGAGCAATGTTTAGCCCCTTCGGATGCCCCGCTATAGTGACTACCGATCGAGGAACCCATTTCCAAGGTTCGTTTGCTTCCCTAATGAATGTATTAGGATGTAAATAAGTGAAAACTACGGCGTACCATCCAGCCGCTAATCGTTTTCACAGACAACTCAAAGCAGCTTTGACAGCTCATGCAAACCCGGCACGGCACGAGACTCTTCTACCTGTTTTGTTAGGCATTCGCAGTTCAGTGAAAGCCGACCTGCATTCATCGCCGAACGAGTTATTATTTAAGTGTCCGCTTCGGTTGCCGGGAGAGCTGGTAGCACCACAACCTTCGCAGCCTTTTAACTGTTCCGACTACACGCAACGACTAACTCAGCATATGCGTGACCTGCACGCAGCATCGACAAGTGAACATAGCATACCAGTGTGCATGCTTAAGGAGCTGTCTACAAGCGCACACGTCTTCTTATGTACGGACAGTACACGGCATTCGCTTCAGAATCTTTATCCAGGCCAACACCGAGTTCTAGAGTGGAAATAAAAGTGTTGTATAATCGAACTTAAAGGCAAAGAGGAAAATGTTTCCATGGATAGACTAAAACCGGCCTTCATGGAATTAGAGACGCCCAACTATGTACAGCACCTGCCTTCACACCCGCACCCGGGTCCACATCGTCAGCAAGCGCGGATCTCACAAACCACGAAACCCCGGTTCAGCGCGATCATCACGGTCGGGTTGTGCGAAGACCCGTACGTTTCGTAGATACTGTTTGTGTTATACCTAATCATTATTAAGATTTTGTAATTGTCATTATTCTTTTCCTAAGAACAAAAAAAAAAACATTTTTAGAGGTTCTTTTAGCTTTGTGTGCACGTCGAGCTGCCTAGGACGATCATCCATGCGCTCATTTTCGCTTTTTTTTCTCGCCCCTCGAGTTTCTTTTGCAGATAACGATTCTTCTGTCAACAATCGATCTATCTGCGACAAGCATGGGTGTGGGGAAAAGAGAAGCTACCCTTATCCTACCGTCTGTATGCATGTTAAGCTTTTGGCACGCCAAACCTTTTCTCTGGCAACCCCGACAAGTTTTTTTATTGGCAGACAACCCGCTGCGACGGCTCTGCACACCCGACTCAAGGAAAAACATTTATCTACTATAAATATCGGGACAATTATCGAGCCATAAAACAATCCTGCAGACGAACAGATGTACCATTCCGAATCTTTCCCCTCTATCTCCAACACTGGTTGCGTAAAACGAACACTGCCACAGCCTAACATTTCGAAGACACCTCCCTTAGTCTTCTAGGGGAGAGGATGTATAGTAACATTGCATTCACTGCTGGCGGTCATCGTCTTTATTGCCATCCCATGTATAAACTTTGTTTTATCACTCCGAACCAAGCTCTTTTTGGTTCGACTGCCGAACACACACACTGTCTTGTGAGTCCTCCCTGATCGTTCCTCGTTCTTTACTCTTTGTTCTATAGGTTCGCATAAACACCTCTGAGGCTCGACTTCGGTTTTCTGACTACTAGTGAAGCGTCATTCGGTTCGTGACTGTAGTTATCCACCGCGTTCATTTCGTCTCGTTAGCTCTGCGCGCTATACAAGCCATATAAGAGGGTGTGCATGTGCCATCGGTGAACAGTGAACCATTTCGGTCCCCATGTCAGAACTAGCCACACGTGTAGATAAACTTTCGGAAGGGCTAAGCCTGGATCGAAGGAAACATCTGACTGTGGTATCTGATGATGCTATCCACTAGGTTGAATTTATAACGACGGTAAAACAGCTAACCTGGTTGCAATTTACCATTGTTCAAAATTCGCGGAATCTACAGAACTGCTGATTGAAGTCGATCGTACTTATCTAACCCTGACGGTAGAAAAAAAAACAATTTCACGCTGAAAGCCACTGTGCAGCGCTTTGAATAATTTCATGAGGCAAACAGACGTGAAATGAATCAAGAATGTAACATTCAAACGACGTATGCAAATTATTAGCAGGATTTCGGTACTTAGGAGATCAGTTTACCGGAAACAACAAGACAGGGTGAGTGAGATATAAAATATTCAAGAGAGCATTAGAATATTTGCAACGGTGTAAAAGTGGTACTCAGTACCAGGTATCGAACAAAGGTATACTACATCAAACAGGAATGCCTATTGCACCAGCAGATAGAGCTATGGGTAATGAGTCATAGGAAGACTTCAATGGATTCCAACTATCAACAAAATCTGCAGGGTCACCATAGGATAGGATGATTTGCTGTAGATGGGTAGCAATAAAAAACCAGTGTAATACTGGAGTGGGTAGGTTTCCACATTAGAAATGGCGCAGATAATTCGGAATGCGAAGCTGTCAAAAGAATAACAGTGATACCCCGAACATTCGTGAGGTAAGGTTCGAAAATCCGTCGCGGATCAGGAAGGATCGTGAATGTTTGACAAGAGTCACGGGAATCAAACAATGATTTCTCAAGGTTTCGCAAAGCTGTGAAATAATCGTGAAAGCATATTCGAGAATCCCGGAACGCGAATGTACGAGGCATCACTGGATCTTATCTTTACGATCCTAAAGTTATAGATGATGGAAAATCCACTTGCTTTTTTCACATCCAATAGTCCAACGCCACGGGCCGGAATCCAACCGATGACATTCCGCTTACCAAGCAGATGTACTCCCAGCTAAGATACTACGATACGATCACTTGGGTGTGAATAACGCAAGTTATTATCCAATGATATGCAGAACACTATTCCAAAGGTATGCAGCAACTGTTTTGGTTTTAATCTCTGGACTAGAATCGCCGGTCACTTATCAGCTGGTACAGCATCTGCCCGGTAAGCGGAATGTCGGATTCGATTCCGGCTAGCGACATTAGATTTTGTGTGAAAAACGCAGATAGATCCTCAATTATCTATAATATTGAGGTTCCTAGTACCGATGGTACATTCTGTGGAAACTGTGATTATTGGTTCTCCTCGGTAATCATCGATCTGTTGTTTCTGGGTCACCCACAGCCACATACGCACACACACACAGTCGTAGAACCAATCAATTGTGCCTCCTTTATTGTTCCCAACCATTTGTTCCGTCGATTCATCGGTGACTAGTACTGGCCCATCTTACCTGCCTCTTATCCGGTTAAGCATATTGTTTCGGTATGTCTATTTATCCTCCTGCCTGGCTCCGTGGTTCACCGTGTGTTGGCACATCGACATTTCCCGACCTTGAACCTAATTGATGCTTTTCACTTCTCTAGTTGTCAACCTTCTTCGATTGACTCCAGTCTGTTCTTGGCCTTGTTCTATACCCGTGAGAGCACGTATTCGACTCGAGCCAGCTGCCCTTATCATGCTCCATAGTGTTGCACCCGCAGACTGACTGGTCGATTTGACTGCTGTTCTTCAACGTACTTTTTGGGCGTCAACCGTTTCTCATCGTCGTACTATACTTGATTGACAGGGACGATACCTATCTGCTCCCCGGTAGGAATCATCGCATAATTCAACTCACTACTCTTTATTTCGTTCGCGGTCTGTCGTCTACTCGACAAACCAGCATCTCTCTATTCGTTTGTGCCTATGGACTTGGCATAAATTAGAACCGGTTCCGAATCTCCTCCATTCACTGACTAAGAAACCATTCTGTCAGCCGAATTTCCGACTGCAATCGAGTCAATCGCATTCGCGTACTATAGGAATGGGAACGTGTGCGCTATGAAAGTCCGCCGGATACTGTAATTACTGGAGATAACCACAACTTTTGCAATATAAATCCAGAGCGTCACGGTACAACAAGGTAAGCCACAACTCACTAAACCGATGGAATGAAAAACGTTCTTGATAAATGATCAATGCTGACTGATGTCATCAGGCAGGGAAAGTCCTAGCTTTTCCGATAGTTAAATGTCGACTAAACAGAAAAAACTTGATACATTGTTCGCGAACAAGGAGAATCTGTTCACTTGACCTCTGTGCACAAAACAGATCTGTGCACGCCCTCCATTTCCCACGGTCTATGTTCACATCGATACACACGCACACACGACGCATTCGGCATTTCAATGCGAATCAACTGACCATAAGTCTTAATTACTCGCAGTGAGGCGGTACTTTGACTGTCTCCACTTCACTTCATCCACAAACACGCATACAACCGATCGGATATGTTGTTAGTAACCTCTCTGTCTCCTCTGTTTCTGCTTCATACGAAATGTAACCGCATCACAATTAATTCCGCAGAGCCAGTGTGCACCCGAACGTATTTTCTTAATGTGACCGTGGACATTTTTCACCTTCCGCTCCAATTTCGTAACCGGACTGATTCTTAGGAAAGCCCCATCCTCGAGTGAGGTTAGTGGCATCGATCTTTGCTCAGACAGTAAACTATCTGACTTGAAATCTGCGGACGATATTGTTCTTCTGAATGAAGATACAGGTAAGTTGTAAGCTTTCTCAGATAGCCTCAACAACGGTGCAGTAATGTTTTGGATGCGTTTTGCATCTTCAAAGTGTAAAATGCTGTTTCAGGACTGGGTTGGCTCAACACCAAACCTTGTGTTGGCAGGGGAAGTTGTAGCTGAAGTAAATGGATTTCGTTACCCTGGTAGTTACATCTCACCAGGTGGACAGATATTAGATGAAGTGTCATCGTATATACAGAAGGCGCGTTTGACTTTTGCCAACCTCCGTCATTTGTGGTGCTGGCGTGACATCTGATTGTCCGTCAAGGGTGGAGTGTACACTGCAGCGGTTAGG
The DNA here is from genome assembly GCA_948099385.1 of Fasciola hepatica. Classification (NCBI taxonomy): domain Eukaryota; kingdom Metazoa; phylum Platyhelminthes; class Trematoda; order Plagiorchiida; family Fasciolidae; genus Fasciola; species Fasciola hepatica. The sequence goes on from CANUEZ040000020.1 coordinate 554,613, forward strand.
TCCGTTCTTTTGTGCGGCTCAGAAAGATGGTCGTTAACAATAGAAGATAAGCGAAGACTGTCGGTGTTCGACCATTGATGTCTCCGTAGCATTGCCCGAGTATGGTGGGAACACCGTATCATGAATGATGAGGTTAGGCGTAGGGTGTGGTGGTGGTCATTCTCTGGAACATGTACCGAGTCTAAACAGTTTGAGGTGGTTGAGACGTATTATGCATGCCCACCGATAGGCTTCTTCGGCTTACGCTGTTCCCCGAGGCAGGCAGTGGTTGGAAGGTAGGTCGAAGCGGTCAGTCCATGACATGGCAAACTGGTATGAAAACATTGACCAGTGGACTTTGGCCACGTAGGGCTTGTTAGACTTCCAGGTTGGGGTCCACGTGACCCGCCTACCAGATAGTTGGAGAGATCCAGTGATATGGCTAGGTGTGCACCGCGGTAACGAATGCGCCCATGACACAACGAGAACGACGACGACGACAAGGCCGGCGATTCGACACGGACACGCAGGGCCGCCAGATGTGCTGGATGCAGCGCTCTGCCGTGGGGGTTGCACATACGCGATCAGCAAAGGCACAGAAAGAATGAAAACCCGATGAGCCGAAGCCCAATAAGTGTATAAGCAAGTACCTACACTTACGGCAGAGAGAATGGGAATGGCGTTCCCTGCCAATGGGTTACAGGTGTCATGGCCAGTGGCGTACTTGCATTTGAACTCTTTTTTATCTTCGTTATTTCCACTTCTCACCTTGCTTTCGGCTCTTATTCACTTAATTTTTATATTACTTTTGCCCTCGACTAGAAGATGCTGGGAGCTGGCAAACGAAACCAGAGGTTAATGGTTTATTGAACTGAACTGAACATGCATCATCGACTGGAATCTTCTTTCCCTCATCTTGTAGTTTGTCCGACCCGTAATCTTACTTGTACTTACGACGTTGAAATTTGGTCCCTTTCTCGTTGACAGTACCAGAAGGACATTCTTGATCACTTTTTCCTTCGGAAGCACAAAACTTTTACGGACTTGCAACAGTATACGCCCACGATCAACCTTATATTCTTCTCGATAAAATACTACTATTGTTTTATTCTGCAAACGTGAAAATAGAACCTAAAGCACAGTAACCTATAATAATAAAAATATATTCATAATAAATGGATCTTACGTAGTATCACTCTGTGACTGAGAAGCTTGAACAGAAACAACCGTCGAGTTGATAGATGGCATTCCTTGCAATCTTATCCTGAAAAGTTAGTCGCCACCCGGTCTCAGTTGCTGTGGTATCTGAAGGTTCCTGCAGCGGTTGTGTGTGATGATGAATGGGATTCCACTCTTCATCTTCAACTTTAAGATACGCCATATGCCCTCCATAGGATTTCAAATAGATCAATACGAACTTAATCGCAGCGATTCTGATCCTAGAGGATTCTGTTCTACGAGAACAAGGAACGTCATCATAAGAGTACAGCTGCCATCATTTCCTTCAGTTTATCCTAGATTTTGTTCAGCCATTGCTTGCCTTTTTCATTTGTGTAAGACCTACGTTTGAGTTCAATATCCACTATACCCCGTCCACTCATATAGCATGAATAATATGTAGGTTCATTCAACGGGAATTGGTCATCTTCACACAAGTATGATTTCCCTAACAAAAAACATTGAATTTAGTTACATCGATCCGGATGCTCTTCGACGTCAAACTTCACAACGGCCAAACCCACTATCCACAACTATCAGGATGAGTCCAATGTCGAGAAGCCCATTAGGTACACGCCTGAATCAGTTCCTTCAGTCCCAAATTGCACACTAGCCCGAATCGAACATAAAATATCGCCGTTTCGACGCCAGTAGCTAAGGTTCCCAGGATGTAGCGTTGGTAGCAAAATACAGAAAATCACGTTCATGATTCTTGAACCTACAAGCCTGTACATCTTGATATTCAAATTTTTACCTAGCTGTCACACAAAGACCTAGCCGAATTGCAGTCAACCATTTGAATGGCTGAATCATTTTTGTTATCCCGAAACAGTAACTGTAAAAACTGATTGAAATTCAGATGCACTTGAATTGCTGTAACCGCACTGCAGCTCTCGTTTTCCATTTTTACCCTCAACGTCAGTCTGCTACGGCAATGGGATTTCACCTGCTTCGTCCACTTCTCCCATTGGGAGCATGATAGCCGACTGAGAGGCCTTTCTTTGCTTACTGGTCCTGTTATCGATCGCCCCTCGATCACTATGTTCAGTCACGGGATAGCTACTGAGGTTCATAGCTCCGGTCTCGACAAGATCGAATTCACGTGCGTCGTCGTGACCGCACACGATGTAATGCGCAGACGACGAACTCGCGGTGCGGCCGCAGACGTGAAATTTGTTGGAGTGAATGATGCACCGGGACTCAGACCAATCAGGAGAACATCTGAAACAGCCAATCGGGTGGAACTTCCTGGCGCCTTTGAGGTAATTCCGAAATTGTGAGAAATGGTGATGTTTACCCATGAAGGTTACCATCGCAACGGAATATAAAATACAGCCTCGAAACCTGCTTTTATAATCGCTTCACCAGAGAAGATGAGGAGAATTACGTATCTGACAACAACATTGTACGAATGTAGCGTTTACGTATAAGAACTAGTTTTCCAAAACTGGAGAAGATTCTAGCAACTCAGGACGTTAGTAAAAACAGATTGCCACAAATACAAACATGATTAGGTCGCAAGCACACTGGACTGCTCTTTTTCTCTCTGGATCACAGATATCTGGAAATCTGCACACCTTCCGTTGCACCTACCATGCACACGAACAAGACGACAGGCGTGCGCTTTGTTTGCGACGCATGATTGGCAATCGGGGCCTCAATATCCTCCAAACGGTACCCCACAGCGTAAGCTCAGGCCTAAAAGGGCAAGCATCATGTGGCGCAATCAACACGATTTAGCTTTATCGGATTCACTGGTGTGGCAAATAAACAACACACGAATTCACTCCGATTAAGTATATAACCCATAAGTACAGACTTCAAACTAGATGACTATCGATCACAGGGGGTTAGCAACCAAGATAACACGTAGATTTGATTTTGTTTTAGAAATTTTGAGGGACCGCCGAAAGTTAGCTGCGAGTAAATCACGTTCACTCGAGCCAGTGACTCTTTCGCGCTAATTTCCATTCCAATGAGATGACAAAACAGATCGACTAAACATTTACAGGTGTAGACGTGAATGACATCACAGTATTCCGTTGTTAGATTTCTGTGCGTGTTAATATGTGACACATATTAGGAAGAAATGGAATATAATGATGAAATATTTGACAGTGTGATCGTCTTCGTGATGAAAATTTCTTTGTGCGCGTCGATCTCTTTGGAAAACACACGGTTCAGTTTAGTAATTCGTGACTTCTATTCGAATTTACGATCTCACACATGGAATAAGAAAATATAAAATTATAATTCCAAACAAACTACCGATTCAAACCAATCTGAGCGAACTGCTTCACATCCAAGATAACACTATTGATAGTATGCAAAATTGTCAGTTTACTTCCGGTGATGACATTCTTTAGTATATAGAATATCACGGTGGACTGAGGTAAAACAAGAGGAAGGAAAAGTTTGGGCTCTCATCTGTAACACCCCGGCTCAAAAGTAAGTCGCCCATTTAGGGGGGACATTGCAGCCGGAAGGGTCAGTAGAGTCTTCAGTGCCACAGTGAAGGCTATGTTCAACGCAGTAAAGATCAGATGCGTGTTCGCCACATCACTAGCAGTTCGATTATAAAAAAAAATAGAATTAATCATTTTTATTAACCTCAGTAACGATCATTTAACAACCTAAGTGCACCAGTTGTGCTCCTTACTTGGGTTGAACGACAAAGCGGCTATTAAAACACATCAAAGAACACCATCTCTGTTGGGTTGGGCATGGAGAGTATGAACGGTATCAAGTTCGATTGTTATGCACATAGTAGAAATCGGACATGCAATTCACATTCAACAGGATTTCAACGTTTCCCATCAGTGTCCATAAGAAGTATCAAAAGCAGTCAGTCTTCGAGCACTAGCAACCACCGAAGCAGTTCTCCTCCGCCTGTCGAAGACTGCGCTTTGCGCGCAGAGGGAATTAGTTCAAACACTCCAACTTCCCTGGCCAATAGTCGAATGCGTCACAAGTGAGTGTAACGGCGACGTCGGCCAACTATCATCCGTTGCATAATCGGGTCATCCATGTGAGTGTTTCCTGACTGTAATAGAATTATTCAGCCTCTGACACCCCTTTCTCTTCATACTTACAGAGCGAGAAATTGTTCTTAATTCTGATCTTAATTTCAAAAAAACGAGATTGAGTGAAATCACCGAAAAAACATTTTTTTTTCGCCTACAACCCATGTTCTGATTATATTATTGGGCACATTTCGATGCCTGGAAATATTCCAGACCATTCAGGATTTAACTCCCGGGTGATTCGTGTGATCTTTCAACGCCTATCACAGGACGTGTAGATCCGTCTTGAAACGATCCCGAACCAACTCACGTATTTGACGTTCATTAATATGTATTATCTAGTGTGCGAAAACATAACACTCAATAATCCGTTATATGGCCGGTGATTATGACTTGTTGTTCAGTGAACTGTGCGCAAATTGACAAACGAACACGACTGCCGAACGTTTCCAAAACGCTACCATCGTATCATGATTTCCCAAAGCAAATCCAATTCTCACAGACAAACACTGGGATGATGAAAGAGTGGATCCATAACAAATGGATCGCTCTTCGAAGGCGTCGCAAACTGATCAGAGAATTGATCACCAATGTGTACAGGGAAAAATACTTTGATGGAACTGTAAAATGCACACGCGTAGTATCGGCAATCACAACACTTACGATACAGATGTGAGAACGGGGTAGAATGAAGTTCGGAAACATCGAAGCAATATCTTTTTCATACGGACACTCCTCCACTTATGAACTTTCAAGCATACGAACTAAGAAGATCGCAAGTTTAATTTGTGTTCGCTGGGCTCCGATTTCCTGGTCGCATCACAATTCCGCCACAATTCTGGCCACCAACAACGGTGTGGAGCACCGAACCAGACGCTGATCACAGCCTCTCAGTTCTTTGTACTTGCGTCTCCCGGATGGTGCTACGGATGAAACCTTTCATGCAAGTCATGGCTGGTTACATCACTTTAAAGAACGCGCAAACTTGCGTCACGTGCATTGAGTTATCATCATGCTTACTTATGGATGTAAATTCGAAGGCAATATGGGGCTATACAAAATGATATTGACTAGCCACTTACGTTTTGAGTTACGAACTTCCGCTCGGAACGTACCTCGTAAGTTGAGGTGTGCCCGTACGGACAAGGATCTGAAGTGGCATCTCACTGGTCGCACAGATAAATACAAATAGAAGCATTGAACATGCCGTTGGCAGACGGAAGGAATTACGCGTAAACCACGACAGGATCAGTCATCACAAAATGCCATTCTCCTTACCAAAATAAAAACTGATGTTCAGTTCATGCCCTCTTTGTCAAATACAACAAAAATAACCAATGTATACACAAAAAATAAAATAAAATAGTGGAAAAACACAAATAATTTGACACGGTTGTGTCACGCCTGAAGTGAATCTGAATTGCTATATGTATCTCTCGAACAAACGAACGAATCAACAAAGTTCTCAACAACGTGCGTGAGTAAAAATGACCTAATGTTTGACTATATAAAAATTACCAAGAAACAAATACAATGCACTAGCACATGATTTTGTCACACAAATTGCTTATACTAGATACACCTGTTCACCGAGGGAATCTGAAAGCGGATTGTGATAATTACAACGATCAGACAGTGTAGAAAAACCCACTGTGTTGACCTTAGTACATTTTGCGGATTGCGAACACTTAGCTGAGTGTGACGGGATTCGTAAAAGTTATCTTGACGTCAGTAGTAACCGGTGTAGTATTGCGAACTAGTGTGGCGGCCACCTGAAGGCTTTTAGATTTCTTTTGTTCTTAATAATGAAATGTAGCACATTGTAGTCGTGAGATCAAACGTAACTGACTCAACTGAACATATTCTACCTTTCGTTTCTTTTATGAGAAGGAATGCATTCACTGTGAATGATAACGACTATGACAGGGATGATTCATTTCCTTGAAGGGTATGTTGTTTCGTCCACTAACTATGCAGTACAAAATCGCACTAGTAATGATGACAAGCATATTGCTTGGAATACACACAGACCAGGTTTATTTCCTGCGAGACATAGAATAAAGTATAATCTCGCTCTAGGCGCTGGTGAGTGATGGCCTCTATTTGGCAATCAGTGGCTTTTGTTCCTGAAAGGATCCAGGAAACGTCGAACACGAGGCCAAACGACTGAATAACTATTCAATGACGACTAAACGTCACTTTTCATTCCAATCCGATGAATTCGCACGTGATACACCGGTTAAATAACAGTTCTCAAGAATGCGCAACGAGGATCGAAAGCACAATCGAAAATATCGCGTCGTTTCAATCACTTTTCACAAAAAAATATGACGGTAGCATCCACGAAGAATCCGGTTTGCATAGGCCATCGTCAACGCAAAAAACAGCTGTAACGGAGATGCATTGCCTTGCAAAAACAACGTATGCTTATCAAATATGGTACTCAACATGTGTGAGTGAGAAATTTTCGCCGGATGAGGTTTATATTTTAATGGAATTCAAAATAAGAATTCTATCAGTCAAGTGTGCGGTGCTCCACAATGTCACAGCGATATTTGGCGGCACATTCTGTCACTTCTCCGTGCGCTTACCTTTACCGACATAATTTTGAAAACAAACAGAACGATAAAGTGCACTGATGATACTGTGATCACAGGCCAGTATTGTTTTATAACTGGGCAAATATGGCCGAGGTAAAACGAGCTCGAAAATGGAGTAACATTATCATCACGTCCAATGATCTGAGCATCACTTGCAAGGACGTGCTGTGGTAGCCCTTGTTTATCAGCTGCGAGTGACACAAAAACGAGACATTCTCGATGGAGGCGGTACGCGTCTGGTGGCGTTTCACTGCGTTTACCACATACTCACATATACTAGTGCTGAGGTTCCACCTAAATTCAAACGAATCTTTGTTTTACGCCTAGCTCTCCCGATATTTCAAATGAGAAGCGATAGTTTGAAACGGTAATTTCCTTTCAACTAATGCGACGACCAAAACGTGAAGATAAAGACCAAAAATGGTTTTGGTATATCTCGAACGTCACATCAGTGTTTTTAGTGGACGATTCTACATGTGAGGCATGCCGAAAGGCTAAAAGGGCATGATGCACCTTTGAGGAGAACCGGAAGCAGTGGTAGATTTTAGTTGATTACTCAATGGGATGAGTGTGGTAACGATTTAGTCAACACTGAAACCAGCCACTACCGAGAATTATAACGCCTGCAGTCATATAATATTATACATGAGTTAAAAAAACACTTAAGGTAGTTCATCTAGTGATGGTTACTTTGGAGTAACGACAAATGTTTCCGAGACGGCAAAAAAAATTCGCATACAATAGTGAACCTTAAATTCGAAAACTGTTATTTTTTCGCTAGGGTGCTCAAACTAGAGAAACCCGAACAGAGAGAGGATTTGAGCAAGTATTAGTATGACAAAGATTCAGTTCAATTCGTTTCACAAGAACATTAATCAAACTTAGGAGTACCTTGATTTAAGCAGATAGTCAGGCATGACGGTCATGAAAGTACAAAGAACAAGTAGGCAGAGGTAATTCAAGAGAAGAAAAATAAACAGATAGGCGAATGAGTGGCACATACGTACTGTGCCAGTTGGCAATGTTGTCTCATGTTCCCAGATGTCAAACAACTGGGTCCGTCAGACCAACCAAGGTAACAAAACTATGCATTTGAAAAATGGCATAATTGGCTAGCCTAAACCGTGAGTTGCAAATGAGTTACACAAACCGATCTCAGCAGTCAATAGCCACTCAATCAAGGGTGACCATTAGTTCGACCTATGGAGCAATCATGTTGCGTCGACAAATTCCGGATATTCAACCCAACGGATCCCAATCCTGTAGTTCTAAAATAAAATGAACTTCACGTTTAACATAGACAATCGCCTACAACAACACTGCAAACCATGTCACTGGTCTTTGTCACCTCTGCCGCTCCTAATGTCAAGTGTTGGTAAACGATGATAGCGTATGAATTTCCTAAAGAAACTCGAATGCCTCGGTGTTGAGTGAACAGATCGCACCGTGCTCGTAATAAAAAAAACACCAAACAGAGATGAATTCTACGAACGTGCGTGCATATGAGACGGGAAAATGAAATGAAGTTGTGGGTCAACAGAAAGGGATCAGTAGAGAAAGATGGAGACATCAACTTCACCTACGAGAACCTCGTCACACTAAAATCGCGCCAACTTGTCGAAGAAGACTACGAGTTTTATCAGAGACATCTCATATATGTGTTATTCCAAATTTCGTTCAGAAAATTTACCAAGAGGCTTACAATTTGAAAACCACAACGAATTTGCACAGAAGAGCAGAAAATTGAAACAAGTTACGCCGCAAATTTGCCGATAATGGGATTATTGATAAACAACAGTTTATCATGAGCGATGGTTCAAGCATGAAAAGTAAGCTTGAACTATTTGTTACCGAAATGATACCACGAAAACGGAAACATAAACAAGTATTCCGAAAGCTTGAGCACGAGAATTATCGCGGAACAGACCTTGCATGTAGGTACGATGACAGAAACTGTATCAAACCAAAAAAATAAAATTTATAGAGATAAAAGCAATGCAAAGAGTGAAAGGCGGTTGTGTAAAAGAGCTTTGGGATGAGTATACACAAAAAGGCCAGGACATGGGTGAGACGTTCCTATTTAATAATAGCGTTCTTTTGCAGGCAGATAAATATCCAATATTAGAAGGAGAAATTGATCGGAATCAGGATGACGTTGACAGCTTTCACAAAACAAAACAAAAACCAGATAACGAACAAGAGACGTATGGACAAACGACACAAAGCAGATCACACAAACCGGCCCATAAAATGGGAAGCATAAGTTCAACAGCAGCGGCAGAGGCAGCAGCATCTGGCCGTTTGGTCACGAGGAACGGAGAACGAGCTAGGTGGCATAAAGTGCGGAAAATTTGGCAACCATATTGCGTGTTATGCCCGGATTCGGCAGATCATTCTCATCGGTGGCTGACCGCACCAGAGGGGGTCGATCAGAATTTGCCGGTGTAGGCGTGTTAACGACGAGCCTGAAGGAGAGTGCACATGCGTGAATGAGTAAATATCCCTGTCGTGTTCAACACCCACTGTTAATGCCTCAGTAATAAAAATCTCAAACAAGCTTCAGGCGATTAAGAATACAAGTATTTGACAACTAATAACTCGCGAGACAACCAAATCAATCGACCAACGTACTCCATGGAGCCATTCCTTTGAGTCACACCCATTAGTTGTGAGGCTTGTTGAAATGGAGTTGGAACAGGCAATGTGGGGGACACTGGCGAGAATATCTGGGATGCTGTATGAGTGGAAAACAAAAGGAGGAGACGAAGAGTCTCAGGAGTTTGCAGCATTTTTCAAGTTCGAACTAAGTTCAAATAAGTAACGATACACTCCTTACCCTTATGCTTCCAGGTTTGACAATGGTGACCGAGATAGATGAATAGGATAAACCAAGGAAGGGGTCAAATGAGAGATAAAAAGCATGATGTAGTGGCGAACATGAGCTCGGGCCGTAACGACAGGATTTTTTGAGACAAGATAGAATAGACCAGAGGAAGAGCAGAAATGTATGCTACCAAGCATGTCCTCAGGCTGTGGATGGGGGAACGGTCGCAATTTTTGCAGTTTACCGTGAACAAAGTGGGTACACAAAATAAGCGGTCGCGAACGATCAGCGGCGATGGTCAAGGGTGGTTTGCCACTTGGCTAGCGTTCTGAGCTCTAAACACCGCCAAGGCAAGAGGTGCCCGCTGTGAACAGGACGACCGAGTAGTACGATAGCCCATAATGCAACCAACAATGAGGTTTTGTCACTGCTGACCGTTCTTTCATGAGTACAGACGATTCTCACATAGTCAGTAGTATTCTCACATCGTACGTAACAACCTGATTACCAATCCCTCGCTTTCTCTCCCTTCTTCCCACATTTTTTTTTAAATTTCCGATGCGAACTTCGATCTTTCCTATCAGCAGTAGTGCATCTGGCGGAAATTCTGTTCAGGTTTTTCTCATCCTTCCCCGACTAACTCCCAAGTCTCTCCGGACTTCCTACGGTCGGCTGGTGCTCTCCTCCGTCCTCGATACCCCTTCAAACTAGCCACGTCCAATGTACGAGCGCTGATGCGTGGAGAACAACGGGTAGGTTTAGTTCGTATGCTGGAAACTCTTGTCATTGATGTGTGTTGTATCCAAAGCCTCAGCTCCATCATTCAACAGACAACCCTATGCAACCATTTTATGAGGCTCCGCTCAAACCTTCCTACAGACTTTCAGGGTGCAGATTCCGGCCTTGCTCTCATCGACGTGGCTCTTGGGGAACGGGCTGAAGTTCTGCTGTTAGATTTGATCCCTGTAGGCTGTCGGTAATCTGCAGTGAGCGTCCCGATAGCTTCTGGCATCTGTTTTACTGCACGGGTTGTACCAAACACGCGAAGAACAGACTCACGAGGAACATTCAGAGTTTCGTGTCGGTAATAGATGCGTTGATTAAATCTTCACTTTCTGACGGCTTCTAGAGCACTATTTTACCTTCTAGAGAGTAGCAGTCATTGTTTCCTCAAGACATTCGCGCGATCTCTGGCTCTGACGATAGGACCACAATGTGGAAGCGATGGTTGAGAAATGGAGTATCTGATAATTATGTGTTGGTCGTCAAAGAGTTTTAGCACGATACCTCAGGTCGGTTTAAGTTTTATGGGCAGCTTTAACCAACCTTTTCCGTATCCAGTGAAGTACGTCGAGGTTAATCTATCCACTCATTTTTTCATATTTCATAGAGGATGTTCTAAAGAATGCCTGGCTTAGTCTACTAAACGGCATACCTGAACTCCTAGCAAGGTACAGAGTTTTCGACTAACAATACACCGATGATATCGTCTTAGTGGGTGATAACGCGCAAGCAGCACAAAACGTTTTTACCCGCTTGGTGATCCACGTGTCCACATAAGCAATGTGCGTCTTCTAAGTGCTATGTGCTTCTACAAGAGCTTATATCTGTACTCGCCCTTTGTGGTGATCAGCTGGGGTTGGTCGACAGCTATAAGTACCTCAGGAGCTTGATTATAGCTGGAAGTCGTGCGGGAGAGATCACATCGTGAATAACGAGTCAAAGCGGCTTCGGCCAACCTGCGACACCAGTGGAGCTATCACGGCATCCGGCTCTCCCTTAAGGGACGGGTGTGCAAGGCCGCGGTTTGTAATGTTTTGCTTTACCAATGCTTGGCCCTGGATACTCGGTGACTTTCCGTTTGGCTATCAATATCTTCGGAGAATTGATCACGTCTACCCTCCCGTGCTCCATTCACATGTGCTAGGCAAGGCTGGAGGAAGCAACGCGGTGGTTAGGCTGTTACTTGGCATAGGGTATATCGAAAGTGGCATCAGCATTTGCTTCGGTTGGAGCTTCTCACCCTCCTGGTTGGAACCTAAAGGATGAGATTTGTCGTTGGTTAGACATACTGAGAGACGTGGCGCAGAAGAGAAGCCAGCGACGCATAAGCTGTTCGGTCTGTATGCTGCACTTCCGTTCCCCACAAACATGAGACGAAAAAACACCAAAAGGTATGAGGCGAAAAAAAAACAATAAAATGCATTCAGTCCTTTCACTAACTACTTGCTCCTACCTCATTGTATTTTCCTCCCTCCGTTTCCATTATTGTTGTCTTGTTGACACTTAGCTTGATGACAATCAAGTGCCAAATATATAGACAGAGTAGGAAAATAAATGGGTGTGATTGTAACGTCCCGAAAAATAACTGTGGAACATAACTGACTACATCAAGTGTTTTCATATGACTTATAAGCCTGTTCCATACACAGAGGACTGAAAACATTCCGAGTTGTTCTGACTGACGTTTTGTGACTCAAACGGTGGAAATTGCGTATAACCCATTGTGAGCATATTCCTCAGTATTAGCGATAAAAGTCAGGCATGATTGTAGAAAGCAAAATTAACAGATTCTTGGAATTAGTCCGAAAAAACGCGTACAACCCCCGCAGGGGAGAACGTAGAGGTCAGTGGAGATACAAGTCCGCGATATCATATGCACACAAGCCTGCACAGGAAAATTACACATGATAAAAAGGACCAACTAAGCAATGGACAATCAGCTAATTTCCCATACAATCAACAGCATCTTCGAAGATATCAAATTCACTACGGAACTGGGAAGGGACAATCAATTAGCATTTCTGGACGTATTGGCAAGACGAGCCAGCAGCAGCCAACTGGAGACATCTGTTCATGGAAAAGAAACGCATACGGGCCAAAAATTGAGCATCCACAGCAATCATCCAAACAACCCTAAATGTTTTGCATAAGAACCCTGTTTAACAGAGTGAAAACCCATTGCAGCACCGCGGAACTGAGATAACAAAAGAAATATCTTTTCATGACGTCTCAACAAAACGGATACCCAAGAACCTTTACACGCAGAACCATATTCGGAACCGAAACCGAAACCGACCAAGGAGCACAATCTAACAGAAGAATAGCACTGTCGTACACCAAAAACATATCCCAAACGACCACAAGACCTCTCCAATTATAGAGCACTACAGTTGCCGTAAACCAACCGAAATTCTGAGAAGAATGTTGAGACAGAAAAAGCAACTGAAAACCGAAGAAAGGAAAAAACGTGATATGCAAGATGAACTCCAAGGACTGCGACGAATACCACGTCCGTCAAATTGGGAGAAAGGTTGCTACACGAATGCATGAGGGAAAACTAGCTACAAGACATGATCCATTCTCACTATTTTCATTCAGAAGGATTCAGAAGAATACATGTTCAATCTGGATGAAATTCATATTCTGGATCAAACAACTAAGAGACACGCAGGGGAAACTTCGGAAGCATGGCATTCTCCAACAAATCAAATCGAAAAACGCGAGAAATCCTACTAACTCGAGAAACGGAAAACGAATTAATGCTACAAGCCCATAGCCATGAAATTCAATTCTACGCGTGAACACATGAGCTAAACTGCTTCTAAGACGACTCAGTTAACGAAACCTACGACAACACGAAAGAAAAATAAGGAAGTTAAAGATAAACAAAAACAGCACAAATGTCAAGACGTCGAGTTTCCGGATGTAGATTGTGTCGCATGGGGTCGAGGGTCAGGTTACTAAATTTAGAAGTTTGCATCAAAAGGTCAAGCCTCAATAATCACTAACGTAGTGGGCAAGCTGTAGACAATCATGCTGGTGTTCGAATAATGGGAGTGTAAGTTCCTGTTGATGCACTTACACAGCTTTGGACCCAGATCGAATACGTGCAACCTGTGGCGGAAGATCACTGGGCCTTGTCTACTGCAGTAACCTTCCAAGTTTCAGGTCAAATAAGGAACAAACTTATATATATATATATATATATATATATATATATATATATATCCAATAAGTATTGCACATACAAAAACCTCCACGATAAGAAATGCGACAATGTATCCCCGGAATAGTGTAAGCACGCCGGATTAAGGGGCCAACAGACAAAGGTAGTGCATCATTGATGATCACCCAATAAAATCAAAGACAAAAAACTGATCCAATCAAAAACGGCTACTTACAGCGAATTAATGCAGGACAGGTGGTGGAACTGCGAGCATTCCCATTGTATTGTCGTTCTGACCCGATAGAAGACAATCGCTGTTAGGGAAAAGAAACGCAGAGATTGTGTCATGAAGAGAGTCAAGTGGCAGAACAAACACACCTATTACACGCGACGGTCAGACGGTCATCGTGGTGAACTTTGAGCCCTTCTATCCTCGAGTCGAATCCTGTCACGACCGCTGCCGATCACTCCCACCCCAAATAAAATAATTATTATTATTATTATTATTAAAAATAAAAATCGGTAGCCTCTAATTCACCGCAAACCTTTTTTTGGAAATATTGCACCGTTATTATATGCAACAGGAAAGAAGTAAATAAAGAACAAAGAAATAATATGGCATCTCCTAAGAAAGAGGCCAGATGCCTAAATTCGAAAATACCTCATCATTTTTAACGCTGTGTTACAAAAAAGGATAACAGATCAGTTCTTCCTGAACGCAACATTCGAAATGCGCATGCAGCCAAAGGGGGAACCAATGAGGAGGACAACTGACTAAGCCGAGGATGGTCGAGTGGCATTTGCTATTAGCAGCTCTAAGGACGACGTTCGAACCGCGCTACCGCTGGCCACATTGTTGGTAAACAGTAACCCGCGGTCTTCCAGCTCACTACCATTGCTGACTCACACGGAACTTATGTGGTTTTTCACTCTAAGTTTTGGGATTATTTCTGCCGGATACCTTTAATAGTGTGGCGGTCTCTCAAGGTCATGTGATACGTCCCCTCTACTGTACTCATGTGCAAACATGGAATTAAAGAAAAAGAATGACAAAGCTCCCTGTTACAGACAATTCGGAAACATTATGTTGATGCCACGTGTAGTCGGAAAACATGCAGCGCTCACCCCATCTGCAATCGGGTAGACGGAATCAGAGCACATTTGTTGGAATTTGGCCACCAAGGTCCGCGTGAGCTGTGGCGGTGGACGATCCTGATCCGTCTCCGACGATGTGCCCGACTGTACGGCACTTTCTGAGCTCGCATACCCATGTTTGGTTGTGGGACATTAAACAGAAGAAACAGGAATTAAAACAAGCTGACTGCATCTAGGAACACCAGTTTCAGCAATTTAAGTTACTATTTCCACAGAACACGACACAGTACCATTCACACGCGCCCATATAGAAGGTGTCAAACTGTAACTAGGATCATCAGATAGCGCTCACTGAATGTGACCAAAAACAAGTGCATTTATAAGCACGAAAACCAACAAGCTACTAAGCGTAAAGTATGAGTGCTACCGACTTGGTTTCACACCACACTTGAAAAATGCAACAAATTGTTCATAAAATTGACTGGTTTTGGACGAGAAAATGAGCACATTTGAGCGCTGTGCAGAAGCACGTGGTTCTGACAATTATCTGCATTCGACTCAACAATAAGTATGACCAATCTTAATGCAAAATATCAGGTCCATTGGATCGCTACACGAAGAAGTTGTATGGAGAGATCACCGGATTGCGTGCAATTTGAGAATAGGTTTGTGATTACGAGTGATATAGTGTTTCCTCCTGAAATTACGTAATAATATGATATTGCGGTGAATTATTTACGAGGTTTCAGACTTATTTCAATCCTTCCACGGGCACTAATCAGGAGAGCTGTATACTGGTTCGTTTCTTCCCAGATATCCTACTTTTACCCTAGCTGATACGGTAGCCCATGCTCGGTTGATGATGGTTGGATAAACCGACCACCCTATTTACTTGGTCTTGTTCTGATGTATGTGATGACTCGTATCGCTTTGTACCGTGCCTTCTCTTCCACAAGTTGATGGACGCAGAAACATCGAATTTTGGGTGTCTTATGAAGCTAGTTTTGTGTTTTACGCGTCCGGGGCCAATATTGTGCCATTACTGAGCAGAGTATGCATCAATGATAACTCTAGATTTAGTCAGTAAAGGATCCCCCTCACCTTTCCGCATATTTCCACTTTTGAATTATCTAATGAAACTATATCTGGTCAGAACAACCAAATACACGGAACGAAAACGCATACCGAATTTCAGAACGACTTCTGTGGTTAGTACTTAAAATCATGTGCAACCGCCATTCTGCTTCAGGGCCTCAATACATCTAGACATACTTCGTACAAGACCTGTGATGGTCTTGTCACAATATTCACGTATTCTGGATTAAGAACGGCTATTCATTCACTGTTTGATTGGAAAGTTATAGGATTCTTCTATACCTGGCGAGCAGTATACCCCACAGGTTCTCAAATGGGTTTAGATCTGAGCTGCAGACTGGCCACTGCATGACCTTGATCTCGCGGAACAACAGCCAACATTTCTTAGGTTAGTAGTAGACAGAGGCATTATTATGTTCGAATATGGTGTCATCTTGTAATCTGTTACTCAGTAGTGGGAGCAAAACTGTTCCAGCGTATGAATGAATACAACGGAATCTTGCATGCGCGCTTCGGCCGTGACTGAGAAGGATCGCCAAGCCAACACTGCAATGCTGTAGTGGTTTTTTGATTGTAGGTTCTTCCTTCTTTTTTGATATTATACCAGTAATAATTCTAACCATTCGATTCATCAAGATTATTATTTTCGTCACCGAAGTAGACATTCTCCGACTTCCTTGCCCATGCTACGTCCATAACAAGCGTTGCTTTTTATGCAGTGGTGATATATATATATATATATATATATATATATATATATATATATATATATATATGTACAATCATTCACGGCAGTTTTGAACATTCTCTGTGATGTCTGTTTCGAAACACACTTCAATCAAAGCTTCCGACGTCGGAATGGAAGACGTTATTGGAAGCCAGACGAATTAGTCTGCCTTCGTCCGATTTCGTTGATTTTTTCTGACCACTCTTTCGCTTTTTAGGCGCACATTGCTCGTTATATTCTAGATACCGTCGTACGATGCTTCTTTATCTCTTGCACTGCCTGGTGATTTCACGCAGATTGAATCCCATTTGATAGAACGCAGATATTTCGCTCTTCTAGAAGTTCGGTGAGATCTGTAAGGTATTTAAGTACAACCAACGCGAATGAATGTCACTGGGAGGTCATCGTGTTCCAATGCATGACTTACGTGGTTGCGGTTCTCGTGCATGTGTTAGTCGCCGAATCCACATACCGAACTAATAAGGCCTAATGATCAGTCTGATTTTACGGAATTTTCCATGCGAAAGTGCACCAAAATAGGGGTCCTATACATTTGTCACCCTTGTTTTGCACGTTTTCAGCCGTGGTTAGTACATAGTACATAGTTTCGTTCTGAAATCTGGTATGCCGTATTGTTCCGTGTATTTGGTTGTTCTGATCAGATATGGTTTCGTTGGAGAACACACACAAACAGGAAATATGCGGAAAAGTGAGGGGATTTTATACTTCTCTGGCGCACTGTGGATTATGATTACCGTACTCACACCTCAGTTTATTGGAGGTTTGCGTGCCCAATTGTGTCTCGCGTGGCCGCACTAATACTAATTTGTGTGAGTTTCAATATCTGATAATTGTGTGCGTTATCGTTGTGTATCCTCGCGGTGTCACTGCGTACAGGAGAAAGCCACACGTAAAACTCGACAGAGTCATTCGATCTTCGTCGATAAAACACCTCAACTTCAGTGCCTTTCCGTCAAAAAGTTTTCTACTTGCCATATCTGGCACGGTGAGTGAGATGAAATGGACTGATGCTATTGTTTGGTCAGGTGTGCGGTGTGTACGTGACTCAGATACACATACAAAAGGCAGTTGCATGGGCAACAAAGAACACGCGCATGAGCACACGCACACACAAAGAACGAAAAGAACTACACTGACAGACCATGAACGGTCGGGCAAACGGAATAAGAAATAGATGCAGAGCCAGGTTGAGAGAAGAGCAGGAGAAATGAGGCAACCGAGCAATATGGACACATTGGGGATTAGTCAACCCTCGCACGCATATAAACGGACAAACGACGAGAGAACGCTGACCAATCGAACGAGGCTGATAAATGGGCGCGATTGGGGAACCTAAATGTCTCGTCGTGTAGGCGGATATCTAATAAGCCAAGGAAAAGGAACTATCGCTCACAGGTAATTCAGCCTCCACTGTGTCCCATCGGTGCACGCATGCGACGGTGATTTTTTCTGATAGATCGATTTAGTCGCTATTGAATTTGGAAGGCAATTGGAAATGACTCAGCCCTGATCGATGTGAGAATTCTAGCAAACATTAGGTACAGCATATTGTCAGTTAGGGTTTATTTCTCTTCCAGTCCAGCAAGTTGGTATACGCTAATTGACCATATACGTAGTTTGGTTTAAGGTGGAATGCGAAATCAAAACAGACGGAAGATAATACTTTCTGTGAATGTTCTGTAACAAACCACGCACTCAGAATGACAAAAATGAAAAACGTCTAAAGTGATCAAAACCGACGGAATAGAATGAATCTTGGAGACTTATTACACTTTTTGAACGGAGATAGGCATGGGTATGTGCCTGGATTCCGTCATTAAGAACACCAAGCACAATTTGTTTCATTGTGTTTGTACCTGAGGAATTTCACTATTTTTGGTGAAACTGCTGCTACCAGGGGAAAGGATAAAGCCAGTCACGGACACCATCATAATTTTAACATATGGATACTGGCAACTAGCAAGGTAATCCGTATTTGCTTTTTCGTGCTTTATTCTCCAGCTTAAACACCGACCGAGATGTCGCAAATACCTTCACTCTTAACATACTGCCTCATATTAGGGTAGAGTCGGGCGAAAAAACTGACTGACTGATCACATGGAGCAGATACTAAGTCAATTTCGAGTGTCTACTGGGTTACCAGAATTCGCTTAGTGAGAATCGTAAAATGACCTAGACACAACTGAACTCCATAAATTAGACACCACCAACTGATACGTCTCACGTTTGCTTCTGTATAAATGGAGGTAAAGTCCCAAATAAAGAGCGCACAACAACTTCTACATACACTAACTTCAACAATGAACGGATTTCCTGGTCTGACCTAGTCTTATCGTGTGAGTATACTGAGGTCAAACCAGTGATCGATGTGTTTGGCCCGAATTTTTTTGAACGCAAATACGTCCTTAGTAAATTTCAGCACATTTGACTCACACCAATACCGGGCGGTGATCTTCAATTCTGATAAGGAAGCAAGCGCGGCGAATCGCTGATGGATAGGTATGGGGAAACAGAGAACTTTTTTCGATCGGTTATTTCAAACCGCTCCATGAGACCCAACGGACCGTGAATGCCACTGGCCCCAAATATTAGGAGCTACTGGGAACTGACACTGATACCATGAGCAGGTGAAAAAGTGTTATGAACAACTCAGTAATGAAGACGTGCACAATATAAACCACACAAAAACGACGCACTGTATGTTTTCCCATCGTTTCGCAGCCATTCGTTGTCGCAAAAAGGCCACTATAGATTGGTTAACGACTAAATCTTTTCGACATACCTATCCTGAAACAATGTCACATTTCGTGTGGATTTTGATCCAATTTACGGGCTTGGTAGCCTTGTTTTAGTCACTAACTTGGATACGCGAGGACTTCAAAGGAAAATCTCTGCGTGATTTGAGAAATGAAAAATAACCTAACAGTCAATAGGGAAATATAGGCTTACAAATCTGAGTAATTTTTGAAGGTTCAATAAAACGGAAGTTTTGCCTGTCAAATACAGTATATGATCAGAGGCATGAATACCTGCCACCATTGGTCGCTCTAGTAAATAGTCACTTCCACTGTCGTCCGGCTCGCTAGCACACCTGACCCATTGGAACCTTATGTCGTTATCCATTCCAATTGTCATGGTCTGGCTGCTGGCTGTTTTTAGCAGTGCAGTAGGCCTTTGTGGCCATGACATATATCGCTGCCATTGCACTCATGCGCGAGCATGTATTAAAGAAACGAAGTAGGCGGAATTCACTCCGCTGCTTGTTTGCATAGATATACCGACATCCTTAATCCATGTCCCTTGGTGGTTTGATCTTCCGGAACGCTGTGAATCAGACAAACGTTTTATTGTTGGAGTGATCTGACAGTCCCTTTAAATATGCTGAATGCCTCCGCGATCGGATTGAAGAATGAACCCTAAGGAGGAAGAGATCGAATAGCACTTCCCGTTGCTAGCATTGTTTCACCCACCTGCCGGCGAACTAGAGCATTGTCGAAAAGAAATACGGCATGTATTTGGTTGTTAAGTTGCCATTTTTGAAGAACACTGTTCCAGAAAGCGGTTAAACATATCAGCGCTCATTTTCGAGTGGTATTCATGATACAGCATACCCATTGCAGAACAGCAAGTAACAACATTGAGGTTTGTTTCTTCGTTTGATAGCAAAGCCATGATGCACTGTTTCACTCTTGTCGATCGTCCTCATGTTCGCGAGCACCATATGCTGTAATTGTAATCATCTATGTAAAAGCGTAAGATGGAGCTACCATGCTCTTTCAACCACATCGGGTATCGAGCTCGTCTCTCCTTGACATCAGTCCTCTTTCGCTCGAATGGACGAATACATGGTTTCTTCGTGGTGTAAACATAATCATCGAGGAAGGGTAAACTGATCAGTATACTCGGGTGCATCTTACTCAAGGAGAACGTAGGATTTTTTACTAGTAATAAGTACAATTCCATAACGAATTCATCAGAAAATTCACTTCTTGCCAATCCCATTTTTAGACTTTACTCTGCCCCGTTTGGTGATGGCTCTGAAAATTTTTATTTTCATCCAAACATGGAAAGAAAGAAGTTTTAAATCGTCACCTTTTCTTATACACTGTACGATTTTCCTTCGGTCTTCATCACTGATTGCCTTCCGATTGCAATGTGAATCTCTATTCACTTGTTCGCTTGAATCGATTGTTTCAATTTACTACACTGAAAATCCTGTGGATTTTGATGCAATCATTCAGCTGATGACATGGAAAGTGATGGAAATTGGTTCTACGTCAAGCAGGCAACCGTTCGCGTGACTCACATAAGGCTATCAAGCCCCGTAACTAAGACCAAAAAACTCACACGGGATGTGACTTTGTGCGGTATGGATGTCGGGAAAGTTTGGTTATTGTACTCCATGACATGGCAACTAACAGGCAGTGGCTACTAAACGGTCGTAAACGGCCAGTGAACGACAGGAAAACCCGTAGAACGGGAAGCAGAGTTTTCAAATCTAACTGAATAAACACTGCTCGAAACAAAATATTTCACGTACGGTTCGAACAAATTATGAAGGTAAACAGAGTGACTCGTGAAAGAGGGAAACTAGTAGGCAGACTTACCATGAAGCCGGACCTCATTGTAATTGTTCATTGAAGCACCTTGGTACCTGCCTGGAAAGCAATGAAGTATCACTTGACAATGGAACAGTGCTCGTGTGAACCTGATGTCATGAAAAATAACAAAACGACGTAAGTGGAATGTTGTATAATGGTACACAGAATGTAAAGGCAAAAATTCTCCTTTGACAGATGTTTCAGGGTAGAACACTTGTGCGCATTGTTGTGCGGGATAGGAAAAAGAAGCCGTTTGTGGAGAAAAATGTCGTACAAGACTGTAATTTCGTATGCAACAAAATGACCATTCACGAAAAGCACGTCACTGTGGCCGCGTGAGAACTCGTGGATGAGACCGGTATGAAGTGTACCAATATATCGAACTAACCACAATCTAGCTCTTGGCTGCATCACAATCCTAGTTTATACTGATCGTCAGTCCTACATACGTAGTTGGGTACACAGTTAATGATCATATCCGGGCTAAACAATGAACGGATGCACTGGTAGCCAAATTATCTCAATGCTGCCCGTATCCACCATACAAGCAGTGTTACCCAGCACAAACAAAGTAACCGAGACTTCGAGGAGTCCTTTATTGACTTTTTTGATATGAGTAGAACGAAGCGTTGACTGGAGCACGGACATAACAGCTGCGTGACAGAAACAGTACATATACGTCACAAGCGCAGTGTGTGACATGACAAACGATCAGAAAGAGAGACTAATATCAATCATACGATGCAAGCAATTTTTTAAGGACGAAAAAAAGCTGGAGGAGCCAAAATTCATTGAATGAACACACCCGTAACAGGATTATAAAGGATTTTCGCGATCGATTTGTCTATTCGATTTGGTTCTCGACTGGTTAGGGCCTAACCTAGTTTCATCGAGTCTAAAAGTGATTTATTAAGTCCATCGTCAGTCCTATTTTATTACATGCTTGTGGATGAAAGCACTGAAAACAGAACAACATAGCTCTAAAAACCCACTGCATTCTGGAGAAGTGGAGCGGAGAAGCAACAGGTCAGACATAGAAAGGATTCGGGTGAACGAGAATTACCGTTTACCACTCAGACCAGCTCAGAGAAAACTAATCATTCTTCTCATAAAATGGATTTATTTTTAATTGCGTAACGCAAGCGCTACTCTTTCTGTGAATGAACAAGCGATCTGCGTGATGTTTTTCTCAGGGCTCAACTTAAACAGTGCTCCGTCGTTGCGGTTAGAGACCTCGCATTGCATGTAGATGGAGACTATTTACCAAGACAAACGGAGTTGATCCATGAAGAATTTCGCTGGCAAACAATACTTTCCGAAGGGAGCGGGCCACAATAGACTACGTAAATACTACTGCGTTACACCCGAACATTTTTAACAAGCAATGCGAAAATATGTTCCCTTCAAAGAAACCTGTGTCCACGGTGGAATACAGTTGCTGAGAGAACGATAAATATTGTGTGAATAACGTAGTCTGTATCAGACCAACTATTTTTGAGTATATTTTAAACGAGAT
The DNA here is from genome assembly GCA_948099385.1 of Fasciola hepatica. Taxonomy (NCBI): domain Eukaryota; kingdom Metazoa; phylum Platyhelminthes; class Trematoda; order Plagiorchiida; family Fasciolidae; genus Fasciola; species Fasciola hepatica. The sequence goes on from CANUEZ040000020.1 coordinate 577,261, forward strand.
GGATGAGAAAGTAATTGTTAGTTTTTTCATTGCAAGAGAGATTTAAACTCTACTGTATCCGGAAAACAAGAAAGACTTAAAGACAAGCAATTCATTTAATCGGATGAAACGACAGACACTTCAATCTCATCTTCAACAGCGCCACGGTAAACCATTTTGAGCTGCATACGGTTTGTCACTTCCATCCCTCGGGTTAGGTTGACGGTTTTCAAATGAAAACCAAGGACACCAAAATGCACCGCGATAACAACGGACCCCTAACTGCTCCCCCAATTCTGTATGTTGTTGGCAGCATTACCAGGTTACCGATAAAGCAGCGGTAGTCAGTGTGGTGATAGGTTGTAGATAAGTTGGATTCAAACCCAGTAAAACAGCGCTGGAAGACTCTGTGACAATACCTGAAACATGAAGGGTCACAAATTTATCGACGCCAATGGGGCGTGGCTGATGTACTTGGCCACTATACAGAGATGATTTGGTCTTTTGGCTCCATTCATTTGACGAGTCCTTTTGAGAAGGGGCATATGAGCCATGTTGATGACCCCGGAAGATATGGAACATAAGAGTAGTATGAGGATCGTAAAAGTCATACGAAAAGCTACTTTGATCACATTTTAATAATGTACCTGGTCTATTACTCACACAACGCTGTCTTTCAGGCAGATCAGAAGATCAGATAGGGGGTTTTCATGACAATTCTCGTTGGTTCTGGGAACCAGGTCGTAATCAGCCATAGCATAAGCTAAATAAATACGTGCACGCTTTTCCTGTACAAACTGAGACTATTATCACACCTTAGTTCTCAAGAAGGTGTTTTGTGAACAGAGTATAGTAAAAGTAGCATTCACAGACCGAACTCAAAAGCTAATCTCATAAATTATTTTGGTCCATTTCAATTTGCAACAACCCGAAACCGGCGGCTGATCCTCGACAGACTTCCTCAAACGGGATAGTGGTGATGCGCACAACTTTCTTCTCCACTATTTCTGCCACATTCTGTGATAAGAATACTCATCCTCTGTTCGATTGACCGGATCACTGTTTAATTTCTCTATTGAAGTATTCCGTGCGCCTTGTTTCGTGCGTCAGCCCGAGAAACACCCGCATTGGTGTGAAACAACCGATGCACCTCCTTTCATGTTTTTGGTATCATACTGACTTTTTCCCTGGCAGCTAATTAGGGCACTCACCTTACCGTTCTTGTTTTCATCATTTTTGTGCAACGGAAAATCCAATCGGTTGATGAGGATGCACACTACGAAAGCTTTCTCGAAATGTAATTTATCCAAAACCCTTGCAGTGAAGGTACCAAGTAATGATGATTGAATATGGGACTCATACATACGGGCAAGGATGAACCACTACTTCCTTTTTATTCCATAATGATGGTATAATATGCAACTGAGTAGTATGAGATTAGATTTGTATAATATGACTCATCATGCATCTTCAACGCTCAACTCACCATAGTTTTCAATGATGAGTTGAGCGTTGAAGCTGCATGATGAATCATATTATACAAATAGTATAATACTTCAAGAAGGGGATTACGATCAATTAAAGGCTGTCAGTTGGAAAAAGTGGCCCCTGTCACAGGCGGCAGGATTCGAACCCGCGTCAGAAGCGTCTTATGTCCACCATGATGACCGTTCGACCACCATCGGTCACATCTTTCATGTCTGGGTCCACTACTGATTGCCGTTGATTACGTTCGGAATATCCATTGGCAAGCCATCAAACAAAGTGATAAATCAATTAATGATCGGCATGTAGAAGGAGGAGCGTCGCACAAATTTCAGTTATGGAAGGGAATGCAGTGAGATGACACATTTGTGTAGTTGGCTCAGAGACCGATCACAGTAATGTATAGATGGATAGGATCAGACGCTTGGCTGCGGTAGGGATCAAATCCATTGACAACGCTTGATCGTTTGATTTATTAGTTGTCTAACAGGTCAGATATCGTTTTCAATGGTGAAATTCACGTTGTGATTAAAATAAACAGACTCTGGTATATACGCTTTCGCAATCGTTTGTGAACAAATGAGTAAAATGTAGTAAACAAGGGGCACAATTCATGATTTACTACTATTTATGTATAATCATACGACTCAAAACCGCACTATGATGATGATCAATGAAATCACTAACCCGACAGCGAACAACAACAAAATAATTCACCCAGCTGTCGCATACAAAGTGGTCCTGATTGAGAAAACGAAAAATCACTAAATCTAGGTGTCTGGGCCCACCCAATATCTAAACGAAAAAGGAGCGGAGAAACAATCACGTAGTGAGTTGTATGTGAAACAGACGACTGGCAATGTACAACCAAATGGCACTACTTTCGCGGATTGGTGGGATAGATAGCACATAAAAACACAAACTTAGCATCAACTGGATATGAAGGAATGAGCGAAAAAATCTACGATCTGGAGGACACAGACTGGCGAGCAAGTTTGTTTTCAGTGATTCATGCCTATGCCAATACATCACGATATGTTACGGCAAGTTAGGGAATTGGACCAATTAGACCAATGGGTGGAAATGATGGGGACTAATGATCACAAAACAATTGTGGTTCAGGTTCAACTCGAAACCGGATGTGGATTGCTGTACACGTTTTGTCAGTTTTGGTCCGGTATGGGGACTGTTTTAGGATGAAACGTAGGCTAGGGGAGATGAAGAACACACGCGAATTGTTTTTGAATTGCCTCACAAGCCCTGTGCTCGTACCTCGTCAAAGGTATCGTGAAGCTAGATACACGGCGAATCGTTCTATCAAAATGTTTACGGCAGCTTGGTAAGATGATAATCAACTATTTGCGAATTTATTGATTTAGAACTACTTTCTCTCGCAGACTTCAAAATTGTAACATAGAAGTTCACGCTTGCTTTTAACTGAGCCAGGTATTGCGTTCAAATGTAACCACTGTGAAGTGTGGTAGTGCAAACAAGTCGTGTTTTAGATTGAAGACTTATAGTAAAATTGCGGTTCTAATTAACGGAATAATTGCATGGCATCAATCCTATGCTAAACGGAATACGTCATGAGGAAACGGAAAACCGATTATTCACTTCCATTCGCTGCCAGCGTTGATGTGTCTCGTGACCTTTTGATGAAAGAGATAAAATGCCTATATCCCAGAACGCTTTTAACTAATCACCTTCAAGTAACTGCGAATAGAAACTAGATAAAGTGTAATCTGCTGGTTGTTTGATTATCTACTCAACCCATGAATGAACTGAAAGAGAAGGTAGGTGAACGGGATCAGTGTTAATGCACGATAATCAATGACCTAGATCAAAAAAGTGCTCGTAGTTTGTGGTATTGGCTTTCACTCAGAGAATTTTGAGAACTGCCAACTGCAATGTGCGTAGCTCAGACTTTGAGGATCCTAAAATTGTTCGCTGCGGACAACGAAGATGTTGATCGTCAAGATGATCGCGACTTAATACGCGACAGTGAAAAAAACACTGACTACTGTTCCCGATCCAACACTGGGTATCCGGGTTCAGAAAGAGCAATTGATGAGCGGAACACACCCGTCACGACCTAAGTAAAGAAGAAAACTTACCAATTACACGAAAAATTTCCTTGTAGTGTGGTTGACAATACGGATTTCCTTCGCCAACGCTGTAGTTTCCTACACTGGAAGGATGATTGTATCAAGAAACCAGTATTTGAATAAATAAATGGTGAATAAATTGAATTCAACATCGATCACTGACATTAACATTTGCATCAACCTAATTTTTTTAAGCTCTGATCATGTGTCATTCGAGCACAGTTGCAGTATTCAGGTCTATGGTCTTTTTTGATGTCACAAGTAATGTCAAATTGTGAAACGAGAATTAGATATGTGCAAACATTGCACGTATTTAGGTATAAACAAAAAACGCAACTTAATAGCCCTATGGTTTGCACGTATTTTATATCTACCTGAGGATAAGTACAATGCCAACAACAAAAGTTGAAATTACGATGAAAACTTTTTGGTTATTTCCTTGCACGCTTTTTGCAGATCAAACCTTTGCCGAATAATGATGGGACTCCAGAGGCCCTCTTAGCATACGCGTCACTGATTTGGGTTCTGAACTATATCTCTCAACGTCTCCAATCAATGACATTTCCCATCTTCTGGGCACTAACAAGATCGCTCATGTTTGTCGTTTGCTACAATGTATCTGTCTTCAAACAACTGGTGATGGGATGATTAAGTCTCACTTCCAATGAGCACAAATGACCGGACTACGACGCAGCAGGCATAACTGTAGAGGTGGTTGCACAATTTTCCCCAGATACGAGAAAAAAGTTTTTTTTTCCTCAAAACTGCCGGGCTATAGAGCAAATCGATGTTCAACCGATTTAAATCCATTTTTTCGTGTTGTTTTGACACTCATATTCCACCTGTTTCGTTTTGCCATTGGCCTATTTCACTACTTTCGAATTAATTTGCAAGGTCGTATATGTTCCGGCCAGAGAACACCACAAAAACAGTGGAGCTCATTGCACAGTTCGTACAAAATATTCGATATCTCCTCAATTCGATCAAAATCCTGGCATACGGTTAAATTTCAGTTTATACTACTGATACTACTTCTACTCGCCAAACAATAGTGTCTATTGTGTATTTTTGACTACTGAATGTAGTATCGATTGTATGAACCGGAATTCGACTGTATGTCAGAATTTCGACCGAACTGAGGTGATCCTGAGTTTTTTGGACAAACTGTACAGCTCATCCTTGGAAAAGTGGCAATACAAAACTGAACTGAACGTTGCATTTTCTGAGTTCTTCCTCGGGTTGAGTAGATTCACTGGGCAGAGACTGAGAAGGTTATTGGACGATAGCAAGGGTGACCTCCTAATTCTTGCACGGATATGCGGCTCTTCAGGGCCATTCCAACAACAACAACTTATGCTGTTGACGACAGCATAAGTTGCGCGGGCCTTGGGCCATGTACGCATATACTTATCACAAGGTGCGCTCATACTCTGTCACACTGCCACTCGTACGCGGATAGGTCCTGGTCATTTTTGTTGTCTAGCAGAAAACATCCAATCTTGATACCTCATTTTACACGTTGAGGGCGTGAAGCGAGCACCAGATCGAATCCCAGTTTGCTAATTGTGAGTTTTGAGTGGACCACAGACCTAAACAGGCAAACGACATCACGCAGTGTACCATTGTTCGCAGGTTGTGCATCATCAACTTGAAGCTCTTTCAGGAAGTTTTGCAGGACGTTGTCAACGACGAAATAGAAGGGGAATAGTCGAACCGAACATTTGTGACGAAGGGCACCACGGATTTTTAATGAACGGCAGGCTTGTAAATGACTTTTGTAATTTGTGTTCTGATAACGTTCCCTAGCCTACTCATGAGTAGCGCGTACATGTATCATGGACCCCTAATATTCGTGTCCTATTTTCTCCGTTTCTAATGCACCGACAAAGTTTATGTTTACATTTCATGATATATACTGCACGAACATTCTACGTTCATGTTCCTGATTCTGTTCTCCCAGGACTGCACGTTTTCATTGTAAAGAAAATTTTCACAAGGTTTCACCCGTGCATAAAAACTCGCCCTGGGAGGTTCCAACTGTCTGCCCTAGTCTCGCTGGCAGTATACTACGCCGCACACACTTTCGCGGTCTATACAGATCTATAGTCCGGTTCATTCGTTCACGCTGATGCGTCATTTTTCGGGTAAAACTTTTTACTTTGTCACTGGTGATTCTTTAGCATATTCTAACTACAGATTTTTTTACTGTGACTGCTCTGCCTTTGTTTACCGGATAGCATTCCGTGCTGTTGTTTTTGGTTGTTCATCTGGCTGTAAGTCATTTCCCTTTATTTTGTATATGCATTATATCATTTAGAACCATGAATTTACGATAAACATGGTTATTCAATTGTAAGTTGTTCTGTTGACTGTAGTCGTTTATTGCTCAAACCGTGTGCATAAGCTAATAAGACGAAGTTTCTACTAGATCGACAACTCAAAAGATCGGAATGGATCCTATAAGACCGTTTCAGAGGACGAAGCTGATAACCACTGATTAGTCACTCAAGTTGGCTGCTTGATAACACAATAACAAAAAATCCACCAGATTTCAGCAAAGGGTTGAAGGTTGCTTGCACCACACTACAGGTACTGTCGATGTCCGAATGAAAAAACATTTCCATGGTTGTGAGCTTTACGTCCATAAATTGTTTATATATTACTAAAAAAAGCTTGAAATGTAAAATTCTTAATAATTGAATACTCTTCAAGTTAGCTTTGCGATATTCTGTGAGAAGTTGAGATTGTGTGACATGATTAATTTTGGCTAATGCTTGACAGGCGAAACTGAATGAACGGTCGAGTATGAATAATTTGTACAGTCAATGAAGTAAAATTCATGATATGTGATTTTCACAACGGAATGCTAAATACTGATCCCACCAAAAGCAATCCCATTTGTGCAAGTGTTGATTCTATTTCTGCCTAGCAGAGAAAATCAAAAGTAATACGAACATTTGGAAAAAACTGTATGGAGGGGTGGTCTATTAGCAACTTCGCGGTTGGTGATGGGTTCATGAGAAGAAAGCCATTGACCTTTTTGCGATACATGACCTTGAAAACAGGGTCAGATGAGCGTGATTCGTTAGTCTCAGTTGTTTTCGCGATGATGGAGAAGTGCTCATTCATGACAGAAAATTTTCACCACCAGAGTAAATAAGAACGTTAACATCATCATAACGCATTTTGTAGGTTTTCCCGAGAATAATTTTGTTCAGAACCTTTCCGTAAAAGAACAAACGTTTTTCGCACTATTCATGTAAAAAGCGGTGTAATGACAAGGTGCGGTGTGCAAAACACCATCACAATGGATTTGAATAACGGTGTTCTATGAATTCCGATAAACAACGAACGGTCAAAGAGCAATAAATACATCCGGAAACAGCATTTCTGTGTAAATTCCCATAGTCCATAACGGAGAGGGATGAACTGAGATGCTCTATCTCTTGGTTGATTAAAAGCCAACATTATACACCTAACCGGGGTGGTCACTTGCTGCAGTTGTTGGGAAATTCAAGTGGCACTGTGATTCGTTTTGGCTTTCGATTTACTTTCCGTGCCGTACATCGAGACTCCGGGGGGGGGGGGGAGGAACAACGGTAATCATGGTAATAACTACAAAAAGAAACTCATTCCAGTAACTTAAGGTCGTGAAATTCATGATGCTGGCCGATATGGGGTGGAATAAATCACGATCATACAAGTTGCCGGAGTATTATCTATGACACTATGAACAATAAAAGATTCACCGAACTGAAAAAGAATACATCCATTCAGTTTGTAAGCTCTTCCAGGAGGACTATTTTGCTGCCAGGTGACACGTCAGGTTGTCTTCAATGGGAATATTAGTGTTATTGCCGTGAATATATCTATTCATTTGTTATACACTCATACGAAAGCGGGACCAGGGAAATTTTAAGGATTCAGTTACAACGCTTTGTCCCATAAAAGCTTGATTTGATTACGATGGCGAAATACGTTGATGTACTTTCTTCAAAATGACAAAAAGATTATATCAGGTTGCAACGCTTTGTGTCGAGGACATATTAATTACGGAAACTATACTTTCATTCGAATTTCGATAATACCTGTACTTGTCACATTGCTTTGGTACGCTGTTCAAATAGTACGGAATTCTGTCAAAAGTTTCTGGATTGGCTGACTGAAATGTGGTTTTGATTGGTTCGAAGTCCGGCGTGTAAATCGCCCTCAGCCATTTCGAGTCGGTGGTTGCACCGCACGCTGGAAGACAGCGCACTGCACCATAATGTGCGGCCACAACGACACATATGGACCCGATCTTGTTGCAACTTGAGCTATGAGCCCCACTAACTCTAGTGACTGCATCAAGTGTCCCATTACACGACCAGTGGGCCCATTTAAGATATGCTAGATTCAAAGATAATTCACTGCCTCAAAGCCTTATGGTCTAAACAAGTTATAAAGAACCCATGCCATTTGTGTTAGCTGTTGTACAAAATGCTTAAAATCCAAGTGTGTAAAACGTTTCTTTCACTGTAATTGAAACAGTGGGGCTGATTTATGATCACTAGTTTCTAGTAATCATTGCCAATTAGTAAAGCAACTACTCGATTGAATGGATCTGTCGAGTAAGTCGTGGGTTAGGTCGATTGCAAGCTTTGCATCGAGAAGGCCTTCACAGTGACTGGATGTGAACACAGACGCACTTGGCCGGGATACATTTAGTAGCAGCCACCCGTAGGATATTGTGCCAAAATGCGTCTACTGGGTTGCATACGGATTGTTTCTCCCAGGTTCCGTGACAAAAGAGAGTATTGTGAGGGAGGATTGAATGAATAATGTCTGAGCATGAATTAAGTTCAAATTATAAAAAAAACTACTAACCTTAGCACCCGTTGACATTTTTGGCAACGGAAGCACTGTTTGTGATAGATACGACCGATCACACAGATTGCCTCCAGAGTGTAGACTGGACTGTTGCAAACAAAGCATCGGTTTATAAAATGTGTTTTGTTCGGTGTAATCTGTGCAAAACGAAGTGATAAATGAGTGACGAATAATGGTCATTCAAGGCATTACTACGCAGGCAATTAGTGTGGGGTATGCGCAGTAATGTATTGGGTGCGTAAAACAAAGTAAAATGGGGCTTGTGTATTAGCCTGCCTTGGTGAATGAGACCGGCGTCAAATGAAGTGGAGCACTTAAAGGCACGTTTCACCACACTCCCCCCACCTCTCTTTTTATGACCGGTTTTACGAGGGGAGAAAACTCTGCGTGGGGAGTGATAGATTTGCACCAAAATAAATTCGCCTATGAGTACCTGTTGCTGGAAAAGATATCTGATCAAACGACATCGTGTAGCACGCTAGCTAAACTTGCGGTGGCCAACACCGGATACGGTCTCGGAGATTCGTGCTTTTCAAGGGTTTAACTTTCTACCTTATCGATTTCAAGCATACCATTCAAGTACTGATTTCTGAGATGTTCTGCTTCATGATCAGATGTTTTTGATCGGCACTGACCACTTGATTAAGCTCACCACAGCCACTCAGCAGTTTGTTGGCAGGTGGGCCCCATGTTATTCAGAAGTTTAGCTTATTAAAGCCCTGTATAACTCACCACTTCGATTATCAAGGTTACCGCTGCCGGTTTTCTCGTGACCATGGCCTCCGTCCTTTCCACCTTAATCCACACAGGCGCATGGACATTTTCACGCTTGTTTCTCACGCCAGATTAATGAGCGTTTTCTTCCGCTAGGAACAAACGAAGCTGACAACAAGCGTTCGAACAGAAACAATAACTTTTCATTGATTTCAACTCTTATCCACAGATTAAATGATTTATTTATGAGATGTTTCTAAACTACTCGAGATCCATGTGCCCCAAAAGTCGACTGGCTCAGAAGAAACCAACGGCCGATCATCTAATAGAACATAGCCCCCACACACTTACTTCTGCTTTTACTTTTTCACAACTATCTCCTGCCAGAGGATAAGTCGGCTCCATGGATATTGCCAATCATCGCCGACCATGCGAGGCGGTTGGCTGCGATCTCAGTGCAAATCATAACCCAGTATCGCAGGCTGTAGATCGTATGTTGTCCGAGGCGCTTAACGTCTTTCTTGACGGCGCCCAACCACGTTTTCAATTGACCATCAAGGCGACAGTGCCATCCCGTTAATGGTACACGGCAGAGTGTTTGTCTGGAAAGTTGTGTCGGGTCGCCAGAGCATGTTACCGAACCACTACAGGCGGCGATGTTGAAGAAGGACGCAGAGTCGGCTAATGTCGCAGCGTCGCCTCCTTATTTTATCGTTTGATAGCATTTCCTGTCAGTCTGTATGCAGAATTCGGCGCAGACACCAGTGGCCGAACAGCCAGCCTCCTGGTATTTACAGTTCATAGTGGCATGGGTCGGATAGCGGCACAGAAGACGCGGATCTCCGTTCGAAGTCTAATTTCGCTCCGACATCACAGCACACGCCGAAGCTGAAAAAACGCTTTCCGCGCATCGTCATTTTTTGACAGTACTTCGTCATTCGCCTGACCATTCGGAAGCAGAGATGACCCCAGATATTTGAACGATGGTACGCACCCGATCGCGGCTGACCATTGGTGGATAACTGTTGAGCTGGCGGCCCAAGGCAAGTCGACAAAGCCTTTGTTTTCGCTGAATTGACTTCGAGACCAATAGTCTTCACGAAGCAGTAGGGTCGGCCCAGAACTGGTTGAAGTGCGGCGGGAGGATCTCCTAGCACGACAACGTCGTCTGCAAACTCCAGGTCCGAGATGCGCACTGTTGGACTGTTCTAGACATCGGGGTAATCAGCTAAGGCTTTGTTCATTGTACAGTCGACTGCATAAATGAACAACACTGGTTAGAGAGGACATCCCAGTCTAACTTCGGAACTGATCGCGAACGCCGAAGATTCTTTGCCATTCACTCGGACACGTGCGCTAGTACAGGCATAGTAAGCCCTCAAGATTCTCGAGAGTCTGACAGGAATACCGTCGGATTTTAGTGTACCCCAAAGACATTCACGATTAATGGAGTCAAAGGTAGCCCGGAAATCAATGAAACAGGCTACTGTTGGCTGCTGTAACTTGTAGCGGTGTTCCAGTACTCGACGCAATGTGAAGATCTGTTCCAAACAACGTCTGCCACGGCAGAAACCCCCTTAGTTCGGTCGAGTGCGGGAGTCACTCGCAACTGAGAGGCGACTGAGTGGCAGTATGCAGAAAATCTGTTCAGCGACGTTAATTAAACTAATCCCCGGTAGTTCTCGCACATTGTCTTGTCTCTTTTCTTAAGAATAGGTGACAGAATATAGACACCCCCAGTCCGCTGGAAATGTCTCTCATTCTCATATAGACCGGAACAACACGTGGAGCCTGTCTATCAGTGATGACAAACAGGTCATATACAATTCTGGTGGTATGCAATCCTCTACAGCAGCTTTCTTGTTTTTTCAACTGGTTGACGACCCTGGAGATTTCTGTCATACTTCGTGGCTCGCAACTGACGTCGTACATCACTACACTCGGGGGTCTGTAAGGTCCGCGGTGTGATCGGAAGGTCGGTTGAGAAGCCGGTCAAAATGCTCTAACCAACGTTCGATTTTTCTTCTCTGTTCGGGTATAATCTGGCCTGCTGCATCACGTGAGACGGATTCAGGCTTGCATCGCCCATTCGAAGCACTCCGAATGAGTCGAAATAATAGTTTGCCGAAGTCACCAGTACCGTAAGCGGTCTCCATCTTCCCTGCCACTTCGATCCAATATCTCTTACGATCGGCGCTAGCCCAGCGCGAGGCCCTTGGCTGTAGTCTTCAGCGTTCAGTGCTCCCCACTACTCGCGCTTCCTGGGACTTGGCTGATGGTTGCAAGGTGGTCGCTGAGATTCAGTCTTTTAGACGTTTTCCAGTTCCCCCTAGCTCCTTCTAAGCAACCTGTTTGACCACCGACTTGAACAGCTTCAACCGTTCTTCCACGGATGACCCATTCGTTTGAACGCCAGTTACAGTAGCCAGCCGGGCTGCGATAGCGTTCAAAAGAGCGTTGCGCTTTTTGATATTTTTAGGACTACGACGTTGATTCTGCTCGGTGGTAAGACTTTGAGGTACGCAGACAGATGGATTTCGAAGCGCCCACGTACGAAAACATGGTCTGTACCATTCGTGTTTCGCGTTACTGCGCCGCGGTACGCTCGGCAGTCCTCTACTGATGAAGCACAACGGGATAGCCCCAGAATATGGTTTATTTGATGCGCTGTGCGACCATCGTTTGAATACCTGGTTAACAAATGTATTCTGAGGTGTTGGAAGCGAGTGTTACAGATGACTAATCTTTTAGCATTGGTCAGATTTACCAGGTAGTTCCCATTCTCAAAGTGTTGGCCAAGTATGAACTTTCCTAGGACATGGCGAGTGGACTCATCCGAGGGACCTGCTCGTGCGTTCCAGTCACCGGCGATAGAGAGTATATCATTGCTTAGAACACGATTGATTAGATCTTGTAATTTGTCGTAGAAGTCACCTTCTGTTGTATTCTCAGCCGCATTTGTCGGCGCATAGATAGCAACCAACGACAGATTCTGGCGGGAGCTCTTGAAGAGTACTAGGGTCAACCTCGAAGAAGCCGGTTCCCAAGACATCCGGGCGCTGTTGACCATTTTGCTCAGGGCGAATGCGATACCATGGTGTCCGGAGTTACCCTCAGACTCACTGCGATAGAGCCAATGAACTTTTTTTATTACATGCTTGCGCAAGAGTGCAGTGGAAGGGGCATTTACCCCATAGCCACGAAGATCCACTGCACTATTGGGGATAAACGGTAACCAGACCGAGACTTGGAGTGGCGGAGAACCACATAAGGTCCCAATATATCAGATGTGGTAACGATCCGGACGACCGTAGATTACTGTCTACCACCACTGTATCCACTCCCGGAGCCTTAACACACCGAGTGCCGGAACGGGGCAATCGAACTTCCGAAAGGCAAGCAATGTCTACATGCTAATCATGTAGTGTTCGCATTGTAAAATTCTGGCTACCTACATCCAGTAGCGTCCCCACTTTCCAACAGACTGTGTGCTTGTTTTCCGCAGTAGATGGTGCCAGCTTGCTCCTTTGTCACCTCGACCGCTGGGACACGAGGCGCATCGCTTACCGGAGACGCCGCAGCATGTTGACAGCGCGTAAATTCACAGTAATCCGTGAAGGCTTGGCAATGGTGATACGAAGCAGTGTCCCCGGCACTGTTCGGGACTTTTGTGAGATTCGGTAGCCCAGGCCGGCCTTTTTTGCTCGAGGGTACGCCTCTAGCCTTTGCACATCCAAGTGCACCCTGCAAGGTAGCAGGGGCAACGGCCTTATTTGATGGCGGGCCGCATGCGCCACGTCACAATGCAGTCAACAGACTTGTGGTATTTTAGAAAGGAAAACGCTAGCCAAGTGAAGACCCACCACATTCTCAGACGCTGCCGCTGCTCGTCCGAGGCCGCTTATTCGGTGAGCTTAAACCCGCTTCATTCACGACTAACCACCGGTTTGGTGGCCGTGCCCCTATCCGCGACCTGGGGACGTGCCCGGTAGCATGCAGCTCTGCGCGAGGGCCGGCGCACATAGAACCGAGTGATTCGGAATGTCTGATCACCGTGACGACAAGTTCATGCTTCTGGACTAGCAGCCAACAAATGAAACAGCAAGGACACTCAAAGTGTGACCCATCGATCACAGAACCCTCCATAGCCTCTGAATGAAAAAATACAGACTGAGATCCTTCGCGGAAGTACGGAGTGAGACGATGAAGCCAGATTTTCATTTACGAACGCTCGTACCAGAAAATAGTACAAATATTCTGGTATTCAGGAATTGTGATGCCTCAGCAACGGTCGGGATTGACGAAAGTGAACGCGTGCAGAAATGCGTGAAAAACTGGTCTTCAGCAGTGACGGAATAAGGGCTATGGTATCATTTGGGAGATAGAACAACTCTGAATAGATGATGTAGTTTCAACCATGAGACAGTAAGGAACGGTCCTTAATTGTGGATCTCGATGTTGGCTGACATCGACCATAACCCATTGTGTGCAGCCGCAAACACCAGTATTCTCATCAGGTCAATCTAGCGTACAGTTAACCCCAATGTACGGGATCCGAAAGCCTCATCAGGACATTCACACTGGACTCTAACAATGTCGTCCACTACAATCCAACATGATATGGCGCCTTTCCCCTTTGTTAGACAATGATAACCATCACGGGGATCAACATCTTTCCCACAAGGGCTCACCATCATGCGCGGGCATAGTTTGTATTCCGCTGATGTCTTTGAGTATGCAGCTCACTAATATAGGGGTGACGTCAATCAATAATAATAAAACTAATCTGCAGCGAGGATGAAAAAGGTGCTCAGTTTTTAGAGGCCATTTAGTAACCATGGGCCTATTCCTCGGTCCCGATGTTTCCTTTAGAATCACGCAAAATGAAACGAACAAACGGAACTGCTCGGAGAGGATTTTCCAAGTCAGCGGAACGATTTCACTACGCGTTAGTTTAATTACCTCAACGAACGACAACTGTCTGAAACAAAAATGACAGCACCGAGAAGAAACACCGAAAATCGAAGCTCCAGGTGATTGGTTTAAGTAAAAGAACCGAAAGAATACCTGTATTATTATTCGAAAGTAAAATAACATGAGATTTTATAAAGAAGTTATACCTATTCCCTATGGCATGGAAATCAGGTGGAGGGTTAGAGAACTACATCTGTTCATGTACGACATGTACAAAGTGAACGTGAGTAAGAACGGTATGGGAAGATTCTACGGTGAACACGATCCGTGTCTAAGCCAATTTCCAAACCGATTTACTGCCATTCTGGTGATAAAAACACATGAAGGCTGAATCAAAAGAAAAAACAAAATCACCATTCCTGAGGGTATGTCAAGACTGCATTGCGACAGTTTTCGTGTGCCTCCTGTCTCGGTGATTATCTGAAAGATTCGAAGTGTCCCATAATCCGGGTATTATTTTTTCTCGAGTTTGACATAACATTAAGCTGATTTTGAACAATTTATTGTTCTGTAAGGTGAAAAATTTCACCCTAATTAATGATGATAGTTGTATCAAGTTAAAAAACCACTAGTTCTTACGGATGACAAAACTTCCGCTTCATTCTTTACGTATTTGATTGGTTTATCAGAAATAGATAGACGACACGAATGGCGACATGTAAGCATTTCTTTCAATCTTCTCAATCATGTAGGTGAAACATGCGGATTCGTGTGTTGCTTTGTGCCCCATTCGAACACGAGTCCGGATGTTCACGTACGCGGTTAATTAGCTGATTGAGTAAAAACGTCATCCAACTGTGTTACGGTATGACGATAGAGTGAACTAGTGATAAAACAATCACAGGACTCATGATAAAGCGCAATCCGTCACAGGATTCACTTTAAGTGATGCAACAACAACAAAAAATGGCAGTTACATCACTTCTGACTGGGCAAAGATGATTTTCTGTCTCATGTGTTCGTAATTTTTACGACAACTTCTAAACCTTAGTACGTTTTCTCTTATCACTTGAAAAACTGAACTCTGATTCTGATGAACCAAGTTCAATTGTGAGTAGCCAATGAAGAGCGAATTGACCATAAAGTGTCTCAGTATATAAACCAATGGTATGGGTCATAAGGGAATGGAACGCGAAGTATTATGTAGTTAAGGCGACCTGCTCACATATGCGTTGCCTAGCTTTGAACATTCATCTAACATGTCACCGGATACATAAATTAGGGCAAGAGGATGGGGAAAACGACTGATCAGAAAGAAACATGAAGAACATGAACAAATCAGCCACCAGTCTCCCTGTACGAGATTTGCCAGACCCAACTACAGCATGGTCGAATATATCAAAAGACAGATTAGGTATCGGAATCAGCTGAACATTTACATTCTGAATCGTCAGTTGTCCAATGAATTGCAATTTCATCTGCAGCTATCTTGAGCCTGGATTTTCCGTTCCCAAAGAACTCATACTAGTGACCGACCAAACTGAGCCGAACTGCAACGGAATGTCGGGTGTCATCACAAGCAAAGATCCTACTGCAACAAGGAAGCAACACATGGGATGCCAGCTGTGTCGGCCAAGCCAAATAGTCCGAAACGATAAGATGCTGGCGATCATTTAGATACTCTGCTTTTGTGCCCGCACTCCACTCCAAGATCCGTCATCACGCTGTCAGCGCATTCTGGTTGCTTTCCGCCTAAGTGCCTATGGGCCTTGGGCGTACCGTGTTGCACACCATAACTGTTTGGGTGATCCAATGAATCCGAACAACGTGTTCATGTAAAGCCTTGATATAATACAATTCACCATGCAGTCTTAACCCTCAATTCATCACTGAAAACCATGGAAGCACTTTAAAGTTGTTTCACCCTTGTTAAGAATCATTAGCAGTGCACATCCATCGAGCTCGCAATAGAACTCGAATCCCGAGGTGAACGATTGTGAAACGAACACCTAACCATCAGCTTACCCACGCTGGCTCTCAATGGATTATTGAACATCGACACACTACAACAGTTGATCGCTGTTTGGGCAACAGCGTTCAAAGTCAGTAACGGAATACCACGTAGTGCTAACTGTCAATAAACCAGGTCACATGGTGATGAAGTATGCGACCCACATTCGTTTACCCCGCGGTTCGAGTACTTGTAGGGGCTCAGTAGATACGAACAGCCAAAGATTCGAAAACAAAGACAAAACAGCTGTTTTCAATGATTAACTGAGGTTTTATACTGTGTGATGAATCATATTGTGTCGAACTAATGTCCCACTACTTATAATCATAAAACTTTTGATCTGAGCCATCTTTCTTGTATGCCGACGATCGGCTGCGATATGTCTGTTCATCAGCAAGCTTTCCTTTGCGTTTGCAATCCGAAAGAAAAGTGAGCTGGTATGAGTCAAGCGTAAACAGAATTCAGATCGTCCGATCGTCAACCGAAAACGATTTTCGTGAAAAACAAGATTCACATAAAAAAGTCCGATCAACAAAAGCCAACTGAAAACATCTACCGAATACAGACTGTGACCATTTCACAGTGCCTACGATTCAGAAAAGATTTTGGGAAACCAGTCATAGTTCAGATTTTCTTCAATCTGCTTCGATTTCTTCTCCCGATTCAGAACAGACGAAGAAAAGCACGGTGTCCCTCGGACAACGTAGCAGGCCGGTTAGGTTGTGTTCTGAGCACGAACGCTAAGTGTGTATTGCTAGACTGGATTCCAGTCAACAGTCGTTTGTGTGCAGTTCGGTTGAACGGTTCTGTTCGCGTCAACAACAAAAAATGAAGCGCCGATGCATATTCGCCGTGTCTGTGTATGTGCCGGCTGACTGCAGTTCCTCTGAGACCAAAGACGAGTTCTATCAGGATTTGTCTCCGCTGCTTCGAAGTGTGCGTTCAACGAATGTGCTGGTCATTGGTGGGAATTTCAACGCCCAAGTTTGCCGTTCAGGAGATTCCGAAAGGCACATCGTAGGTCCGTTTGCTATCCCAGCCGATCGCACTTGACAAATGGTGATCGTTTCATCCAGTTGTGCTCTGATTACAGGTTGTTCCTAGCAAGTACAAACTTCTGCCATAAGAAGCGGCATAGACTCACATGGCGTCCTCCTTCGTCTTCACAACGTTGGACTCAGATTGACCATATTGTGAATGGTCATCGCTGGTGTGGATCAATTGAAGATTGTCTACACCATTCTAAACCCGTGGACTCAGATCACACCTTGGTATGTGGTCGCTTCCGTTTACGTCTCGTCCGTGGTCACACCAAAGTAAATGCCACCTGTCTCGCGCAGTTGCTTTTAGACGATAACCAGCGATACAATTTCCAGACAAAGAGGTCTACACGATTGTCCATACCACCGAATGTTCAGGACCCAAATGAACGCTGGGAACAGATCAAGGAAGCCTTGTATACCACTTGGAATGTCACCCAGGACTCTGGTTCAAGTAGGCCTCACAAATGATGCATATCTTCGACATCAGTTGCACTTCTGAATGCTCGCGGATCCGTCCCTCCGGATGTCACATTCAACGAAGTGCACAAATTTCTGACTCGCCAACTGACAAGGAACTTGAGAAATGACCGAAAACAGTGGTGGATTGCAGGGTGTAAGCGAATGGAGAAGGCTGCATCCACTGGCTTCACCGTCGGTTGGGCTACAAGAAAACTTACAAGTTACCGGTATCTTCACTCAGAAGAACAATATCGTCCGCAGATTTCAAGTCAGATAGTTTACTGTCTGAGCAAACATCGATGCCGCTATTCTCTCAAAAGAATAGGGCTATCACAAAAATCAATTCAATCACAAAACTGAAGAGAGAGGGTAAAAGAGGGCAACCCTAAGGAGCACCACTTTCCGTTATGAACTCGGGTGAAAGATTACCCCAAACATCAACTCTGCTTCGTACAAGCATTTGAAAAGAGAAATAAACTTCTCTGGCACACCTTTGAATGAGAGGTAGTGCCAGAGAACTGTGCGGTCGACTGAATCGAACGCCGCGTTCAGATCATGAAACAGAGATCATGGGTCTACGGAAGATGTGTCTGTGCTCTAAGGTTTGCCGAAGAGTACAGATGTGGTCGATACAACCACGATCGGGTCTGAAACCGGCTTGATTCTCACGCGTACACATTTCGCGGGCGTTGGATAATCGGTGGAAAATAAGCCCGGTGTGCAGTTCGGACGCGATACTTACCAAGCTAATCCCTCTGTAGTTTTCACAAGGGACCTGTCATTTTTCTTGTAAATCAGCACAATCACCGATTCACATCATTCTCTGGGAATCTGTTCACATTCTGAAAATACCCGGAAGAGTTTTGTTAACTTCGGAACCAAAGCTTCGCCTCCATCTTTGAAACCCATTCAGTCCAGCGGCTTTGTACCTTTTCTGGTAACCTATTTTCGGTATAAACTCCATCTCTGATGGGCGAGTGATACCTGCCTGCATCGTTTTGCTGGTAGGCATATTTGGAAAGTCCACCGTTGAAGTGGGCTAACTGAGTTGTTCCCTAAAGTGCTCCACCGAACGATCCAGATAACGTCTCCGACAGTGAGTCAGTGAGCTGTCGGATTTGTAACGGGCATCAGCTCCTTTTATTTGTTCAACATATTGTTGTCTATCTGAACTCTTGTTGCAGAGCACGGTGGCCATCGGACCGCTGCACATGCACGCTACACGCACGCTTTTGCAATACACGCTATTCACTTCCTCCCTATTTGTTGTGTTCTCCATCTCATGGGTCATCGGGGGAAAGGCTCTGGTTATCATGTCGACGTTATGCGAAGCAGTAAAGTGACGGACGGGTGGTCCGCGCATAGTAGGAAAGACTAACGAATACGTGGAATAAGGAAACAGCATGGTAAGGTTTTACACGAATGATTAACTTACATCAGGCTTCCGTGGACCTGTAACTAATCAAACGATAAAGGTCGCGAGTATTGCCAATAGATGCAGCCTTCTCCATTCGCTTACATTTCGCAATCTACCACTGTTCACGGTCATTTCTCAAGCTCCTTGTCAGTTGGCGTCTCAGAAATTTGTGCACTTCGTTGAATGTGACATCCGGAGGGACGGATCTGCGAACATTCAGAAGTGCAACTGATGTCGAAGATATGCATCATTTGTGAGGCCTACTTGAACCAGAGTCCTGGGTGACATTCCAAGTGGTATACAAGGCTTCCTTGATCTGTTCCCAGCGTTCATTTGGGTCCTGAACATTCGGTGGTATGGACAATCGTGTAGACCTCTTTGTCTGGAAATTGTATCGCTGGTTATCGTCTAAAAGCAACTGCGCGAGACAGGTGGCATTTACTTTGGTGTGACCACGGACGAGACGTAAACGGAAGCGACCACATACCAAGGTGTGATCTGAGTCCACGGGTTTAGAATGGTGTAGACAATCTTCAATTGATCCACACCAGCGATGACCAATCACAATACTTACTTTTACGTGACTATCTCCTGCGATAGGATAAGTCGGCTCCATGGATATCACAAACCATTGCAGACCACGCGCGGCGGTCGGAGGCGAGCTCCGTACAGATCCTGATCCAGTTCTTTTTCCATCGCAGGGCTCCATAAACCGACCGAAGGCCTAGAAGCTCTACGTCTTTCTCGATTGTACTGGTCCACGTTTTGAGCTGCCCACCAAGGCGACAACGCCAACCAGGGCAGGGAGTGGGGCAGAGTGTTTGCTTGGTTATCTCTGACTCGGGTCGCCGAAGCGTATGGCCGAACCACTGAAGTCGTCGACGTTGGAGGAGGACGGGGAGAGCATCGATATCAGAGCATCGTCTCCTTACCTCGTCGTTGGACACCCTGTCACGCCACTTGACTTTGAGGATTTGCCGCAGGCACCAGTGGTCGAAAACCTCCAGCCTTCTGGTATCCTCAGCTCGTAGTGGCCAGGTTTCGCAGCCATAGATGAATACGGGCCGGATGGCAGCACGGTAAACACGAGTTTTGGTTCTTAAGCTGATTTCACTGCGAGTCCACAGCGTTTGTCTTAGCTGAAGAAAGGCTCTTCTGGCGCTGTCGATCCGTAATACCACTTCGTCTTTTGCCTGGCCGTTCGGAAGCAGAGTTGAGCCTAGATATTTGAATGAAGGGACGTATTCGACTGGTTGGTCATTCATCGACAGTTGTTGAATTGTCGGGCCCAGATGGGTTGTGAAAGCCTTTGTTTTGGTCGAATTTACTCCAAGTCCGATGGACCTCGCGAAGGAATTGATTCGGTCGAGGATTGGTTGTAGCGTAACGGGGGAGTCTCCAAGCACGACAATATCATCCGCGAACTCCAGGTCCGAGATGTATATTTCCTGGCTAAGCTGAACGCCAGGGTAGTTGTGTTTTGTCTGTCGCATTGTCCAATCGATGGCGTAGTTGAACAGCACCGGTGAGAGGGGACAGCCCTGCCTAACTCCGGTAGTGAGTGTGAACTCGCGGGACTCTTCACCGTACATACGAACCCTAGCACCGGTTGTCGAGTGGCACCCCCTCAACAGCCTTAAAAGCTTATCGGGCATTCCATCGGATTGGATTATGGTCCAAAGAGACTCGCGGTTACCCGAATCAAAAGCTGCCCGGAATTCGATGAAACAAGCTACCGTCGGCTGCTGGAACTTATAGCGGTGCTCCAGTATTCGGCGCAGTGTGAAGATTTGATCCACACAGCCTCTGCCACGGCAGAAACCCCCTTGGTTCGGGCGAGTGCGCTGGTCTCTTGCCTCGGAAAAACGGGTTAGTAACAACGAATCAAAGATCTTTGCGGCCACATCGATCAGGCTGATCCCTCGGTAGTTCTCGCATGCCGATTTATCACCTTTCTTCGGAATGGGCAGCAGTATGGACATTCCCCAGTCCGGTGAAAATGCTTCCGCTCTCCAAATGGAACCAAAAAGTGTACACAACCTGTCAATCAATGACGATGAACATGCTTTATACACATCTGGAGGGATGCCATCTTCCCCAGCAGCCTTTCTGTCTTTCAGTTTGTTTATCATCTCCGTGATTCCCGCGGTGTTTGGCGGGTCACAGTTGCTTTCGTACTGGGCTGGAGGGGTTGATATTGGTTGGTCCGTCCGGTGGTCCGTAGGCCGGTTGAGCAGCTGACTAAAGTGTTCCACCCATCGGTCCATTTTCTTACTCCGTTCGTATATTAAGTTTCCTGCCTTGTCCCGAAGAAGGGCATTTTGTTTACAAAACCTATTAGAGGCGCTGCGAATAAGGCGGAACAGTTTACCGAAGTCACCAGTTCCGGACGCGGTCTCCATTTTTTTTAGCTATTTCTATCCAGTATCTTATGCGATCAGCCTTGGCGGAGCGTGTGGCCTCTCGTTGCAGTCTGCGGCGTTCGTTACCACCTGCCAGTCGCGCTTCGTGTGCTCTGGTTGACAGCTGGAGCGTGCTCTCCGTGATCCAATACTTTGTCCGCCTTTTCGTTCTCCCGAGTACTGTCCAAGAAGCCTCCTTGATTGTCGTCATCATTCGAGTCCACTGCCCTCCCACAGAAACTTCATCTGCCTGTGCATTGGTTGCGCTGGTTAGTCGGGTTGTGATTGCTCGTGACAACGCTTCTCGCTTCTCTGGATTTCCTAGGGCAGCAACGTTTATCCGAGAGGGTGCAGACACTTTAGCACGTGTAGACAGATGAACTTTGAAGCATGAGCGTAGGAGGACATGGTCGGTGCCGTTTGTGTTGCCTGTTTTTGCACCTCGATACGCTCGGCAATCCTCCACAGACAAAACCCAACGGGCTCTCACCAGGACGTGGTCCTTTCGAGTTGGTGTGCAGTGCGACCATCATTGGAGTACCATGTGAGTAGATGCTTCTTGGGGTGTTGAAGTCGAGTGCTGCAGACAACCATTCTGTTGATGTCGGCTAAACCAATCAGTCGGCCACCGTTCTCGCAGCGTTGACCAAGGCCGAATCTCCCGAGAATATGGCGAGTAGACTTGTCGGCCGTACCTGTGCGAGCGTTCCAATCTCCTGCGATGAAAAGTACATCGCGCCTTGAAACCCGGTTGATTACCTCCTGCAAATTAGTGTAAAATTCGTCTTTGGTTTCGTCATCAGCTGAGTTGGTTGGAGCATAGATCGCAGTCACCGTCAAGTCGTGCGGGGAGCCTTTAAAACGTGCTAAGGCGGGTCTGGATAAGACGGGTTCCCAAGAGATCATTGCATCATTAGCTGCCTTGTTCAGAGCAAACGCGACACCGTAGAGACCGGAGTTGTCTTTCGGGCCACTGTGATAGAGCCAGTAGGATGTATCCACACCCGGGACCTTTACTTGTTGGCTACCTGAGTTGGGCAGGCGGACTTCCGAGAGGCAAGCAATATCTACTTAATAGTCGTGTAGAGTTCGCATTGTGATGCACTGACTGCCGACGTCTAGAAACGTCCTGACATTCCAACAGGCTATGTGTGTTCTTTTCCTGCAGCGAATAATCCCAGCTTGTTGTCTTATCACCTCGACAGCCGGGACACGAGGCGCGTCGCTTACCGGGAACGCCGTAGCATGATGAGCGCTTGAGGTTTCGTGAATAATCATAGAGAGTCGCGCGAGTAGGGTACGAAGCGGTGTCCCCAGCACCGTTCGGCCTTTTTGTTCGAGGTTGCAACTCTAGCCCTTGCACACCCAAGTGCAGACTGCAAGGCAGCAGGGTGTTTCCAGAGGAGCCGGTGACCTGCTGTACGGTTCGTTCGCCTCCTCTGGAATGCCGCATCAGGCAGTTGAACAGGTCTACTTTGTAGCTGTTGGGACAGTAGATCTCGTCCGCCCATTCAGAAGGATCTGTCTTCACATGCCGAACACCGTCTCGCCGAAGTTTTTTAGACCTCGGTAATCCTCAACCTGGTTTAGCCCGCCACCGGGGTGTGGCCGCTGATGCATGCTTCAGCTTCGTGGAGCCACAGGTGAGAGTTGGGTGAATGATGGAGACCAAAGAGATGGAGGATGCCCCAAGGGACACGACAGTCAACCAACTCAGAAGTACTACTCCTCTCAGACACCCCGTACACAATATGGTCAATCTGAGTCCAACGTTGTGAAGACGAAGGAGGACGCCATGTGAGTCTATGCCGCTTCTTATGGCAGAAGTTTGTACTTGCTAGGAACAACCTGTAATCAGAGCACAACTGGATGAAACGATCACCATTTGTCAAGTGCGATCGGCTGGGATAGCAAACGGACCTACAATGTGCCTTTCGGAATCTCCTAAACGACAAACTTGGGCGTTGAAATCCCCACCAATGACCACCACATTCGTTGAACGCACACTTCGAAGCAGCGGAGACAATACCTGGTAGAACTCGTCTTTGGTCTCAGAGGAACTGCAGTCAGCCGGCACATACACAGACACGGCGAATATGCATCGGCGCTTCATTTTTTGTTGTTGACGCGAACAGAACCGTTCAACCGAACTGCACACAAACGACTGTTGACTGGAATCCAGTCTAGCAGTGCACACTCAGCTTTAATGGCCAAAGGAATCCCAGCGCCATGCTGGCCACGAGCTCTAGACACCGAATCACCGACAAGCGACGAGTGAAGTAAGAGACTGAGGTTGTATCCGGGGTGCGGAGAGTAACCACAGAAGTGGGGTCTTGTATGCATCTTTCAGAGACACAGCATACACCTATTATACACGTGTCAGGTGTTTTAGCGAGGGCAGCCTATTGCCGTATTTGGTATAGTGCGCGGATGTTAAAGGCAACCAAATGAAGTGAACATTCAGGCCTAAGAAGTATATTTGATTTATACCCAGCTTCCACCACGGCCGCAATTACGCGTGGCGTTTTGCATCGACCCCAAATTAAAAGAAGGAAAATT
Source organism: Fasciola hepatica (assembly GCA_948099385.1). Taxonomy (NCBI): domain Eukaryota; kingdom Metazoa; phylum Platyhelminthes; class Trematoda; order Plagiorchiida; family Fasciolidae; genus Fasciola; species Fasciola hepatica. The sequence continues at coordinate 601,218 of CANUEZ040000020.1, forward strand.
GGTCAGGCCTTTACAGGAAAGACACTGGGGTTTCTGGACGAATCATATTTCGCGGCTGCCCACACCGCGAAAGAGGTTTTTCTTTGGGAACCCCAACCGGAGCCTTCGACTTAAAAGTGTAACCCACAAGGGAGTGGGGCGTTAACCCAGCACGGGAACGTGACCGAAGAACCTGTGAAGGAACTTATTCTAGTCTGTCACGTGAGACCTGATTGTTACCTACCTTCTGCCTTGTTGTCGCTGGTGCTCTGTTATCGATCCGATTTTCGGATTCAGTCCTCAGCCCCATGCACCCAATGGAGCAAGCGGAACGTGGACGGGGCGCCATCCTTCGGGCTGAGGGCTGCCCAGCTGAGGCGGGCAATAGCTACCCAATGAAGTGCGGTGACTTCTCCCACCGTCAAGAAAAACTCCAGGTACTCCACTCCTACGTCCATCTGGTGGAGGTTTTTTGACCGGTAAACTGTTCCCATGTTTATTCGCTGGAATGTCCTCTCCGGGGACATAGTGCTCAGAAGCAGATGTTGCCCATCCACTGGTTCTGAGATCGGACTTCGTCTGGCCTCCTTCCACTGATCTGTGAGGCATTATTGCATCTCCAGCTTAAGGAAGCCATCCTGCATAGCTCTTTGGGTCATAGAGGCACGCAAGCCATCATACCACGCCAAGGTGCAGTCCCGTCGTGATGGTGCAGTCTTGTCGTGATGGAGCAGTCTCGACATCATGGGAACGAGTGTTCATTCACTGGAACAAGTACCAAATCTAAACAGGTTAAGGTGGTTGGAACATGTGTTACGCATGCCCACCGGATAGACTTCCTCAACGTACGTTGTTCTCTGAGGCAAGTAGTGATTAGAAGGTAAGTCGAGGTAGTCAGTCCATGATATGGCAAAAAAATATGAAAACTTCGACCAGTGAGATTCGCCAAGTAGTACGTGTTAGACTTCTAGGTTTGGGGTCCACGTGACCCACCTACCAAATGGTTGGAGACATTAAGTGACATGACCAGGTGTTGTGGCTAGTGGCGTAGTTGCATTCGGACGTTTCCTTTGTCCTCTTGAGTTTCGCTTGATACTTTGACTTTTTTATCTTTATCATTGTGCTTCTATTTTTTTGCCCTTGACTAGATGATATTGGAAGGTAGCAACCAAAACCAGAGCACAAAAGTGTGAGGTTAATAGCTGAAGAAACTGAAACTATTATCTATCACCAAAGGGACTTTGAGTAGCAAGCGCAATATGAGCGGCGACCTACATATTCTTAGATAGAACGATAATTCCGATGGACTGAAGCGGAAATGAACATCATTTTGAGTCCTACTCATTTCCGCTCTTGACAGGGTTGTATCGTATTTCTCTTTGACCGTACCCGCCTCGGTTGCATGAATTACTACTACTGTGGCGAGTGTATATGCTACTCAGTAAGTAGTTGATTGCTGAAAACGGAACTATGGATAGTTGTGGATTACCAACGCCCCTATGCCCAAGAAACTAACCGCAATGAGGTGAACGACGGCACACGAATCACAAGACTGCTCCTCCGTCGGATGGTGGCTGTCTTCTAGTGAACAGGACAACGGCTTTGCAAATAAGTATTTGTAAAATTTGGTTTGTTTTGTCGATGTCCGAACAAGCTGTTTCCAGTAAACAACCCACTACACAGGCACGTCTTGTGGATTATAACACTACTACTACCACTGTTTCCATACAGCCACCGGATTGTTTGGTTGCTTAAAATCTGATTAGAATCATAAGCGACAGATTAAGTGGTGCAGATAAAATCTTAGGACTGAAAGTACTTGATTCGTGGTTAGAAAGTCTTTTCATATGGCTGCGGCAACTTCGGTCACATAAGGATGATGACCGAAATCACTCAGCGTGAAAACGGCTTGATCAAGGGGGGAAAATATGGGGGGTTAGCAATCTCAAAAAGACAGGCTTATTGCAGCTGATCAAACAGCAACGGTAAAAATGACTTTCCCTCGAATAACCGAATACACAGACTGAACTTGATAGGCTCACCTTCCCTTCTGCATGTTCCGGAATCGATTTGGAAATTATTGCTTCGATTGTTTTCTCGGCCTCGGTCTAAGGAAAAACAAAAGTTAATCTAAAAGTTAATCAACAAGAACAGACTAGAATTAGTTATACAAAGCTCCATGAAGTTAGAACTTGAATGTGCATAATGACAACTTTCTGTTGAAGAGTGATAGGATCAATAAATACTAAAAACAATGAGCTAAGCTCGAGCACTGCGGTTCCAAAAAAAAACCGGTGGGCTAACATTTTCTTAGGATTATGAATCACTCAAAAATTCAACTGGTATGAGCCAACAGCTAAGTAAAACAATAAATGTGCTAGGGGTCGATTTTTAGTCTTGAAGACTGTAACCCATGCACCATGGTGAGGTGATTTTCGCTGAGTTCCGTTAAGCCCAAGGATTATGCAGAATGTGCACTCCAAATTTCTATTGTATGTGCTTAAAGTACCGGGAAAGGTTCACAACTTGATTCAGAACCTTGGACCATTAGGAGGATAAGGACAAATGAGTGTGGAGATGAGATTCTCAGTGAGTAAGCCGAAGAACTCACACAGACAGATGATTCACGAAGCCTCTTTGTGGCCTCGGGCAACTCCTCCAACGGCCGGCTGTCCGGAACTTGTGCAGGAGGGTCGTTCTGGGGCTGAGAGCGGAGCGAATCAGAAAGAGAGGACTGTTTCAGAACCACAGACGCATTATAAATCTGTACAACATCAAAAAGGTGGTTGAAGCTTTTACATTTTAGCGAACCTTATCATTTGCATTAGCACGGGTGATTGCTGGGAAATAAAGTTCACTTGGTATCGCGACCGGGAAATGCATGAACGATCTTTTGCAGACGGATAGTTGAGGAATGTAAAACTCATACTAATTTGGTACTATCTAACAGAGAAATCCAACGACAGCTAAAAGTTGATGTGACATGTAAATGAAGCATGCCTCAGTCGAACAAAGAAACAACACGGAAATGGGTGAGCGTAGATCTCGACGTTTTTAGGTTAGCTTTGTTAGGAGCGCCGAAAAGCAAGAAGCAATAAAGATCTTACATGCATAACCCGTCGTCAATCAAATACAGCGATAAGTTCTGTACATGATGCGTAGGGTTTGGACATTCAATTACCACTTTCCGGTGATAATCCTACCAAAAAACATGCGGCGAAAAACAACGGGTACTACTGTTCGACGGGTGCAATAAACAAAGAGACTGGGCGGAATGCTAAACCCACGGAGTGGTCACGTTTATTCTAATGTCTGACGAACAATCAACCGTGGACAACTGAGACAAGCCACCATATCATAAGGTATTGGTTGCTTATAAGTACGTGCCATTCACGGAGTAAATCAGATCCCACATTCTAAAAATAACCGATGGAGTTTTCGTCTCTCGCTAGCACAGCCGCTTGCTGTAGAATTTGCAAAACTAACAAATAAGAACAACTTCCATCAAACAAAAGTGAACAGAATAAGCGAAACTTATGATGATATAAACACTGAGCTATTCGTAAAAATCCCACGAGAGTTTTCAAATTTTAGTGTCGTCTGGTTAGATCGAAAAACATCATGGACTAAATATCTGAATTACGCGGTTTTCGTTTAATAACAAGACAAACGAAGTAAATAAATGAAAGTATTACGAGAAAATAATTGTGTTCCATTAGTCACGCCTAGGAAACTTACATGATGGTGCATTGGCAAAGGTCTTTACATCAATTTGGAGCTACAGACTTCTTATTTTCACATATTTTGGCTGTTCCTCCCAAAGGAGAATGCGCGCTTAGAAAGTTCGCTTGGAAACGAGTACAGTATACCCAACTCCATAAAAATTCTCTGGTGATAATGAGCCTAATTCATGTTCATAACATAAAACTGCAACAGTAATTTCGGTGGTGCGAACCGGTTGTCCCGTCAGATTTGGATAAACCGTAACGATGACAGTGAAAGCCCGAGCGTACGTTTTGTGAACAATACCAGAAGACTGCATTAATTTTCACCAAAAGTACCAATTTTAGGACAACTATCAGATTCAGACCTTAATTTTGCTTCGCCATTACCCTCGCACATTTCTGTTCTGATTTCCGTTGTCACTTTCCATCAACGAGTCAAGGGCAAAAAAATAGAAGCATAATGATAAAGATAAAAAAGTCAAAGTATCAAGCGGAAATCAAGAGGACAAAGGAAACGTCCGAATGCAACTACGCCACTAGCCACAACACCTGGTCATGTCACTTAATGTCTCCAACCATTTGGTAGGTGGGTCACGTGGACCCAAACCTAGGAGTCTAACACGTACTACTTGGCGAATCTCATTGGTCAAAATTTTCATATTTTTTTGCCATATCATGGACTGACTACCTCGACTTACCTTCTAATCACTACTTGCCTCAGAGAACAACGTACGCTGAGGAAGTCTATCCGGTGGGCATGCGTAACACATGTTCCAACCACCTTAACCTGTTTAGATTTAGTACCTCAGCATTCATGATACAGTGTTCCTACCATAATCGAGCAATACTACGGAGACATCAATCGTCAAACACCGATTGTCTTCGCCTATCTTCTACTCTCAACGGCCCTGTTTCTGAGCCGTATAAATGAACACACCTAACCACCGCATTGTACACTCTACCCTTGACAGACAATCAGATGTCACACCGGCACCACAAATGACGGAGGTTGGCAAAAGCCAAACGCGCCTTCTGTATATCAGATGACACTTCATCTAATATCTGTCCACCTGGTGAGATGTAACTACCACGGTAACGAGATTCATCCACTTCAGCTACAGCTTCCCCTGCCAACACAAGGTTTGGTGTTGAGCCAACCCAGTCCTGCAACAGCATTTCACACTTTTAAGATGCAAAACGCATCCAAAACATTACTACACTGTTGTTGAGACTATCTGAGAAAGCTTACAACTTACCTGTATCTTCACTCAGAAGAACAATATCGTCCGCAGATTTCAAGTCAGATAGTTTACTGTCTGAGCAAACATCGATGCCGCTATTCTCTCAAAAGAATAGGGCTATCACAAAAATCAATTCAATCACAAAACTGAAGAGAGAGGGTGAAAGAGGGCAACCCTAAGGAGCACCACTTTCCGTTATGAACTCGGGTGAAAGATTACCGCAAACATCAACTCTGCTTCGTACAAGCATTTGAAAAGAGAAATAAACTTCTCTGGCACATCTTTGAATGAGAGGCAGTGCCAGAGAACTGTGCGGTCGACTGAATCGAACGCCGCGTTCAGATCATGAAACAGAGATCATGGGTCTACGGAAGATGTGTCTGTGCTCTAAGGTTTGCCGAAGAGTACAGATGTGGTCGATACAACCACGATCGGGTCTGAAACCGGCTTGATTCTCACGCGTACACATTTCGCGGGCGTTGGATAATCGGTGGAAAATAAGCCCGGTGTGCAGTTCGGACGCGATACTTACCAAGCTAATCCCTCTGTAGTTTTCACAAGGGACCTGTCATTTTTCTTGTAAATCAGCACAATCACCGATTCACATCATTCTCTGGGAATCTGTTCACATTCTGAAAATACCCGGAAGAGTTTTGTTAACTTCGGAACCAAAGCTTCGCCTCCATCTTTGAAACCCATTCAGTCCAGCGGCTTTGTACCTTTTCTGGTAACCTATTTTCGGTATAAACTCCATCTCTGATGGGCGAGTGATACCTGCCTGCATCGTTTTGCTGGTAGGCATATTTGGAAAGTCCACCGTTGAAGTGGGCTAACTGAGTTGTTCCCTAAAGTGCTCCACCGAACGATCCAGATAACGTCTCCGACAGTGAGTCAGTGAGCTGTCGGATTTGTAACGGGCATCAGCTCCTTTTATTTGTTCAACATATTGTTGTCTATCTGAACTCTTGTTGCAGAGCACGGTGGCCATCGGACCGCTGCACATGCACGCTACACGCACGCTTTTGCAATACACGCTATTCACTTCCTCCCTATTTGTTGTGTTCTCCATCTCATGGGTCATCGGGGGAAAGGCTCTGGTTATCATGTCGACGTTATGCGAAGCAGTAAAGTGACGGACGGGTGGTCCGCGCATAGTAGGAAAGACTAACGAATACGTGGAATAAGGAAACAGCATGGTAAGGTTTTACACGAATGATTAACTTACATCAGGCTTCCGTGGACCTGTAACTAATCAAACGATAAAGGTCGCGAGTATTGCCAATAGATGCAGCCTTCTCCATTCGCTTACATTTCGCAATCTACCACTGTTCACGGTCATTTCTCAAGCTCCTTGTCAGTTGGCGTCTCAGAAATTTGTGCACTTCGTTGAATGTGACATCCGGAGGGACGGATCTGCGAACATTCAGAAGTGCAACTGATGTCGAAGATATGCATCATTTGTGAGGCCTACTTGAACCAGAGTCCTGGGTGACATTCCAAGTGGTATACAAGGCTTCCTTGATCTGTTCCCAGCGTTCATTTGGGTCCTGAACATTCGGTGGTATGGATAATCGTGTAGACCTCTTTGTCTGGAAATTGTATCGCTGGTTATCGTCTAAGAGCAACTGCGCGGGACAGGTGGCATTTACTTTGGTGTGACCACGGACGAGACGTAAACGGAAGCGACCACATACCAAGGTGTGATCTGAGTCCACGGGCTTAGAATGGTGTAGACAATCTTCAATTGATCCACACCAGCGATGACCATTCACAATATGGTCAATCTGAGTCCAACGTTGTGAAGACGAAGGAGGACGCCATGTGAGTCTATGCCGCTTCTTATGGCAGAAGTTTGTACTTGCTAGGAAGCACCTGTAGTCAGAGCACAACTGGATGAAACGATCTCCGTTGTCGGTATGATTGGCCGAATAAGAATGACAAACATGCAGCATCGTAGTGCAGATCGGCGAGTTGTAATCTCCGAGGATGGAGACATTGCATGGTGTCGACATAAACTGTTGCGTTCAGCTGTTCGAAGTATTGCGGAGTATTTCATCACGGAGCAACAAAGTTTAATTTACTACTGGAAACCAAGAAGGTATTGTTTATTTGTGTAGTTCTTGTTATAAATTATCAGCAATGGACATCCACCGAGCTCCCATTGAGTCTCGAACCCGGGGTGAACGATTGAGTCAAACAATTACCCACTAGGGTATCCGGGGTTGGCCCCAACTTAATTTACTTTACTGCACCTGGCTCCTGGGGTAGGATAATTCGGCTTCATGAGTGTATCAAATCACGGCTACCTACGCTAGGCTGATGGCAACGCGATCTTTACATGTTGATCAACTCGGCTTCCATTTACGAGTGTTGTATGCTGTACGAAGACCAAGTTGGTTTTTGCCTTTGAAATCGGTATCCAGCCAGATTTCCAACTGTACTTCTCGTCGGCGACGCCAATCTGGGCATGGAAATGCTATGACCGACGCGTTCTTGTCTACGGTCTGAATGGAAACCTGCACACACGATCTCAACTTGCGACTTCAATCGCTCCAGCCCGCTATGGAAAACCAGAAGACAACAACTCAGCTCGCCAAAACGTGTGTGTTTACAGAATTTACTATGTGGTACTTAAAGCGAAAATCGAATGTTCCCGAACTCGGGCGTTTAGTTAGGTTCAAGCCTTGCTAGTCCGATTAGGTTGATAAAAACATTTGCCGGATTGATCATTGATCCGTTGACCCGCTTTGCGTCGAATTGTAGATGACTGCTCGATCGGCAAAAGGGGTTCCGTCTTGAGTAATCTGATAAATTACTGATTATTTATTATTCACTCCGGCCTAGCACGATCGAGTTGGATTGGTGGCTTGCTTGAAAAAAGTTTTTGTTTGTTTGTTTTTAACTCCCCAACAGGACACTGCTGGTTAGAGCGTGGTCAGGTTTACGGAGGACGTGCCCAAACTACTGGATTCGACGGTGTCGTATGCGCGTTGAAAGATGGACGATGCAGCAGCGATTTCTAGTGTTTTCACTCGAGATTCTGTCACGACATCATATTTGTAAAATAGATCTAAGGTACCAGTGGTCGAAAATTTCTAATTGTCCGATATTCTAAGCTGTTAATGACCAGGTTTCGCAACCATACAGTAGAACTGGTCGGACTGCTGCATTAAACAACCGAGTTTGGTCTCAAGGCTAATTTCGTTATATTGCCAGAGGGTGTTTCGGAGCTGTAGAAACGCCGCCCGGGACGTGTTAATACACCGCTTGACATCATCTCCGTCATGTCTATTTGGTAGGATGGTGGAGCCGAGATATTTAAAATCAGGGACAATTTCTATCATTCAACCATTCAGTTGTAGGGTTTAGTTTGCATGAGTAATGGGCATTACGAACATCTTGGTTTTAGTGGTATTCATCTCAAGACCAATCTCCGAAGCATATTTATCAACCCAACGAAGGGCCTCTTGCAAGCTGTTCAGGTCCTCCCCGGGTACCACTACGTTGTCTGCAAATTCAAGGTCCGTAATACTGCAGCCTGAGGAAACTTTGCTGCCCTGATAACCGTCCATTGCGAGTTGCATTATCCAATCCATAGCAAACTTGAACAATACTGGAGATGACGGGCACCCTTGAGGTACTCTTGACTTCAATTCGAATGAGAAAGACTCTTCACCGTAAGATGGAACGCGTGCTTTTGTGTCAGCATAATATGACTTTATCAGACTGACCAGTTTGAATGGGACGCCGTCTGCAAGCATCACCTTCCACAATGACTCGAGATCTATTGAGTCAAGAGCGGCGCGAAAGTCTATGAAGCATGCGGCGGTGGAGCGTCGGAATTTGTATCGGTGTTCCAGAATCTTCCGGAGGATGAATATTTGGTCGACGCATACATTGCCTGGGCAGAAGCTCCCCTGGTTGGGCCGAATACGTGCCTGTCTCGACGCAGCGAAGCGATTCAGCACTAGCTGGGTGAAAGCTTTTGTAACCACATCTAACAGGCTGATACCTTGATAGTTCCCTCACACCCGTTCTGTCTCCATTTTTGGGAAATGGGAGCAGAACTGAGGTGTTCCAATCGGATGGACATTTCTCAGTTTCCCAAATCAAGCTGAATAGGATATGAAGTGGTTCGGTAACCACCGGAAGGAACGTCATTTAGATTCCCGCCAGGACGGAGGATCACCGTTGACGCCAGAGGAGCCGGATTCGAATTGATATTTACTGGTCCATCTCGTGGGCGATTGACGAACTAGATGAAATTATCCACCCATTTAGTTATTTTACTATCCATATTTGAGATGACTACACCGGAAGAATCGCGCAATATGGGGGAAAACGACTGTCCTTTACCCGACATCAATGGTGCGAGGGAAAATAGGTTTGTGAAATGGCTGCGGTTTCCATCTTACTTGTGATTTCGTGCCAGTGACTGTATCGATTTTTATTTTTGGAGTGGGTCACCTTGCATCTAAGGTGTTATTTTGGATGGCCGGATACACGGGTATCCTCAGCCAAGGTAGAAAGACGGATAGTATTTTCGAATATCCAGTCTTTATAACGGTATTTCGTGATTCCAAGTCCAACTATTACACCTTGATGTACTGCTACTTTCATTTTATCCCACAGCAGGCCGACCGAGTCCGCCGTATGGTGTGAAGTGGATGCGTCCGTTAAGAACCGCAGTCCAATCATCTTCGCTAGAGCTTCTGTTTTGTCCCTGGACTTTAGCAGTTTCGCGTTGAAGCGCTTCGAGGTAATTGCTTTTATATGGGTAGTCAATCGAAAGCGAAGCTTCGCACATATCATTACGAGATCTGATTCTCCTCTGTCGCCTGCCTCAGCGCCACATTACAACCTGCAGTCTTCTACTGACGAGATCCACCGTGACCGGAGTAGCAAGTGGTCAATTTGATGAGCTTTTCTGTCGTCATCGGAATACCATGTGAGATGCCTTCTAGGGTGATGGAACCGTGTGTTGGTTATGCACAACCGGTTAAAGTCGGAGAAATTGACTAGCTTATCGCCATTTTCACAGCGCTGGCCCAGGTAGAACTTCCCGAAATGTGGTGTCGAGGTATCTTGTGCGCCTGTCCAGGTGCTACAGTCACTTGCTATGATAAGCATATCCCTTTTGCGAATGCGATTTACCACCGTTTGAAGACTGTTGTAGAATTCGTCCTTTGCACTAGTGTCCGATGGGAGGGCTGAGGCGTAGATGACGACTACGGTAAGGTTGACGGGTTGACCCTTGAAACGCGACACTGGGATCCATGATACCGGTTCCTAAGGGAACAGATCGGAATGGGCGCGGTGACTTAAACTTACTGCTACTCCTTGCTGACCTAGTGTTTCTCGGCCATTGTGGTAAGACCAATAATGACTATCTGCATCGGGAACTTCGATGTTACGAGAGCCGGTGCCGCCTAGTCTGACTTCAGATAAGCATGCAATATCCACTCGATAGTCATGTAGCGTGTGCACAATCACTTTCCTGACTTTTAATGTCCGAGAAATTTGTTTTATGTTCCAGCATCCTACATAGAGTCTTTCAGAAGTAGAGGGGTCTAGTTCATATTCTGGATACCTCGACCACTGGAGGAGCACAGGGAGATTCGCCTCACGGGGATGCCATAGCATGGATAACAGTGTGTAGAAGGCATAATCATTAAGTTTCGGGGGTGTTTGATATGAGAGACGTCCACAACAGCACTCGGCTTTTTTAGGGCTCACCTCCAGCCTTTGCACAACCAAGTGAGAACTGTGGGGCAGCAGCGTTTAGAGGCATAGTTGTCGGTGGCTCCCAAGAAGCTCGTTCGCTATTCAATTGAAATAAATCCAACCCAGGGGTCCATGCAACTCTTCTAGCTTGACAGATTTCCTTCGCAGCCGTTAGATTACACAGGAAATCTCGTCTGCCCATTCAGCAGTAACTATCTTCGCATGCCGAACGCCGTCTCTCCGAGTTTTTAGGGCCTCGCTTATTCTCCACCTGCTTCATTCCGCCTGTTGAGCGGTTTGCCGGGATGTGGCTGTTGATACATGCTTCATCTTTGAGTCACAGGTGAGGGTTGGGTATCTGACGGTGACCAACGAGGCCTACGATACCCCAAACGGCGTGTTTAACTTTATCACTATATGCTATAGCTGCATAGAAAGCTGCAAAGACAAGTTACGAAAAGCCTTAAGAGTGATCGCGAGAATTGGTGGGTCAAGGTAGCCGAAGAAATGGAAATAGCAGCTGCTGCAGGTAACAATCAAAGACTGTTCAAACTTATTCGTGACACCGGTGGACGGCGAACTCAGGTCAGTGAAACGATTTGCAATAGGAATGGAGAACCCATCCATAACAAACAGCAAAGGCTTGACTGATGGGCCGAATACTTCAAGGAACAGTTTAGCTGGCCGCACGCTAGTGTAGTTACTCCTGTATCAACAACTGTGACTCCTTGGGTGGTATCACTTGAGCCCCCATCAGAAGTAGAAGTAGAGTCATGTATTCGATTACTAAGGCGGGGGAAAGCGGCAGGTCCCGACGAACTTCCTCCAGTTCTTTTCAAACTGGGTGGTGAGGCGTTGATAAAATCACTTACCGCCTTGCTCCGTGACATTTGGAACGAGGAGCGTATTCCGTTAATATGGAGTGAGTCACTGATTGTTCCCATCTTCAAGAAGGGAATACACAATGACTGCAGTAATCATCGTGGGATTAGCTTAATCCCGATAGTCACCAAAGTATTAGCTTCGATTTTTCTACATCGTCTTACACCGGCTCGCGAGAGGAATGTCCGCGAACAGCAGGCTGGATTCCGCCCAGGTCGAGGATGCATCGACCAGATTTTTACTCTTCGCCGACTACTTGAAACGCATCACACGCACTACCGACTGACAATAATGATTTTCTTAGACTTGAAAGGCGCTTTCGATTCAGTTGATCGAACATCGCTTTTCAGTACTCTTCATCGAAAAGGTATGCCCCAGAAGTTCGTGAACCTACTGAGGTCATTGTATTCTCATACTTCTGGCCGCGTTAGGGTTCACGGTGAACTTTCCGGTCGGTTCGAAACGACCAGTGGTGTTCGGCAGGGATGCCCTTTGTCTCCATTCCTGTTCAACTTCGTCATGGATGAAATAATGGAGAGTGCGTTGCAAAATCTTCAGGATGTAGGCGTCGAACTAGGAGATAGTGAAAAGCTATGTGACCTAGATTACGCAGACGACGTTGTCTGCTTGTTCGAATCCACGGAACATGCTCAGCGTGCACTAGATAATCTCGCAAGAGCTGTAGCTCCATTCGGCATGCGCTTTGCACCTTCAAAGTGCAAGGTGATGTTACAAGACTGGACGTCAACAATTCCGAGCTTGATGCTCGATGGGGAGGTGCTGGCAGTTGTCGACCACTTCACCTACCTCGGTAGCTGCGTGACGACGGATGGGAGCACAGTAGTAGAGGTGAGTACGCGGATATCCAAAGCTCGAGCGGCGTACGCTGGACTGAAGCACTTGTGGCGCCGACCTGATATTTCACTGAAGTTGGAAGGTCGTGTATACTGTGCTGCAGTGCGTTCAGTTTTGTTGTATGGTTGCGAAACTTGGAGTCTGCGTGCTGAAGATATTCGTCGTCTTGAGGTTTTCGACCATCGATGTTTACGTAGTATCGCCAGGATTGGGTGGAATAGCCGAGTAAGCAACGATGAGGTCAGAAAGCGAGTATTGGGTACTAATTCAGAGAACGTTCTGTCACAGCGTATCCAGGTTAGTAGACTTCGTTGGTTGGGACACGTGTTACGTATGGCAAACACACGTCTACCATACCGTGTCCCACTCTCCGTTCCTCCTAGGGAGTGGAAGAGACCACGTGGAGGTCAACAGATGACGTGGCAGCGAGGAATGAGAAAATGTACAGCAGACTTAGGAAAAGTAAGTGCTTCACGTCTTCGTGGTTGGGGTCCAAAAGATCCGTCTACCAGTTGGCTGGAGACACTGAAGGATATGGCTGCGAACCGCGAACAGTGGAGATCGTGTTGTCAGTTTCTATCGAATCAGAATGTTTGATCGGTGTACGTTTGTATAGTTAGACTGTGTATTCCGTGTGTTGGCTACTAGGGCATTCTTTTCTTTTCCCACCCATATAGGTCCAGTCCCCGTCCATCTTGTATATTTATACTTTCTAATTCAACGTGCAACATGGTGAGAAAGGCAGTGGTCAGTGGGGCTTGCCCTACTGTTTAACGCTGTACGATGATGATGATGATGATGCTATAGCGCCTTTCCGTCATTGGCTTTTCAAGGATGACAACCCATTAACCGCAGGGCGAACGCCTTCTATGATAGACGACTTAATAACGAAGGCAAGTCGGACTAACGAGGTCGCACAGAGAAAAAAGTGAATCCTCATAAAATATCTATGTAAAACCAAGTCATGACGTAAACGAACCCGAAACAGGAAAGCTGTGACATACCATACCTGATCCTATCGACCACGAAGGATTACAATGAGGTCAGCACTTAAAAATTCAAAGTAGCAAGGTCTTACTATCCTTGTAAATATGCAAACTCAGTCGACAAACTGCAATGAAAAAATGTATTATTACCAATGTTCCACTTCTTTTTATTTTTTACATGCAAGTGGTACGACATTTTAAGAAGAGGGTCAGAAGAAAGTAGAGGATGCCAAATGAGGGAAGTGACTGGTGGCGGCAGGATTCGAACCCGGGGCCTATTGCATGTCGAACTACGCCAATTCGAATCAAACTTGTTAGCGACAGCGGGGATAATGCCGTCAATAAGGAGTGCGGCTATGGACATTGAAGTACTCCTTCCCCATGCAGGTAAAGACTAACGAAATATACATCCAGAATGGTCTTATTGCTGCTGTATATGTTTTGAGCCTGGGCGGTGGAGCAGATGTTCAGACCAAATAATTCAAACAATTTCTCGTTACGTTTCAATTAAGCCATATTGGATAAGCTGTCAAACAGGCTCGAGATTCTGTTGCTAATTTCCATGAGAGAAGGCTATAACAGCAATTTTTTAATGGGTTTTTATCGTAAACTCTAGTAAGTTTCATAAAAGTCGCGAAGTGGAGTTGTGTTTAGATACAAGCAAAATGTTCTTTCATCAGTGCAGCAGCTGAACTTTTATCTCTATTTTATAAGGTTTCTTTTTTAAGTATAATATGAAGTCATATCAGTCAGTCATATCAGAGGGTGCCACTTATTAGGAAAATTATCTGGTTGCGTCCAAATATATTGAACTTAACCTGCAAGTCAAATAACAGACTATCAGTACTGAACTCGACGGATGGGAGATATTGATCTGAGTATATTAACTATCGATGATATGGAATTTGAGATTTATAAATACCGATCGACGGAAAGTGGTGCTATCATCGATCACATAATTCAAGACGGGATACAAAAATCCTATTGTGTGTGTATGCGCAGAGGAATCTGGTTACGAAAATAATACTCAACTATATTTCTTGCATTTGAAACACGTCAGAAAAAAAGCGTTCCGTCATGTATTTACGATGCCCATCGGATGCCAAACTATAGAGTGAAGTTCAAATGTCCCCTGGATAAATTTAACGATTGACATTACCGTCGCAATATCAAGAAAACCTTTATAATGCACGAAATCCAACATAAACTCATCCATGGTTACTCAAAATACTTTTCAGCAAAAAACAAGATGCCATTTCACCAAAAAAACAGAACACAAGTGTTTAACTTGTAAAATTAGACGACTGAAAACCAAGAACATGCAATTTACGGTTGCTTCGCTGGGTGATGAGGAACCCTCGGGAGCCGTGCGGATCGATATCACCTTGTTAAAACTGTCTTCGTATTGTGGTTTTTGAGGGGGCATTGGTACTGATTGCCGCAGCACTGTTGCCTTGATAATGGAAAGGTAGAGGTGAATATCAGTCAAAACGATTTGTTCTCTCTATTTTCCTATTTGCACTGAAGTTAGTAAATCGCTAATGCTGCACAAGTAAATTGACCTATTACTTGAAAAAACTATTCTGGAAACCAATCAGTTCGACGATGCTGCCCGGAGGTGTGCGGACAGAAATTTCATATGCTGCAAACAAGAAATTCAGAAAATCCATCACAAAAAGATTTTGTTTTGCATAGAATTATGAAGCTACCAAGCCATATTATTTAAGAGAACTGATATCAGAACAAATTAAATAAACCACAGAAACGACTGGGATTTTCAACCTTGAACGAACTACTGGCATGCAATATGCGGGTGACATCTTTTTAAAGGCGAAAAAATACAGACCCTGGAAATAGTCGGATTCGCCGAATACCTTAGAGAAGGTTACATGTCCATTTCAAGTGAGAAATTCAAGTGTTGAGTTGAATGACCAAATAATGAGCATGGAACCACATTGAGGATCAACGCTGTATGTCAAGTTGAAAAGTTGTCAGATGCGGGTAACCACGGGCAACCGAAACAGCACGAACATTCATGACTTAAATGAATATTAATAACGAAAACAGCTTACATAATTGGTTTCACCCCAACGTTCTCCCATAGATTTGTGGTTTTCGACTTCATCGGCCACACCACCTCCGTTAACTTCATCCACATCCGGAACTAATAAGATAACGAGAAAGTGACAAAAGTCACCGAAAGTGCGTGCATAAACGTCTTCAGTACAGCAACACCTCGCCTCCTGAACAACTTGAAAGGAATAAACTCGGTGTTGAAAACAAGTAGATTTTAAACTCCCTGGGAAGTTTATTTAACCATGTGATATATTTTTATCTACTCATAAGCCACCGTAAGACTAGCAGAGCAAACAGAAATTGAGAGGAACATTTTTCAAACCCCAAGTATCCTAGAAAACCAAACATAACCACAGGAACCAGTAGGGCCATCGTCCAAATTAAACCCAGTGCGCAGCCCTGATACCTGACTGCTTTTAGGACGAGACAAGTGTGCTCTTTAGAATGAAATGAACCTTTGAGCCAATTAAAACAAAATCCCATCAGTACGATTACAACTGAGTAAGCGACACTAAGCGCAAGCCGGAAACAATTCTGAAGTTCGCCATATTAAACTAAGGAACAAAAAAAGAAATATATTGGTATCACCTTAAATTCCTGGGCCTAGATGAAACCGTGGCACAATAAATGGGTTTTCCCGATTTTATTTTTTAACTGATGAGTCTCAATTACTCTAAACATTGAAAATTAGTAGAAGACCATGTTCTCACAACAATTCGAACTATAACAAGCGGCACACCAGCGGTATGTATAAACTATTGATGCCTCGTTTTTTCGTTATTCGTGACTCCTGTGCGTCCAATTCTCTCGATGCTGAGGGCTAAAAACAAGCTGTGAGCGAATCTATTCTTAGCTTTACTTAGGTTCAAAAGGAGAAATTTTAAAATTCTTACGCGGAATTGGCAAGTTTTTTTCACTGCGCGCTTGTGCGTGAGTGCAGTTAAAGAAGTGCATCCCGTAGCCTCACAGACCCGCTTTACTATTAGGGATAACCGAGAGAACCATACAAGATCCTAAAGGGTCGAGCGTGGTAACGAGTCTGGTAACAGTGGATTAGTGTCCGCCACTAAATTGAACGACGGTGATGGGATTCGAACCTTTAACCACCGAGATGGTAACTGCTTAGACCACTTTATCACTACTGCTCTTACGCAATAAACCATACCTGAAATGTCCACTGTTAGATAGGTTTATTATGTGATAGCTAACTGTGCTGAAAATCTGGGAATGGTTGCACAACCGTATTTTTTCTGCAAGTAAATGTCCCCTGTAAACAACAAAACTCAATAAAACTATTATAGTTTAGATCCCCAGAGGCAGATCGAACTGAAAGGAAGATAAAACAAAGTTTCTATGTAGTGACAGACAAACTAAAAACTCACTTCCGGCCGCAGCAGGGAAAAACACCAGATTGTTCGGCGTGACTGATCGACGGCGGTCATTCTAAAATTTAACGGAAAAAAATTTACTCAAAGTTGGAAGCAAACTCTCAGAACAACATTAATCGCTCAGTCTACGTTTTGGCGCATCTATTTTAAGTTGAACAACAACGAGGGGGACAACACCATAAGGTCTGCTCACGAACAAGTCCTCTGCAACCAAACCCATTGAACAGATATCCATTGAATCGTCCTCCGTAACCACGGAATTACGAACGAGTATTGCATCGAATTCCTCTGCACTCGTGGTGTTATTTAAATCAAAGGAATCTTCATCTTCTTCCATTACCATGGACATACGATCACGGCTGCCCAGGGTTAGCTCCTTGACTTCAATATTTGGCTTTCGAATGATACGATCAGGTGTCCTTGTACATTCCAATCGATCATTCTTTTGCTCAGCTTCAGTTTCATCATGGTCACCGGACGCGTCCAACATTGATTTTCTCGCTTCATTGATTTCTCGGATTTGTTCCTTTTCACGTTCAATTTCCATTATTTTCAACGTTTACACTCTTATAGCGTCTTAAGTGCTGGTTTCAAAACAAATTCGATGGGAACACGAACAAAACGATGACGAAAGTTGAGTAAATTAGAATTATGCACTGATTTGGACAGTTTTCAATAAACACGTAGAGTTACAAACATACTGGGGAGCGGTAGGCGGTAGTGTTAGCAAAAGGTTGTCTTAAGGGCGCGTTTATTAGAACTAAGCAAATGAAATGTTAGCACAGTTGCAAACATTGACTCCGGTTGACACACTCACAACAACAAGTGGTTTCGCTTTTCTCGCCCGACGACGGACAATGACCACGCGATCGGTGGGCATGGTTTACCTCAAGAACTGAAATAAAGCAAATTTTTCAATGCTAACCGTCATTAAAAACTATCTTCTCACTGTTTAAATACTTGAATATTAAACCGAACTGTATATTTCCACTGGTAAAATGTTCTCGCATAACCTAACGAAAATAAGTTTTATAACGACAAACGTAAACGCTAGTTCTCGTTTACATTCTACTGTACAATTGGTAATGCTAAGTCCGCTAATGGATATCACTGAATAGAAAGATGTCGGAGCTCATCTATTCGCATGACAGGGATCAATGATAAATATTAAATATCGCATTCGGAAACCATAAACAAAATAAAAATGGCGCAGAACCCCGAGCAACTGTATCTGTGATGTATTAGGAATCAGATGTTATTCACTGCTAATATCGTCATTGTTCAGCAAGATAGTCAGATGTATTGCGATGAGTGTTGAGTTTCTGACCATCGGCGCAATTGAATGAGGATATTTAAGCGGGTGATGATCTATGCATACAGATAACAAATGAACATAAAATAAATGGCAAAGCCCTGTGTGGATCCATGAATTTTTGGTCTCACTTTGTATAAAACGACAAGAACATGACCAATGTTCAAAGTTCGATGTCATAGTTCCGTATATTACGAACCCTAATCCCACCTCCGCGCTGTTTCCCACACTACGTCTACACACCTGCGAATCCTAACTCATTTTTGCATGACTCAAATACAAAAAAATTAGCGTACATCCAACAATCTTTTGCAAGTGAAACAAACAACGTCTGTCTTATAATCATAGAGGAAAACTAAATTATCTGTGACAATGTAGATGAGAGGGGGTGTCTGAGAGGAGTAGCACTTCTGAGTTGGTTGACTGTCGTGTCCCTTGGGGCATCCTCCATCTCTTTGGTCTCCATCATTCACCCAGCTCTCACTTGTGGCTCCACGAAGCTGAAGCATGCATCAGCGGCCACACCCCGGTAAACCGCTCGACAGGCGGGCTAAACCAGGTTGAGGATTACCGAGGTTTGAAAAGAACTTCGGCGAGATGGTGTTCGGCATGTGAAGATAGATCCTTCCGAATGGGCGGACGAGATCTACTGATCCAACAGCTACAAAGGAGACCTGTTCAGCTGCCTGATCCGGCATTCCAGAGGAAGCGAACGAACCGCACAGCGGGCCACCGGCTCCTCTGGAAACTCCCTGCTGCCTTGCAGTCTGCACTTGGGTGTGCAAGGGCTAGAGGTGCAACCTCGAACAAAAAGGCCGAATGGTGCTGGGGACACCACTTCGTACCCTACTCGCGCGACTCTCCCTGATTATTCATGGAACCTCAAGCGCTCATCTCGCTACGGCGTTCCCGGTAAGCGACGCGCCTCGTGTCCCGGCGGTCCAGGTGATAAGACAACAAGATGGGATTATTCGCTGCAGGAAAAGAACACACATAGCCTGTTGGAATGTCAGGACGTTTCTAGACGTCGGCAGTCAGTGCATCACAATGCGGACTCTATATGACTATGACGAGGACATTGCTTGCCTCTCGGAAGTCCGCCTGACCAACTTAGGTAGCCGGCGAATAAAAGTCCCGGGAGTGGATACATCTATCACAGTGGCCCGGAAGGCAACTCCGGTCTCTACGGTGTCGCGTTTGCTCTGAACAAAGCAGCTAATGGTGCAATGATCTCTTGGGAACCAGTCTCATCCAGACTTGCCTTGGCATGTCTTAAAGGCTCCCGCACGACTTGACGGTGACTGCGATCTATGCTCCAACCAACTCAGCTAGTGACGAAACCAAAGACGAATTCTACGATAATTTGCAGGAGGTAATCAACCGGGTTTCAAGGCGCGACGTACTTTTCATCGCAGGAGATTGGAACGTTCGCACAGGTACGGCGATGAATCCACTCGCCATATTCTCGGGAATCTCGGCCTTGGTCAGCGCTGCGAGAACGGTGGCCGACTGATTGGTTAAGCCGACCAACAGAATGGTTGTCTGCAGCACTCGATTTCAACACCCCAAGAAGCATCTACTCACATGGTACTCCAATGACGGTCACATTGCACACCAACTCGACCACATCCTGGTGAGAGCCCGTTGGGTTTTGTCTGTGGAGGATTGCCGAGCGTACCGAGGTGCAAAAACGGGCAACACAAACGGCACCGACAATGTCCTCTTACGCGCATGTTTCAAAGTTAATCTGTCTACACGTGCTAAAGTGTCTGCACCCTCTCGGATAAACGTTGCTGTCCTAGAAAATCCAGAGAAGCGAGAAGCGTTGTCACGAGCAATCACAACCCGACTAACTAACGCAACCAATGCACAAGCGGACGAAGTTTCTGTGGAAGGGCGGTGGACTCGAATGAAAACGACAATCACGGAAGCTACTTGGACAGTACTCGGGAGAACAAAAAGGCGGACAAAAGATTGGATCCTGGAGAGCACGCTCCAGCTGTCAACCAGAGCACACGAAGCGCGACTGGCAGGTGGTAACGAACGCCGCAGACTGTAGCGAGAAACCACACGCTCCGCCAAGGCTGATCGCAAAAGATACTGGATAGAAATAGCTAAAAAAAATGGAGACCGCGTCCGGAACTGGTGACTTCGGTAAACTGTTCCGCCTTATTCGCAACGCCTCTAATAGGTTTTGTAAGCAAAATTCCCTTCTTCGGGACAAGGCAGGAAACTTAATATACGAACAGAGTAAGAAAATGGACCGATGGGTGGAACACTTTAGTCAGCTGCTCAACCGGCCTACGGACCACCGGACGGACCAACCAATATCAACCCCTCCACTCCAGTACGAAAGCAACTGTGACCCGCCCAACACCGCGGAAATCACGGAAACGATACACAAACCGAAGGACAGAAAGGCTGCTGGGAAATATGACATCCCCCTAGAAGTGTACAAAGCATGTTCACCGTCATTGATTGACAGGTTGTATACACTTTTAGGGCTCCATTTGACGAGCGGAAGCATTTCCACCCGACTGGGGAATGTTCATTCTGCTGCCCATTCCGAAGAAAGGTGGTAAATCGGCATGTGAGAACTACCGAGGGATCAGCCTGATCGATGTGGCCGCAAAGATCTTTGGTGCGTTGTTACTAGCCCGTTTCTCCGAGGCAAGAGACCAGCGCACTCGCCCGAACCAAGGGGGTTTCCGCCGTGGCAGAGGCTGTGTGGATCAAATCTTCACACTGCGCCGAATACTGGAGCACCGCTATAAGTTCCAGTAGCCGACGGTAGCTTGTTTCATCGAATTCCGGGCAGCTTTTGATTCGGGTAACCGCGAGTCTCTTTGGACCATAATCCAATCCGATGGGATGCCTGATAAGCTTTTAAGGCTGTTGAGGGGGTGCCACTCGACAACTGGTGCTAGGGTTCGTATGTATGGTGAAGAGTC
Source organism: Fasciola hepatica (assembly GCA_948099385.1). Classification (NCBI taxonomy): domain Eukaryota; kingdom Metazoa; phylum Platyhelminthes; class Trematoda; order Plagiorchiida; family Fasciolidae; genus Fasciola; species Fasciola hepatica. The sequence continues at coordinate 622,337 of CANUEZ040000020.1, forward strand.
CCGCGAGTTCACACTCACTACCGGAGTTAGGCAGGGCTGTCTCCTCTCACCGGTGCTGTTCAACTACGCCATTGACTGGACAATGCGACAGGCATTACATAACTACCCTGGCGTCCAGCTTAGCCAGGAAATATACATCTCGGACCTGGAGTTCGTGGATGATATTGTCGTGCTAGAAGACTCCCCCGCTACGCTACAACTAATCCTCAACCGAATCAATTCCTCCGCGAGGTCCATCGGACTTGGAGTAAATTCGACCAAAACAAAAGCTTTGACTACCCATCTGGGCCCGACAATTCAACAACTGTCGATCAATGACCTACCAGTCGAATACGTCCCTCCATTCAAATACATAGGCTCGACTCCGCTTCCGAACCGCCAGGAAAAAGAGGAAGTGGTATTACGGATCGGCAGCGCCAGAAGAGCCTTTCTTCAGCTAAGACAAACGCTGTGGACTCGCAATGAAATCGGCTTAAGAATCAAAGTTCGTGTTTACCGTGACGCCATCCGGCCCGTATTCATCTATGGCTGCGAAACCTGGCCACTACGAGCTGAGGATACCAGAAGGCTGGAGGTTTTCGACCACTGGTGCCTGCGGCAAATCCTCAAAGTCAAGTGGCGTGACAGGGTGTTCAACGAAGAGGTAAGGAGACGATGCTCTGATATCGATGCTCTCCCCGTCCTCCTCCAACGTCGACGACCTCAGTGGTTCAGCCATACACTTCGGCGACCCGAGTCAGAGATAACCAAGCAAACACTCTGCCCCACTCCCTGCCCTGGTTGGCGTTGTCGCCTTGGTGGGCAGCTCAAAACGTGGACCAGTACAATCGAGAAAGACGTAGAGCTTCTAGGCCTTCGGTCGGTTTATGAAGCCCTGCGATGGAAAAAGAACTGGATCAGGATTTGTACTGAGCTTGCCTCCGACTGTCGTGCGTGGTCAGCAATGGTCCGTGAAATCCATGGAGCCGACTTATCCTTTCGCAGGAGATAGTCGCGTAAAAGTAAAAAGTAAGTATGTAGAATTTGCCATGGAAACTAAGGTCAATGAAGTAAATGTTTCAGTACCAGATCGAGCTTTCAGATTTAGCTATGTGTGCACTTATCTTTTGCAAGGTACGGTTTCACGGCAATTATTCGAGGTGAGCAATAACTGGCAGGTTCTTACCGATCATACTAAAAAGAAAAGCTCCATGATCAGTTGAATTAACATGTTCCATGAAGCCAAAACACCGCCAGTTGCACTGGCGTAAGCTGATGAACTAAGTGTTAGGAGCATCCTTGGAGAATATTGCATGCTATTCGTTCTGTAAAGTGATAAAGTCACCAATCTGATATTTTCCGTTGTATACATTAGACAAATGGTGAAAAGTCCTGCAGTCAAACCGATCAAGAATGGTCGCAGCGATCAACCGATACCCTAGTTTTTTAACTGTAGGTTTAGTGAACTTTTTCATGAAATATTTTGTTTTTACGATAATTTTCGATATTCACTGCACCAAAATTACAGTACAGCATCAACAATGTGACTGACATCAGCTGACATCTTGTTAGATATATGTATGTATGGTGAATTTATAAGGTGGACAGTGTGGGTCTATATATAAAGTAACAAATATTTTCATAGCCTAATGGCAAGTGATCATAAATCTCAGTAGATTTTCCAACACTCTTAAGTAGTTAGCAAAACCAAAGGATAGTGCAGAATGCATTTGACTACAGCCGGATAGTCTAGAAAAACAATATTATAATGAAAATGAAGGGTTGCGGTCCGGTCAATTTTCCTCAGGGGCTGTAATAAATGTGATATTATCTGCTGGATGGATATTTATCACCAGCATTCCGCGAAACGTTTGTACTGTCGATGTGAACCATGCCGTTTAGAACACAGGCTTAGCTACACCGTACTCTGTTCCCAACTCATTCTCAAATATTCCGTTAATGGCACTCTCCGTTATCCGGCAGATGACTGAATCTAAGTGTTTAGAAAACTTCGAAGAATCGATGGGTGGAATTAAACGCGCTAATGTACTAGCTGCAAGTGGCCGACTCAATTTAAGGTCAAAAATATTTGTTGCATTTTACTTCGTACATGAGGAATCCCAATATTTGTTTTTGTTTTTTCTTACTATTACTGGTACGCATAACCTTCGTTTTGCATTAGCATCCCCTTGATACGCAGACTTTTCGACGCTATAATAGCGTTAACAATAAATTTATTCTCATACACTCCAGCACCATAGCCAGTATATTCCTGCACATAAACAGGAATATAAAATCATTTTTATCAATTTCGCAGCAAGCTACACAGTGAACCATTCGAGGAAACGAACAGTGAATGAATTTCAGAAAATGATCACTAGTGAACTATTGCTTTTTCAATGGTTCATTAGTAAAAAAACAATGCAACCCGGAAAATAACAGCTAGATACATTCACTAAGGTTATATTCCCAGAAAGCCCAAGGCATAGTTGACCGTCCAGATAGTATGTCCTATAGGAAGAAAGATCGTCTGCTGCAAGCTCTTTGCTGGTAGTCACTTAGTGATGAGCTTCGTGAACGTAAGACCCCAGATTTATCAAACTGGAAAAATAAGAAAATTGGAATACAGGTGGATTTCTGTAACAGTGATCGACTACTTATGCCCCAGTTCACTGGCCTTCACGCTTGCGTACACACGGGAAAACTAATTATGCATGGCAACGTTAATATCCTCGTCAAAATGGTACGAACCCCACCCCTCGCGATTATTTATTTTAAAAATTAAGGCCATGATAGGTGAAAGTTGATCAACATCAAATTTGAAGCTTATGCCTGAAATGTTGATAATTTACAGTGATTAAGCGATGTACGATATTTGCTTGTTTCTTGGTCTAAGATGTTTGAATGTCGTGATCAAGCATAACAGTCTTCAACTGATCAAACTCTCAAATGACAAAAATGCATTGTGATAGGATATGCATTATTTTCAATTGGAAACCCATATCACAACTGTAGAGTTTATTGCATTTTCACAGAAATATTTCATTTCGTCTTCCTAACTGGACCAAATAGGCCCTGGTGAAATTACTTAGGTAAATATATGATTTGCCCTAAGTTGTAAAGTACTTGCAGTCTAAGCGATTCGTATAATAGGCTTATATGGTATCCGAATCAGTTTCAGTTTTAGTTTATTCAACCATTAACCTCGCACTTCTGTGCTCTTGTCTTGGTTGCCACTTTCCACCACTGCCCAGTAAACGGAAAAAAGAATACAAGCAACAAAAGAAACAATCAAAGTAGTAGGCGGATATCAAGAAGTAGGTGGGTCGTGCGGAAGTCTAACACATCCTACGTGGCGAAGCTCACTGGCCAAGGTTTTCACATCTTTTTGCCATGTCATGGACTGACTACCTCGACTTACCTTCTAATCACTACTTGCCTCAGAGAACAACGTACGCTGAGGAAGTCTATCCGGTGGGCATGCGTAACACATGTTCCAACCACCTTAACCTGTTTAGATTTGGTACTTGTTCCAGTGAACGAACACTGGTTCCGAACACCCTACGCCTAACCTCAGCATTCATGATACAGTGTTCCTACCATAATCGAGCAATACTACGGAGACATCAATCGTCAAACACCGATTGTCTTCGCCTATCTTCTACTCTCAACGGCCCTGTTTCTGAGCCGTATAAATGAACACACCTAACCACCGCATTGTACACTCTACCCTTGACAGACAATCAGATGTCACACCGGCATCACAAATGACGGAGGTTGGCAAAAGCCAAACGCGCCTTCTGTATATAAGATGACACTTCATCTAATATCTGTCCACCTGGTGAGATGTAACTACCAGGGTAACGAGATTCATCCACTTCAGCTACAACTTCCCCTGCCAACACAAGGTTTGGTGTTGAGCCAACCCAGTCCTGCAACAGCATTTTACACTTTGAAGATGCAAAACGCACCCAAAACATTACTGCACTGTTGTTGAGGCTATCTGAGAAAGCTTACAACTTACCTGTATCTTCATTCAGAAGAACAATACCGTCCGCATATTCCAAGTCAGGTAGTTTACTGTCTGAGCAAACATCGATGCCGCTATTCTCTCAAGAGAATAGGGCTATCACAAGAATCAATTCAATCACAAAACTGAAGAGAGAGGGTGAAAGAGGGCAACCCTAAGGATCACCAGTTTCTGTTATGAACTCGAGTGAAAGATTACCAAAAACGCGAACTCTGCTTTGCACAAGCATTGGAAAAGAGAAACAAACTTCTCTGGCACATCTCTGAATGAGAGGCAGTGCCAGAGGACTGTATGGTCGACTGAATCGAACGCCGCGTTCAGATCAAGAAACAGAGATTACGGGTCTACGGAAGACGTGTCTGTGTTCTAAGGTTTGCCCAAGAGTAAAGATGTGGTATCCGTATCATAAAAACAAAGTAATGTTGCTTCTGGACTGTACGAAGTACCTAGTTGTATCTAGTTGTTTCGATGAGCTGAGATTGCGCAGTACAGACTTTTGCGTTGTTGAGGCTAACTTAAAACCGGACCCAAGCAGAGCGCCAACTGTTGAACAGGGTCTATTTGGAATCAAATGGACACCATTTGATGCTCATTATTGAAACACTTTTCAGCTTGAGTATTTTTTGAATATGTACCACGCGCTTACTTTGTTTGGCTGACTGTCCTTCGGTCTCCAGCTATCACGCACAAAACTCAGGACATCCGACCAAGCTGCACTCGGAATTATCAGGCTCGAGTTTCGCTCTTGTTAGAGCTCATCAGTGGTGCATTTCCTCCACCACACCCAGAGTTTGAGCCCGGGCGCTTTTACATCGAAGGAGTGTTACCACTGCACCACCTCGCTTTTGTCCGGGTTGATACGAATCAACAAGTTAAGCCTGTTCAAATGTCGTCTTCTGTGAGGAGGATATGCACCAATGGCGAGCTTCAAAAAGAGCGAAACTCGAGTCTGGTGCTTCCAAGCGAAGGTTTATCGGATGAGCTGATATTTTCTGAATGGTTATTCACTTTCAGTATAACTTAAATCACTGAGTGTTTACCTTGAGCAAAAAAAACGCGATTCCAGTTTTACGAAGACGGTCCGCGTTCCAACGAGTACATTTTTGTCGATGTTTTTAAAAAAGAAACACTTATGCAGTCTTGATGGTATACACCATAATTACCAAAGTTGAAAAATTCAACCAAGATACCACTTGTTAGCGTTTTTGAGACCCCTTGTGATGACTGAGATGTGTGGCACTTTGTATACTTCACGTTTTCTTTCGTCTAATCGCCCCACTGTATACAACGTTCCATTATTTTATCAAACTACCTCACCCGCAGGTTGTTACCGCGGATTGTTCTTCCGTGTCTTCTGTGAGCGTTTTGAGATTCCTGGCAGTGGGAACAAAACAGCAAACGCCATTTTACTAGCGCATCTATATTTATAAGACAGTTGCTGGGATTCAGCTACGACGATGAATTACAGGGAGTCATCTGAGTACGTAGATGGTTCACCTGATTTCATCCCGGAAAAGGGAGCTCTACTGCCACTTTTCACTTACCCGATTCTCAATTTAAAACTCACTTCGTTCTCGTACCACCACATTTAATTAAACTGCCCAACAGTAGTAAATGTAGACGGAATCCACCATTGACGATTAATTTGACGGAATTATAAGGAACATTGCCGTTTTAGCAATTCGAACTTAATTCAACTTATATAATTATGTATAAGTAATGTATTTTATTTGGAAATGAATACATTCTTAATGATCAAAAAATTAGAAGGAAACTCATGTACGTTTTTCAAATAAATATAACAAGATGTTCTGCCCAGTGCTAGCACATTTTGTCCAGCGTTAGCCCGTCGTAGCGCGGGCAATGTGCAACTTGGGTGCAATTACGAACCGCAAACCTCCCACAGTGGTTCGGCTCAGTAACCCAATATCTTAGAAACAGCAGAATCATTTTAAAAGAGCGCTAATGGCCTTCCGGAAGTTATTGGCACAACTCGGAAGATCTAATAAAATCATAAAAATCCACGGGACTCACAGTCAACGACAACAACAACACGGCGACCTTGAGACCGTTTGAAAAGGCAACAGTACCAAGACCGAAATGCAGCATGACACAAGAGAAGAGCGCTCAGGTTCAGTTTAGTTTGTACAGATCTTCGTGTGGCTGAAGCCAAAGTTGCGTCCAGATAGTTGGGTTAACGGAGCATTCCTGTGGACCCCAAAGCTGGGATATGTTCCCGTACTGAAAGGCCCAGATTTAGTACTGTACCAATTTTGGAAGAGAAAGAGGGAATGGTAGTAGGGGTATTGCCTCTGGTCTTGAGTCCACATAGCGTACTTCGAAAGCATCGCCTCCCAGAGTTCTCCCAAAGCTTTACGAAATGCCCCCTGTGACACCGTATTTGCGACCTCCCCAGGGAACATATGTTGAGAGGGAGTCATTCTACCTGAGAAATTGTTTGAATTTAGTTAGACTCCTTGTCGTTTTTTCCATAGTACTAGGGTTTTGCTTCCTTCTGCAGTTCCCTGGAATTGAAGAGAACAGGCTTTCTAGATTTATGCTCGTCTTTTTTATTATTAGGCGATGGTGGTCAGACAATCACCGTCGTGAACAGTAGGCAGCCTCCCCTTGGCCACCCTTACCTCCTTGAACTGATCAGCAAACTATATATTAAATGAAACTGGGGCATAAAAAGTACTTACATTCTTTTAAGTTTCAGTCAAACCGCTGCGCATGTGCCGCTGTTTAAGTGTTCCTCTCAGCATCCAAGTTATTATTCTCCGGTAGTTCCAGAGTCTTGTCTTGTCTTGGAGTCTTGAAGTAGTGCACTAGTTTGGGGCTGGGCCCCTAGTGTTTCCGGATCCAAAGTTGGTCCTCTTGGGTCCGCTTCTCCCTGAGGCTTCAAGCAACTTTTGAGACTTCACGGTCACTTTTGTCGAGCAGCGGTCCCCCTTGGTTTGTTAACATCCATTTGATGCCGCTGTATGGCTAAGTAAAGCAAGGAAGGGCGCAACCCAAACCTGCGTGTAATCCCTCGCGACCCATATTCATAGACGCGTGTAGCTGTGAACACAGTATATGTTGTTGTGTTGCCTTGTACACCTCACACAATCTATCATTTTCCTCTCACTGTATTGTGCATGATTTATTGCCTTATCAAATTAATAAGGACACTTTCAACCCACTCGCAAATGAATCCTGCGGATTGTTCTCTGTGGTTTGCTTGTGGGTGTTCTGTGACATGTGGCACTAAAGACCGAACTCTTACAATCCCAAACACATTTTAGTGCACCTTCTACGACTCGGCGGCAAACCATGGAGTTATGGGGGCCCATTCAAACGGCGTACAACACCCTGCCCGAAAGTAGCCTCGAGCCCGACTTGAGGAGCAATCTTATGTGACCGGTTTGGTGTCGAATCGCGGGGCAATGTGAATAAATAGTGAGTCACCTTTTTCACTTTCTGTTCCACCATGCTTCTGTGCACTAGGGTTTCTTTTACCGCACTCCCTTCTGCCCAGTATTTCTACCAAGCAGCCACATTATCACCCTATGTTTATCTGGAGCATTTTAGCCTTGCCAGTTCGTTTCGCGAAGGTTTGAATCCCTTACTAACCAGAACTTTTTGCTGTGCCAGCCTGGCTAACAGCACTTGTCGAAGATCTGCGTTCTACTCCTCCTTCCTCTGAGCTACCTTGTAGATACCGGTTATATAGACCTAGAGGTACTAGAACTGGCCTGAACCCTACCTGAATCCGGATTAGGCGGATTCTCCTAAAGGGTTAGAAGAGGTGGTTACGAGTACTTAAGCGTTGTTACTTGCCTAAGGCTCACGCGAGCACCATTATTTTCAGTTCCAACGGGAAAGCAGTCCTTGTTTTTCATTCGCCTACTTGATCTTTTTTATTCAGTTTACTGTTTCTTTCTTCCGATGCCTCAGCAGTTTCGTTTCCTGGTCTGTTTGCTTATCGTTGTTTCTTGTCTGTTCGTTGATGTCAGTCTCGGAAAGATTGTCGCAGAGCATGTGCCACAGGCAATTTACCTATGAAAGCGCTCATTTCAGACAACGCTGTGGTTGAAAATAGACACTCTGCTCATTGTTGGATATTTCATTTTCAGGGTGCACTTATTTCTTCTGGTCTCAGTTTTGGTTGACTTACCTTAATGACTGTCCGTCGCTATCGTTGCCAAGTTCTTGCGAGTGTTTGTGTCAAAAGTATGACAGTGATACTAGTATTGGATGGTTTTATTTAAGCCAGGCCGTTGGAAAAACCAGGAGAACTGTTCTACACCCGAGGTCGCCAACAATGAACTAGGGACATATTTAGAACCCATCGAAAGATTTCCAGATGGTTTTAAGGCTGCGCAAGATAGTCGTCCCGTCATTAAGTGACTGCTAAATAAGAGAACTTCGAGTTCCGCGGCAGATAACACACGACCTCCTTGCTTCTTGTAAGTCTGACGTATCATCAGACAATAGCAAGATGGCACCCTGAATCGTGAAAATACCAACTGCAGGTTCGTAGCAGTCAGGAATAGAACCCGAAGGGCCCGGATAACAGTGGACGGGAAGTGTGCCAAACGATCATACGGGAGAAAGTTCAGTGGTTCGCAAAATTCGAAAGAGGAGTACCTTCCTGACGGAAGATATGCATGTGTTTTGAAAGACAAAGGTAAACGCACGGTTATGACAAAACTGTATGATCACAAGGGAGGGGGCAGAGTTCAGCCATTCGAGCAGGCAAAGCAGGGTGAGCGAAGGAATGGTGATTACGCCCGCGCGGTGTGATCCAGTCGGTCACCTCAGGCAACCACGACGGAATAGCCGAATGGGTGTGGCGAGAACCAAACCCTGAGTGAGGGAAAAGTGTGGAACTCACGCCGATGGTGTCACGGTAGAAATAACAAGATCAGTACACAGGGGGAGACAGCTGAGAAGAGGGTTACGTCAGCCATATTATCCACTGAGAACTAGGTTTGGTCTTTGAAGGAACTGACTTATTACCGGTGGATTTCGTTGGAAAACTAACATTTCTTCTCTTGCCGGTGGGTTGATTAGTTGAGCATATGCCGTACAGCACCTCGCACGTCTAGCTGATTTCGAAGAATTCACTATGAGTGGACGGATGTTGAATAAACTGCCGCGTTTCGTGGTGAGTCCTGTGCAAACCTGCCTATTCACAAGCTGGCTTACAACTTGACAACTGCGCTTATCTTTAGGTCGGTGGAGGCCCCGACGAGGGTTCAACAAAGGACTGTGCTCTTTCAAACGCCCATATGCCTTACAATCTCCGGAAGTGATTCCTTTCCGGTGCGACGGCAATCATTCAAAAAGTGGAGGCTGCCTTTGCTTGATACATCTTTTTTACCACCTTACTGATGCTTCCTGATTGATCAAAAAGTGACTTTTGTTTGGCGCTGTCTAAATCGGGCAGTCACATTGGTGTAAAATGCTCTATAAACCAGCGGATAATAACCAGTAATCGAAATTTCCTTGTCTATTCTTGCGAGAACATGATGATTGTTTTTCCCGGAGAGCTGACTTTCGTCACCTTGGCAGCGGAAACTGATATGACAACGTCGACATCGGAGACTCAGCCTCACAGTCGCCTTCAGATCCATCCACCGACGCACCCAGCGATGGAAGACACGGGTGGATTGGTTGACAACTGAAGGCTGGGGCAGGCGCAGTAAGAAGATTCCCGGACATTGTCAGCAATGGGGTGCGAATAAAAGGCCATCCCGTTTGTGTTATTTAGTCACATCTTTTGATCGGCGGCGCTACGCACCATCATCGTCTTTTCCTATGATTCCGATAAGAACGTTGGTGACTGGATGACGGTTGTGCTTCAAATCCAGCGATATGGTCTTGGTGGGTGCAACCAAATATAGGAGCCTTTTGCTTTTACTCAAAGAAAGCAGAGGCCTGGTGAACCATTTGGATGTTTTGTGATACCCATGGGGGCACTTGCACGATCACGTGGTTTTCGCAACTGCCCAGATGGCTCTCTCTTGCTTGATCGGATAGTGATCGGATTACGCGTCCCCACGATGATCGAAGGGCTGGCAAAGTTTCCAAAACTTTCATTCTAACTGAGGCGAGGAAGCAACCGAACAACACGTGAAGAGGTAGAATAATTCAGAATCGCGTGGTCTGTACAAACTAACATCAGAGGCACGCACGGTGTCAAAGACGGAATGTCAGTTTTGTGGCAGGCTACACCTCGCGGGAAGGGAAAACCGTCCGGCCTGGGGGGAACTTGTGACAGCTCTAAAAAATGCAACCATTTTGCGTCAGAACGCTTCCTCAAGACAACAATGGACGGAAAATGAAACCATCACAACGCAGATGGAGCGAATGAGGTTAAAGCAAAGCGAAAGGGTGTCTTTCCCAAGGTGGTGGTGAAGGAAGAAGAGGTGAGTTTCCAGCTGGACATGGCAGCGTCGGTGGAAGTCATGCCCATGAATGCTCTGTCTAATATTGCTTCGACACCGACACAGAGGAGACGCTTTACGAAGAACATTGACAAGGTTCAGCCAAGGGATGAGGCGATGTTGAACGTTGTCAACCCCAAGGATGGACTCGTATCACGTGCAAAATTTTTCGTGGTCGACCAGGACTACTTTCACACCTTTGGACGTAAATCCGTCGAAAATCTAGGTTTGACTTCATTTCACTACGACTCGTTCATTCTCCCCACATCAAATAAGGCCAGATGCTTCACTCGGCAAAATATGCTTCTATTTTCGAGGAGAACCCGAGAAAGCTTCCGGGAGTGGCAGCATAAAATATTAGTGAATCCACAGAACTTGTAGCATTGTCAACAAGGCGTAGCTCATGCTCTTTTAGAAAACAATTTTAGCGCGAGTACGATGTTCATACATCGAAGGACTTCCCGCTTAAAGTTGATGAACTGGCAGATAAGGTGAGTCAAATTGTGATCGTTAAGAGAGCATCCGGGGAACTTCTCATTTTCGCTGATCCCAAGCCACTAAACAAAGCAATCAGGCGGGAAAAGTTTTCATCACCTGTTTTAGCGACATTCTCCCCTGGGTATCAAACGAGTGTTGCCTTGCAAAGTTTCATCTGGCTTCAGCGTTTTGGAATGTAGAGTCGGATGAAGCCTCGAGTTATTTGACTACCTTCAGCAAACGGCATGGCCGGTACCGTTGGACGCTACTGCAAGACTCGTTTGAGCAGTGCGCAGCCAAATTCGCAACGGATCCCGAAACCAAAAAGCGATTATCCGTGAGATTCTACTATACTAGATTATCAGATGAACAATGACACGAAACAGATACAAACCTCAATTATGCAATCAAAAGGACTCAAAAACCTAGAACCGGATTGCGGCGTGCAGGAAAGAAGCACGTGCGTAACACCAGTCTAGAACTCGGATATGACAGAGCAGCGCACTGGGCGCGAACAAAAAAGCATTAGTCCGTAGAAACAAACAGTGCATAAAACAAGTCAACAGTGTAAATAATTGAGTGATGTTAAGGAAACATGGAAACTGCAGTGGTTTTGGAGGCTTTTCCACGACCGGCCGTCAAAGCTCCCGCCTTTCGACCTGAAGGTATTGGGCGAAATATTCCAAGAGTGAACTCCGCAATCGACGGGCGACTTACCTGTTGTACTCTGCGCGTCAGAAGATGCATTATTTTGAGCAAAAGTATCGAGGAACACAACAGAAGGTTGGATCCTTTTCTGCAGTGATGTGTCCTCGATATCGATAAACTAAAACGAAACAAGTCGACGTTTTGTCAAACAGCAGTCAAGTTCCACGGCCACATTATCACGGGCACAGGGATCCAACAGGACCTGAAAAAGGTAAACGAGATGGTGAACATGCCTGCGCCAACAGACAATTAGGCCGCCTCACTTTCTTGTGGGATTATCAACTATGCGAGCAGATTCTTGTCAGAGTTTGCGGAATCGATCAGACCTGTCCGCCGACCAACACATGAGGGAGAAAGGCGGACGTAGGCAGATGAACAACAGAGTTTGATCATATAAAGCAGCTTATGGTGAAGGCCCTAGCCTCAGCGTATTACGGTCGCACTCATCATCTATGCACACGGTGCGATGGCAGTCGACATAGTTGGGGGGTCCTTCTGCTGCAAAAAGGGCGCCGGCTTGACCATCATATTGGGACGTTACCGATTTGTGGGCAGCAACAGGCGCAAATCGGCAAAGAACTACTAGCAATCTCGTAAGCTCCCCGGAAGTTCAACGAATACCTCTTCGGGTGTCTCATGCATGTATATTCAGATCGTAGGACATTGACCGTGTCCATGGATAAGCCGCTACTTTAGGCGCCTAGGAAACTTCAATCGACGCTTCGACGTTTCCAAAAGTATAACTACGGACTATGTCGTCAGCAAGGAAATCTAACTTTTGCAACTAATACACTGTCACGAGTCACAATACTGAATGCTGAAGGCGAACGAAGAAATAAAACGGGGAACACTGCATTAGCCGTTACGGGGTCTGAACTATCCCAAGTCTAGAAAACCACGATGGCAGATCCTTGCCTGCAGTCCCTGAAAAATTTATCACTAAAGTTTGACCCGAAGGTAAATGATCCCTACTGGCAGAAGAGTCACCTTATTTCAAATTTCGTGATGATCCGACAGTAGAGGGTGGGCTAATTTTTCGAGGTGAACCTTTAGTTGTACTGCTGACTTTTTAGAAAGAAACTTTTTGTCAGTCACCTTTCACTCACAAACCTATCAAGGGATATATCGTCAGAATCAGGGAAACAAACTCCTGGCTGACTATGACAGAACGGGTCAAGCATATGGTAAGAAATCACCAACCAAACAGACCATTTGATCAACTGCATAAGACAGAATCAATGGAGAGGCATCTAATACCTGGCTGATATTGGAATACCGTGGAGATGGATATTTTGCATCATGAAAAGAGCAGCTACTATGTGAGAGATGATTGATACAGGCAATGGTAATGGTAACGGTATATTTCTCGACCGTGGTCGAGACACACGCACATGGAAAGATCACAGAATGCAGCAGTACATGATGTGGTGTATCCACAATTTCAAATTCGACAATCACACCGTAACAGAGATAAAACAATGAGGCTGAAATGTGTTTGAGCGAACTGCAGTGGAGATGGTTAACGCCGGAATTGTGAGCCAGTTTCAGATCTTAGAAGGGCGTTGAGGATAGCTGGACAAAAGTGGAAAAGCTGATATAAGAGATACTGCTGTGTGCCCTTAAAAGTGCGCTGATCTCAAGGACCCGTAGAGCGACGGACATCGGACAGCACAACTTGGACAGCGAGGTAAGGCAGTCATAATACGCAATTTGCCTTGCGGGTGCTGAAAACTGGCCGCGACGGGTCACGGCATCTGGAGAAGGATGTGAGCTTGTACAAACTGGGTATGTGGACGATCATTAACGAGTAGCCGGGTGGAAGAGTCACCAGTGGAGTATAGAAGATTGATCCAACATTGAATAACTGATTGTAAGGGGAGTAAAATAAGTAAAAGCTCGTCGGATGTGACGATGAGATAGATCTTTTTGTACAAGTGACTCCAGCGTCATATGGAAATTCAGTTGAAGGCAGAAAGCTTCAAGAGTAATGCGGTGAACTTTTGAAGGGCATGAATGGTGTATGGACGCAGAACTGACTTTCAAACAGGAGCCGTCGAACAAACAGACTGTCGAAGGCAAAAGCCACTGATGCGGTCAAGCAGAAGTTGGAAGAGTGTGAAGATAAATTTTCTGTTTACGTGATAAACTAATTATTAACCAAGTTCTGGTTGGCTACATATGACTGGTATTTCGTTTCATGAAGGCTTCATTTGCAGGTGGTGGCAGGTAGAGTGGTGAGGGCAGCAGGCAAAAAGGGGCTAGTTTGACGAACTGCGCAGAGCAGGTCGGGAAAGCGGCGGCGAGGGCTAGATTCCGGTCATTGATCTTGTGCTGCAACGCAGATTGAATTTAACTGTTGGTATGGATACTGGGACTAGATGTTGAGCGGGTGTTGGGTGATGATTGATGTAAGGAATCCACTCTGCGATCCGGTAAGAATTTCACTAGGGATTGTTACTCCGGTTATAGGATTATGGTCACATGTCATCCATGCACACAGCCCCATATAACGTCATCAGGCTTGAGTATGGGTATAAACCATTGTCAATCCTATTGATCAAATTGTTTGGCCCGTACTGTAATCCGGGAGCAGCTTCGAGTTGGCCCATGGCTACCCAAATTACCGGTGTGATCTGAAAGAGGTCAGGAGGGTGGCAGTATGGGGAACGTTCCAGCCGTGGGTTACGGTCATCGTTTTAATGGGAACCAGACAATGAACATTTTGTTACCTGAAGGCCAGTGGGCCTATCTATGAGGGCTCAACAGACGGAGACTTGTAGCTTTGTAGGGCAGTTTAGCGATAACATAGATACAAGGAGATATCAAGCGCAGGCTTGACCAGCGTGCAAAGTACTTTAGTTGGTGAGTGGTGGATGAGGAGAGGGCTACTTTTTGGAACCAGGAATAAAACAATGGAGGAGGGTGAGATCAGGAACAGGAACGAAAAAAGGGACACAGCAGTCTGGTCGTTGCATCGGCTGTGGGCGAGGGCGGCAAAAGTAGAGGAAAGGAAAGAAACTACTCGGATATAAGGCGAGACCCTTTCTTGTGAATGCAGACGTACTGGCATTACTTGGGGTCGTGAGAAATCGGAAGTATGCAGATTTCGGGTGGAATGGGGTCCTGACTTGCGACAAGCATATGGGCACATCAGTGGCTCCTAGTCATTGGGGAATAGTAGTCTGCATGATGAGACTCGAGTGCACGAGAAAAGTGCAGGAGAAGCACAATGAGACCGCTGGGCTGTAGCCTGAGACAGGAGAATTAAGTGAAGTTGAGCACCTATCATTAAGAGACAAAACGGTTTTCTAAGGGAGCTGGTGCCGGGAAATACTTTGGTTGTCTAATCGAGTCAAATACGTAGCAGGCAAATCACCGCTGACTTTGAACATCACTATTAATGCATGGGCTCGAGGACAGCATAGAAAAAGTGAAGCTGTGGATGGTAAACTACATAAGTGAGATGATTACGTTTCTAATTCCGGAAACCAATACAGGCGAACCAAAGACGCATCAATACCGGGGTTTCGTCAGAGCAGGGGCTGCGTAGTGTAACTAATCCAACCGCGTATTGGCCACTGCGTTAGACATCGGCAAGCTGGTTAGGGGTTTTGCAGGGAACCCAAAAAGGTTGAAGCTGAAAAAGGCGGAGTCGGCAAGCTTATATGGAGGGCTCGGGCGGCGTGCTATCATACCGCACTGGTTCGAGCAAAAAGAACCAAAGGCTACCTCAGAAGCTTGGGGTTTACCATATGCGGGGTCTGGCCTAGGCTGTTATCAGGAGGGGGAATAGGGCATTAGCCCAAGACCTTCCAAGACGAAAGTGTTTTTATTTTTTATTTATTTTATTTTACATAGAAGTGGGAGAGCAAATCTTAACCGTAGGGCGACCTACCCATTTATCCTTGACCCTCCTCTATTTACACGAGGCCCATTGGGTCCGAGACTGGTGGGGATGGAGAGCTTGCCATAGATTAGATGCAAGAAGCTTCTGGGGTGTTGCGCGTGCAGGCTGTGAAGGGAAAGAATGGAGGATGGAACAAACTCTTAGGTAATGGCAACTCTCGTGGTGCTATCAATTCACCGCTTCCTTCTGCCAATGATGGAGTCCAAAGGGGTTCCACTATGCGCGCAAGCCATCCGGTAATATTGATACGCTGGGTAACTTAATGAGCATGACGACTTCGGTTAAAGAATACCACCAGCGGCTTCGCGGAGGTTAGCCGCCATCTATTGCTGAAACACTGGATGGGACACCATGCTGCGAAAACACATCATCACCCCATTACTTCACGAGCTTCGTTTCGACCATACGCGCTGGGCGCTGGGTTCAGCACGTAATGACACCAACCAGAGGTAACAGCATACTTGACCTGATATTTACCATTGGCCTATCGGATGTGATAACTACCGCCCTCAACCTTTTCCCAGGCAGTGACCATAGAATGGTATCTTGCAGATTCACAGCCGGACTCATAGACCCCATTTGTAGCTCATCTCAACAGCCCCTGCGCACGATCAACTCGATGAACCTCAAGCCTATGCTTCGATCCCTCAACTGGGATGACTACTTCCTACAGCACAACACTCAGCTCGCCAGTGACGTACTCTACCATAGGCTACATAGTTGTTTGTCAGCAACCACCACCATCAGGACCAACCGCTCTCAAGCCCGCAGCTCCTACCAAACAAGGCTGCAAAATAAACATGCAAAACTGCAGAAGATCTACAATGAAACCAAAGACTTCTCCATACTATTGCAACTCCACTCTCTCTCTGTAACCATCAGTTTTCGGACTAATGAACTGCTGAGAAAGCAGAAGCTTTCGGCCTTGAATGCCTTTGACAAATCGGACCGATTGTCCCGACTGCTAAAGAGCAGAAATCAGAGAGATTCTTCCGGGATACCCTGTTTAATTTTGGGAAACAACACGCAGATTAAATCTGCAGCCGAAATCGCTGAGGCGCTCAATACCTTCTTTTCAGAATCCATGACCACTGAAGCCACTTTAAATCCGCCACCCGTACCCCTCATCACCGAACAAGTTCTCTCTGACATGGAATTCAGTTCGAACAATGTGGCCCACCTACTGCTGCGTGTAAGACCCTCCTCCCGCCCTGGCTCTGACGGCACCCCCCCCAGCACTCTTTCATCTTGATGGAACTGATGTCCCTGCTGTCTTTATGAATCTCTACAACTTATCCCTTAAACATGGCATTTTTCCATCCCAGTGGAAAATTTCAACCATTATTCCCATCCGCAAAATGGTCCAGTGCATGACCCTTCAAATTATCGTCCTATAAACCATACCCCTTTAGCTGCCAGAATAATGGAGCGTTTGATTAAACAGCGGATGTCCGATTATCTCATTTCCCATAACCTCATTCACAGCGGTCAACATGGCTTCTAAAGCCACGTTCTTGTACCACGTGTCAGTTTGATTTCTTCAACCAACTGACCACGGCAGCTGACGACTGAAAATCTATGATTATCATCTACCTCGATATGACCAAGGCATTTGACCGAACTCCTCACTCCCGGTTGTTAACAAAACTCCGGGCCTACGGTATCCATGGCCCGCTTTTATCATGGATCACTTCCTACCTGACGGATCAAACCCAGGTTGTATATGCTAATGGTCATCTATCGCAACCGGCGCCTGTCACTAGTGGAGTCACACAAGGAATTGTACTTGGTCCGCTGTTTTTCTCACTCTATATTGACGACATTTTTTCGATTGTGCAACACGGCACACCTTTCCTTTTCGCCGACGACATCAAAATCGTGTATGATTTCCGCCATCAAGATTTGAGCACAACGCTGTCTGAAATAGATAATGATCTTGAGAAACTTGATCAATGGTGCACTTCATGACAGATGTGCTTCTCGACATTCAAATGCTTCTACACAACCTACAGATGTCAAGTCCCTCTCAGAACTCTGTCACTGAACCAAGTACCCATCGCCCCAAGCTCATCAGTGAAGGATAATGGGCTTCGATACAATAACAATCTACAATTCTCGGAACATGTCTCATTTCAGACGGCCAGGGCCAGACAGATAATAGGCCTAGCTCTCAGATCACTTAAAATGAAACATAGCATCCTCCTCACATACCAATCCCATGCTAGACCCCACCTCGAATATTGCCCTATAATCTTCTCTGGGATGTCTAAATCTGATAGAATACGCCTGGAGAAAGTCCAGCGCACCTTCACCAAGAAGCTCATAGGATATTCCTCTCCATTGAGCTATAAAGAGCGATGCACTCTATTAAAACTTGACCCCGTATGGCCTAGACATGTCAGGCTTAACTTGTGCTTTCTATATAGACTTATTCATCGCTCTGCGTTCACTTCTACCAACTCTATACAGTTTTTGACACCCTCATCTTACCTTCTGTGCCACAGAGACTTCAGTCTGACCAACCCACAGTCCAGGCTGGCAATAAGATCCAACTTCTTTCTCATTAAATATTCAAAGCTTTGGAATAAGCTACCACGGACCATTCGCAAATGTGCATCAATAACCCAGTTCAGCCATGCCCTTAAATCACAACTTACCGTTAGTCATATGTTATCTTTTACTAACGCCAGCATATCTGAGGATCGAGCCTATGAAGAAGGCATCGAACTTTAGAACTCTAGCTTCAGTCTCTCCTCCCGCTCTCTGCTATCCATCGAGCTGGCCTTCAAAAACGGGTTCCACTACTAGGATCATGGCACCATATCTCAAACCTACTATTTCCTGCCTAAAGACAGACGCTAGGCTTACCATTTATTTCCATTTTTTTACGTATACCGCGCATAACCCACATTGCAGAAGGATAAAGATTTTGTCGTTTACAACTATAACTAGCTAGATGCCTGCCGGTTCTCGCTATTCACCAACGTTCAACTACTATCACCTAACCCCTATACAACCCTGCCTCATCTAATTCACTAGTCGGTCCTCACAACCATGTCTAAACAATTACTGCCTCCCTCTCTATATAGTACTAGGGCGGCCATGTAAAACAACTTTCCGCTAGCTGAAGGTTTTAGCCATTGATGTTTTCCCCTAGCACCAAATGGTTCAGTGATGCTGGATCCTAGGACATTAAGTCCCACCACCCACTACTTCACTCCTTGATCCTTCGACTCTTCTCTTATTTATTCTGGCTTCCGCTCCTTTCGGCTTTCTTGCCCGGCTGTAATTCGCTTTCCTTAATCATTCCGGTTGAAAATCTTTCTTCCCATACATCCACCCTCCAGTAGCTACCTGTTGGCCTCAATTTCCTCCTTTTATATTTCCCGACATGAAAGCTTGTCTGTATCGCCAAGTTTTATGAATCCATCACCTAACTTAGACTGCTATCCTCTCTCCATGTGCGCAATAATATCTACTGGCGCAGCCTAATTCAACCACACCAGAACGGCCTCTGGCAGTTTTAGGCACGGTCTGGCGCTGTACGAGACTAAAACATATATGCAGGCGCGTACATTACAACACTCGTTGTCCTACTTCATGTGTTTGCTTAGCCCCACTCCGCATTTTCTCAACCCATGCAAGCGGAACCCCTGACGCCACCGGAACCTTCACCATAACTGCGTCCGGATGTGGGGGAATCAGGCCACCCACAGCAGTTGCAAAAAATGACACACGCGGAAAATTACAGTCGGGCGGAGAGGCTATGGAAAGTTCCTATATAGGCTCAACCACCCCTTTGTTAGAAAAAAACGTGGAGAATAAGAAAGACCTAGTGGGATCGATTTGATCTATATATACCTTTTATATCGGGCTGTGAAGGAAATGGGAAAACCCCAGTCATGGGTGTCTCCCGTCAGCTCACACCCGACCCTGCGAAAGGGAAAACCCCACACCTCCCTTGTCCGCTTGATATGCTTTTGGTTCCTTCGCACGAGACTGACTAACGGGTGATAGCGAACTAGTCTCTCCACATATGCTTACCCACTCCTGGCTCTAATTTTCAATCACCTCGTGCCCTCCCATGCAAGCCTGGCATGTTTGGTGACGTCAGCTACAAAACCACCGTAGCTATGGACAACAAGTCGATACATCAGACGACAGACAAGTCTCATCAAAGTGCTAATTATATCCATGTAGATATCATTGTAAATATAAACACACATGTAAGAACCTAGAGGAAAGCGCCCGTAATTTTCGTTCACGTATCTGTTTTTCCTCCGTTTCGTAAGAGAGCGGCATTTCTCCTGTCCTATAATCCAGCCCACTCTCCAGTTTACAGCCCTACCTAACAGCTACCTGCAGCATTAGACTTGTAGATACCACACGGCAGGATTTGTCGTACATCCTCTGGATCTATCATATAAACTTACCATTTGGATTCTTAGTGCGTCCCAGCTTCTTCCTTGTGACCTGTAAAACACCACTGTGGTATTTGTCATATATCCCCTAGACCTAGTATGCAAACTTGCCATTCAAGGTTCCTCGTTTTGTCCAGCTGCTTTCCCACGTACCTCTCGGACCCCAGTTCAAATGCACCTCCACGGCTTTATTAACCCCTAAAGGTAAGACTTTCCCGGTGAACGGCCGAATCGTTATTCAATAACTTTGCCTAGTAGTGTAAACCCAGTTAGCCCTCACGAACACCAAATCACCATATCAACGACCCCCCATTTCACTTAGACCGTTGTGCCTCACTTCCAACCTCCATACTCTTATCTGTTATTTTGCTCACCCTAATCCTCAGCTGCAACATCTCCCAGACTGCGTTCCCCTCTTTTTCAACTTCAGAACCACCCGGCCACCACGTTGCCTGGCTGTAATATATCGTGCAGGCAGCTTATCTTTTCCCCTGCCCGTCTACAACCCCACCACCTAGCCATCTAGTTTCGCCCATAAGAAGTCCTGGTATTGCTGCATATGCCCCTCTGAGGATTGCTGAGGAATCCTCACTGCAAGACCCTCCCGATGTCGAAGCCACCGTGCGAGGACTCCTATTTAAACAGCGATCGGTCCAGATTCGTCAATGCCCTCCTCCTTCCCATGATGAAACAGCGAACAGAAACTGCAGCCAACCCTTGCCCAAAAAGCCGAACACGGACACAGAAAAGCCACAATAAAATCAACAGAATGATGTATTCGCCAATTTACCGGCATAACGTGGTCTATTGCAAACATTTTCACCCTGGTCTTGCCGTATTTTGCTCCTTGTGGACACGGCATTCCGATGGCTGACTATTCCCTCCTGGAACATCATCCATTTTCCACCACATGCGAGCTGCCGACGCCAGATGACACACATTACTTCGCATGGAAATTGTCTTACTTTTTTGGGGGGTGCTGTTCCTTTTTGTATCCGCAAATCTAAGAAAATTAGTATTCCTCTGCAAACCTTCATGGAATTCTTCCCTGCCTCATTCGTATCAACGCCAATTACTTTTGTAATTGAACATGAATATGCATTACCGACCATTTTCTTGCGTAATTCTTGTGAATATTGTATTTCCTGCGTCCTAAGCCAGTGTCCGTCTGAACATTCCTACATCCGGCCGATTCATTACTATTGCCGTAGTTGACTCGGAATCTTTTTGTATTCACCTTGTTTTCTTTGATCTTTTTGATTCATTTAAACTCTCCTCAGCCTTATTCCACTGTTGCTGTGGTGTCCGAATCCCTCCTTGAAATTTGTGAATTTTCCATCTCATTCAGTGACATTGTAAACAGTGATCATGCTGATAAGCGTGCTTCTTGACCACGGTCCAGAAATATACCATTATTGTCATTATTATTATTGGCCCAGATAAATCAATGTGCTTCAGCAAAATGTCGCACACTGAAGATGAGAACCGAACAGTAGTAAAGATTTAGGATCCAGTAAACCGATAACAGTTAAATGAAGGAGAAGATTGTTTCGGCACTGATTTGGTTACAGGTCATTGTGAAACAGCTTGATCTGTTGCGGTTGTGTTGTGTAGGGGAATGAAGCGCTGTATGAAGAACAGGTTGATGGTGAAGAACTATTTCAAAACCCACCAGCATCAGGCATGTTAGTGAGTCAAGGTCAGGTGACGTCTGCCGAATAGGTATTGTTCTAACGGAGCTTTGAACTGGTTTTTATTTGCGGGCCAATCATGTATTTATAAATGAGAGGGTAAAATGGCACGATCTGACGGGAGGGAGGAGAAAAGTGTATGGATCATGCACAAGAAAACATATATGATGATGATAATGATTTATTTCGAATAACCCCGGGGCTTGCTGCAACGCTAGATCGAACGGTACAATTGGACATAGAGTCCGAAATCCTAGAGGATGATTCAGGTATGTGCACTCGATATTGTACAGGAGAAGGTATTTAAGTTACTCTTCAGGGCGGTGCCCGGAAAATTCGAACTCAAGGTCAGGCGGCTAACCCGGCCAAATATTACAAAAAGAGGGACTGTACAGCGAGAAAATCACACAGAACTGACGAAAGTTTTGTTCACCTTCGGGAAAAAGTAGTTTTGAAGAGAGACATGAACCAGCTATAGCGCTCCGCGGAGTATGGCACGGCTTTGGATTGGATATCTGACGATGAAAGGAATGAATTTGCGGACAAAGAACAAGAAAAGCTTCCCAAGATTACCCTTGTAACATTCAGCGACCAAATATCGACTGTTCAGTTAAATACCCAGGGAAGGACTCATTTGTGGAGAGAGGTTGCCCAGGTGATGGTGAAAGAAGTGGCCGGACGTAAACATGTAATCGTTGGGCACATTGTTTACTTTCATAACGGTGGAATGTGATGTACCAAAATGGAAACGGGAACTGGGCGACAAATCAATTTGTGATGTGTAGCCATGATAGTCGCAGATACACGGTTTGCAAAGATGAGTATTTAAATGCTAAGTAAGTGTTTACTTTCGATTATCGTTATCCAAGGGCTGAGCGTCATGACCAGAGAGATGCAAGGATCAAAATTGTCTGAGAGGATTTACCAAGATAGAATACCGAACACGGAAAAGCACCAACAACCGGTGAATACTTTTGTGCAGTTGGGCGGGGAAGTAGTTGAGAGGTAAAATACTGTCTGTTGGTATTCTTTGTAAAAGGTGGATCATGTGATGGCGAAAGATAAAAATGCTGCAATACAGATATCTCTCAGATGTGAATATATGGGGAGGGCATGAATCTTTGCAAGACGAGGATATTGCGACGCTACAGCCGTATGGGCGAACAGAAGGACTGATAGAGTGAGAGAGCCGTCACAGTATAGTCGACTGTTGGGATGCTCTGGAAACAAATAATCTTCAGTGAAATATACTGTTTGGACTTTGTGGGACGGAAGTGTATGGTAACATTAAATGTGAATTTTTGCAAAATATATCGGTAACTGTGATAAAAAAGGGCGAGTTTTATCTTTGGGATTGGTTAAGTTTGCGAATGGGACAAGCGGGTGGTTTGGCACGAATCCTCGGGAAAAAGGACCATGAACGGTAAACCAAGTACGGAAACCGTCTTTTAATCCCGCGATAATTATGTGCCAGGGAAAGTAAATTTTGCCGGGCTTAAGAAGAGGTAAGTTAAGACGGCAAAGATAGAGACAAGCACGATGAAAAATAGCGATAACTGGGGGAGATGGCTCCATATTTGCAGCACTTTCGGTGTATAAATGTTTTTTTGCCGCAACCGGTGCTGGCGGGTGGGGCTGAACGTGCGCTGGACACCCAAACTGGAAACCATTTTTGGTGACTGGGGGTGCGATCCGTCATCCTAGCTGCGCCCGCACATCGTTGAAGACGTTCTGCACGCCCTATGTGCACGGGCGCAATCAGTGGATCTGACAGCACCCAGCACCGGCGGGCTTCGCCTGAGTAGTATTGGCGTTGTCACTTAGAGTTCGAATAGTCCAGGAGCTTTCGACCAGGTTGCGAGAGGTCCTGGAGAACAGGGCCAATGTGGTAGTGACGAAACTACGGGCAGGTATCCATTTTTCAGCGGGAAAAGTGAGCCAGGTATTATGTCTGGCCATCGAAGGGAAGGCACACATCACTGGTTGTCTGGAAAGGTAAAAATAGAAAAACGCAGTCTGGGGTGCTCCCAGCTGAGGATCAAAGCCCAGTGGTAAAGCGAAACCTCTAGTATCTAGAAATTGGAACTACTTGGTGGATGGTTCGACTTTGCAAAACACAAGGTTCTACACGAAAGATTAACAAACCTTGAGTGATATATACTGCGACTTGTGTGGCACGTAGGTCTCGTGGCCCCTGACTCAGACCCGCGTGTCAGCAACCCAAACCAACTTTGTACGCTCGCTCCTCCGAAGTGTACGGATCATTGTTTGATACGAGTGTCAGGACATCAAGCCGTTTGTTTAAGTCCTCTTTAATTCTCGGCAAGTGGCCTATTGCACGGGCATTTGTTGGAAGTTTATTCTACATTTGTGAATATTTAACAATAAAGAAATAGGACCTTAGGCTGGTTCTCGAGGACGGCACAATGACCGAATGACCGCTGTGTCGTAATGAATACCTCAAGCCTAATGGGTCTCGTACCACAGAGGAGGCTTTGCATGATCTATATTTTAATGGTGAGTGGAAAAAGAACAAGTTGTTCTTTATCCATCGGAGCCAAAGTGGTTTGAGGTGTGGCAGGTCACAGCGCTGTTCATAGTTGAGACTAGACGAATATTCAACTAATTGTTTAGTAAAGGTGGGTTGAGCGCTTTCAATGGCGACCCTATCAATCAGGCGCATGTTGGAGCCAACTATTGAACTACATTCTAGCAGTGGTCTAAAGTGTGTTGTATAGACAGTGAGTTTAATTCCGCGCAAAGGGAATATTTTGTGAACCAGTACCATTAACCTGCTGGCCCTAGCAAGTTGAGTGTGTGTTTGCTCCGAGAAGATGAACGAACAGGGGGAGTATATGGCCAGGTCACGTACTGATGATTTGTTGGGGATCAGATGACCACCTATGCTAAATGTTTTGGGGGGACATGACACTTGTATGTAAAAAAAGCAGCTATGGTCCGCCGAGAACTTCATTGCCCAATCGGTACACCACGAATTGAGTTTCCTTAAGTCCCCCGATATTTTCGCTATGGTATTACCAATTAATTATGGTCAAAGGTGTACAACAACTTGACATCATCAGCAAATAGAAACGGAGTTCCATGGCAAACCACGGTAAATATACCATTTATGTACACAAGGAACAACAACGAGCCCAGTACCTTATCTTGGATAACACCGCTGATTACAGGGATGGGTGTGGAAATTGTGCCATGAACTTTTATCATTTGAATGCGCGAGGAGAAGTACGATTCTAACCAGGCATAGAGTGGGTCAACAGTGCCTTATGTCTTAGCCTTTGACAACCGTCGAATGTGAGACTCCTGGTCGATGTCTTTAGACGTGTTGAATATTGTATATTTCTTGACCTTGCCAATACACATGCACAAGGCAAGATCAGAGAATACAGCAGTACATGTCAATGTGAGGTATTTACAATTCATAGATTTATGAATCACACAGCAACCGAAATACTATAGTAGAGTCATTTTGTGTTTGAGTGAACTAAAGTGGTAGTGGTCGAAGCGGGAATTACGAATCGGTTTCGAGTTCGGTGAGGGCGGTGTGGATAGCTGGACAAAGGTGCGATTGTTGAGGTAAGCGGTAATTGGTCGGTCACTAACCAGTAACCGGGCGGAAGAGATGCCAAAGAACAAAATTAGAAGTAAAGTATATATGTGGCTGTCAACTTGCAGTCAGAGATGCCGGCGAAATATAGAACACTGATCCAGCATTGAATAACTAATTGTGGAAGAAGCTTGTGAAATGAATGCAAGTGAGTCAAAGGTGATAATAAAACGGAATTTTTGTGCAGGTGATTTAGGTGTCATATGGAAATTCACACAAAGGCGAAAAACTTCACAAGGATTGCACTGAACCTTTGAGGAGCATGAATGGTGTATGGACGTATAACGGACTTTCAAAGAAGAGCCTTCAAAGAAACGGATTAGTGGAGACGTACGCTACTGGTGTGGCTAGGCAGAAGTGGGAAGAGTGTAGAAAGAAGAAAATGTTTTTGTTTATGTGATAAAATATTATTAGCCAAATTCTGGTTGGCTGCAGATGGCAGGTATTCCGTTTCGTAAAGACCATGGTTGCAGGTGAGGCAGGTAGTATGTTGAGGGTAGCAGGTAAAAAAGGGCTGGTTCGGCGAAGTGGACAGCGGTGAGGGCTGGATTCCGGTCATTGGTTTCGTACTCTGCGATCCGGTGAGACTTTCATGAGGGATTGTTACTCCGTGTACGGTTCCCCATGTAACGTCAGCAGACGAGGGTATAGGTTTAAACCATTGATCAAATCGTCTAGTCCTTAAGGTAATCCGCGACTGACCTCGAGTTGGCCGAAGGCTACACAAGTAGCCAATACGATATGAAAAAGATCAGGAGTGCGGCAGTTTAGAGAGTGTTCCAGCTGTGGGTTTTGAATATTGTTTTAATTGAAACCAACAAATGAACATTTTGTTATCTAAACAATTAGTTATCCTTCGGCTAGTGGGCCGGTCTATTAGGGATCCCTAGACGGAGACTGGTAGCTTTCCAGGGTAGTTGGATGATATCGGGTAGGTGGTGGGTAAGGAGAGGGCGTCCATTTGGGAATCAGGAATGAAACAATAGTAGAGAGTATGGTCAGGAAGAAGAATGGGAAAATAGGAATATAGCAGTCTGGTCGGTTCACCAGCTGCTATTAAGGACGGCAAACAGTGAAAAGCAAGGAAAACACTGGGTGTTGAGGTGAGGATTTTTCATGTGAGAGTAAACGTACTGGTATTTCGAGGGGTCATGGGAAATCAGAGGTATACGGATACCGGTTGGAATGGGGTCTTAACTTACCACGAAGATGTGCGCAGAGCAGTGAGGCCTAGTTACTAAGGCATGGTAGTCTGTGTGGCAAGATTCCGCTATACGAGAAACGCGTAAGAAAAGCAGGGTGGGACGGCTGTGTTCTAACCTGAGACAGGGATTAAGTGAGGGAGAGCACCTATCAATAAAGGACGAAACGGTTTTTTTATTTATTATTACTTACATTCATATGTGTGCAAATAATTTTGTTAAATGGCACGATCTAGTTATGAGGGAGGAGAAAAGTGAGTGAAGAATACCCAAGGTATATATATATATATATATATATATATATGTAAATACATACGTGTGTACATATATATATAGTTGGGGACAGAATTAGCGACGTCATAACTGGGTGTTGGGTTCAGTTAGTGAGCCACGCTAAGTGAGATAAATGACACTGGTGAGGGAAGTATATGTGGTGGGACCTGGCGCGGAAAAAGGCGTTGCAAGCTAAGGTATATCGAGGAATGTTGAGTTACTCACCATGCCTGTGTTAATATTTACAGGACAGTAATGGGTATATATATATTATATGGCTGTATACGTAGGTGCTACCATCAGACGGGTCATGCGTAAGCGGTCGGGCGCAAAAGACTGGCAAGGGAAATGAGATAGAGAGAAAAGTCTGCGTATAGCCCAGCTGAGGATAAACGGTTAACGGAAAGAACAAAAGTGAAGCACGGGCACATGGACGCAGCGGATCCCTAAGACAAATTGAGGCTATGAAACGTGAGACCAATGAAGGAAATGGTATATATAGACCAAATCGATCCCACTAGGTCTTTCTTATTCTCCACGTTTTTTTCTAACAAAGGGGTGGTTGAGCCTATATAGGAACTTTCCATAGCCTCTCCGCCCGACTGTAATTTTCCGCGTGTGTCATTTTTTGCAACTGCTGTGGGTGGTCTGATTCCCCCACATCCGGACGCAGTTATGGTGAAGGTTCCGGTGGCGTCAGGGGTTCCGCTTGCATGGGTTGAGAAAATGCGGAGTGGGGCTAAGCAAACACATGAAGTAGGACAACGAGTGTTGTAATGTACGCGCCTGCACATATGTTTTAGTCTCGTACAGCGCCAGACCGTGCCTAAAACTGCCAGAGGCCGTTCTGGTGTGGTTGAATTAGGCTGCGCCAGTAGATATTATTGCGCACATGGAGAGAGGATAGCAGTCTAAGTTAGGTGATGGATTCATAAAACTTGGCGATACAGACAAGCTTTCATGTCGGGAAATATAAAAGGAGGAAATTGAGGCCAACAGGTAGCTACTGGAGGGTGGATGTATGGGAAGAAAGATTTTCAACCGGAATGATTAAGGAAAGCGAATTACAGCCGGGCAAGAAAGCCGAAAGGAGCGGAAGCCAGAATAAATAAGAGAAGAGTCGAAGGATCAAGGAGTGAAGTAGTGGGTGGTGGGACTTAATGTCCTAGGATCCAGCATCACTGAACCATTTGGTGCTAGGGGAAAACATCAATGGCTAAAACCTTCAGCTAGCGGAAAGTTGTTTTACATGGCCGCCCTAGTACTATATAGAGAGGGAGGCAGTAATTGTTTAGACATGGTTGTGAGGACCGACTAGTGAATTAGATGAGGCAGGGTTGTATAGGGGTTAGGTGATAGTAGTTGAACGTTGGTGAATAGCGAGAACCGGCAGGCATCTAGCTAGTTATAGTTGTAAACGACAAAATCTTTATCCTTCTGCAATGTGGGTTATGCGCGGTATACGTAAAAAAATGGAAATAAATGGTAAGCCTAGCGTCTGTCTTTAGGCAGGAAATAGTAGGTTTGAGATATGGTGCCATGATCCTAGTAGTGGAACCCGTTTTTGAAGGCCAGCTCGATGGATAGCAGAGAGCGGGAGGAGAGACTGAAGCTAGGGTTCTAAAGTTCGATGCCTTCTTCATAGGCTCGATCCTCAGATATGCTGGCGTTAGTAAAAGATAACATATGACTAACGGTAAGTTGTGATTTAAGGGCATGGCTGAACTGGGTTATTGATGCACATTTGCGAATGGTCCGTGGTAGCTTATTCCAAAGCTTTGAATATTTAATGAGAAAGAAGTTGGATCTTATTGCCAGCCTGGACTGTGGGTTGGTCAGACTGAAGTCTCTGTGGCACAGAAGGTAAGATGAGGGTGTCAAAAACTGTATAGAGTTGGTAGAAGTGAACGCAGAGCGATGAATAAGTCTATATAGAAAGCACAAGTTAAGCCTGACATGTCTAGGCCATACGGGGTCAAGTTTTAATAGAGTGCATCGCTCTTTATAGCTCAATGGAGAGGAATATCCTATGAGCTTCTTGGTGAAGGTGCGCTGGACTTTCTCCAGGCGTATTCTATCAGATTTAGACATCCCAGAGAAGATTATAGGGCAATATTCGAGGTGGGGTCTAGCATGGGATTGGTATGTGAGGAGGATGCTATGTTTCATTTTAAGTGATCTGAGAGCTAGGCCTATTATCTGTCTGGCCCTGGCCGTCTGAAATGAGACATGTTCCGAGAATTGTAGATTGTTATTGTATCGAAGCCCATTATCCTTCACTGATGAGCTTGGGGCGATGGGTGTTACGAACGTTTGAGCAATGCGTAGCCAAATTCGCAACGGATCCCGAAATCAGAAGGCGATTATCCGTGATAATTCTACGATACTAGATTATTAAAATAAACAATGACGTAAACAATATACAAACCTCAATAATACGATCACAAAGTCTCAACAACGAGAAACCGAATAGCAGCGTGTGAGCAGACAGCACGTGCGTCACGCAGGTCCTGAACAAGGATGTGCCAAAATAGCGCTCTGGGCGCGAACAAACAACAATTGGTCCAGAAAAACAACCAGTTCGTAAAGACAAGTCAATAGTGTATGGAAATGAGTGATGTTGGGAAAAAACACTGAATCGCGAGGGAAAAAGGGGGATTTTCCACGACCGGCTGTTACACCGCCCACCAAAATCCTCCTGGATCCTTAGCAGAGTCAAAGGTTCGGTATAAAGGTACTGATTCTTCCTACCTGCCTAGGCCCTGCTGTCAGTGCGCGCGTCTAATGCTCGTCGTCGACGTTCTACTACTGGTCGCACCTAACTCATTGGCTACATAGACGTGAGGCTAGTCTACATCTTCCACAAGACCAAATGACCGATGGCGGGCGTGAATGGTCACATAGACGTTGTCCTCGTAAGCGGCCGTCCGGTCCTGGATGTACGCGCTTGAGTGTGTGTGTGTGTGTGCGTGCGTGTGTGTGCGTGCGTGTGTGTGTGTGCCGGGGTTACAATGAAATCACAGTTATGACTACACATCAAAGGAGGACTTTCTGCAATGTCAACAAAAGACCGCGTGGCAAGAAAACGAGTAAATGTAGCATGCATGTGTGACCTGAGCTCCACTACTTCCACATGTGCAAGGGGCATTCGGTAGCGTCAACAAAAGGCGAACAAAGAACACTGTCACATGTATGATGGGTTTACGGGATGTAGAGTGCGTCGTGCATGCGCGTATGTATCGGGATGTATAATGGAATCGCGCTCATCACCACATATCGGAAAGAACCTTCTGTAATGTCAACGAAGGGACCGCGAGCACCTTAACGTGTTTGACGGAGATTGTGTGGTATATATGGTGTTTCTTTATCCACCTCGATTACTGGTGTAAAAAAGGTTTACTAGGCCACAGGGTTATCAGCTCCTCCGTCTTCGCTCTCGAGTAGGTTAATACTGCGTATGTCACGAATGAGCATTCTGTTAGCTGTCTTCACCTTCACCGTTCTTATCATTCCGTCGGTGCTTTTGATGGTTTCCGTAACTACTCCCAAAGACCAAGCGCTGAAATGTGCGCGTTCGTCGGCGATCATAACCACGTCCCCAACTTTGAATGGTCTTGTTTTGGCCATCCACTTCTGTCGAGTCTGCAAAGCCGGTAGGTACTCCCGTAGCCATCGCCTCCAGAAGACCTTGGCCAGATAGTTCGCTTGCTTCCACCCATGGAGGTAGCTCCCACGAAGGTTTACCGGCCCTTGGAAACCCTCGTTCGACCTTAGCGTCAATAAGTCGTTTGGGGTGAGCGCCAGGTGGGTGGGGTCGCCGTTCAATACTGGAACCAGGGGGCGGTTGTTCAGGATTCGCTCCACCTCAGTCATGACGGTGTTCAGGGTCTCGTCGTCGGGCGGCTGCTGCTCCATGATTGACAGCAATATCCGTCTGGCGGACCGGATCATGCGTTCCCATATGCCGCCTCGGTGACTGGCCTGTAGGGGGTTGAAATGCCATCGTATGCCGTAGGCCACGGTTCGATTCTGCAGTTCGTCCCTGTTTATGTTCTTGTGCCAACGCTGCAATTCCCGTTGAGCGCCCACAAAGTTCGATCCATTATCTGAGTATATGTCGGCCGGTACGCCTCTTCGGTTGATAAATCTTTGCAAGGCCCGTAGAAACGAATCGGTCGTCATCGAATGTGCGACTTCTAGGTGCATCGCACGTGATTTCATGCACGTCATGATACATCCGTATCGCTTTTCTAATCTTTTCCCGCACTTGATCCACAAGGGCCCGAAATAGTCCAACCCGGTGTCACTGAACGGCCACCAGCCCGTAGTTACCCTGCATTCTGGTAGCGGGGCCATGAGTTGTTTGCCTGCTGTGGCATTGCGTCTCCTGCATTGCACACACCGTCGGATCACGCGTTTTACAGTCTCTCGTCCTCTCAACAACCAAAGACGCTTTCGGATGACGCTCGTCACGTGACTTTCCCCGGCATGTCCCTCTAAGGCGTGGACGTGTTGAATCATTAGCTCTACTACGGGTTGTCTCGCAGGCAGCAGTATAGGATACTTTGTGTCGAAGTTCAGGTGGGCGTTGGTCAGCCTACCATCCACCCGCAGCAGTCCGTTGATGATTTTGGGGTTAAAACGCTTCAGCTCGCCTCTTGGAGATGGCATGTCTTCATTGGTCAGCCCCACTTCTTCCGCCCTCTTGAGTTCTCGGGCGAAAGCCTCGCGTTGTATCATTCTGAAAATATCGTACTCTGCCGCTTGTAGCTCATCGGGACCTATCGGGCCGACCGGTATCCGACCTGAGGGCCGTAGCCCTTTCATGACTAGTAAACTTATCTTGAACCTGGTTAACCAAACTAGCGAACGAAGCGTCTTCATCCAGGAAGAAAACCTGACCAGTCGCGATAAAATGGGCGAAGCTTCGACGACGTTGGTTGCTATCACTACGCCTTTGATCTCCAGTTCCAATTCCGTAGGGGGTTTTAATTCGAACACGGGCCAGTTCTGTTTGGGCAATTGCAGGAAGTTCGGCCCTCTCGTCCACGTGTCCAGTTGCCTGAAGTTGTTCGCACCTCGAGAGCACAGGTCGGCCGGATTATCGCCAGACCTGACATGACTCCACTGGTGCGTGGCCGATTCATCGTGGATAATCGTGAGCCGGTTAGCAACGAAAGTACTAAACCGGCTCCGTACGTTGTTAATGTAGTAAAGTACTATCGTTGAATCCGTCCAGAAGCTCACCGACCAAATGTAGAGATCGAAACATCTCTTCACAGCTTGCACCACCCTGACTGCCAACACGGCTGCGCTGAGTTCGAGGCGTGGGATTGAGACCGACTTCAGTGGAGCAACGCGGGCTTTGGCGAACAGGATCCTCGTGGTATATTGTCCATCTCCTGCGCACCATCGTCCGTACACCACAGCTCCATAACCGACTTCGGATGCATCGGAAAAGGCATGTAGTTCTCCAGTCCGTGTCGTATGGCCAGGGGTCAAACATCGTGGTATTCTAATGTCCCCTAATTTCTTCAAGGTGTTCAAAAATTCCTCCCAGTCCAGCCGGTCCCCTCGGTCCAGTGACTGGTCCCAATCAACTTTCTTACGGCACAGCCGCTGCAGCAAGATATTTCCGGGTAGCAGCCATGGTGAGACGAAACCGAGCGGGTCGAACAAACTTGAGACGGCAGATAGTATGCCACGACGGGTTATTGGCAGCTCGGGAACGTTCAGTTCGAAAACAAAATCGTCCGTTTCCGCGTCCCATTGTATCCCTAAAGTGCGATCGATAGGAAGTGGGGAGCCGTCCAAATCTCTTACCCTTTCGACCTTTTCGTGATACGGGATGACCTTCAGCACTTCCGAAGCGTTTGACATCCATTTAGTTAGATGGAAGCCACCCTCTTCCAGCAATCTCGTCAGACCCCTGAACTGCTCTAGAGCTGATTCCACATCATCGAATGACCCAAGGTAGTCGTCGACGTAGAAGTTCCTGCTGACGCTTTCTACCACCGTCCGATGTACCAGATCGCCATGTTTGTTCGCTGATTCTCGGAGGGCGTAGTTGGCACAAAATGGTGACGATATGGCTCCGAAGGGGTGGACGGTCATTCTATAATTCACCACTGCGTTGTCCCGGTCGCTCCCTTCCCACCACAGGAAACGCAAAGCATCTCGTTCTCCTACCGGAATCTTCACCTGATGGAACATTTCCCTAATGTCGGCAGACAAAGCCACTTTACCCACTCTGAAACGGCACAGAACATCGATCAGTGGTGTGGTCCAGTCAGGCCCCTGTAGTAGGCGATCGTTTAACGACTTGCCCTGGAACTTGGCCGCACAGTCGAAAACCACGCGCAGTTTATTGGGTTTTTTTGGGGTTGATAACCGGATGGTGAGGCAGATACCAGATACCCCCTTTGCTGTCGGTGTTAACAGGCACCCTTTCAACGTAACCGAGGTCCTCGTTTCGCTTCATCAAATCCGCGTATCGTTCCCACAGATTCTGGTCTCGAATGAAGCGTTCTTTTAGTCGTAGTAATCGTTGGAGAACATAATTTCTGTTGTCAGTCCACGGGACGACCGGTGTGCGCCATGGGAGGGGAACCTCGAACTGTTTTTTGAGGCCTCTAGAGCCTTGCCGCACCGTTTGTAGAGCGAAGTGATCCTCTTGAGACAACGTCGGTCTTTCGTCCCCAATGTCATGAAACTCCTTTTCATAAAGCCGTTGCAGATGATACTCTATGCGGTCCGTTTCGGCGGATAAGTAATTCACGGAACCGCGTACCCCTACTGGACCGTATAACATCCATCCCAGAGCCGTGCGTACGGCATAAGGTGCCTGGCGGTCGCCCACTCTTTGGTCAAGCACCCAATGCGCCTCTGGCACGTCGCATCCGATGAGGAGATCCACCTCATCATCTTCCCAGTCTACGACGGTTACATCCTGCAGGTGGGGCCATCGAGTCAAGATTGCGTTTACCGACCTTGGTGCTCGCATGGGAAGATCCGCCAACGTGAATGCCTCCGTTGGTTCAATTTCCTCGTTAGTGTCTAGAGAGATGAGTTGCAGCCTTAATCTACCGGCAGTCATTACCTGTGTTCCGCCCACTGTGCTCACTGCTAACGACGTCGCACCTTTAGCCAGTTGGTGTTTGTCGGCAAACCGCTCTTTCACTAAAGTGGTGTCGGATCCACTATCAACGAAAGCCAACGCCTTGACTATCCCAGTCGGAGTCACTACTCCCACGGCCACTACGCCTAAACGTACCGGTTTACTGGCAGATTGTGAAGTTGAACAGATCACGCTGGGCTTGGCACTCGCCTCGGATATGGTTATTCTCGCCTGATGCAGCAGCCGATGGTGTCTGCCCGTGCAGCCCTCGTAACCACATCGATTCCTTGTTCTACAGGCTGCTGCCCGGTGCGTGGTGTTGAGACAGATGAAACATGCTCCTGCCATCCTCGCCATTCTCCACCGTTCGTCTATTGTGGCATTGCCGAACTTGGGGCATTCTGGTAGGCCATGGCTAGTACCACAGGATCTGCAATCTGGTTGCGCCGTAGCATCTCGTGAAATGACGTGTGTGTTGGTCCAAGGCTGGTACTTCGGATGTTCCCGTACAGGGGTTTGGACTTGGCTAGTACCGGGCTTGTTTGCTCGGTTGCTGTCCCGGATGAGTCGGCCGAATCTGCTGTCAGCTATCTTCGTTTGCCTGTCTAAGTATTCAGTCAGGTCTTCGAAGTTGGCTTCTCTGTCGCCTCGGCTTATCCGTTCAGCTTCTTCCGCCCACCGACCCTGTAGTTCGGGAGAGAGGTGACGGACTATGCCTTCCAAAGTGTGCATGGCGTCTAGGTCAGCTCTGTAACCTAAATGGTAGAGGGCTATTGAGCAGTTCTGCATCTTGATCACCAGGTCGGCCATGGTGTAGACGTCGCCCTTGGTTTTCTTTGCCTCTGCCATCACGCGCTCTATTAGGTTACGGGCTACTTTGAAAGGTTGGCCAAACAAGTCCCTCAGAATCTTTCTTGCCCTAGTGTAGCCTTGTTCTGGATCGAGCATGGTGCATCCGTCGATAGCTTCTCGCGCTCGGCCTCGGCAGTAGTGAGTAAGGTAAAGAAGCCTTTGCCCAGGGTCGGTTACCTTGTTTTCAACGAACGTCTCGAACTGTTTGACAAACTTGCAATATTGCTCAGCTCGCCCGTCGAAAACCGTTAACTCCACTCTAGGCAGATCGATCGATGGTGGTTTGTAGTCGGCGACCTGCGTGGGGTTCCCTACCTTATTGCACTCTAACCTATCGGAAGTGTCGAAGTCACTGGTCCTATACTCTCGCTGTTTCTGTGTACACTTCTCTGCTTCATGCGCCTGTAGTCTAGCTGAAAGTAACTGTTGCTCTAGTTCTATTATTCTCAGCTTATATAAATCAACGTCCTTACGATCAATATTGCTTTCAATAACACATGAGCTAGCACTGACAGGACTAGGCGATCTAGCATTAACTAAAGAATCATAAGTACCCAAAACCTCCCCAGAGACTTGCCGTATTACTTCCTGTCCGGGTTCGACTGCCATTGATCCTTTCCTTGGCATTTTGCGTGAATTTTCCTCGTTCCAAATAGATCTATTGAGTAATGTTACGAACGTTTGAGCAATGCGTAGCCAAATTCGCAACGGATCCCGAAATCAGAAGGCGATTATCCGTGATAATTCTACGATACTAGATTATTAAAATAAACAATGACGTAAACAATATACAAACCTCAATAATACGATCACAAAGTCTCAACAACGAGAAACCGAATAGCAGCGTGTGAGCAGACAGCACGTGCGTCACGCAGGTTCTGAACAAGGATGTGCCAAAATAGCGCTCTGGGCGCGAACAAACAACAATTGGTCCAGAAAAACAACCAGTTCGTAAAGACAAGTCAATAGTGTATGGAAATGAGTGATGTTGGGAAAAAACACTGAATCGCGAGGGAAAAAGGGGGATTTTCCACGACCGGCTGTTACAATGGGTACTTGGTTCAGTGACAGAGTTCTGAGAGGGACTTGACATCTGTAGGTTGTGTAGAAGCATTTGAATGTCGAGAAGCACATCTGTCATGAAGTGCACCATTGATCAAGTTTCTCAAGATCATTATCTATTTCAGACAGCGTTGTGCTCAAATCTTGATGGCGGAAATCATACACGATTTTGATGTCGTCGGCGAAAAGGAAAGGTGTGCCATGTTGCACAATCGAAAAAATGTCGTCAATATAGAGTGAGAAAAACAGCGGACCAAGTACAATTCCTTGTGTGACTCCACTAGTGACAGGCGCCGGTTGCGATAGATGACCATTAGCATATACAACCTGGGTTTGATCCGTCAGGTAGGAAGTGATCCATGATAAAAGCGGGCCATGGATACCGTAGGCCCGGAGTTTTGTTAACAACCGGGAGTGAGGAGTTCGGTCAAATGCCTTGGTCATATCGAGGTAGATGATAATCATAGATTTTCAGTCGTCAGCTGCCGTGGTCAGTTGGTTGAAGAAATCAAACTGACACGTGGTACAAGAACGTGGCTTTAGAAGCCATGTTGACCGCTGTGAATGAGGTTATGGGAAATGAGATAATCGGACATCCGCTGTTTAATCAAACGCTCCATTATTCTGGCAGCTAAAGGGGTATGGTTTATAGGACGATAATTTGAAGGGTCATGCACTGGACCATTTTGCGGATGGGAATAATGGTTGAAATTTTCCACTGGGATGGAAAAATGCCATGTTTAAGGGATAAGTTGTAGAGATTCATAAAGACAGCAGGGACATCAGTTCCATCAAGATGAAAGAGTGCTGGGGGGGGGTGCCGTCAGAGCCAGGGCGGGAGGAGGGTCTTACACGCAGCAGTAGGTGGGCCACATTGTTCGAACTGAATTCCATGTCAGAGAGAACTTGTTCGGTGATGAGGGGTACGGGTGGCGGATTTAAAGTGGCTTCAGTGGTCATGGATTCTGAAAAGAAGGTATTGAGCGCCTCAGCGATTTCGGCTGCAGATTTAATCTGCGTGTTGTTTCCCAAAATTAAACAGGGTATCCCGGAAGAATCTCTCTGATTTCTGCTCTTTAGCAGTCGGGACAATCGGTCCGATTTGTCAAAGGCATTCAAGGCCGAAAGCTTCTGCTTTCTCAGCAGTTCATTAGTCCGAAAACTGATGGTTACAGAGAGAGAGTGGAGTTGCAATAGTATGGAGAAGTCTTTGGTTTCATTGTAGATCTTCTGCAGTTTTGCATGTTTATTTTGCGGCCTTGTTTGGTAGGAGCTGCGG
The DNA here is from genome assembly GCA_948099385.1 of Fasciola hepatica. Taxonomy (NCBI): domain Eukaryota; kingdom Metazoa; phylum Platyhelminthes; class Trematoda; order Plagiorchiida; family Fasciolidae; genus Fasciola; species Fasciola hepatica. Next base: position 659,397 of record CANUEZ040000020.1, read on the forward strand.
GCTTGAGAGCGGTTGGTCCTGATGGTGGTGGTTGCTGACAAACAACTATGTAGACTATGGTAGAGTACGTCACTGGCGAGCTGAGTGTTGTGCTGTAGGAAGTAGTCATCCCAGTTGAGGGATCGAAGCATAGGCTTGAGGTTCATCAAGTTGATCGTGCGCAGGGGCTGTTGAGATGAGCTACAAATGGGGTCTATGAGTCCGGCTGTGAATCTGCAAGATACCATTCTATGGTCACTGCCTGGGAAAAGGTTGAGGGCGGTAGTTATCACATCCGATAGGCCAATGGTAAATATCAGGTCAAGTATGCTGTTACCTCTGGTTGGTGTCATTACGTGCTGAACCCAGCGCCCAGCGCGTATGGTCGAAACGAAGCTCGTGAAGTAATGGGGTGACGACATGGTGTCCCAGCAGATATTAGGTGCATTGAAATCGCCAGCAATGTGTTTTGACGAAGAGGGTAATATTACAAGGTGGCCAAATGCTTTGACTACTTGGGCGAGGTCCGTGATGTTTGAATTTGGTGGTCGATAAACGCAGACGATATTTTGTGGAGAGTTGGCCAGAAGAACCGTTACCCATAGTGAGTCCTGAATTGGGCGCAGTATTGGATCAGAGAGAGGAATGGTAGGCAAGACTGAGATCACTGCCTTACCATCATTGTCAGGTATCGTAATTAGGTTCAGAAAGTCAGTCATACAAGTTGCGCAGGATCGATGTCTTGGAAAACCGTTCTGACCTCCACTTATAAGGTGATTTTTTAGGAGGTGATCTGTTATTTTAGCTTTTATTATTCTTTTCATAATCCTCGATACTACTGGGGTATGATTCACAGGACTGTAGTTGGCCGGGTCCTCCCGTGTTCCCTTCTTATGAATTGGAATAATAACCGAAGTTTTCCTCTGTATAGGATGCCAACTAAAGCGCGTAGACAAGTTGAATAAATTCGATAAAGGAATTGGGATATTTGGGCCACCCAATTTAAATATGGCCGATGGTAACGAGTTCGATCCAAGGTGGAAAGACATTTTGATATTTGAAATTAAAGGCTCTATTTCGGAGGGCAGGAATGTTACAGAAGAAAGTGGCTCATATGATGGTGCTGGTGGATTGTATAAAAATGGTGCTGCCACTAGTCAAGGAAAAGGCAAAAAACGTGTAAAGCGCTTCTGCTATGTCCAGCGGTTTATCAAGGCAAGTGTTATTGAAAGGGATAGAAGAGATAGGTGAGGTTGTTTTGGGGTTCCCCGACTTCTTCAGTTTTGTAAAAATCTGGACTTCCTTGCAAACACAAGACCCCATGTTCCTGTTGAATTATTTCGGTCTCAGAGCATAGTTTTATCGTTTCAGCCAAACGATTTAACTGTATAAACAATGAAAAGTCCCTTGTTTTAAGACAAACGCTTTGGAGTCTACTTACCTTCAAGTTGAGACGAGAACATTTATTGTCTTTAGGGCGGATCGACGATCTTTGTGACGGGTTATTCCGTCGAGGCATCGTCCAAAGATAGAATAGATTTGATCTGCCACAAGCTGGGGACCTGTACTTAAAAAGAACGTGTCCTAATTCTGGCAGCAAATCAGAGAAAGCAGTATATTCCTGTTAGCCTTATGATATGGTTCATGCAGGGATGTCGGCTGCTTATCCTTTATGGGCACTGTGAAGCAGCAGTGGACAGTTGCGTGATCACTCCCGGGTAACCTGGATTAATCCTAGTGACAAGGTTAAGTCAAGAATGTGGTCGCGTCTGGTTGGGGACGTGACGTGCTGCTTCCATCACCCTAGGTGAATTGCATTCAAAAATGTAGTAAGTGGCTTGGTGCTGTGAGTGATGCCCAGCAAACTTCTGGTGGATTAAAGTAACCAGTTATCAATTTTGGGCCTACTTTAAGATCATTAATTAGGTTGGGTGCTTCGATAATTTGCAGGAAGCCGTCAGAACAAGATCTGGGCGGACGGTTTACGCAACCTAGCATCAGTTCCTGACTTTCGACTCCAAAGTTCAGCTAAACGGAGTCGACAGTGCCGCCCAGGATAGGATACTTAGAGCTTGTCGCCCTGAAAGTTTCCTTTACATACACTAGACAGCCTCCAACGCCCTTATGTGTCCTGCTTTTGCTGAAGGATTTGTAGCCGAGAACCTCATTGTCCTCCACTAGATAGGAGTCCGATAACTAAGGACCCGTCACCAAACTAAAGTTATAGTCTTTCGTTAGTGCAGCTTACCGTATGTATTGGATTTCGTTCCTAATAGGGCGTGCATTGACCAATAGCAATGTAAAAATTCCAGTGCTTCTGACGTCACCACTGATATTAGTACTTACAGTTCGTTGACCGCTGCATTTAACCCGAAAAGAATCATCAGCGCAGGATGCAAGCCCGCTTAAGTTGTCATTCGCGAAGGGAGGACCTGGGTCTGCATGTTAAATGTTAAATGACAGGGTATTAGGTATTACACTACCATAAGGCTGATTAGAACGGTTCATATGCGGCATATCCAGGTTATGGGGCCATGTTGTGTCCACCCTACGTATGGAAAAATAGGCACTTTGGCTAGATATGCAGTACCCGCTGGTAGAAGGGAGGATATGCGATGCACCCGGATAGTCTAATGGAGGAGGTGGTGTAGCGGTTGCCATCTTCGTTCGTACTCTTACCACGTTTATTGTTTAACTGAACGCTGACTGCCAAGCGCGGTGGCTATTTGACCGTTGCTCTTGCGCACGCTCTTACGCACACTCCTAAATATACGCTAACCACTTTCTCTCTCAATCGCCTTCTCGTTCCCACGGGGCGTGGAGAATACCGTTCTGGTTGATATATTCGTACTGTGCCGAGCATTAGAGTAACGTGCAGGTGGTCCACGCAGTACAGAGGACCGAAACACGCGTTTACTAAGGAAACCGCGAAGTGAGGTCTATCCAACCTTACAATTGGTGAGCCCGACGTGATCCCTAGGCCACGTGAGTTTTCTTGTTTTCTACCTTTCAAGATCCCGTCTGCGTACCTTTTTGTGTTTTGTTGTTTCTCTATCTGTTGATTTTTGTGGTCGCTTTACCAAATAATTGTTTTTGTCCACACATATTTTGTGTCTAGTTCGTCGTGATTTTTTTTCGCGAACACTATAATGCCCCACTGGTCGTTGATTTCTTTTCCCATCTGTGTTCTATAAAGTAATCGCTATGTCTGCCGAACGGAAACCCTGCTCAGACCCCACCGTTGGGGCGATCACGCTGCACATATCGGCATTCACGCCTGCTGATCCAGAACTCTGGTTCACGCTGGTCGAGTTAAAATTCGAAAAGTGCCGTGTAACCAGTGACGCCAGCCGTTTCAGGTGGGTAGCAGGCCGCATCCCGCCGGAGGTCACAATGCAGGTGAGGGACGTAATAATCTCTTCTCGAAGCTATGAGGCCTTAAAGGAGGCCGCCACTGCCCGCACGACCCCAAAGCAGGACCAACGTGTGCAACAACTTCAAAACCTTTAGCTTGTAAGTGGGAAGCCCTCCGAACTGCTGCGTGAGATGCAGCGCTTGAGAGGACCGACGGTAGGTGAGGACTTGCTCTTAAGGGAACTTTGGCTGCAGCGTTTGCCGCACAAAATTCCAGTTTTACTAAGTGCCACGTGCAAGTGTTCGCTGGAGGAAGCTGCAGCAGTAGCTGATGACATTATGTCACGATACAACCCTGCTGTAGCTGGAGTAACCATGTCCTCCGTCACAACGGTGCCTGCCTTGCCAACATCTAACGACCTCGCGTCAGTTTTGTCTACAATTGACGCGAGCCTCCAACGCTTAGCAGTAAGAAGTGGGTCACAGGAGCGGCTCCGCGCACGCTCACCTAGGCCCCATAGTCCGTCACTGTGAGGACGTTTTGGCTTTTCAAAAGAAGGGTATTGTAAATACCACAGTCGCTTCGGTGAGGGAGCAAAACGATGCGAACCAGGGTGTACGTTTCCCGGTGCTCATCAGGGAAACTAAACCCCCGGCCCGTGGTGGCGACCCACGAAGCCGGGTATCATCCCAACAGTCGTCTTTTGAGCGTGAGGGACATCATTTCAAATAACCTATTCCTTGTGGATACCGGTGCCGAAGTGGGCGTCCTCCCCCGACCGGAAGGCGACAACAGCACACCGCAGGCCCAAACACTACGCGATGCCCATGGCACGACCATCCCAACGTTTGGCCAGCGGTCGCTCAACTTAAACTTAGGTTTGAATCGTAATTTTCGTTATGTATTCATCATCGTCGACGTCCCGTACCCAATTCTAGGCATTGACTTCCTGCAACACTTAGACTTGTTAGTTGATGCGCGGCGCCGCAGAGTAGTGGATCGTCAGACCACTCTCGCTGTTGCGGGTTGTAATTCGCGAGTGAATCGCGTCACGCCTTTTTACGTCCAACCACCGGCACACGAACCTTATAGAGAAATCATCGCCGCCTACCCGGCCATGTTTCGGCAGGCCGGGCCTCTTCCAGCAGTGACGACCAGTGTCACTCACCATATCGATACTAAGGGACCCCCAGTGTTCAGTAGGCCGCGTCGGTTAGCACCAGACAAGCTTCGTGTCGCACAGGCTGAATTCGAACATATGCCAGAACTGGGTATAATAAGCGCCCTTCTAGTAGCCCTCGGGCCTCCCCCTTCATATGGTCCTTAAGTCTAGTGGCGACTGGCGACCCTGTGGTGATTACAGAGAGCTTACCAAAGTCACCATCCCTGACCAGTACCCGATTCCCCATATACAGGACCTTACTTCGTCTTTATTAGGTTGCTCCGTCTTCAGCCGTATCGATTTAGTTCGTGCGTACAACCAGATCCCGGTAGCAGAGGCTGATATCCCTAAAACTGCCGTCACTACGCCTTTCGGGCTGAGTTTCTGCGAATGCCGTTTGGACTCAGCTATGCAGCCCAGACCTTTCAACGGTTCATGCATGGGGCAACTCGTGGTTTGGAAAATGTCCACGTATAACTGGATGATATTTTGGTGGCGGGTTCTTCAGAGCAAGGGCACATTGCACACTTACGAGCACTTTTCGAACGCCCTAGCCAGCACGGCGTTACGATCAATATCGCGAAATGCGAATTAGGCCGGTCCGATATCACCTTCATAGGACATTCTATTTCATCCTTGGGTATCCGCCCTCTCTCAGATAAAGTTTCCGCTATTCGCGACTACCCTGAACCCCAATCTTTTCGCCAGTTGCATCAGTTTGCCGGCCTGGTGAATTTCTACCGCCGATTTATTCCTCACTGTGCGGAAATGATGCAACCCCTCACCGACCTGTTGCGCGGAGGTAAGCGGAAGTTCGTGTTTCCTGACACGGTATAAGCCGCGTTTGCCTTGGTCAAAGATGCTGTCGCCAACACAGCACTCCTTACACACCCCGATCCTTTGGCTCCTATTTCGTTAGTGACGGATGCCTCGGACACAGCGGTTGGAGCAGTACTGCAACAGTTCGTGGACGACTCTTGGCAACCTTTAGCATTCTTCTTCAAGCGCTTACAACCCGCGGAATCCAGGTACAGCACATTTGGTAGGGAGTTATTAGCCATCTACTTGGGAATCCGTCATTTTCGACATGCACTCGAAGGCCGTTCGTTCACGGTGTTTACAGACCACAAGCCTTTGGTTTACGCACTAAAGTCAGCTTCCAATCGATACTCACCACGCGAGATTCGCCACTTAGACTTTGTCTCACAGTTTACTGTGGACATACGACACGTCTCTGGGGTACTTAATCCTGTCGCAGACTCCTTATCGCGCTTATATCAACCAAGTCTGTCACAGACGCCTAACATCAACTTGAACGCAATGGCACAGGCTCAAACTATGGACCCTGACATCGAACAACTTCGACAAAACGGTTCTTTGAGTTCAACCACAGTACCTGTCCCAGCTTCCCAGAATACCATCATGTGCGCTGTGTCGCAAGGTCGCACTAGGCCAGTAGTTCCTGCTGCCCACCGTTATTCTACGTCCCTGACACTCCATAATCTGGCTCATCCGTGTGTGACTGCCTCGGTGAAACTGATAACTGAGCGTTTGTTTGGCACAATGTCAAACGAGATGGCCGTCAATGGGCTCGTGCTTGTCTGCAGTTTCAACGTGTTAAGACCCATAGGCACACTAAGGCGGCGGTAGCCACGGTCCCAGAACCTGAAACACGTTTTCATTATGTGCTAGTCGACCTCGTAGGACCACGTCCACCTTCGCTTGGGTACGTTTACATACTCACATGCGTGGATCGTTTTACTCGCTGGCCGCAGGCCATCCCTATCCCTCGTCCCACCTCGGAAGAGGCTGCGGAAGCTTTTCTGACCGGTTGGTCTAGTCATTTCGGTTGCCCGGCAATAGTGACCACCGATCGTGGTCCACACTTTGACGGCGCTATCGGCAGCCTACTCGCTACGCCCGGTTGCCAACACGTTAAGACGGAAGCTTACCACCCTCAGGCCAATGGTATGGTTGAGCGTTTCCACCGGCAATCAGAAGCCGCCCTTCGAGCAAACGGTAACCCCCTTTGGAGTAAAACACTACCATTAGCACCCTTAAGCCTGCGTAGTACCGTTAGGAAGGAGTTACACACAGCACCGACCGTACCAGTATATGGCTGTACACTTCGTCTGCCTGGGGAGTTGGTAGTTCCCTCACCAGCCGTGACTTTCGACTACGGTGACTATGCTCAGCTCCTTACGCAGCACATGCGAGTGCTCAAGGCCAGTCCGCCGCGTGAACAACAGTCTACAAGTTATGTCCCAACTGCGTTAGGAACCGCTACTCACGTATTCCTTCGCGTCGATGGCGTTCGATCACCACTACAAGCGCCATACACTGGCCCGTTTCGGGTGACAAAACGTAGGGCAAAAACATTTGTCATAGATATCAACGGACGACACGACACCGTAACTATCGACCATCTCAAGCCTGACGTCATGAAGCGCAAGCGGATCCGCCAATTTACACCTACTCAAGCCGCTCAGTCACCTGCATCGAGCGAGTTACCACTCGATCCACCCCCAATTACGCCTAGTGAGGACTCGGCAGCTAGTCCATCAGATTCTCCAACCGTACCCGCAACGCGAAGCAGCACTCGCGGTCGCCAACTACGAAATCCCGTCCGCTTCGACGATTTCGTGACGATTTTTACAACCGATTGTTAGCAATAAGTTGGGAAGTTCATCATGGATTAACCAACCAGCAGGCCCGTGAAATTACATTTGGTAATTATGATTTGATCTTTTTCTGGTCTCCTAGCGATCACAACAACACCGAACATCGTTCGTGTGTTGTTATTACGGTCCAACATCCGCCGGCGCCCTCAGGCGCCATTTTGTTCCAGTTTACCTTGCCATCTCTCAGACGGATCTACACAGTCACATTGGCTTCATCCGTAGCCTCGCTGATTGCCAACCACTCATTGGATAACGGGGCGATTCGTCAGCCTGGTACTGGAGACGACAACTGGACGCCTTTTTGGATGGACCTGACGCGAGATCTTCCGGCTCACAAGCGCATGAGACCCGTGGGCGCTAAAACACAGTTGGACCTACGCACATGGGACCCCGGGAGTGCAGGCACCGTTAAACTCATCAGCAGTCGTTCGACGTCACCAACAATATAACGGGCAAGCTACGAGGAGTTCCTGCACAACCAATACTTCCGGCCTACCATCACGATCGAAGCCCAACTCCGTCGGACTTCTAGGAGGAGGACCCTGTAGCGGCTGCCATCTTCGTTCGTACTCTTACCACGTTTATTGTTTAACTGAACGCTGACTGCCAAGCGCGGTGGCTATTTGACCGTTGCTCTTGCGCACGCTCTTACGCACACTCCTAAATATACGCTAACCACTATCTCTCTCAATCGCCTTCTCGTTCCCACGGGGCGTGGAGAATACCGTTCTGGTTGATATATTCGTACTGTGCCGAGCATTAGAGTAACGTGCAGGTGGTCCACGCAGTACAGAGGACCGAAACACGCGTTTACTAAGGAAACCGCGAAGTGAGGTCTAACCAACCTTACAGAGATGGGAAACATGGAAATAATGGGGGATGAGGCTGATGAGAGGGTTCCATTAGTCGGGAGTTAGGTATAAAAGCAGCTCGCTCATCGCACCTTCTATTTTTATTACGAGTATGGTCCCGTTGTTATTGTATAATCATCTTGGAAGTGCTATTTTGTTTCATATGCTGAGAGATACGATGGTATCCCCGATGGGGGTATTCAATCGGTGACAAATTTGGTCTAGAAAAGGGACGATCACTGTCATTGTTCCTGCATCCCCGTAACGTTAGCCCGGACGGAGACTTAGCCCTGGCAACTAACCTCTCGTCGACCCTCTCTTCTGGACGGTTATTTATTGGTAGCGACACACGTGGCATACCAATGGCACTCCTGGGTTTTTCATTAGTTTTTAAGCGAGGGCCTACGGGGATAGATGTTAGTGCTGCAGGTTTTGCTTCATTGAGGACTTGAAGTCCCGTGGTAGGGTCGTCCGGAGCTGGAGGCGTAATGTGAGGACCCTCTTGGGATGAGCCTGTAGGTGTCTTCGATATATGTTGTCGTTTTGGCTGGGGTAACTGTGGGGAGGTGGGGGAGGATTCGTCTAGGTCAACTAACCCTGCGGATCTTCTAGGGGCAGGAGAGTGAGGGGTTTTGTTGATCCTTGGTAGAGTGCTTCGAGAAGAGGGCGGCTTTTAGATCTTAATGCCAACGTGATTAAAATTTTAGGCGGCACATCTTATCACTTCTCCTTGTAGTGGCCTTCTGTCAGCTTGTATCTTGATTGATTTAAACTGTGAAGCAGTTGCGACTATACGCTATTTAGCGATGAATCCTCCAGCGATGTTTTCATCAGGAAGTTGGAATAGAAGGGGACAAGAGTGCTTTTGTGACCTTTTCTTTAGTCTTCTGCAGTAACATGGAAAGTGGGCCATGCCCGCGGCTTGAAGGATACTAAATTTAACCAAAGTGATGTCTAGCCGATCAGGGATGTTGAAGACAACGGCATTTTTTGCATTCTGCAGCCGTCGCAGGAGTCTCGGCGCCACCGAGTCAAGAAACGTACTGGCTGCTATTAAGTTCCGGGGACCAGGGAGTGTCGAGGACTCAACAAGGTAGGTTAGTAGTGTTAGTTTTGATAATATATTATCAACCGAAGCGACCTGGGCGGATATACTTGCCAAGTTACTCTCAGTGACACTAACCCTCCTGCTGGCTTCCCCCAATATTTCTATCATATTGGGTGTATATTTGTGTTCGGGTCGTTTGGGTTTCTGATTTGTTGTACAGCGAGAAGCCATTGGTCGAGGCCGTTTGCTCCTTGACCTTGCCATTTCTTTTCAGAGAATGTTGGTGGTAGGCGATATGATCTATGATGATGACTAACGGATAGACAACTCAAGGGCGTGTAAGCATCGCTACTGCTGTTTATTTTTGTGGCTAACTCTGGGTCACCCACACGAATTATGAGGGACTAGTAGTTGGGATAAGGGGTGGATTTCCTGAATATGGCAGTGGCGAAACATATAATACAGGCTGCTGGCGAAATACTCCTAGAACAACTACAGTTCGTCCCTGTTCATGTTTTTGTGCCAGCTCTGCAGTTCCAATTGAGAGCCCACGAAGTACGACCCATTGTCGGAGTATATATCTGCCGGTACTCCTCTTCGGTTGATAAAGCACAGCAAGGCCCGGAGGAAAGACTCGGTTTTCATTGAATGGGCAACTTGTAAGTGCACCGCACGTGACTTCAAGCATGCCACGGCACACCCGCATCATTTTTCCAGCCTCTTCCCACACTTGATTCATGAGGTCCCGAAATAGTCTTACCCGGTGTAGCTGAACGGCCACTAGCCTGGAGTCACTCTGCACTTTGGCAGCGGAGCCATGTGTTGTTTGCCCGCTGCGGCATTGCGTCTCGTACAATGTACACAACGTCGAATAACGCGTTTTACAGTCGCTCTTCCTCTCAGCATCCAAAGTTGCCTCCGGATGACGCTCGTCACGCGACTTTCCCCGACACGTCCCTCCTTTGCTTGGACGTGTTGGATCCTTAGCCTTATCACAGGTTGTCGGGCCGGCAGCAATATGAGACATTTCATGCTAAAGCTCAGGTGAGAGGTGGTCAGCATGCCGTCTACCCGTAGTAGTACTGTAATGATTCTAGGGTTTAGATGCTTCAAGCCGCCTCTCATGGATGATATCCCTTTGTCGACTGGTCCCACTTCTCCAGCCCTCTCGACTTCCCGGGTGAAAGCCCCACGTTGTACCATCTTGAATATATCGTGTTCTGCGGCCCGTAGTTCATCGGGACTTATCGGACCCACTCGTACCCGGCCAGAGAGGCGGACCCCTTTCATGATTAGCAAATGCCCCTAGACCTGGCCAACCAAACAAATGAGCGAAGTGTCTTCATCCAGGAAGAAAATCTGATCAATCGTGACGAAATGAATGTCACTTCGACGACTGTGGCCGTCATCACTATACCCTTGATCTCCAGTTCCAATTCCGGAAGGGATTTTAGTTCACACACAGGCCAGTCTAGTTTAGCCATTTGTAGGAACTTCGGTCCTCCCTTCCACGTGTCGAGTTGCCGGAAGCCGATCGCTTCTCGGGAGCACAGACAAGCTGGGTTATCGCCAGACCTGACGTGCTTCCACCGTTTCATAGCCGATTCTTCGTGGATGATCGTGAGCCGGTTAGCCACGAAAGTACTAAAACAGCCTCTGACGTTGTAAATGTAGTACAGTACTATAGTCGAGTCCGTCCAGAAACCAGCCGACCAAATGTAGAAGTCGAAGCGTCTCTTTACTGCTTGCACCGCTCTGACTGCTAACGCGGCTGCGCTGAGTTCGAGGCGCAGGATCGAAACCGTCTTCAGTCAGGCAACACGGGCTTTGGCGAATAGGATCCTCGTAGCATACTGGCCATTCCCCGTGCACCATCGTCCGCATACCACAACTCCATAACCGACTTCGGATGCATCGGAAAAGGCACGTAGTTCTCCCGTCCGCGTTATATGGTCAAGAGTCAAGCGTCGTGGAATCCTCATGTCCCCTAATTTCTTCACGGTGTTCAAAAATTCTTTCCAGTCCAGCCGGTCCTCTCGGTCTAGTGACTGGTCCTAATCAACTTTCTTACGGCACAGTCGCTGCAGCAAGATCTTTCCGGGTAGCAGCCAGGGAGAGACTAAACCGAGCTGGTCGAACAGACTAGAGACAGCGGATAGTAGACCTAGACGGGTTACTGGCAGTTCGGGAACTTTTGGCCCGAAAACAAAGTCGTCCGCTTCCGCGTTCCATTGTATCCCCAGAGTGCCTTCAGTAGGGAGTGGAGAGCCGTCCAAATCTCCAACCCTTTCAGCCTTCTCGTGGTACGGAATGACTTCGAGCCTTTCTGGAGCTTCCGACATCCATTTTGTTAGATGGAAGCTTTCCTCTTCTGGCCATCTTGTTAGGCCCTTGAACCGAGCCAGGGTTGGGTCTACGTCGTGGAATGGCCCAAGGTAGTCGTCGACGTGGAGGTTTCTGCTGACGCTATCTACCACCGACCGATGGACCATATCTCGGTGTTTGTTCGCAGATTTCCGAAGGGCGTAGTTCGCACAGAACGGTGACGATATGGCTCCAAAGGGGTGGGCGGTCATCCTACAATTTACCACTGAGTTGTCCCGGTTATTCTCTTCCCACCACAGGAAACGCTACGCATCTCGTTCTCCTACCTGTATTTTCACCTGGTGAAACATTTTGCTGATGTCGGCGGACAAGGCCACTCTACCCACTCCGAAACGGCACAAAACTTCCATCAGTGGCGTGGTCCAGTCAGGCCCTTGTAGTAGGCTATCATTTACCGACTTGCCCTGGAACTTGGTTTCACAGTCGAACACCACCCGCAGTTGTTCGGGTTTCTTAGGGTTGGTAACCGGGTGGTGATGTAGATAACAGAAACCCTTTCGGCCTTCGGTGTTGGCAGGCACCTTTTCAACGTAGCCGAGAGCTTCGTTTCTCTTCACTAATTCTGCGTATTGTTCCCAAAGATCCTGGTCTCGAACGAAGCGTTCTTTCAGCCGTAGTATTCTTTGTAGAGCATAGTTTCTATTATCAACCCAAGGGTCACCTGGTGTGCTCCATAGGAGGGGAACCTCGAGCTCTTTTTCAGAGCCCCTAGTTCCATGCCGCAAATTTGCAAAGCGAAGTGGTCCTCTTGAGACAACGATAGTCTCTCCTCTCCGATATCATAAAACCCCTTTTCATACAGCCGCTGCTGGTGATACTCTATGCGGTCCGTTTCTGCGGATAAATAATTCACGGAACCACGTCCACCTACTGGACCATATAACATCCATCCCAGAACCGTGGTTAGGGAATAAGATGCCTGGCTGTCGCCTACTCTCTGGTCAAGTACCCAGTGTGCCTCTGGTGCTTCGCAGCCAATGAGGAGGTCCACTTCGTCCTCTTCCCAGTCTACAACGGTTACATCCTGCAGGTGGGGCCACCTATTAAAAATTGCGTTGACCGACCTTGGAGCTCGCATGGGGAGATCAGTCAATGTAAGTGCCTCCGTCGGCTCGATCTGCTCGTTGGTTTCTAAGGAGATGGGCTGTAACTGACTATCTGATCATGCATTCTAGCGTGCTTCGGGGGCCTCCGAAATATACAATTATTATTATTATTAACTTCAACCGACCGGCAGTCATTACTTGTGTTCCTCCCACCGTGCTCCCTGCTAACGACGTCGTGCTTTTAACGGGCCTGTGTTTGTCGGCAAACCTCTCCTTCACCAGTGTAGTATCTGATTTACCGTCAACGAAAGCCAACGCTTTGGCCACCCCAGTTGGGGCCATCACCCCAACGGAACCTACTCCTGAATGCACTGGTTTACTGGTAGACCGCGAAGTTTACCAAATAACTGGGCTTGATTTTCGTCTCTGGTGTTGCTTCTCTAGCCTGGTGTAGCAATCAATGGTGTCTGCCCGCGCAACCCTCGTGAACACCTCCGGTCTTTCTTCGGCAAACTGCCTCCCGGTGCGTGGTGTTGAGGCATATAAAACACGCTCCTGGCGACCTCGTTATTCCCCGACGTTCGTCTATCGTGGCACTGATGAACTTGGGGCATTCTGGTAGCCTATGGCTAGCATCACAGGACCTGCAACTTGGATGCGCTATAGCCTCGCGTGAAATGGCGTGTGCATTGGTCCAAGACTGGTATTTCGGAAGTTCCCGTGAAGTGGTCTGAGCCGGGCTAGTGCTGGATTTGTTTATTCGGTTGATACCTCAGATGAGTCGGCCAAATCTACTGTCGGCTACCTTGGTTTGCCTGTCTAAGTTTTCGGTCAGGTCTTCGAAGTTAGCCTCTTGGTCGCCTCGGCTTATACTTTCCGCCTCTTCCGCCACCGACCCTGATGCTCGGGAGAGAGGTGACGGACAATGCCCTCCAACGTATGCATGGCATCGAGGTCAGCTCTGTAACCTAAATAGTCGAGGGCTGTTGAGCAATTCTGCATTTTGATCACCAGGTCGGCTATTGTATAGACGTCGCCCTTGGTTCGTTTTGCCTCTACCATCAAGCCCTCTATTAGGTTGCTGGCTACCTTAAACGGCTGGCCGAACAGGTCCTTCAAGATCTTCCTTGCTCGTGTGCAGCCTTGTTTCGGGTCGAGCATGGTGCACACATCGATGGCTCTTCTTGCTTGTCCTCGACAATAATGAGTCAGGTGGAGAAGCCTTTGTCCAGGGTCGGTTACCTTGTTGTTGCCGAAAATTTCGAACTGCGTGACGAACCTGCAGTAGCGTTCAGATAGCCCGTCGGAAACTGTCAGTTCTACTCTTGGCAGATCGATCGTTGATGCAGTTGATGTTTTATATTCGACGACAGGCGCAGAGCTTCCTATTGAAATCTGTCCTGATCTGTCAGATAGGTCGTAGTCTTTGGTCTTCTGCTCACGCTCTTTCTGTCTACCTTTCTGTTCTGCTTCCCGGGCCTGTGGCCTGGCCGATAACAGTTGTTGTTCTAGGTCCCATATCCTTAGCTTAAATAGATCGAAATTCTTGCAATTCATATAACCCTCAGTAACACATGAGCTAGCAATGACAGGGCTAGGTGACCTAGCGTTAACTAAAGAATCAAAAGTACCCAAGAACTCCCCAGTGACTTTCCGTATCAATTCCTGTTCAGATTCCGATTGTTTTAGCCATTTCTTGGCATGTTGCATATTTTCTCGTACCAAGTTGACCAACTGAGTATTGTAAGACACTTTTGAGCATTGTATAGCCAAATTTGCAACGGATCCCGAAACCAAAAAGCGATTATCCGTGAAATTCTACAATACTAGATTGTCAGATGGACAATGACACGAAGTAGATACAAACCTCAATTATGCAATCACAAGGAACCACAAAACGGGAACCGGATTGCGGCGTGCAAGAAAGGAGCACGTGTGTAACGCAGGTTTAGAACACGGATATGACAGAGCAGCGCGCTGGGCGCGAACAAAAAAGCATTAGTCCGTAGAAACAAACAGTGCATAAAACAAGTCAACAGTGTAAATAATTGAGCGATGTTAAGGAAACATGGAAAATGCAGTGGTTTTGGGGGTATTTCCCACAACCGGTCGGAACAGTGACGTTGAATTTTCCTTGACGGAAGGAGTAATGAGTCTCACTAGAAAAACCAAGTGGGTTATCAGATCAGTGAACCTTTGAGTGCAGAAAGTTGAAGAGAAATTATTGATTGAGCCCGATCCGAGGCATCAGTAGGGGTTTAGGCCGGAGTAGTTCGCATCTAGCTCTGTATTTAAGGTTGAAAGAGAGGCAAAGTAGTTTTTTAGTGGAGGAGCTGTGCACCTTTTCTATACTGACCCGGTCAGCCTCTCCAATCAAGGTGAAGACCAGGGGGCAGTATTCTTACAGCGACCTAGCGCGTGTCTTGAGCTCGCTCTTCCAAGTACGGTATGTTCCAAGGATAAGTGCGATCCTCATTCTTGCCTTGCCAATCTGGGTCAATGTTTGCTCATGGAAGTTAAAGGAACCGATATGATGCAGGCCAAGTTCTCTCATCACGTGGGTAGTGGGAATTGGCATACTGTTTATTGTGAGAGAGTCAGGTGAAAGGTGGCATTTGTAGGACAGACGAGAGCTCTTAACTGCCGTAAACTTCATCAAACTTTGAGTACACCATTTATCAAGGAACTTCAAGTCCGAGAGAATTTCACTGAGAGCTGAGTGCAAGGCGTCCGCCTCAAAAGTATAGGCTAGCTTTTCGTCGCCAGCAAAGAGGAATGTCATAGCATGAAGCACTACTTGGAAGAAGTCATTTATGCGCACGAGAAATGAGAGAGGGCCTGGAAAGTTACCCTGTACGACCCCTCTAGTAATTTGTTTGGGCTGAGTGGATGTCCCATTGACGATGACAGTTTGAGGCCGTTTGAAGAGATAAGATGAGAGCTAGGACAGAATGAGGTCGGCGACCCCGTAGGATTTATTTTTGGCAATAAACGAGTGTGAGATACGAGGTCGAACGCATTAGTCATACCGAGAAAGATGACGATGGTTGACTTGTTGCTGTCGGCTTTGGAAGTGGTTTAATTGACGAGGTCCATCTGACATGTAAGGCACGAATGGGACTTTAAGGACGCATGCGGAGTTGGGTTGACAAGTATCAAGAAGTCAGGAAATTTGAAACCTGGTCCTTTCAAATCCTCTCCATGGGCCTGGAAACAGTCAAAGTGTGGTTTATTGGACGATAGTGTCCCGGGTCATGCAAAGGGCCACTTTTGTGGTGTGAAATTATGCAGGATGCCTTCCACTGGGCTGGGTAGATTCCGGACAACATGGATAATGTAAAGAGGTTCAGCAATACGAGTACTAGGTCAGGTCCCCCAAACCGAAGTAAGACAGGTCGAAGGTCACCAGGCCTTGAATGGTAGGAGGGTTTAGTGTTGGCTATGAATTTCTTGCTGTCGGCCGTAGCAAATGTCATGGGTATTACCGCTTCCTGTTTCAACAGTGGAGTGCAGAATGGCGGGGGGTTGGTGTCCATAATAAGGGCTGAGAAGAAATAGCAGGTGAAAGCCTCAGCCATATCTTTTGGAGAATGAAGTTGGGTGCCATTTTCGATGAGGAACGGGTTATTGTTTTCGGTGCCGCTCTGGATGCCAGGTTTTAGCAGTTTTGAGAGGAGATTCACACTCGGCTGCTGCATAGAGATCATGGCAGAGTCGGCTTAGTCTGAATGTCAAAGAGAAATCTCGATTCATTAGTAATGAGTTTTGGAGCTTACAAAACCCTTCTTCGAAGTCTGTCCATTTTAGTGGTCCTGGCCCCAACATTCCTAACGTCCGAGCTAAGGCGATTTATGAAGGAGAGCAACTTGGGATGGAACACATCAGCTGCTCTTTGCCGATCGTATGATAGGAAGAAGTCGGACCAGTCAATGCTTTGGAGGGAAGTAGGCAGCTTGGTCCAGTTAGTCAGTCTGTGGGTGTTTTGGTTTTGGATTTCAACAACTTCAGGTGGACGCGATTCTTGCGTAACAAAGAAGTGACGTGTGACCATTTTTTGGTCACCACCGGGAAGGTTTTGTGTGACGGATAAGTTCACCCCACGGAGGCCATGAGTAAAAATTAAGTCAGGGATATTGCGATGCCTTGTTGAAGTGGAGACATGCTGTGTCCAACCCGCAGAGAGGGTGCCCAGAAGGAAATTGGATAAATGAATTGGGGGGGGGGGACAGGCGTTTTATTCCAAGAAATACCGGGGGAGTTAAGGTCTACTGCTATGTTCTTTGGACCTGAAGATAGAGTAGAAATGTGCTGGAAAGCCCTAATAATATGCGAGAATTCAGAGTAACTGAAAGTAGGTGCTCGGTAGACGCATCAAATATGAAACACGTTTCCGGGAATTTGGACGGAGAGCCAAAGAGAGTCGGGGATACAGTCAAGCACTGGGTGGTGGAGGAGGGTGATAGTAATTTTTTTATTTTATGCGGTACAACCACTTTCTCGGTGGTCCACACTACTTACTCAAAAGAAGTTATAGCGTACCAGCGGGATAACGTCAGTTGGGGTGTGATCTGCCAGCCATGTTCCTGTTACCAGACCAGTGTTAAAGCCAGGAGCAGGTACGCTTTACTTAAGTCATTAATTTCGTTCAACAGCGAAGGGGAATTAAGCAGTGGAAGTGAAATTCTGCCTGAATTTTTGAGGTAACAGAGCGCTAGGGCTCCACGTGAGGGCTGCGATGACTATTGGGGTCGAGTGAGTCTCCGGTATCCGGGTTGTCAACCAGAAGGGTGTCAACCGGTGTAGTAACTGGGCTGGGGAGGTTGGCAGATGGCTCACGTGGTAGTGGTTTGTAGGACATGGTGTATTTGTCTTTATGGGGAGCCTGGTTGTAGGGCGTTACGCCTGTGGGGACATCAGAGGGGGGACTGCCATAGGATGAATGTTGGGTGAGACATTCTTGAAGACTGATGGGGAGCAGCATTGGATGCAGCGGTGGGTGAGTAGTTCCGGATAAAAGATCAGAAAATACAAGAGCGGTGTCCAGTGAGGCCTTTGGAGGGAAACCGTGATAAAATCCGTGGGAAGTCATTAGAGGCGATAGTAGCTTGGTATGGCTGCAGAAAGTTTCATAAGGAATGCGGTCGACGACCGCTAAACACTCATGAATTCTAGTAGAGATTACCACTGTATGCTGAAATTAGTTCTTCGAAGTGGACCTTCTGAGAACAGGTAAAACGCGCAAATCATCGACGAACTGCGGGCTAATCTTGCACAACATGAAATCTCGATTCGAGTGATTTCTGATGGTGGTCTTCAATTTCACAACACGAAATTCCAGCTTTTCTCAGAGATGTAGCACTTAAGTCACAACATCACCAGTCCTTGTCGCAGTCATCCAAACGGCGAGGCAAGGAGGGCAGCCTAGCTGGTGACCAAGCTACTTAAGAAGTGCAAGGCGAAGAGCACCTATCTGTTTATCACCCTGAATGAGATCTACGTGTAACTGTGAGAACAAGTCTGAAGAAACGCCTGTTTGAAAGACGGACTTGCACGACCTTGCCCTTTTGTACTGGGTTATCGGACTCAGATGTCGTAGCATCTTTCTTGATCAGATTGGAGCCGAAAAAGCGAATAACGGGGCATAAATCATTTTGTTATCGGGGCAGCAGACCGCTGCATCCGCTGAAGCAATGTCACTGCCTGGACTCACACTACTGAACCGACTAAATAACCCAGGGCTAATGGAGAGACACCGGGGGGGGGGACAAAGAAAACACACGTAGTAGGCTCTGAAGGGCCTCAGATAAGAATGGAGTTTAACGTGGAAATCTGGAGGAGGTGATTATGGGGAGGAGAAAATAATGAAGGCTACGATTAGGGAGAGGAGGAGGGGACCGATTTTGCTGAGGAACAGACTGATTTATAAAGTACTAATCATTCAGCCATAGGACGGAAGCAGTCATCATCTAGAACTACGAGTGGGCAAAGTGACCAGCCGGTAGGCAAGCGGAGGTGTCTCAAAATTAGAAGTGTGTGTTGTCTGGTTTAGTTTTGCAGCACCAGTGACGTTTCTCGATTGGTCACAAAACGGTTTTTATTCGGAACAGCTTAAACTGACCAATATCACTGGTACAAGAGGCTTTATAAACCACCAAATAGCTAACAGCAACTGAGACTTACTTGTTGCAAGCTGTGGCTTTGAGCTGATGGCTTTGCCCGAATTACCATCTTTTGACGCAGCTGATGTCAGTGAAGGTTGAACTTTTGTTTCTGGATTAAATCCAAGCAACACGTGTCTGCTGGATGGATACCACTCAGATAACTGCTACAAAAGGATGTGGTTATGTGAGCTGCCCTTTTAAATTCCGCCGCCACTTGCACCGGGGAAAGAGTAGTTCTAATAAAGAGCTGTGTCCAATAGCGCGTAAGGTATTAGTTTGGGCATAGTCACAACAAAACTTGATGGTCCAGGAAGCCCCAATATTTTTAGCCTTCAACTGGACAAAAGCGCAGATGTAATACAACTTGGGAGCGGATTGTCGGAACTGTTAGGGTCTTCTCTTGCAGCAGACACAGGAAACCTGAAACCTGTCATAAACGGTACCGTAATACGATGAAAAGCAATATCTTTTAGGTTGACTTCGGCAGATGGCACAGTAGCTATTTAAGTCAACCATACTGTTGCTTTCCTCTTGGTTTTGGAGGTGAATGGCGAGTGACCGAATAAACGAGTACCGTTCAATTGAGGCCTTTTTGCGAACCTCAAGTTCAACTTCTTGCAGATCCCAACGGTTAGTGCTTTAGTCGGTACTGAGGTGTCATGCCTTTATTAGGTCCTCAAGCAAAGACCAGGTAGGAAGTGATCCATACTCATACCGCACTCCACTTGATTGGGAGCGTCGCCGTATAATGCACAAATGTTGAACAGAAGAGCCTAAAATTCGTGCATTTCGTCTGAGTCTGCGAGAACTAGAGGGTGACCTTCGTAGGTTTTAAGATGCGGACATTATGGACTACTTTTCTTTAGAAAAGGCTCCTCCGGCGGGCGAAGAACCAGCTGCGGACATACGGGAGGGGTCCATCGGGGCTAAAGGTGAGCTTGTTTGGATGGCATTTTCTTGGCGAGATGAAGCATGTAGGAGTCAGCTTAGCCGATCGTTTGCCATTTTGGTGACGTGCCAGGCTGAGTGGTTGAAAAATCCCCATCTGTCAACTCCATGTGGTTTCTCAGCAGATCTTGGACCACTCGTTTCCACCTTACTCTTCGTGGCAGTGTTCTGTGGCCGTCATTTTCTCCACGATCTGGCAATCAATTTTTCCTTTTGTGGTCGAGGGTTCTTGAAGGGATGAAGTTGTGAACATTTGGTATGTTTGTGAGTCGTAACGACTCTAGTCAATTTGTACTAGTGCGGTCCGGTTTCGTCTTCCCGCCTATCATGATGGATATCAGGCATTCATCTCGTTTACCTTGGTTTTTGGCTAAAGTGCACTAGAAATTACTTGCTAGGCCTGATCAAGCTTGCAGAATTCATTCTATTTGCTTCAATTTTGGATGTTCCTTGCGGTTTTTGGCCGGGATATCAAAGAATGCAGTGTCAGCGAACTTGCCTTTGTCATTTTCAAGCACAACCTTGATGACCCATCCGCCAATTGTTTTCCTGTGTCACACTTTTCTGTAATTGTCTGACTTTGAAGGCTGAAGCGCGACCGTTGCTTATTCACGCTGCTTTGATTCCCCCTTTGGCCCCTCATATTGTTCGACCCAAGGGATCACTAATGAGGTTGATTTTTATACATGCTGTACCGTGACATAAACCTTCTGGTGATTCCGCGTCTCTAGGACAGCTTTTGACTTTCGGCTAGATACTAGAGACGAGCGACAATCTTATTGTCGTGCTGACTGAAGATACACATTAGGAGAAAAAGACCTTCGAAGCTGGACCGCGCTTTATTCAAACTTGATTTTACGACCCGGAATTAACACGAACCGCAGGACACGTACTTTCTATTCGTCCCGTTTGGACAACTGTAACTTTTGTCTATATTTTTGCTGGTTTTTTCTTCCCCTTGGCTGGATAGTGGCTAAAGCCCATAGTCAAAGGTATGATCATAATGTAAGTGCATTTCTACCCACGAAAAGTACCGCAGAGTTTACGAAGCCGCCCTGTTTTGATCTGGGTTCCGCATCGACTTGGGCTACTAGTTGCTTTGAGGCTCCCAGGCGCTCTCCAGAATGAGGGAGATTATTACCTAGTATATTGAGAGGTGAATCGCTGAGCAGACTTCACCAGATCAGGACTTTTACATTCAGGTCGAAACAGGTACACCACGACCCTTTCCGGTAGCCATCGTTTTCATTTCCACTCTTTGTATGAACCTCACTTGACCACTCCAAATCGAGTTGTCCCGTGTTCACACAAATATGACACGCTCTGGTGCTCCCTTTCTGAAAATTTCTCGCTCAGTAACTTCTGCTCCCTAGGTTCGATTGAGCGCCTCTGAAGCCCGCAACTTGGGGTTCCCGACTACTATTGAAGCCTCATGTGGTTCGTTATTGTAGTTACCAGCCACGACTGCACGACGATGGTCTCGTTAGCTCTGCGCGCTGACTTGATAAGCCGGGCGTGGTACCAGCTTGCCGGCGCTGTTTCTGAATTCCTGACAGAATGTTGTGCTGCTAACCTTTCATCCATTCTGCCCAAACACCCATTCTTTGATACTAACAGTTGGTATTATCAGTAACTTCCCGCTACTCAGCACGAAGCACAGTGTACCTACAGGAAGCATATTAATAAATACCAATAAGCAAAAGCGAGATGAGGTTTGGCGCGTCTGAAGCTTTCGGTCCTCCGTATCAAATCTACTGTATACACATTGATGTCACCAAAGGTGCTTTTGACGTGATAATTCATGACGAGCTTCTGGAAGGAACTGAGCTTACCCTGTCAAAACAACAGTATGCGGCTTACTCACATATTCCACCTTGGCTGACCCTTTGGAGAAGGTGAATGGACTTCCTGACTAAAGGATCATAATTGCTTGGTGCAAGAGACGACCACAGTGTTACACGCGGGGTTATGGGGGATGAACTAAGTTTTAGCCAACAACACTTTGGGGCCGCCAGTAAGCAAGGCCCTGCTTCCATCGAGTAAAAGAAATATTCATTCTCCAGTAATACAACTGTTAGAGTCAGAGGTGGCAATGCACAGATTCAGCCGCCACGTAATTAGTAGAAAACTTAAGTCTCGGTAGCACATTTTTCGGTTGGTTGCCTGCTAGTCTTCATAAACCTTACACCTTTAAGTCACAGTCAGCCAGTTCAGTTTAGTTTGCACAGGATCATTAGCGGCCGAGGCCAACAAGGCATCCAGATTTCCTTCTGCAGGGCGCAATGCTTTCGGCACCCACCACTGCGACTTTTCTAAGTTCTTCCGTCATTTCCGTTGGGCAACCCTTTTGGTGACTCAGTTATGCTAAAAAGACAAGAAAAACGGAAAAATCTCACACCCCATGCGAAGGACAAAAGGTAACTGACCTTTCCGTCTTAAATAACGAGTCTTAATCTCAGTTGGCAGGGCACTCGGCACACTTATTCTCCGACTATTCCCATTTGACTCAGAAAATCAGCCCCCGAAAGCATCCCCTCAAATTTATTACCTAGCTTGTTTGGGGGTTTTATTACTTGCAAAATTGTCGAACCTCTGGTCACTGGGCTTAGCCGTCCATTCATCCTGTGGCAGAAATCGGTGCATAAATTCAGCTATCGGTGAAGCTTTTAAAGCTTATGGCCATTTCAACTTGTCCGTTCACCGAAAGCACTCTTAAACCTATCTACAGCTCTTACTTCAGGTAAACCCTACAGAATTTTGAAGATACCTAAAGGATTCCCTTCGGGTCATCTTAAGCTTAGAAGAAATGGCCCAAAGGCTCAGCGACTCTTACCGTAGGTCTTTCACTGCCGACCCTCACCCATGCTAATGGTTAGTCGGTCGAACATTCCAAGGAGGAAAGCATATCAAGTCCATACACAGTAAGCAAACTGAAGCCTCTCTACGGTTTTATTCCAGGTCAGGAAAAAACCCGCTTGTTTGCACTAAAATATCGGCTCCCTAAAAGCCCCGTGGACAGTCAGCTAGATTTCCTGCGACCTCTTGATATCCGAAGTCATGAGAACACCAAATTCGTTTTTCCATTGCAGCCACTAAACCGTGAATGGCCATTTTACCCTTCCCCCCCCGGTTGTGGATAAATAACTGCTACCCTGGTCGGTAGATGAGTTTTATCCCCCTTCTTATGCATGTCTCGTGTACTTGCTCGTACTCACATTTCAGTTTCGCTGGCTAGTAACTCTCGCTACCACATCCTCATTCATGACGTCGCCCGCAAGTCCAGCTGGCGCAACAACACATAAACTTCAAGCCACCAGACAACCCATGCTCGCGAGATAATGCATATCTGTAATAACAATCACTTCCTGATTATTCCTGAATTCCATTTGAAATAAACTCTTGCCTCAGCTGGAACACGAACCACCGAAATTTATGTTCTCGATGGAGTTCCCATATGCTCTCGGAAAGCGGAATCCTTCATCCTCCTCACCTGTCATTCCCAATTCTGATACTGGAAAGAACTGGGACTCAATGAGACAACATGTTCATCATTGGAAAGGCATAATAGGGCCTGAGCCTATGTACCACAAGTTTGAGCAATGCATAGCCAAATTCGCAACGGATCCCGAAATCAAAAGGCGATTATCAATGAGATTCTACGACGCTAGATTATTGAAGAAACAATTACACAAAACAGATACAAACCTCAATTTCAAGATCACAAGGGCTCAAGAAACGAGAACCGAATTGCGGCGTGCGAGCGAGGAGCACGTGTGTCACGCAGGTCCAGAACAAATATATGACACAATTAAAGCTCTGAGCGCGAATAAACAAAAATTGGTCCATAAGAATAAACGGTGCGTGAGGACACGTTATTAGTGTAGGCAAGTGAGTAATGCTAAGAAAAAACATGGAACTGCAAAGGTTTTAGGGGGATTTTCCACGACCGGTCGGTACAACCTATGCGGTGACTTTCCGCCCGTGCCTCCTTTGCAAGATGATTTTACTTCGCACGGAATCCAGCTTTGTAGTTAATTCCCCAATGCTCCAGCTCCTAACCTCCTAACAACAGTTTCACATTTTCAACTTTTGCATGTCAATGGTTAGTAGCCCCGGCAATAAACTCGCACTTCATGGATTGCCGCTCTGCTTCATGTTTACGAATGCTCTCTTGGTTGCCTGCATAAAGTTCTTCCTGATACTCTGCTTCATAACTTGTCCAGCTCGTTGAACCCCAGTAGGCATCCATCAGTCGTGGCTTGCGTCAATTTTGCGTGTAATTTATATTCAGCAATTTATCCTAATGATCCTTCCAACAACTCCAGATTTCCCATCTGCTGAACTTGAGTTCGAAACTGATTCACACTTGACGCGAAAATTATTGTCATTTTGCTCTATTCAAACTCTTACAAGCTTCATTGTTTTGTGTTGAAATTTTCGACTCCGAGTTTTAAATCTGGTGCTTATTTCATCGTATTATTCAACGTTGTATACCTTTACTACGAGCGTTTCATTGTGTCCTGACCATAGCCGAGCAATATAGTGTCCTGATTCGCTTGTATGGCGACTTCGCCTCCCACCTCGACTTCGCGTGTAAGCCTCATCGGCGTCACAGCTTCCTTTTCCGGTATCGTCCGACGGAATAGCCCTACAATGAGTTGCTAGGGGCCGCTTCCTTCGTCTAGTGAACCACTTTCCGTGCTTCATCATCTAATACAATCAACACCTGGTGGCACGGTCTCCGACGCACCGACCTCCTAATAGCCGTTTTTTACACTTAGACCCCCTATCTCACTGGCTATTTGCTTTTGATGCCGCTCGTATCCTACATCCTTCTGCTTTCTTATTCTCATCAATGAGATTTCTGGCAAGGCGCAGCACCTATCTTCAACTACTCCTGCTATAAAATGGTCTCCAATGTCATAGTTCGTACACTCTACCATATTTGGTCGGGCTGGGGCATCTGCTGCTTTGGTCTCCGCTTCCGAGTTACCGCTCTGCAGAACATTCCTGGCACTGTTACGTGCTTGATTCTCACCATTCTGAGGAAGTCCCTGGTCCAAATCCGGCCTTGAGTTAGCTTCCCTTTGTGGTGGTGGTGGGTGTTGTCAATGAATAGGTCTCCTGGCTTGAATTGTTCTTGCCCCCCTTTAATTCTATCTGTCGAAGTTCCCCTGTGAAATCCCCAATTGTATCCTGAAGACCCCGCATGCTTCTTTTCTTCTGTTCCTTCACTTTTCTTTCTTTTTTCTTTTTTCTTCGTCCTCTCCCGTCACCCCATTTTTTCACGCTGATTCACGCTTCTCCTCATGTAAAACTCTCAAGTTCCAATCTCCTCCACCCTGCCTGGCCAGTTCCTTCATTTTACCCTGACTTTCAAATTCACCGGGCACATTTGACTGCCCACTTGGTTCACTTAACCTCACTTCATTATTCCTTGGCATGCATACATTTACTTCCCTCCCATCTCCCTTCTAAATCTACCTGCCCTGCTTTTGTCATGCATGTCAAAACTTTTCACGAATTTTGTTTGCCCATTTTGTCGCTTGTAAAACTTGATTCAGCGTAAGGCACGCTTTGAGCATCTCTGAAAGGTACTATTGTTGTTAATATTATTGTTATCATTATTGTTATAACTCTATATGTCAAAGTTCCCATGTGGGGTCTTCAATTTTACCTTTAAGCTCCCTCAGGGTTCATTTTCCTTGCCACTACCCCCTAATACAATTTCCCCCGTCTCGTTTTTGTTTTGAAAGCAGTACCTCTACCACTGTTTGTTTCATCGGTGCCGATGACCAGGAACCTACTTTCTTTGGCTCCTCTGACATCGTATTTGTTTTGACCTCCCCTGCCTCCCAAAATTACTTTTGTACGACATCAGCGAAACCGGGTTTCATGGCTTCAAATTCCTTTCCACTTACAAATCTAACTTGAGGTCTCTCAAGATGCTGCATGCAATTTAGGATTTCTTTAATAACGCCGGGTTTGCAGGCCCTCCTTGCAGCAGCTCTATGTAGTTTTCATGCCTGCCCAATCCAGGCATTCTGACCTTAGACAAAATAATGCCTTTTCTTGATACCCCAGCGGCTTGCATGCTCCTTCCCCTGACATGCATCACTAACGGTTTTCTGTGCCATACGCCCTCCGCATAACCCTGACAAGAGCGGACTTAATGCACGCATAAGCTATGTTGGAATGTTACAGCGAGACTCAAGATATAATCAAGCAACTGCCATAGGGCAGGGGGTAGGAAGGAGCCAGAACTTCGGCGATCGGTCACCTAGGGTGAGCTGATAGAGGATTCCGGCATCCGAATACGCGAGACCCTCTGTTTTACTCTTCAGTGCTTTGCGGCAGCAGCTGAAGTTATTGAGCTGCTGTTTCAGCCAAGTCGGACTGTCGGGCCTTGGGATAGTGACGTTATTCTCTCGGTTCACATAAGGCACGTACACCTCCACTTAGAGTAACCTGTTCTGGCTGGAGCACCACAACTGATATAGGGCCAAGCAGCTGCTTGAGACCGTCCAAAGAGAGTTTGCAAAAAAGGATACTGGGCTGCCGGATAAGAGGTACACGGAACGGCTCATGTCACTGGACCCGTTCTCGCTAAGCAGGCTTTGCCTCCGGGAAGACCTGAGCAAGATGTTCAAACGGCTCGACTGGCTTTCCAAACCGACGGGCAGTTACCGGCCATGAGCAATTAACTAACCCTTACAGGGCACAAGATAAGTGCTGAAACCACCCTTTCCCTCCAGAATCTTTCTTGTTGTTCCGAGTTATTGTCTGTTCATCTTTAACCTTCTGCCACCACCAGTGGAATTGTATTGTAAGGATAACGTAGATTGTAAGTGCTCGACTGAACAGGCCGTTACCCCACCTGTCGGTAAATCCGCTTATTCGGCTGTTGGTAGCAACTTGTTGGAAGCTTTCGAGGTGGTAAAGTTAGAACTGTCAACTGCTCAGCCAGAGGAGGAAGCCTCTGAGCTCGTAAGCATGGCGGCTGACGCCAAAGGAAGGGCTATTGAGGCTTTCGGACGACATGCTAGTAAGATTGTCTTGGTGCAACTGGCAGTTAGACAGCGGATTGATGGAGCTGTCCACACTCGGCTGTCCATCCCGAAGCCGTTGTGACAACCTTTGTCACGTTGATATTTCTGATCCAGTGAGTGGTATGGATGGGCTAAGCTGGCCGCTAGTAAGATTAGAATTACTTTACTGTGGAGTTCCAAGGTTTGATAGTTCACCTCTAGAGTAGGTCCTGTTCTTCCCCCAATCTGAGAGTCAGATCAAGATCTGAGTTAAGGAGAATGGTCAGTTTTTGAACCATTTATTTTATTGTTCTGGAGGGAAATCGAAGGGAGCCATTCGAGGTTGTCCGCTTTACAAAGCTATTGAAGGTCATCAGCGAGCAAGAGGCATGTTTTGAGAATGTTTTTTCAGAAGCATCACATTTTTCGTTTCACGCTTGAGGAAAAAACCAGGCTGGGATTGATTGCACCAGAACCGGTTGCCTTGAAGTCCTACGCCAACAAGTCGACCAGTTGTGCAGATGCTTTACAGCTACTAGGATATATGAGTGACCTTAATTCGGTTCGTACCTTAGGGGCAGTTACCCCGGTACATGGCTGTTGATCGGGTGAAAACTGCTGGTGAGATCTGGGAGACAGACAACGAATCAGGGTTTTGTGACCTGTGTCGGTTCGTAAGTGCTAAGGCACTTTTACAAGCCAGCATAAAAAGTCACTTTGTCCATGAACGGGGGAACGCTTTGGACGATTATAGTAGGTACGGCTCGAATCAAAAACCCTTGTCGTATCTGTAAAAATAATACCAGTTACATTAGGTGATGTGGTAGACGTAGCCTAGGGGACTGGTAAGAGCTTCTCGCCCTGTCGCTTGAAGAGCGCTGGGGCTTTGTGTCCCTATTCAGAGCGTGTTTCGTTTGCTAACGCCCATGGCATCGTGCTAGTAGATGCCATCTGAAGGGGCAGTGTGGAGAAAAGGATTGCAATCGCTGGCATTGTGAGGGAATGCGCCCAGCTCCTTGCTAATAGACGGCCTGGTTCAATGAAGCAGATTGTAAATGATCGGCTGAGCAGAATCACTTACAGGGTAAGAACCGGTCAGGCGATCAATGGGCTAGTCAGCGGTTAACATTCGACCAGAGCCAAGTCGTCCAATCCGGGCGCAGCCAGACTAACCAACGAGATGGACAGTCCAGGTCTGTCAGCAGACCAACAAGCATTTATGCACGGTTTTGTTTGTGACGAGCGCATATTTCGCGTATAAAATTTATTCTGTACCAATAAAAGGAAGCCGATTCTGAGGCAGTACTGAGTTTTCACTAGAATTAGTGGGACGGAACGAAACGGGCGTCATTGTTTGTTTCTTGAGATAAACGAAGTTTCGGTCATCAACGCAACTTCTCAACTGTGTCCAATGGGTCTTGGAGTGGGCTCGTGATTCGTACCTTTCATTATTGAAGCTCCAAGCAATTCTTTGCACAATGGTGCGCAGCTCAACACCGGTGTGGATGTCAGTCTTATGCTTCGTGATTTAGATGAGCGCTTAGGCCTCGTAAGAGAGACAGTTGGCACCAGCCCGAACACTCTCATCAAGATGCTGTGCGACTCTTTGAAAGGATTTCGTTTATTCTCAGGTCCCTGTATGGTAACGAGGTGATCAGAGTCCGGGGCTTCATTACCTTTCAGGCAAATTGGGACCTAAAGGTCGGGGCACCGAATTGGAAAGTTTTTCCAAGTGGAGTCATTTGACAAGGATAGAATTCGAAGCCATTTGAGTCTCACTGATCGGAGTGGTAATTGGTTTAGACGCTTCTTCGGCCCACCGGATTTCAGGACAGAGGGGGCTTAGTAGGGAGGCCCTCACGCTGGTCGATCTTTTTTGGTCTGAGCCATAGGAGGTCCGTCGAATGACGATCTTTCGTATGAGTTTAAATCCTGTGCCGCACACAGTCTGCGGTTTCTTGAGAATAACCCCCAAAAGTTCTATGGTAAAGATTTTGAAAACCGTGACCCGCCTCATTGTCAGTGGAGGACGAAAAGTCCATCAAAATTCTGGTTAGGTCATTACGACTTGAGGAGGGACATCTCAGGAAGAACAACAGTCTCGTTAAGCTTTGCAACTTAACGGTCGCTCTTCATCATTTGAGGTTGCTGAGTAATAGGTTTCTCAAGGATCCAGAGCTCAAAGTTAAATAAAGGAACGTTGTTGAGTGCTACTTCGGAAGGGCATACGCGATGCAGGTGCAAGGGGAGCCCTAGGCGGACAGGCAATTAAATCGGTGTCTGCCTGGAAGACCTGGCCTCTCGAGGGATGCGTTTGGAAGATATAGACCATCAGTAGTGCGGCCCTAAGGCTCGTGGTCCTCAGAAGTTACTGAATTCATAGACGAAGCGCTTGTCGGAGGGCGACCCGAGATGTCGGAGACGAAGATGCGTACTGTGGCTAGTTTAATAAACAACAGCTCATTTCTGCCAAAATATGAGCGCCGTTTGTCCCGGAATACTTTATTAAGGAGTACTGCCTGGATATTGCTGGGCAAGCAATATCTACCCACTATGGTCAAAGAAAGAAACGACTGGTATATGCAAGTGGGTTATTCAACGGTTCAGAAGATGAGAAATAGTTGCGGAGCAGCCTTAAGATTGGTACAGGAAGAATGTTTACTCAATCGAAATGCCTCAAAGGAATGCGGCAATGACTCCAGGCAGCCCAACACAAAAGTGAGGTCCAGATCGAACTGATGGACATCTATGCTTGCGAGGGCGACCAGTATGGATCAGTTAGCCACAGGAGGTTAGGCATCCCATGTTTCTGCCAAATGTGCACGGAGTCACTGAGATAATGGCTAGCCTTTTCACGAAACAAAAAGACTTGTTCGCCCTTTCTCAAGTTCCGTCGAATACTCGTCAGCTCTTCTGGAATGTAAGTGGCAGAGCTACCTTTCGACGTGTTCTCAGGAAAGCTTGCACTGTTGCAGAGCGACAACGCGTTCCAGTACAAAACAAATGGCTTCTCCATCGACTGAACGAAAATGAATAGTGGCTATACCCTCGAGTACGTTGGAGTAGAATATTTTGGGCCGTTTGCGGTAAAGTGTGGCAGGAGTGAAGAAAACTATTGCGGCTGTTTATTCACCTGTTTGAAAGTGGGAGCTCTGCACATTGAATTTGCCCACTATTTTGTCTACGGGTCCTACCTTCCAGGCACTAACAAGCTTCATGGCCGGAAGGGGTCAACCACATATCTCCTTTAATGAAGGTGGAGGCAATTTTAAAGGAACTTAGTTTGAATCTAGAGGATGTGTTCAGGAGCTATCACAAGACAGGACAAATCACATTCTATCAGACTGTGATGCTGAATGGAGATTCGAGCCGCCAGACGCTAGTCATTGGGGTGGAGTCTGGGAAAGCGTGATACTTTCGGTGCCCCGTGTGCTATAGTCTGTAGCCCATGGTCGTCTTGTGGTTGCTGAAAGTCCAGTGACATTTTTGGTGGAAGTAGAGAGAATCGTCACCGATCTCCCCTCGTAACAGGGATAGATCATTGAAAATACCTCGGAGTATTAACTGCAAGCACGTTTCAGATACTTCGTAGTAACGAAGCTATGTTCGAGGCCAGGATTTCCCCAATGCCTGTGTCAGAGGCTGGAAAAGGTAAAGTTGTTAGAGGATTCAGTTCGGGAAAGTTGGAAGACCGAGTGTGTCAGCATAATGAAAGAAGGACAAAAATGTTTACTGAAAAGGGGAGA
Organism: Fasciola hepatica; assembly: GCA_948099385.1. NCBI lineage: Eukaryota > Metazoa > Platyhelminthes > Trematoda > Plagiorchiida > Fasciolidae > Fasciola > Fasciola hepatica. The sequence continues at coordinate 689,787 of CANUEZ040000020.1, forward strand.
CGTGTAAACAGGAAGTTTGGTTCTTCTAGTAAGCAATAGTTGTCGTAGAACAAAAGGTCTCCATGGCCTGTTAGCGAAGTGCGGTCTGGGAAAGATAGGCCTATTACAGAGTCTTTGGTTCGCACACCCTGCGAGTTGTCGTGAAGTGGCGTATGCAAACTGTTTTTCGGAAAGTGCGGGTGTTTAATCTGGTTACTTGTAGTACATACTCTCTGTTTTTGATTGTTTTATCTTTCTTGGTGATTTAACAAACAATTTTTTTCCGTTGTTGAAGCAAACGTGTTTATATTCTATTTATTTGGTGAGATTTCTGCTGTGCATCTTGGTTGATTAAGTATGGTTTAGCTTGCAAGGTACTATCACAATCACTGGTTACTCTTCCAGCTCTCTCATTTAAGGTCTTTGTGACCGTATGCTCGTCTTACTGGATCTGGGGTGGTTTACATCTGGTTGCAAAGATGTACGTCCATCTCGCACTAGAACAGTGTTGGGTTGGCTGCTGACGAAAAAAGTTAATCGAATCGGCTTCTGTTGATTTGGGCCCACCAGTTCTGTCACATGCCGACCACTTCTCAGGGCAGTTGTGGTGCCCTATAGCGTCGGGTTTAGTTAGTTTTCCTCCGCACCCGCCGTCGTAAGTGGTCCATGATTCGGTCGCTTCATGGTTTGTTTGACCACCCACCTATTGGCAGCTCCCAAAATGGGCTTGCACACAGGCTATGAACCTTCGGTGAAAATAAAGTTTTACCCTTCTTGTAATCGCCGTTGCGATGTTTGCCCCGTTTGTCTGCTTCAAGTTTTCATATTTTGATCGTTGATGGTAGGTTGAGGCTCTGATCATGAGTATCATTCCTGTTATTACGTGGACAGTGTAGACAACCTCAAGCTACTCTGACCCAAAAATGCCCTTCCCACTTTACGCAGCAGAATGGTTTTCCGTTGATCAGCGGTTCATATCCCTACATCACATCCGCGCTGTCGTGTCATTCCTATGTAGTAGAAGCTTGTTATTCAAACTTTTTGAGTCCTTTTGACTGACTGTTATTTCGGTGAGGAAACTGAGAAAATATGGTGCGCCTAAACCTTAACTAGTCGTTGTTGCTCAGTTGTGTGCCTACTAATGGTTGATTTGAATGCAAGCTTGTGCGGACGGCGAAGTGAACCTCACTTACGAGTTCGGTGACAAACTGCAGGCGGAATCAAGGTCGAAGGACTTTACTGGGTGTATTATGTCCGCCGAAGGGTCGCAGCCGGTTGTATATGGAGAAAGGCTCGCTAAACTCAGCTGTTTCTTTGAAAGTAGTTATTCCCCCCTTTTCCTTGCTCTTCGTTTAAATGCTTCTGTTTTCTGTCTCTCTACTGACCTCTCGGACATGAGATTCTCAATCGTTCAGCTAGATTGATCCTGCTTCGTTCTTACGATCAGCCTGGGTAAGTACACAACCAAGCAAGATTTGCAAAGTTTTGATTTGTTGTTGTTCCGTATTTAGTTACCACAATTATTATTATTAACTTTCCCTTTTTGGTGCCCTAGAACTGTCGAACTTCTCTAGTTTCCGGTTCAGAAGTAGCCGGCACACTTCTGGTCTTTGCTCGCAAAGGCTAACGTTCCGGGCAACCTTGCAACCCCGAAGAAAACCTCGCCTTCCGGGGAACACTGTTTTCTATATGTCGTTATCCAGGAATCATCCGCACTACAGCCAGAAGATAAAATAGACCAGAATCAGAGAGGATGCTGTGAATGCATCTCGAAAGTCAAGGATCGAACTACCACAAATGAAACGGTAATATCAGCTGAAATAGACATTTTGTGATGAAATAAATTACGTACAAAAGAAAGTGAAATAAATTCTGTCGGGTGTAACCAAAGGCAAAGAATATTACAAAACATTGTTTATATCATCAAATTTACACTGGTATATAAGGCCTAGCACTACAAAATGTCAGCACCCATCTCGCTTGCTAGCCACGTAAACGACCATGACCGTTGACAATTCCGATACGTTTTCCTGATTGATAAAAGACTTACGAAGATCTCGACGAATTCACAACCGATTTTCGAGAGCTCCAGCGATGCACAAATACCAGCTTTTACAATTACAATGCCCGTACATGGAAACAGGTCGAAAAGCGTCGGTTAACAATTAGCGACGGAATGAAATATCATTTCGTGTAATATTGTTGTGTCCATCGGGGCCGAAAAGGTGGACGTGGTTCAAGGTTAGAATAATTGTATGCTAATGTTTGATTTCATTGAAGATACAAAAACCTGGATTGAGGAGCATTCGTCACCTTGGTCGCCCAAGGAACTGGATATCGTGTCGCAAAGTGGTGCATGCCCCATAGTGATAGGTTCCAAATAGAAAATCCTAGTTTATATGTAACTAACCGAAGGCTGACATCTTTTCAAGAGTCCATGGTGTTTAACTTAATGGACACTTTCCATAATACAGCTGAATTAGGGGACTATACTAGTTGCATGTTCAATAGGCCTCTGAATAGCATGGACTTTCGATCTATACGTGCCCGTCACAGTCACGATGTTCGTGGTAACGTAATTAAGGTTAAAGAATTACTGGATGGTAAATGCATTAGCGAGGTAATACACGAGGAGAATATAGTGAGGTTCCTTTTCTTCATACCCAGGGAGGTGATTCCGGTTGCTCGTGGATGCAGCCAGGATATCCTAGCTGACGAAACCCATCAAATGAACTGCGGAGGCTATGTATTATGACACGCAATGATAGTGGATGAAACAGGCTTAGGCCATAGCATTCTGTATGCATTACTGCCCAATGTAAGCACTGTAAGCTACACACAAGCCGTGGGTTTTCTGCGTGAATACTTACCCGCAACTAGGGAATGAAAAACCATAGTGGTAGATCGTAGTCTTGCTCAGTTAAACGGGTTCAAGACTCACTATCCTGAAGCCCAAATAGTGTTTTGCCAGTTTCGCGTGTTGCAAGATATGCGGAAACGGTGCAACCATCTAGGTGCAGCAACGACGCTAGAAAAGGATCGTGTTTTTCAGTGGATGCGTGACACGGTGTTCGCAAGCAGCTAGTCTGCATTCAAACGATTTCGGGCCGCTATTCAGGCCCGCAGCTCCGAGGCAATGGGTTACTTAGTAAGGACTTGGATGCCGTTTAGGGATTTCTGGGCGGGATACAAAGTAAGTCAGGTATTAACTTTGGGTAATTTAACAACCAATAGAGTTGAAACCGAAAATAGGCATCTTAAGACGAGACTGTCACCTAGGCCAACCTTGGTCCAGGGAAAAACGTCTAGAAGGAAGCCGTCAATCGAGGTTCGGTTTACTGACGAGAGCGATATTCAGGTCATAGGAAACCCTTTGCAGCGTATCCAGTTCCGCCAGCATCAGACAACTACGGCCAACCAATTCCGAATAGCAAACAAGAAACGAAAATTAGACTGGCCGGCATCTCCAATCAACAAGGACGTTTGCAGCGTTTGCCGGCAAGAGGATCCAACGTCGACCTAATTGTTCCAAAAAGGTATCAATTTCACGATACAAAAGGACATTCTGGCAGATACAATTTTTACGATTTATTATGCCTTACGGCATCGACCGTAAATTGCTATTTTTCCCGTTCCGATGGGGTATAAATTTTGAAACAAGACTCAACATTTAGGCAGATATGAGCGGAATTTGCGGCAGACTAATGCCGCCAATATCTCATTCAAATTTAGCGGGGTGATGAAATCGGTGACCTTGCTCACCGGCGCCCGTTCAAATCCCATTGTAGTAGTTTCATTCATTGTTACCATGTATCTCAGATACCCATCTTAACGCGCGCGGTTGCTACCTGAAACCATGGAGACGGTGTGGGCTGCGATCTTGAGCCGTTAATGGAGGCTCGTGTGTCCCACGCGGGATTTCTGAAAACTTCGTCTTAGTGAATTATTCTCCATGTGAACAATTTTGTTATTGAGCTGAATTTGGCTATTTTATTTTGAGTTCTCAGCCGGCTTATAAGCGAGTATATGTTCAGTTATAAATAGGCATGCATATGTATTACACTGTGTTATTCCCGCTTATAGATATGCAAACTTCATGTGTGCCATACGACGTTTATATGCGCATATTCTTATGTTTGTATATATATATATATATATATATATATATATATATATATATATATATATACCTTCAAGTACGATCAAACGTATGCTTAATGCGAAAAGCTTACGAGCCTCTAGTTATACGGTATACGCATACTTTCATACTTGTATAAATATATGTGTATGTACATAGGTATATATATGTATTCTTATATATGCATATATAAATATAAATATATGCGCGCATACCATATGGTGTTTGTTGGTGCGTGCACTGTGATGACGATTGCTTATTATTTCTACTTTTTTGATAAAGGAGTGGTTCTCCGCTGACGGTCAGTTGGACGTCAGTGGAATAGAATTCACTGTTCCCTTCCCAAATAAAGCTTCAGTAAACCGTTTGTTGCTTTTCTGGGATTTATACTTGGTCAGCGAAACGAGCCTCAATAATGCGGCTTGAATTCACACCGTGAATGAACAGCTGTTGTTCCAGTCGTTGAACAGGATGAAACTTAGGACCCCTGGAGATCTCACGAATTATTGAGATCCCCGTGGATATCCGAAATGTTTAAAGCATACATTTGGAAAAATTTTAATATGACATTTTCAATGGGGAAGTATTTACACCTTCCTTATTGTACTTGTGCACATACATATACATGCTAAGCATGCAGTGGTGCGTCATTTTACAGGCAGTGCGTATTAGCTATTGTTTATGCGCAGCCATTCCTATGGGATGCGATATTATTTCCGGCTCGCGTCGAGCAGACTGTCCCCGTCTACCACCTGTCATATAATGAATGGGTTGGTGAGGCCCTCAATCCGCGTTGCATTCCCGCCGAAGACTTAAGTCACAGGATCATGGTGGCCGGTTTTTATATAACACTGGGGATTACGAAAACACAATCACAGAAGCTTTCGATCCCATGCTGGTTCTGCTCACTCGAGAAACAAACATTACCATATAACCTGGAGACATGGCTCTACAGTTTCCACTGTTCGCCCTTACAATAAGTTATCAAGCTGCAATTTAAACCAACAAAGATACATATATTCGTATTCAATAGCATATGCTTCTTTTATCCTCGTCGTATTATAAGTTCGTGGGCAAATTGGCTCGAAAACTTTGGTAATCGTCCTACGGTCCCAAATGAACTCAAAGCGAGAGATTATGAAATCACCCATATATCTTCCCAGTAATGAAACTGGTACACATTTTAACTGATATTCAGTCACATTTAGCTCTTGACTGCATGGCCTCAGTACAGTGAAAGGGTCAGTACATTAGTGTTCCAAAACCTTTACCTCGAAATTGAAAGCAAATGAAGGCTGTGGGGAAATTTTTCCATTTACACCCGTCGGTCATTGCCATGTGTCAGTACAATACCAACTAACACCAGGCTAGGCAATGGATTTTGCTGAATTCATTTCATTGTCACTCACCTATGTATTGCCTTTCTTTCATTATATACACCAACGGGTTCTACTGGTGAAACCTAATGAGCACGTTATTCACGCGAAAAGAAGCTTTAGGTTTATTGGGCGTCGAGTAAATCTGTGCTTCCTATTCAGGCAAAAGCTTCATTCTATTTTTGTTTCCACAACTTCGCCACCAAAGCTTCTTTAGTTCCGTAGATCATAAGCCGCACAAAACGGGTCAGATAGTAACTTGTCAATTGGCTTTAGGTACAGACCATAAATAGATAGGTTTGTTTTCTTCAAAGCCGGTAAAGCATACCTGCTTGGCAGGTCCCGCTGAGGCAGAAGAGGATAGTCGCTAGTGGCAAGTCCCACGATTTCATCGTAAGCTGCGTGCCTGCCTCAAAAGTACTCACTCAGGGCCTCTGGACCAAAATACGTTACACCATCGGCGCTGATGTCTTCCTTGGTGAGTCTAGCCGTTTTTGAAATTTTTAAAACACACTGCTCGTCACTCTCATTTGAACCAATCTTTATCTGTACCGATATGATCCTGAAAAATGTCAGCTTCCCAAACCATTAGTACAACCACTTCCCTAGGCGAGGCTACTTTCTCCATGGTGCAAAGTTATTCCCCCTCTATGGCCAGTGCCTAGTTCTTCAACCCGGATGAGATGGTCCTCAATAAAGCTCTGCCAAAAAATGCACTACAATGTGCAGTCCAAAGTCAGGCTGAGGAGTTAGTTGGGCTTAAAGCCACTGTCTGCACCCTTAGGGTGATTCATCCCGCCTGGAAAGCTTGGTCACCAAATCCCTCTCAGTATCCCAAGCAGCCAATCAGGCAAGTAGAATATCCGAGCAGCAAATTCTTGATGTCGCCAAGATTTTTCAAGACACCGAGAAAAGCTCCGAGCGGACCATCCGTTGGGGCCGCTTTCTCAACTCGGATCACCCTCATGACACCTAGGTCCGGATGTTTACCCGCCTTAAGCTCCCTCTCCCGTTTAGAAGTCAGTCAACTTGGCTGATGATCAAACGCACCGGCCGGGTACACGGCTCTACAGAGGCAGCCAAACAGATCGCTTCCTCAACCTCAAAGCCCAGGGAGGGAGTAAATGGGCTCTAGGGTTTATCCATTGACAAACCACTTCACCTAAGGCTCCGCGGTGAGAAGGCTAATCCAGCTACCCCTCACAGAGCCGATTCTAGGCTTAGAGAGCTGCACGTCGTCCAGGTAACTCGCCTTCAGGATCGAGCCACATTTTCATCAGCCGCTGCTTCCCTATTCACTCCATCTCCCGTCACAAAAAGTACTCTCACTAGTAAATCTATTGCTAATAAACATCTGACACCCACAAAAAGTATCGCAGACCCGAACCTTGCTGATAGGACCTTAATAACGGACGAGCCTCCCCTGTCCTCGAGCCCTGAAAGCTGCTTCTGCTGAACGCTGCAGCAAGAAGGTTACCGCGCCACAAATGGTCTGTGGTACGGTCACGCCAAACGGGATAACAAACAAGAAGACTCGGAGCAGAGAAGCACTCACTGCTCAAGAGGGTTAACCACAAAAAGCAGACCACTATTTTCGGAGACTGAAGGATGTAGACCGTCCGCCAGGTATGCTACCTCCCAGGTTGCTAGACGTCAAAACTAACCAGTCCCCCCAAAAGTCTGTTTACCTTCCAGACCTCTTATTGGCCCCAGCTCCCGACCCATCTAGGCCCTCTTTTCAACCCCTAAACCCCCCTCTGTACCCCTTCACAAACCCAAAATTGTTTGTCTCTGGCGATTTAGCAACAGGTCCTTAGCATGTGCTCAGGTGTTTCTGCGGCAATTGCCTGGGTGTGTTGAATAAGATCCCGGAGCTTCGGCAGCTTGCAGTGGATAAGGGGCCTCTTATCATAGCCCTCAAGGGTATCGGTCCCTCCCCTGATATACTTCGTGCCGAACTCCCCTTTCCGTGATACTTCACAATAAGGAAGGGATCCGGCAGAGGTCGTACCGACGGGGTTATCATATACTACGATAATCCTATCCCTCCACCCACCATACTGACAACCCCTACCTTTTCGTTTATAGATTGCTTGTGGGTCGTGTTTACTCGCTCTGGGACGGAAACCCTACTGCTTGGTGTAGTCCATCGCCCTCCCGTATGCAACTCTACCGGCAGCCTAAATATCAGAAACTTATTAGACTCCCTGAAAAGTTACACAGACCTCTTCCATTTGTTAGTCACTGGTGACTTCAACCCACCCATTGTCTACTGGTAAAGTGCTGATGCCTCTGATGTCACCCTTGGTAAACCCCATCTAGATCTCGTACTCAAGAAATCATGTGTACAGAACGTAAAAGATCCAGCTAGATATCTCACAGGACATGCCCCGTCCCCACTAGACCTGGTTATTACCAAAGAATGGTTCCAAATAGATGGGGTGCATACTTGCCACCCCTTGGCAAAAGTGATCACATTCTCATCGGGTTCGATTATATTGTGGAGTGGCCCCTCTTCCCCCAGAAATCAAAATTTTGAGGTCCTTCAAAAGGACCAGTCTTATCCAAGTCAGTGCATTTATTCGCTCTAAGCTAAATCCAGCTAACCTGGGTCACCCTGCTGACGAAATGGCAGAGAATCCCAGTGAGTTGATCTCCTTAGCTGATCGGCTATTTGTCCCAAGAATTTTTCCTACAAAGACCGGCAAGCGGCTCCCCAATCACCCAGTTAGGCGCATTTCAGAAGAAAGTGCAGGCCTCTTTGCTAGATATAAAGCCACAGGCCTTGCCCGCGATACAGAAGACTTCAGGATTATCCGCAACAAAAGCAAAGACAAGATTGGGTTCTATCAGAATGCAGCCCAACGATCTGTACTTGATCAAGCACGGACCAATAAGGCATTTTTCTTTCAGTGCATGCTCCATCTCAGGGGCACAGCTCCGACGCCAATAGCTCTCAAAGATAGTGCCGGATCCCCAATCACTTCTCCCAGCCAAGTGGCCGAGGCCTTCAGCTCCTACTTTCATACAGTTCTTAGCTTAATACTGATATCACCTGACTCTGCCATGCACCCGATATCTTTGGTCACTACCCTTAGCCACATAACTATTCCCATTGGTGCAGTTGCACAAGGTTTCCCTCGGCTCATCCAATATTGCCCCATGGGTCCTGACTTAATCCACCCTTGCATTTTCGAGGAAGCAGACGACACATTAACTGCTCTTTTTGCATTTCCTTTTTTATTGATGTGATGAAGACTGAGCTTTCCCCAGCAGCTGGAGAAGACAGTCTTCGCACCCATCTGTAAGAAGGGTAGTAGACATCTTACTTCTAGGTACAGACCCATAAGTCTAACTAGCATCACCAGCAAAATTTTCGAGCGAATTCTTAAGACTGCGGTTCTTTTCCATCTGCATAGAAATAGGATCCTTTCCCCGTCCCAACATGGGTTTCTTCCTGGCAGATCATGCATCACCAATATGCCTAATGTCATGGATAGTTTGACGAAGGCCTACGATGATGGCCGGCTCTCACAAGCTGTATTCATTGATTTTGCTAAGGCCTTCGACAAGGTCCCCGACGCCCCTCTTCTTTATAAGCTGCAAACATACGGGATTACAGACTCCATGTTGGCCATCTTACCGAACGCATCTTTGTGGTAATGTGGGGGATGTTTTGTCTCAACCCTCCACAGTAACAAACTGGGTCCCACCAGGGTCGGTCTTAGGTCCTCTTCTTTTCTTGGTCAACCCTTAAGATCTTCCCACGGATCTTCCTGTGAGCATTGCCATGCATGCAGACAATGTGACCCTCTGGAGTTCAAGCTTTGAAAACCTACAAATTGCAGTTGATGAAACAAAACGCTGGTCCGAGGACTGGAACCTCCCAGTTAATGATGACAAATGCGTGAGCATGTCTTTCGGCAAGTAGACTGATCACGTTTTCCATTATCGGAGCAACCACACTGCCTAGGGTTGACCGACACAAGGTGTTCGGTTTCTGGTTAGATTGTAACTTGTCCTTCTCTCACCATCACCAACTTGCGAGCAAGTCTGCCTTTCGAGTCCCAAATATGATTCGAAGGTCTTTCCCGCGCATATCTAAGGATGATTTCCCCATAATTTTCGGCACGTATATCAGACCTCTGCTGGAGTACGATAGCCAGATAGTGCACTCTGGTCTTGTCCAAAACCGTGAGATCCTAGAAAGAGTTCGGAGGGCCTCCGCCAAAGCAGTATGGGGTCTGTCCCATCTACCTTATCCCGTCCGCCTCTCACTCCTCAATCTCCATCCCATTGACTTCAAAGGCGTAAGATGTGGTCTATTTTTGATGTTTCACCTTTTTTAATCAGTTCAAAGCAACTGATTCTCCTCTTTCTGTCCAGCCTCCTATCTCTTTGGTCACAGCCGGTTTTTTGACCGATGCCACACACTTTTCTGCGAAATCATCTTTTTAGCTACAGGGTTATTACTCTGTGGAAAGCCCTCTCGGAAGTTACTGTTCTCTCGCAGAACAAAATCACTTGCAAGAAAAATATAGGCCTCTGCCTGGACCTCTCCCAGTAAGTCCTTGTCAAAAAAGAGAAATAGATCTTTTATTGCATTTCCATTCCGCTATATCCTCATGAATGTCGCACCCATATTCCACTCAAGGCACGGTCCATAGAAAGGCACTGCATGATGTTATGCATATTTTGCAATTTGCCGCCCTCGTCCTTCCCCCGATTCACTTCATTCTCGTTTCAGTTCGGTGAATCTGAAAGACAACCAAAGGTCTCCTCGAGAACAGAGGCTGTCGGGCTAAATGCATCGAACCGGTGTGGTACTTCAAAACTTCCGGACTTCGACAACCTTATGACAACCTCGCAAACAGCGGATCCATCCATTGCAAACAGTTGCGGCTTTCAACGGGTGACACTCCGTACTCACAGATTCTGCGATCACTTATATTGAACAAAGATTCCATTCTTTTCCGTGGCTTTTTTAATGAAAATCGACCGTAGAAAGGGGAAGATGAACCTCTTTTGAATGCCCGTTTTCTGTCTCTAAGCGACTGGTTGTGAAGATGCCCAATATTAATCTTCTAGGCAATGTTCGGCCCTACAAGGCTTGTAAAGCAACCATGATTCTATGAAATAAGACACAGCTCCTACATTCCTATTGTCTATGGCCTTTAGGAATGCTGATATTCTCAATGCTTCTTCGCGAGTGCAAGACTAAGCATCCATCAAGATATACATAATCTGTCTTGCCGTGGCACGTAATGTAACCCGCCACACCTACTTTTCATGTCTTCGGGAACATAAAAATGCCAAAACACCACAGGAGAGGCCGACTACACCTTCCCGATTGCCAATAAAGGGCAGGAAGAACACATACTTAGCCACTGAACCATCTCAAACTATCCCACACCTGCTGTACTTGACAAGCGCGACCTCGAATTGATTGCTTCCGCTCACACGCTCCAAGTAGGTTCCTTACTGTCATTAGCCAACCAGGTGAGAGCAATCAAAGCGTACCTTCCCATCCCCTATCGCTTGGCGGTGCCAGTTGCCATCATAATGGCAACAGCTTTCTCGAATCTAAACCAGAAGTAGAGCTGACTGAATTTCTTGCCGATATTTATTTGGAACATGGAATGGAAATGTTGCACATCCAAAGCAGCACCGTCCTGCGATTTCGTATTTTCACTGGAGCAGATTATTCACCATCGGTAGTTGAAATGTAATGGAGATTTTTGTCTCGCCTCTTGATTTTCTCAGCCTCAACATGCATTTACTGTCGCACCGCTCTTCCCAACATAGGGGCTGTGCCTAAATGACGCTCCTTGGCGAAATCACACTCCCATTTGGGATGGCAAACACAGTTACAGTTTGTCTCGGGCAAACACGTAACCTACCATGCAGGTCGGTCACATTCTTCAGGTAAACTAAATTACCCTTCGGAATTCAAGGAAATTCCTTGCTGACTCTGAAGGACGGCTGCAACACTGGACCTAGCAGCAGCCGTAACGACCAAAACAAACTACGACCGACTGACCGAGATGGCTCGTTCACTAACAGTATATATGCAGTGAGAAACAACCAATTTCAGATAAGACAATCAATAGCGGGCAAGGTTCACCAAGATGGTGGTTGCTGTAGAACATAGTAAAACCATTCGTCATAATTGAAGTGATATGGACGTTTTCCTCAGCATAAGAAAACGTGACTATTCTCAACAAGAAAAAGAGCATTACCGACTGCTAAAAGCTAAGCAACCAGGGCAAAACTCCAACTGCAGAGCAACAACGTTAAAGATCCTTCCACTGTGACCACGTCCAATACCTTTAGTCATTCCAGGCTAGGTAGAGTTTGCTAGCGGTGCTAACCGAAGCCCCTAAGATGGTCTTTAACGCCAAGAAGCAGTCATGTTAGGTACTGCGTCGACCATGCCACCTAAAACGTGAGCTTACCGGACTCTGGTACTTATGCTCTTAGGAACATTGAAAACTCGATTAGACACTCGCGGATCTACGAGAGTGACGAGAGGAAAATGAAGTGAGTCTCTGTCCGAGATTTTTTAGCGGCACGGGGTAAGCTGCTGCGTTAAGTATCTCTATTGACCAACCAAAATCCCGCAATACGACGTTCGGTGCCCATGGGTTGGTCGAATATGTGCCAACATCATGTTACCCTACGTCGCTGGAAGACATATTTTACAGTTTATGCTCCCTAAAAAGCTGTATTTTTGGCGCGTTGCTACGCCGCAGTATATGCCTCAAGGGTCGCCGTCGCTGCAGCTTCTTCTGGGCGCCTTCGCCATATCAAAACTTGTTTGTCAAGGGTGAGGTGGTTAATGTTCTCCATCCTCATCAGTCGCCTGTTTCTGATAATAGCCACCTTTTAGCATTGCGGGAATCGACAGACATCGCGTGCCCACTGAAGACTGTATAATACAGCTTGAGCTGGGGAAACTTCCGGGTAGATGGAAGAAAGCAGCCGTTATCTCTATGTTCAATGGCAGATAAAGAGTAACAGCTACTACCTACCGTCGTTTATCCCATTTGCATGCTTTACAAGGTTATGGAGAGGTTTCTGTCGCTGAGAATCCGGAAAAGTTATTTTTATAACATGTTTGCAAATGAGTGCAATGGAAGGGGTATGCCGCTAGCCTCAAAGACCCACTACATTATTAGGTATAACCAACAACAACGCCTTGGGCTAAAAGTCGTGGACAGATTCGGTGCAATCTCCAGTCGGCGGTCACTTAAGTTCTGTGTTCGATATTCGGCTCAGCAAACTGGCAGGTATGGCATGGAACGTTATTGGAAAACATGAGTTTGGAGTGAGGATTGGTGGGTGAGACAGATCCTGGTTAGAGCCTCCGGTTTGGATATTTTATCGATTGTATTGCCCGCTCAATCTGACACGGCTTTCCCTAGCCGGCATGCTCAAACCAGAATGGTATCCTTGATCTCCATGCCTATCCACAATTCAGATGCCTCTAACTTCCCCTAGATTGTCAGCATTTACAGCAGTACTTGTGCTTACCCCGTAGACCAGAGTACCGTCACTTAGGCCGCACCACTACACAAGTGGTACTTTTTAATCTGGCCACAAGCGCTGAAACGCTTACAGGGCGACAGCTCTCGCTGGACCCACCCCTTTCACCTCAACGCATCTTGGAATCTTCGAGTTGGATAGCTTGGCAGTGAACATCTGCCAGGGATTCCGCCACATCATGTGTTTGTCCCATTCCTATCACCCCAACCCGAGCCTTCTCGGCACCGATCATGGAGCGAAACCCTTTCCAGTAGGAAGGCAGTACTAACCAAGTCTTGCGGATTGTAAAGAGAAGAGACAACGAATAAGATTACTCTTTTCAAATATGCATGATCTATCACGTTCCAGCAAAAGATGGGCGAATGCAGTTAGATGTGTCACTCGAGACTAAGCTTTCTTCGTGCTGATGTAGGTTCTAAGTTGATGTCGGCCTTGGGGAAAACTTTACGTTTTTCAGGTGGGTCAAGCAAAACTTCCTTTACGTTTGGTACCCTTTTTAAAAAATAAAAAATTTCCCCTAACTCAAAGGGGGAGAGTAGCATCAAACATTCGCCTAATTAAAAATTCTCCGATGCCGAGTACTTACCGAAATGTTCATAATCTACATCCCTTCGGGCTTTTAGTTTCAATGCAAAGTCCGCACAAATAAAAGTAGCTCCCAAAGCATGATCTTTCATTTGGTTCTTACACAGCTGCTGTTTTGGGTCATCTCTGTCCCACCACTTGGACTCCTGGGGAGCCACGATTCCGTGGGGCCACTCTAATTGCATAAATACTTCTTCAGCTTTTGTTGCGATTGCTAGCCTGTCATCTAGAAAAGCAATAACACTAACCAGGCCATTGACCCTATCGGGTTCCTGTGGTAATCGGTCTTTTGAGTATAGTCCTTGGGACCTGGCTGTGCAGTCTAGAGCTATCCTCAGTTTTTCTGGTTTCTTGGGGTTGACGGCAGTGTAGTGTGGTTAGCCACCCGTTGATCAAAACTTTGGTGCCAACTGTTAGGTGGGTACAGAGGTCCTACAACCATTGTCTCTTTTCGTTCGCACGACTTGTTTGTTCCCTTCATAGAAACCTCAAACAAGCTGAAATCTCTGGTCAAGAGTGCAAATCCCCTGGCTAGCCACTTCAAGGTTGTTGGGCATGGTATCAGCGGCCGCCTTCCGTGTAGGGACCAATTGATAATGCTCATTGGTTAGCTTCAGGGGCCATTTAACAATCGATGGTACCTTTTTGTCCTTCAATGATGATGCTTGCTTAGGAGGCTCTTTGTCAGAGAAGCCAGAATCTCCGCCTTTGGATCTCTTCTGAGATGTTCGTTTGTTCCTCATTCGATTCGTTCGCCGTGGCCTCCTGGTTATTCCACAGACCTAAGGGTCCCAGGGTCACCCAGTCAAGTTGAGCTTGGGCTGCTCAAGGTTTGCTCCTGTCTCTGTTTCGCCACTCAAGACCCAATGTGCCTGGGACACGTCAGAACCTACCAAGACTCCTACCTTAATATCTCCAGCACATTCTACGGAGAATTCGCCGAGGCTTGCCCATCGACCCTCGCCTGACCGCAGGTCCATATGTGAGGATCTAGAGAATAGCCGGTTTGTACAAAAGGTGAGCTCTTCTGAAAAGCCGGATGAGACATCCGGGGATACCAGACAAAGATTCACGGCCCGCGATTCCATCTTGGATTGTCCACTCAGCTTTCTGATGGTCACACAAGACGGCACCTGAGCCAGGTCGACCTGGTTCATCAGACCTTTCTCCATCGGACTTGCATCGAGGCATTATCTATGAATGCTTATGTTAGCCCGGTTCCTTTAGGTCCACTGATTTTCACGGGGGTAATGCCAAGTTCTACGTCGTAACCAGTGGTGCGAATGGCTACACTAGGATTCGTTTCCAAAAAAGCTAAACTCAACCTGTTGTGACGCAGCACTTTGTGGTGCTTGGCACTACTCCAGGCGTTTCCACTTAACACAGTCAGAACACAATCCACTGCAAGGAGTTTTGCCTGGAGACACACGAAACAGCCACCATATTTCGGAAGCAAAATTTATCTGTTGCTAACTTATGTTGCTGCGAATTTTGAGCAGTTATCTGCTTTGTGTCCCTGCTTACATACATTACTTTTGTCTTTCCCTACCTTTAAATTTCTGGCAAGCAAAGTTTTTCTAACCATCGTTGCTGCTTTCTGAGTTACAAAGCGGGCCGATGACTTCACCATATTTGACAGAGCTAACTTCCCAAACCGACTTCGGGATATTCGGGCTTCGGCTTCCACGAATCTTATCAGTTTTTTGAAGTTTGGTTAAACTGACATCTCAGACTTTTCGTCTACAGGTCGTGTTTGCCGAATTTTCAGCGGCCAACATAGCACACGAGAAACCCTTTCTAACGACACTGCCGAGTTAAGATCCTCGTCGCATTCAAGCTGAGATAAGATGATGCGGCAGCTATGCATTTTTGTCGCCAATTCTATCAGTGATTCTGCATCCTCGGCCCTAGGTAACACGGCTGACAGCAGAATGATCAACAGGGATCGTGCAGTGGCATGCTTCTGGCCGAACAGATTTTTGAGGATTTTGCGAGCCTTATGATGTCCCCAGTTCGAGGGCAACACGACATGTCCTTCTATTGCCCTTCCAGCTTTCCTCTTGTGGCTTTACAGAAGATATAGCAAACTTTGGTCTTCATCACTGATACTTCCATCGATATGTTACTTAGATAGTTTCACAAACCTTTGGTATCTTGTTATGTCACCATCGAACTCAGCTAGTTCTTCCTTGGGTTGCTGCATTTCGTATATTGCATCTCGAAATTCATTTGATGGTAGAAGGTGCTCTTCACGGAGTGGATTGTGATCTGGCTTCTCGCTGTCGTTGATGAACCTTCCGAAATTTTCTGACTTACTAACTGCATCTGTTCTAATAGGCTCGCAAACATCGTCTTGTTCTAATAGTTTTCGTCCTCAACAGTCGGAGCTCATTCTCTGAATAAATTTATTCGATTTGCTATTTTTCCTTCAGTTGGGCTAGCAAAAACACAATTGTTGCAGAATTTAGACTCGATGACGCTTCTGACTCGCAACTAACAATGTGAGCCAGGATAAGAAACCTCAGTTAAGCATGGGACGACAGGGGTGTAGGACCTGCCCCGGGTCCTCGAGTTAGACTATGAGCCATAGGCTGACAACGGGCATTTGATCCTAAGCTCGCTGAGAGCTGTAGCCGACTTCTAATAGTCTTTGAGATACGCGTAACACAGTCCAAATGAGACCAAGCTTCCACCTGAGGTTCTTAATGGGGTTGGTTATAAAACGAACATAAAAATGGCACAGAAGTTGTAAAAACCCAACGGTCTGATTCGTAAATCAGGGTCAGCCAAAAGCAAGCAAATTCAGGATTGCTTGAGATTCATGCGGTCAGGTCGACGAAGTGTCTGTGGAAAATGTGGATCAAAAGTAATGAAACAGAATCAATGTGCGCGCCAGTCAGCGGTCACTCAAGGTCGGTGTCCGATATGCGGCCCAGCAAATTAACAGGTGTGGCACAGAAAGTTATCGGAAAACATGGATATGGAGTGAGGATTGGTGGGTCAGACAGGTCCTGGTCATAGCATCAGGTTTTGCTTTTATACCGATCACACAATCTGCGTGCTTCACAGGGTCATGTAGAGACTGTGTCAATAAAATTCAGGAAAACTATTCTTATCACATGTTTGCACATGAGTGCAATGGAAGGGGTATAACTCTAGCCTCAAAGACCCACTGCACTATTAGGTACAGACGACAACCGCGCCTTGAGACTTGGAGTGGAGAGCGACATTAGGTCTCAGTAGGCCATGTGTGATAACGAGCCGGGCGACAGTGGATTGCTGTCTACCTTTGACATCCCAGGTGGTGAGCAAACGATCTAAACCACTCGACCATCACCGGTCTTCTTAGCCACCTACATCACGGCTTACACGATAATCAAATTTGTTCAACCTCCTAGCTTACCGACAGTGGGCCTATCTCGAAGCTGAGGGCGTGGACGTGTGTCTACTTAAGGGACAGGTCGTTCTACGTTAGGGTTGAGGATGGTAAATCGAATCTGGTCAAGGCCTGTAGTGGGGTCCTACAAGTGTCGGTGATGGGACCATTGTTATTCCCATTCTGCATGAACGACTCAACCAAGAATTCACGAGCCCTGCCTCTTGGTCGCCGACGGCTTGAAGCTTGTGAGAAACCCCTTAGACTCGAACATCCAGGGGATCTGTCACTTATCCGTGGGCGGGTAAACAGGTGGCACCTACCTCTAACTGCAACAATGTAAAGATATCTGTCACCAGCCTCCCCATAAAGGGAGGATCCAGTACCGGAGCATTCCGCTATCCAAACCTCAACCAGCAAATCACCAGGGAGAGACCTGGAGTCCGTGGCCCAAAGGCGGCTGCTGGTTCATTAAATAGATTTGACTCCACCCGGATGAGAGCGAACATCCTGGGGTCCTGTGTAGTAGATGGGTTTTACCTCCTTCTTGTGCATGTCTCGTGTACTTGCTCGTTCTCACATTTCAGTTTCGCCGGCTAGTAACTCTCGCTACCACATCCTCATTCATGACGTCGCCCGCAAGTCCAGCTGGCGCAACAACACATAAACTTCAAGCCACCAGACAACCCATGCTCGCGAGATAATGCATATCTGTAATAACAATCACTTCCTGATTATTCCTGAATTCCATTTGAAATAACCTCTTGCCTCAGCTGGAACACGAACCACCGAAATTTATGTTCTCGATGGAGTTCCCATATGCTCTCGGAAAGCGGAATCCTTCATCCTCCTCACCTGTCATTCCCAATTCTGATACTGGAAAGAACTGGGACTCAATGAGACAACATGTTCATCATTGGAAAGGCATAATAGGGCCTGAGCCTATGTACCACAAGTTTGAGCAATGCATAGCCAAATTCGCAACGGATCCCGAAATCAAAAGGCGATTATCAGTGAGATTCTACGACGCTAGATTATTGAAGGAACAATTACACCAAACAGATACAAACCTCAATTTCAAGATCACAAGGGCTCAAAAAACGAGAACCGAATTGCGGCGTGCGAGCGAGGAGCACGTGTGTCACGCAGGTCCAAAACAAATATATGACACAATTAAAGCTCTGAGCGCGAATAAACAAAAATTGGTCCATAAGAATAAACGGTGCGTGAGGACACGTTATTAGTGTAGGCAAGTGAGTAATGCTAAGAAAAAACACGGAACTGCAAAGGTTTTAGGGGGATTTTCCACGACCGGTCGGTACAACCTATGCGGTGACTTTCCGCCCGTGCCTCCTTTGCAAGATGATTTTACTTCGCACGGAATCCAGCTTTGTAGTTAATTCCCCAATGCTCCAGCTCCTAACCTCCTAACAACAGTTTCACATTTTCAACTTTTGCATGTCAATGGTTAGTAGCCCCGGCAATAAACTCGCACTTCATGGATTGCCGCTCTGTTTCATGTTTACGAGTGCTCTCTTGGTTGCCTGCATAAAGTTCTTCCTGATACTCTGCTTCATAACTTGTCCAGTTCGTTGAACCCCGGTAGGCATCCATCAGTCGTGGCTTGCGTCAATTTTGCGTGTAATTTATATTCAGCAATTTATCCTAATGATCCTTCCAACAACTCCAGATTTCCCATCTGCTGAACTTGAGTTCGAAACTGATTCACACTTGACGCGAAAATTATTGTCATTTTGCTCTATTCAAACTCTTACAAGCTTCATTGTTTTGTGTTGAAATTTTCGACTCCTACTTTTAAAACTCTTGTTTGTTTCGTCGTGTTGAATAATAATAATGGTTTGTTTCGGGGACTAACTGATCACTTCTGGTTTCATGACCACATGACACGGAGTAGGTCATGATATGGAGTCTTGCATTTTCAGTTGGTTTTACGCAGTACAAATTATTATGATGGTTTCGGAGTTCGCATGATTGAGTGCTCGGTAAAGTTGAATATAATGATCGGATTGAGACGTCACTCAATAATAGCTGAAGTCATTTTCGTAGCTGGGTTACGTATTCAAACAAAGCAGGGAGGAGTTCGGATAGCATCGTTACGAGGCGTCAGAGAAGAATATGCCCACGGAAAACTTTCGACTGGTGCACTGACGAAAAACTAGAAAAGCCGTTAGTAATGACGAATACGCTCTTAAGCCAGTGGTCCGAATGACCCGGGAAAGAGGAAAACGTAAAATCGAAGGAGTTGCGAGGTGTTCGCTGAGGTGAGAATTTGCTCATATGAAACAGAATCTCTGGTTAACCACAACATGGACAGCATATATTCAAAGAGAAGTTGCGGAGGATACGCCCAATTTTGAGGTGAGCAGTATAAGCCCGATCTTGGAAATTTGATGGAACAGAGGGACGAAGGTTGACAGGTGAGTGGAATAGTATTCAAATGAAGGATTTGCTTAAGTTAATTAGTGACTCACAGGAAAGTAGCGCAAGTTGTTAACGAAGTGGACGAAGGAGCTGATATACAGTGGTTTCACGTAGTCATGTAAGGGAACTGCGTAAGTGAAATTGTCGTGGGTAGCAGATGGTCGCTTAGCTGGATGTGCTGATACGGATTTGACATGGGACATTAGGGTGGCAGCTGGGTGGCCGATAACTTGGCGCGTATATATATATATATATACATATATATATATATATATAATTTACTTCCAGCAAAAAGGTTAACGAAATGCCCAGCCGTGGAAAATTGATGGTAAACGTGACAGCAGTTAAAAAGTGAGTAGAACTGTGTTCAAATGTTGGTTTATCTAAGATGACTTCAAGAACGACTTGTGATGGCCACGGAAACACAGTTAAGTGGGTATAATAGTAGTATATATGTCGGATATCCGGCAGAACAAACCAGAGGTAAAGCGCTTTTGGAAATGCCAAGAAGCCCATGTGGTTGAGTGGCTGAGTGCTTCGAGAGCAGTCCAACTTGAGACTCTGGAGGAACAAAGAAAACCACGAGACCCTGGATTATGGGCAGCTGGTGTCCAGCTAAAGAGGTGGAAAAAGCTCCGAATGGTTTGTACCGCGGACGTCATGTTATGATGATTCGGTAAAACAGCGACGGAAATCGGTAGGTGATTGGAATGTGATCCAATAATGGATTTGTCTGGGTTCATCAGTGGAAAGCTTGGTAGCATCAAAAGTTGGTTACAAAGTAGGCGCGAGTGGTGAAAGTATAGTGAATTGATAGAGTAATATATCAGTAGTTTATATAAGAAACCGTTGGGGCATGAAGGCTGTTGCGCAGCTAGACATGCTGAAGAAAGTGTGACATTGGATGCTGGGGAAACAATAGAACGATCGATATCCGGGATTACAGTTATTTCATTACCAGTGCTAGTGTCGCGGGATGCTAATGACCGAAAGACTGGAGATGCAGGGGACAGATCAGCGTTATGCAGTAGAACAGAGAGCTGATGTCAGGCAGATGGTGCGCGAGAAGGAGGACCACTTCGTGCCTCGTAAGTTTGTTGGGGAGTGAGAGATTGGTTTATCCGGATAAATCAGGGGATGATATATAATTGACCCAATGAATGAATGATCTCCTGAAGAGTATCAGGAATTGTGGTGTTTACGATAGAGATTTTAGAACAGTTGTACTTTTCCGGGTTGGAGAATCTGGTAACTGGACGGCGTAGAAGAGGGATAATTATGGGGTCAGTGCAGATTGATGGGTATCGAGTAAATGGAGGTAGATGTCGGCAATAGCCGCTGGTGAAGAATTTTTCTAAGACTGCCGAAAATGTTCACACATTTCCACTTGGAACGAGGCCCGGTGTATGGTAGACCTTGATCGAGGACTTTAGAGGAGACAATGAGAGTCAGCCGAACAAAGCAGGCGGTGGTGTTTCTCCGTGCAAAATTGATGCTGGTGGGTAGGGCTGGCCGTGCTCTGGACACCCAACCTGAAAACCACCTTCCGTCACAGGACGCGCTAGTTGCCAGCCTAGGTAAGCCCGCGCTTTGTTGCAGATGACTTGCACCCCGATGTGCCCCGGCCCAAGAGATAGACCTAACGGCTTCCCGCACTGGTGAGGAGTACGAGTTTTCTTGTTGAGGCCAAATGGCCATAAATATCAGGTAGCCCTCAGTCGGGCGACAAGACATCAAGGGATCCCTGAATTTAACCAACGGAGCATCAGTTGTGTGAAGTGTGAACAGATGGCAGACAGGCGGGGGTAGATGCCAGAATCATGACCGGAGTGGGCCCCATAGTATTAAAAGTCATCGAGAGAAGGACTGGCAAGATGAAAATCAGCAAATGAAGAAAAAGTGGAGGAAAGTGGTCCGGGACGTTTAATAATAATAATAATAATAATAATAATAATGGTTTATTTCGGAAGCGCCCGAAGCATGCCATGTGCTAAATATCAACGAGGAATCAACACGGAAAGAAACTTTTGTATTCAGTGAACCTTCGGGGCTAGTTTTTTGACCACAGAAGTTAGGCATAGACTAGGGACTTACCATCTTCACCTGTCATATACTACCGGTGTTTGCACGACTCAAAAGTCCAGACTTTCCTTGTGGGCTTGGTCACCGGGTATATTTACCCTGAGGGGCAGTCAGATTTCCAAACGGATGGCTAGAGGTGAAGCTGTGTACATCTAACTGAGGTTTGTTCCGCAAGTTAGATTATGCTGAGATAAAGTATGGACAAAAGCTAGTTCTGGTAATGGGGGTTGAAAGGGCTAGAACCCTATAACGTAGCGGATAGGTAGGAACAGACGAGAAGTGTAACAAATTAGAGATATATGACCGGCTGTGGAGGATATTGTACAGAAAGATGAGGTTCAGTTCCATACGGCGAGGTAACAAAGGGTTAGGCTTAAGAAGCAAGCATCGATCTTTACAATTGAGGGTTGGGCTCCATCCAAGCAGTCCCTTGGTAAAACTTCGTCGGACAGATTCGATACTATTATGGCCGACTTGCGCAAACTAGAAAAGAACAACGGGCAGTATTCTAATGGAGGTGTGGCGTGAGCTTTGTAGAGGGAAATAATGCGGTCTCCAAGTTGAAAGGAATGGAATATTAGGCCACAGGGTTTTCTGGTCCTGGTTACTTTGGGCACCGAATATACGGAAAAAATAAACGTACAAGAATGGTTTAAGCAGAAGTCTCGTACAATTAGCTTGCTAGCAATGGAAGAGGCAAAAATGACTAGAAACCCTGGAAGTAGATTGATCTTAGATGAAGGTGTTCTACATTTTTCGGCAAAATAATTGTTTGCCGAAATGAGTGCCATCTATCCGGTGCAAATGGGCTTTCACAGAGATGTTTAAGATAGCCGAAGAGAGAGAGTCAGGCTTGAGTGAGTAGAGAGTCTTGAAGTAGTCAACGAAAGGGTATGGGACGCCTTAACCGGCTGAAGTGACTATGCTGCTTACATGCATGAGGAGCAACAGAGGGCCAATGATGCCACCCAGTAAAACACCGTTTGTGATGGGATTAGGTTTAGAATGTAGTTCATTTACTGAGGTAACCTGAGGGCGATTAGATAAGCAAAACGTGATCCAAGACGTTATTGGGTCAGCGATGCAGTACCGTGCCACGCGCAAAAAAGGCTGGTTGCGCTACACGGTGCCCCAATTCCATCCGTCATGTTGGTTATTGCTTCTATGAAGCTTATGGCCTTCTGTTATCTAGCTAGGAAGACATGGAAAAAATTTCTTAATTTTGCGAGTGGTTTCACGTACTCGAAAAGCCCTACTTGCCGACCTGTAATCTTTCCTCCTTCGTCACGTTATCTCCTGAACTACCTATGGAAGCTCCAAAGCTCCTCCATAAACATGCTGTGCTCCCCGGTAGAATCAAGCAACACATACTGTCAGGCTCAGAAAAATCATGTACACTCAAGCACAGCCCTCCGTCAGTCCATGCTCACTGGCTCTTGTTGACGTTTAGGATACAGTCAACGGGGAAGTTCAATAAAGTGGATCAAAAATTGGCAGACCTGCTCAAACAGATCCAGTCATTAGATGCTACCACTTTCAAGATATCCCCGATATCTAGCACAATGGAAACTGCTCCTGTGGATAATCGCAGAAGCCTAGCCACGGAGAACCTTTTCTTGAAGCCACTTGCGACAGAAATTTAGGAGAGTCAAAAAAGCTGTGGTTTTCAACATCCCTGACTGACTGCACATGCCATGAACCGTACCCATCGTGCTGAGCGCTGGTAACACGGCACACCTCAGGTGCCATTGCACCTGACTGCGAGAGAGATCACAACGCAATTAATGTCCCCCGCGGTTCCAATTTACCAGCGAAACAATGGTTAGGGAGTTCAGAAGCTGTGAGAAAACCACCGCTAAAGCAACCCCATGGAAAAAATCAGAACATTACCAGATATTAAGCCTCTCTAAAGCTGGGTGTTTCTACCATTAAAAAGTACCTGTGTTTCACCTATGCAACTTGTGGACGGAATAACCGTCGTTCCGCCTATCGCTGCTTGTTATGCAACCCTGCGGCAAAAAGGTCCTCAATTGCCTGCAGCACGCCAACTGCCCTGGACCTAACCACCACCCCTTTTCCATGCACATTCTCCCAGTAAACGTCCCTGCCCTGTGCAATCAGCCTTTGTTCCCACAAATGGCAGCGATGTCCATGCTCAGCCCATTGTTGGACCAAGGCCCTCGAAGTCCCGTGCATCCAGGCCTGCTACTGCCTAAGCCAGTCTACCACCCACCGTTTCATCACAGACGAATACTCCGGGGAAGCCTGTAGCCAACAGTCTCCCCTCCTCGATTCACTCTCCACAGTCTTGCAGGCACAAATCGTTCGGTAAAGCCATGATCTACCATATAGCCAAGCGGCCCACTAACCGGAAGAATAATTTGTCCCACCCCCACAGCTTTTAGCTACTCTGGCCACTCCCGTAATCCCTCTCCAAGTCATCTCAGAACCTCATCTAGAACCTCCACCAAACACTCCAAGTATACCACAAATAATCTGTCCTTGCTGGTGAGCGGGATGCAACCCTGTATCACCCTCAAGCAGTCTACTCCGCCCCACTTTGATAGCATGGTGCCTCGACTGATCGACAAGGTTCTCCCAACTCCAATTTTCAATGCAGGCGGAAACGGCCGCCAAGCAAAGCACCATCATGCATCGGGACCAAACGTACCATATCCTTTGAGTATGCAAAAACGGTTTTTCAACCATCTGGCTGAGCTTAAGCGCCCCTTGCCGAGCCCGTTTAACCTATATGCTTCCATTCCATGTATACCATCAAATTACCCACGTTGAACGGTAGTCGACGGCCTCGATTATCTGACTTCACTTTTTCCCTGAACATAGGATGAGCCAGCCTAGCCAACTACGGTTATTTCGTCGGTGCAGGTCGAGCAATAACTCTTCGCCGCTTACCCATCCCGTTGAGCCCAGCCACCATTACTTACTACCATCTCACCTGCCACAAACGACCATTTTTCCGAACGGCATCCTCCCCAGCCCAGCCTCATCTGCCTACCAACAGCCCTTACCCTCCCCGGCGGCTCCCTACTTCTTACTCGGGTTTGCATGACATTCTGCCTCTACCTGCTGACGTTTCTCGTTTTGGTAATGTAAGCCACCGTAACGTGCATGCTTTGAAATCCTCCCTGGCCGTTATCAAGTTCTTGTACTATTGAGACTATGCTCTTTATTTTATTGACCCTCGAACAAGTACTACATGCATCGACCACTACACTTCAAAATTTGTTTATATCTTGCTCATCTAAAGTGGCGTAATTTTGATTCGAATTTAGGCTGCCGTGATGGTGGTACCCGACATTAGTCTTTGTTGAACTCTGGTCCTCATTGTTAAACGTTGTGGCTGTACAGTTGAGGTTTTTACATGTCTACATGCGTATAACTTGTTAATCCAGTACCGTAGAAACTACGAATCAATCTTGTTCTGGTTTTGGGATTCGTTTTGAATTGACTATGCTTTACTCACAGTCGGAATAATCGTTACAGTACTCAACTTGGAATCTCCAGGAGGAAATCAGTCAGAAATTCCGAGAAGGGGACAAAGGCAAACCGAAGCTGGACAGGAAGTAACCCGGCAGTTCCCTGGGGTATTTTTGGGTGATACTGATTCTCTAGATATTGCTAGGTCTACTAGCACTGTCAGTGCAATTTCATGTACTTAAGCTAGTGGTATAAAATTTAAAGGTGATGATATCTATCGATTGATAATAGTTGAATTAGAAACCCAGCTTAGGCAGGCTGAGGCTGAAGCCGAATTTGCCAGGAAAGATCAACTCCGAAGAAGGGAGCGAGAGGTGAGTTAGGAGACCACGAAGCACACGGCTATTCAGTCCAGCAGATCCATGGGACGAATCAAGTCGACTTGAACCAGTGTAAACCACGCTATTGACATACCAAGCGTGAAACTGTCCCCATTCGACGGGAGAGCGGAACAGCACGGTAAGTTCGTTAAACAATACGAGAACTTTGTGAAAAGAGCAGTATCCGATCCAGGACAGAAATCCTTGTGTCTACTACATTACTGTCGTGGAAGGGCCATTGAAGCAATCGAGGGGTGCTCAATGCTGGATCCCGAAAATGGTTACACTCGAGCACGTGAAATTCAGAAAAACCTATTTGGGCAACCGATAAAAGTCGCCCGGAATTTGATCGATGGTGTACTATCAGAGGCCGGTCTGGTGATAAAAATGCAGAACTGCAAAATCGCATTGAATCACCTAGGTTACACATCAAACCTGAACGCTCTGCACACGTTGGAGACCATGGTGTGCAGTTTACCCACAGAACTACAGGGTAGATTGGCCGAGGAAGCCGAAGGGATCGATAGATTTGGGCAAGAAACCAAGTTTGAAGAACTGACTCAGTTTATGAACCGTCACGCCCGAGTAGCAAACAGTCGTTTCGGTCAACCTGTGCGCAAGACGAGCAATTTACCCAGAATTACGGCGACACAAAGCTGGACCAGGAAACCGATTACAAGCCAACCATGTGCAAAAACACAGGCATTATCTCGCGAGGGTGAAAATTTGCCGGGGTGTAAAGTTTGTGGGGCGCCTTGTCGCATAGCGGGATGCCCCGCCTCTGCAAAGTAGACGTCAACGAACGATGAGAAATGGGTAAGAGACTGGGTGCGTGCTTTGTCTGTCTCAACGATTCCCATAGAGCAGCTGTGTGCCGAACGAAACCTAGTAGTAGTCAGGACGGACACCATGGGAAGAACCATTACCTGTCACAAAATGCCAGAAACAGAATGCCAAAGAAGCCCAGAAGACAAGTATGGTCTGCTCAGTGTCCCGCTCCACTAACAAGCCCCTTCGTCTGGGAGTATTAGCTGTCGGCGTAGAAACCCCAGTTGGGGTTATAAGAGCTTTGGCCCTCGTAGACAGTGGCTGGGATACAACTCTAGTTAAGGAGTCTGCAGAGAGATATGGGATCAGAGAGCATCAATCTTCATTAGCGGTGAGCACGGTGAGTGGCACCTAGATCGTCCAGTCGACAAAACTGCACGTGTATCCCGTTTCCTTGCTAAACAACAATAAAGCAGAGAGTATAGAAGCATTCGCCATAAATGATCTGCCGATGAGAGCACCTCAGTCAGTGCCGCCGATTCTGAGTCAGTGGCTGCATCTCGTTCGGGTCACGATCGGGAAGTGGCAGAACAACGAAATTGATCTGCTGATTGGTTGTGATGTACCGGAAGCACACTGGGCCCCGGATCAAAGAACAGGGAGCCGCAAAGCACCCTGTGCAGTACGCACTATATTCGGCTGGACTTTATATGGTGGTACAGATGGAAGATGAGGCAAACAAATCCAAATCATTTGCACTTCGGTGGAAACGGCGAACATTGAACAAGCATTCCAACAGTTGTATAACGCCAAATTTGCCAACGTGGCCACTGATAAAGATGCCCCATCACGAGAAGATAGGTTGGCTTTGAAAATGGTAGCCAGGAACCCCAAGTATGTGATGGATCGTCTCGGGGTTCTTGTTCCGCGGAGACACAATATGGAACATATGACTGACAGCCGAGAAGTGACTCTGAAAATATTACGCTTCCTCAAAACCAGGCTAATTCGAGGACCACAATCAAGGATAGAATACACGCGAGCCATGCAACATAACATCGACTTTGGTTATATAGAAATAGTGGATACAGCGGTAATCAGTGCAAATTTGGGGCGCTCCCTACCTCGTCACCCGGTTGTGAATCCAATAATACGGGGACGTTCAGGGTGGTTCTTGACTGTGCCGCGAAATGTCAGGGTGTGTCACTCAACGAGGATATACTGCAGGGTCCAGACTGGAAAACACCACTAGTCGAGGTTTTATGTCGTTTTCGGCTAGGAAACGTGGCCATCTCTGCGAACATACGTGAAATGTTTCTACAAGTGAAGATGCCCGTTAAAGATAGGGACGCATTTCGTCTTCTCTGGTGGCCTGAAAACGATGCAACTCGTACACCGGACGAGTACAGGCTGACCGTTCATCCCTTTGGGACAGTTTCATCTCCCTTATGTGCTAATTTTGCCCTCCGGGAAACCCTCAAGCGTTTCGGAGGCACCGTCCATTTGCTAGGAAGAGCAATGGACCACTTCCACGTGGACGATTTTCTGTGTTCCTTTGATGACCCAAATACTGTTATTTTTTATATGACCGAACTAATCGCCAATCTAAAGGCCGGGGGATTCAGCCTCACTAAATGGACTTCAAACAGCCAAGAGGTGCTCAATGTTATCCCAAAGTCTGAGAAAATGGAGTGTAGGAGAGAGCTTTTGGGATCCTCCTCACAAACGGAGTGCACGCTTGGTCTTCAGTGGAAACCCAGAGGTGACGAAATCATTTTCACTCCGGACCTACCCAAACGACCAGTCACACGGAGAGGAATCCTACCACCAGTCTGCAGCCTATATGATCCCCCAGGTTTCGTTTCGCCATGGCTGTTACCGGGAAAGTGCTTGCTGCAATCGCTGTGCCAAAGAGGGACGGGTTGGGACGAACCTCTCCAGGATGACGACCATAAGCGATGGCGCGACTGGCTGCACAGCCTGGAGCAACTTTGTGAGATCAAAATACGAAGATGCTTGACAGAAATCAAGTGCACAAAAGACGCCCAACTCCACTTATTTTTTGATGCATCAGAGATAGGCTACAGGGTAGTTGCTTACGGCTGCTGGGTGGACGCAAATGGTGAGCGGCACAGCCAGATATTATTCGCAAAGGCGAGAGTGGCTCCATCGAAAACGGTGTCCATTCCAAGGTTGGAACTGACGGCAGCAGTACTGGCCGTGAAAGCCGCGATGCTGATTAGATGCCTCGACCGAATATACTGGGACCCAAACCTTTGGAGGACTCAGCCACGGTACTACATCACATAAACAACATTACCACTCGTTTTAACAATTTCGTGGCCAACAGACTCATTATAATCCGCGAGTCGATTAAAACCGATCAATGGCACTATGTAAAATCTGCCAGTAACCCGGCCGGCTTCTGCTCAAGGGACCTGAAAACACTAGAGCGGTTGCGGATGTGGACAATAGGACCGGACTTCCTAACTGTAGCTAAACAGACGTGGCCAACGCTAATAATACCTAAGGCTGATGATGGCGATATCGAGACCAGAAGACTGATACTGGCTACAAGCTTTACGGGAAGCGTAAGCCCAATAGAAAAACTGCGCCAATTTCCCAAATGGACAAAATTGTTAAGAGCCGTGGTCTAGCGGACACGATACAAAGTACTCTTATTGATTATGAAAGGCGCAAGACCACAAAACACATTGAATTTGGGAACGATATTACCGGGCGAGCTGAATCAGGCCAAACTCGACGTTCTAAGCCTACTGCAATTGGAAGCCTTCCCGTTCGAGGCCCGCGAGCTAGCCAGGATAGATGATAACACCACAGGAAGCAGGCTGTTGCACAGCAGCATAGGAAGACTAAACCCCATGCGAACCAACGGACAACTGAGAGTTGGAGGGCGGCTGACGAATTCAAACCTCGTATACGAGGCTAACTATCCTATAATAGTTCCCGTTGACCACCACATCACATGATGCCTGATAGACCGTGTACGTCGAAAAGGGGGACACACAGGTTTGAACTACTTACTGAATGATATACGTCTATGGTTTTGGGTGGAAAATTGACCAGCGACAGTCAAGCGATTCATGCGCAATTGCATCATTTATCGTCACCGGAATACGGTAGCATGCCAGCCAAATATGACCACCCTTCCAGCCTTGAGAGTTCAACCGGGATGGTGCCCGTTCGTGGAAATTGGCGTCGACTGCTTTGGCCCGTTACTTGTACGACAGCAAAGGAGCATCCAAAAGAGGTATGGCTGCCTGATAGCTTGTATATAATCCAGAGCCATCCATCCCGAAGTAGAGCATAATATTACCACGGATTATTTTCTAGTGGCCTTTTAAAGGTAAATCGCGAGGCGGGGCGTCCCCCAGAAAGTATACTCAGACAATGGTTCGAACTTTTCTGGAGCTCATAAGGCGTTAGAGAAATAGTGGAACCGCCTGGACCACGCCAAAATACGAAACAAGACCGTAGCAAGAGGGGATAGAATGGTACTTCAACCCACCCTATGCCAGTCATCGCGGTGGCATTTGGGAAAGGCTGATACGATCGACTAGGAAAATACTCACGGCCCTGACCTCATAGCAAAACCTCGATGATGAGAAGCTGACTATTTTAACTAACAGAAATAAAACGCACATTGAGCAACGGACCCCTGGTGTAACCGTCCTAGACCCGGAAAGCGAACAGGCCCCCACTCCCAACGACCTGTAATTACTGCGGTCAAACGAAGGAGCAATCACACCGAAAACCCTACGTGGAACGTATATCGTTGGATGTAAACGAGTGAACCACCTGGCACAGGCTTACTGGGAACGATGGATGAGGGAGTACTTACCGACACTGCACCTTCGGCAAAATTGGATCTCCAAAGGGAGGTCGTTCATAAGTGGCGATGTAGTCATCCTCGTGGAGAGCCACTCACATAAAGGCGATTGGCCGGTTGGAGTGATCAAGGACTGCCGTACAGAAATCGATGGCCTCGTGCGCACGGTGGTGGTGAGAACAACAAAGGGGAAGCATTGCCAGATATCCGTAAGATATGTCTGCTTGAAGGTGACAGGGGCGAGGACGAGGTCGACGCCACAGACCAAGCTAAATCCAAGCCTGCTGATACCAAATGTAGCAGTATTTATTTATTCCCCATGCATTATCCTGCAGTTCCCAACCCTTCACATCGTCTTTGAAGCATATTTGTGTCTAATTTCATATGGTGTTCACGATTTACTATGGAGTTATTTGTCGAAACCTTAGTTTATCACACGACACGACATTGCTAGTAAAGTATCGGAAACTCTGAACAAGCACTTGTTGAATGTTTGCAGAAATATCTCTTTCCCGTGAATTATTTGTATTATTATTCAACCTGTGTCCAAGTGGATATAAGTTGTGAGTCAAACATACTTATAATGTTATAACACCACACTTTGAGCCACTGATGTTTGAGTATCCTGTAGCCATCTCGATTTTACATCAAAAATTCTCATTCTTCATCTTGCCACCTTTTTACTCTTGTTCGGGCGGCCTTTTCCTCCACATTTCGTAGTTTGTCTGCTCATCCCGATCAAATCAAAGCCCTTTTTCGTATACGGATAATGTCGTATCATCCTCAGAAGGAACTCCAAGACGTCGATAGATGGAGCATAGCCTCAAGAAAACCTGAAAGCTTGTCTGCGAATGGCCCACGATAGATGAAGCCCATGGCTACCTACTTAGGCACTGACTTAGGGTCTAGGTAAGTTGGGGTAAATCAGTACCTTATCTACTCCTTGGATTTTGACCGTTCCGTGGGAGGACTTTGAGGGCGGTGCAACGTACATGTGCGGAAATCATCCCCAGCCGTTGTCGTACACTTTTATTGTTGAGACTATGCTCTTTATTTGATTGCCCATCGGACAGGTACAACATGAATCGATCGCTACACTCCAACATTTGTTTACATTTTGCTCATTTGCCGTGGCGTAATTTTCATTCATATAAAGTCCAGCCGAATATAGTGCGTACTGCACAGGGTGCTTTGCGGCTCCCTGTTCTTTGATCCGGGGCCCAGTGTGCTTCCGGTACATCACAACCAATCAGCAGATCAATTTCGTTGTTCTGCCACTTCCCGATCGTGACCCGAACGAGATGCAGCCACTGACTCAGAATCGGCGGCACTGACTGAGGTGCTCTCATCGGCAGATCATTTATGGCGAATGCTTCTATACTCTCTGCTTTATTGTTGTTTAGCAAGGAAACGGGATACACGTGCAGTTTTGTCGACTGGACGATCTAGGTGCCACTCACTGTGCTCTCTGTCAATTTCTTCCTCACCAGAGTAGTATTCCAGCCACTGTCCACGAAGTCCAACGCTCTTACCACCCTAAACGGGGTTTCTAAGCAGACTGCTATTACTTTCAGATGAATGGGCTTTTTAGTGGAGCGGGACACTGAGCAGACTACACCTGGCCTCGGGATTTTTTCGGCGTTCAGTCTCTTGGGTTTAAGCGGTAGAAAATGGCGCTTCTCACGGCATCCATCCAGACTACAACTTGCTCTTATTCGGCACACCACTGTTCAGTGTGAATCGTTGAGACAAACAAAGGGCGTGCCCAGTCTCTTAGCCATTTCTCATAGTCCGTCGACGTCCACTTTAAGGAAGCGAGGACATTCCACTAGACGATGAAGTGCCTCACAAACTTTACACACCAGAAAATGTTCACCTTCTCGGGATAATGCGTGCGTGTTTGCCCATGGTTGGCCTCTACTTGGTTGCCTGGTTCAGCTTTGTGTCGTCGCAGTCCCAGGTAGTGTGAGGGAATGAGTCCGGCTCGTTGCTGGTAGACGGCCTGGTTTAATGAATCGGAAAGCGCTTGATTGGCTGGCCGGAATCGCCAGCAGGATCAGAAAAACTGAGGCGGTTAGTGGATCAGTCGGCTCTTAACATTCGACCAGAGCCAAATCAGCCGATCCGGGTGCAGCCAGGTAAATCAGCCAGATGAACCGTTTAGGTCCGTCAGTGGGCCAATAAGCTTTTACGCACGGTTGTGTTTATGACGAGCGCATATCTTACATAAGCAATGTATTCTGTACCAATGAAGCAAAACTGATGCTGAGGCAGAACTGAGTACTCACTAGAGTTGGTGGGACGGTGCAAAACAAGTAGCTTGCTAGTCTCACTCACAAGCTGGCCGGAATGACTCTTTGCTATTCGGGCACGATGGTCTATGATGTGTTTCTGGTCCTCCAGCTTGATTTCTCGCCCAAACCTACTGATCCCCTCGGCTACCTTGCCCATTCTACTCCGTAGTTCCGTGGGCAAACTCTGATCTATGGTCTCCAAAGTGTGAACTGCTTTCAGGTCCGATCGATAATCTTGGTGTTTCAGTGCGACGCTGCTGTTCTGCTTCTTTACCACCAGACTGACTAGAGAGCCTGGCTCGCCTTTGAAACTCCTTGCCTCTGATAGTACGCCATCAGTCAATTTCCTAACGACCTTAACTGGTTGCCCAAGCAGGTCTTTAAAGATTTCACGTGCTCGGATGTAACCCTCTTCGGGTTCCAGCATTGAGCACACGTCGGTCACCTTCCTGGCTCTTCCAAAACAGTAGGGTAGCAGACAAAAGAGTCTCTGCCCTGGATCGAATACACTCCTTTCCACAATTCCTCGTGTTTTTACTGAATTTGCAACACTGTTCAGGGCTCTCTTAAAAAGAGGAAAATTCCACTTTTTGCAGGTCATTGGCTTGTGTTCCGTTGGCACAAGCCGGCTTCAGTCGTTCCATGGAATTGTTAGGCTGAGTGGTCGCATGCTACATTGTTTACACGATCGCCTCACTCTCCCGTCTTCGAAGTTGTTCTATTCTGGCTGACTCAGCCCCTTCCCTAGCCTGCCTAGGCTGGTTTTCTTATTCTACTATTCTCATTCTACAAATATCATTACGCTTAGTCTCTGTATCACTGGATGAAGTACATGAAGTTGCAATTACGGGAGTAGTAGGCCTGGCAATATCTCAAGAATCAGTATCTCCCACAAATAACCCAAGCACTTACCGAGTTACTTCCTGTCCAACTTCGTTTTGCTTTTGTCCGCTTCTCGATTGATTCCCTCGTGAAGCTTCCAAGCTGAGTACTATGGCGGTTACTCTGATCGTGAGTAAAGCGTAGCCCAACTAAAGAATCCCAAAGTCAGAAGAAGACTAATTCGCTGATTCCACTGTACTGGATCACCAAAGTTAACGCATAGAGTATGTACAAACCTCGGATGTACAGCCACAACGTTTTGCGACTAGGACCAGAGTTCAACAAGGATCAGTATCAAGTACCACCGTTGCGGCTGTCCGAGTTCGAATGAAATATATGCCACGGCACATAAGCAAAAAGTAAACAAGTGTTCAAGTGTAGTGATTGATACATGCAGTACTTGTTCGGGGGTCAATAAAATAGGGAGCATAGTCGCAACAATACTATTGTGTGACAAAGTATAGGGGGATCTCTACACATGTACATCACAGCCACCAGCACCTGCAGATGGTGGTTCCTAATCCAATCCACGACGATGCGGCTGCAGTTACCTTGCTCCCTCCCAATGCCAGCCTACTAACTAATAAAGCCCACGCTCTCCATCATATGGTGTTATCCTCCGACTTAGGCATCCTTTTCATTACCGAAACCGAGCTAAATGACTCTGTCCCATCTGACCAAGTTTCTATTGCTGGTCATCGTCGGGGCTCCCTAATCCGGAATAAAAACAGCTTGCCCAATGTGACTGTCAACCAACGGCGAGAAGACATAATTTCGTGGTGTGAAGATTCATCTAACAATGTGGCCCACTACTGCTGATGTTAAAGTACAAATACCAACACTTTACGATTCGGCCCTCTTTGATTGTTGCGCTATCTGCCGGATTGGTGGTTTCGCCAACTCCATCAAGTTTTCCGCCTGCTTGCGCCAGGTTATTACTATCAGCTGAAAAATAAAGGAAAACCCAGAGCCTCAATTCGCCATACTAGTACGACTTTCCCGAAGTTTCTATTGCACAGCCCCCCCTTCAGAAGGGTCTGACCTCGGCGCCACAACTCTTCTCACTTCTTTTGGTACCTTCGGCTCTTACCGTGCTGGCGGCACTGAGTCTAGGCCTTCGGGCAGCGAAATCCTAATTGTTAGGTTGGCTTCCTGGGTTACGCATTCAAATGGCTTAAGTATTTTAAAATGAACAATGAATGATGGACTACCACCATTCAACGATGCCTTTTGGGTGACACAAGTTGTATCTGATGAGACCTTTCTACGCACAAAATTGCACCTTTCAGCGCCTGAAAAGTTCGGCGGGCACTCCCCCGGTTGGTTAGTGATTTATGAAGCCACAGGAAATCTCAAGTTTGTAATGGAACGCCAAACGACCTCCTGTCATGATGCTTTTTCGGCCTCCTCCGTGCTGTCTAAAAATGGGTTCGAGAGCAATGTCTTCACCCAACTCTGTTGTGTCCCACAGCTTGCTGGTCTCCTTCACCGAGGTAGTGTACGGGTTGTGATTTCCAGGCAGTCGCAAATCTGGTGGGAGTCGGATCTCCCTTCCTGGCCAAAGGAAGCTTGGATTCTGATTTGTTGAGATGCACCGAACCAGGATAAGCCAGCAAGCTGAATTGTATTTTCGTGTCCCAGTCCGTACCGCCCTTGATAAAGGCTTTGAGGGGCTTCGTAAGAGCCCGACCAATGCTCTCAACTAATCCATTTCTTTGACGGTGATAGGAGGCATTGTGTGTTTTGTCAAAGCCAAGAGACCTACGAAGCTCCTAAATGAGACAGCTTTCGGAATCCATACACTTATCACAACGTAGTTGACCAGGCACACCTCACTGACAAATCGAGTGCATTAGGATTGCATCTGCAAAGGCTTTAAAACCTCCGGAACTCATTGTATCGCTATCCACCATTCAGTAAAGTAGTCGACCAGAACCGGCAAATATTTATTTCCACGTTAAGTAAGTGGCAGTGGTCCTGATTACATCCATACCAACTATTTCTTTGGGAAACCCCACCACCATGGGCTGTAACGCAGCATGTGTTGCATTTCTGGGATTCTTAAAGCATCCATAAAGTTGGCAAGTTCCGCAGTGATCTAATGAGTCCCTTGGCTGATAAGGCCACCAGAACAGGGCCCTCGCCCCATTCCCTAGTTTCTTAGCACCAACAAGGCCTAGTTCAGAGGGCGACGTTGATAGAACCCTGTGTACCATAGAGGGAGGAATGAAGACTTCGGTCGGCTAAATGGCACCAAACTGGAACCTAAAACGTTATCCACAATGCTTAAATGACCACAGAGGCTCCATAGACGCTTAGTCCATGAACAGTGCCCCGCCGTCTCTGGCTGGCTACGCTTCTCATTTCCTGCCCTCATTTTTGCGCGGATAGGGCACGCGTCTCCATGGCTGGCACTGGGCTGAGCCCCGCTTTTCCCCATCGTCCCCCTGTGGATTGATTTTTGCCACATAGTTGACACTTCTGGAAGGGGCAACCTCCGTGGTTTCGAACCTGCCTCCTCAATAATGCCTTGGCATTCGAATGCCAATCACCCGCCCGGTGCTCACCCAAGTAATCAAACTCTTGCATATGCTACCGCCACCGGGCTGTCTGCACCTCGGTCTCTTTAAAGTTTTGTAACCACGGAAGGACCTGGTGGTCTGCGTGGATTTGAAATCGTCGCCGGATTAGATACCAGCCGAACGTTTTGATAAAGGTGACCAGAGTTAGCCTATTTTAGCGTGCTGTGTAATAGTTTTCCCCGTCTACGTGACTTTTACTCGAATGGGTGACGACACGCTCCACTCCATCTCGTCCGACCTGTGATAACCCTGGCCAAATGACCCCGTTGCTCGCATCAGTGCCTAGAATGAACCCACTGGCTCCTTCAGACGAGTCTGGCTGTGCCACCACAGGCGCCGAGAAAAGAGCTGTGGGTGTTACAGGTTATGACAGGCAGGATAGTCAGAGATTTTGGGGAGCTGGACTTGCAGGTGGTGAGGAACTAGTGGTAGTGACAAAAATGAGTGGGGAACAAGTGGGTACTGTGTGAGGCAGCCATTTTAGAAGACGAAGGGGGTTGGTTGGCGCCGTGCCTAGACTGTGTGTGAGAAAGCCATGATTGTCGGGAAGGTTTGAGGATGGGTACGGAGGGTGAAGAAGTATATGAATCAGCTAGATGGCAAGTATAGTGTCGAGGTAGTTTTTTGGTGTATGTGGCTGCGGGTAGGGCCGTGGTGCAACCTTATTCGGAGAGACTGGCTGATTTTGCCACTGATGGAGGGTTTCGTGCGTGCATTCCACTTTGGGATAGTGCCTTCTAGATGGGCGCAGGTTAAAGAAAGCCTCAGGCTGTTGGCGTAGATTACTCAGGGGATGTATCAGGATTACGGCCCAAGTCCACATCTTGAAACATGTTCAAACTGGGCCGCTGGGGCAGCTTGGCTCTGTTGTTGTCAGTACTGCCGTAAGGTAAAACTCCAGAAGTTATCAGGTTCAAACTTTGGGCCGCTTCCACTACCGGTATGGAGTTGTTTGGTTTACACGGAGGACTGTGGGCTGAGAGTTGTATCTTTTGCTGAACAGGAGTTTTATTAACTGAAAACCTGGTACTCCTGAATAGGGGGGCTGCAGCTAACCAGCTTAGCATGCCCTCATGCAGAGTGGTAAGGATGTCAATAGGAAACTGAATTAGGATGGGACAACTGCTGCTTGGCGACCCCTTGCAGAGCTCCGTCATTTGACGTAGGAAGTGGACCATGCCACTATTACCAAATAGGCTCATCTTGACTGATCCCATTGGGGTTCTGAAGGGATGTTGAATGCTATAGCACTGCGGAGGTTACGGATTCTCCTTATTGAGCTGAAGCGATGGAGTCCGTGTACCTCCCAGCAGCCATCAGGCTATGGGATTCTGATAACTTGTCCGGATCTACTCTGCACAATAAGGGAGCGAGCTTGGAGATGGAGTCCCGGGTCGTGGAATCCGCCTCAAAGACTGTCCCTTCCGCCAGCTTAGTCAAAACATCGTGGAGCTACACCATGCGATTGTTCACTCCGAACAGGTGTTCGAAACGTTTGTTATTTCCTGGGTAAAACGTGGCCTTCGCCGGGACCAGTTTGTTTGAGAGACGAGGCATTGCAGTCTGTTGGCGGTCTGCTCCGAATCGCATCTTACAAGACCAAAATGGAGTAGGCACTCAGCCTATGGTTAAATATTGCGATAATTATTGGTCGCAGTGTGCATGGGAGTAAATACCTTCATTTGCTTTGGGGAGAAGATGACCACCGCAAATTTTCGGGATTCTGAGCAGTCGACTAGGCCTTTCTTTTCTAGGCAGACATTTTCACACTCCTCTATTCTGAGTGGCATTTTGATAGCCACTAATGAATGAGTTTATTGCGTGGTGGAAGGTTGCTTAGAGGATGTAGTGCATCGGGAGATGAGGTTGAACAGGTCGTTAGCTGTCTGTTACTAAGATCGAAACGGGTCGTCGTCTGTATAAAACCTAGGTGCGAAACTGAAATGCTGTTCTGTAGGAAGTCGTGCGGGATGATAATAATCAGGGTTGGCCGGATATTTTCACTTTATAGGAAGAGGGGATCAGGGTGTGAGTCCCAAAGAGGTAAATACCTGAGCGGTGTTTCCCGGCTGGGGGCAATAAGAGACTTACAGAAGGGGCCCCACAGCGTGTTTCAGCTAACTTCGAACTGAGAGTTGTTGGGAAGGCTTATATTGATGTTTGGCCATATTATGTCAAGAAACCACAGCAAAGAGATGAAGCTATTACCTCTGACGATTCACTGCCTCGATGGGAGTAACGGTTACCGCTAAAAATGAAGTAAAGCCGGGCTTAAATGGTGGAAAGAGCGAAACTCGAAGCAAGCTGACTTTCCCGCCTGGGTGACCCTGACCTCAGTACATGGTGGCTCTAAACCACTTAAACTTCACACCGCCAGATAACCCATGCCTGCGAGATAATGCATATCTGTAATAACAATCACTTCCTGATTATTCCTGGATTCCATTTGAAATAACCTCTTGCCTCAGCTGGAACACGAACCACCGAAATTTATGTTCTCGATGGAGTTCCCATATGCCCTCGGAAAGCGGAATCCTTCATCCTCCTCACCTGTCATTCCC
This sequence comes from Fasciola hepatica, assembly GCA_948099385.1. Classification (NCBI taxonomy): domain Eukaryota; kingdom Metazoa; phylum Platyhelminthes; class Trematoda; order Plagiorchiida; family Fasciolidae; genus Fasciola; species Fasciola hepatica. The sequence goes on from CANUEZ040000020.1 coordinate 728,065, forward strand.
AATTCTGATACTGGAAAGAACTGGGACTCAATGAGACAACATGTTCATCATTGGAAAGGCATAATAGGGCCTGAGCCTATGTACCACAAGTTTGAGCAATGCATAGCCAAATTCGCAACGGATCCCGAAATCAAAAGGCGATTATCAGTGAGATTCTACGACGCTAGATTATTGAAGGAACAATTACACCAAACAGATACAAACCTCAATTTCAAGATCACAAGGGCTCAAAAAACGAGAACCGAATTGCGGCGTGCGAGCGAGGAGCACGTGTGTCACGCAGGTCCAGAACAAATATATGACACAATTAAAGCTCTGAGCGCGAATAAACAAAAATTGGTCCATAAGAACAAACGGTGCGTGAGGACACGTTATTAGTGTAGGCAAGTGAGTAATGCTAAGAAAAAACACGGAACTGCAAAGGTTTTAGGGGGATTTTCCACGACCGGTCGGTACAACCTATGCGGTGACTTTCCGCCCGTGCCTCCTTTGCAAGATGATTTTACTTCGCACGGAATCCAGCTTTGTAGTTAATTCCCCAATGCTCCAGCTCCTAACCTCCTAACAACAGTTTCACATTTTCAACTTTTGCATGTCAATGGTTAGTAGCCCCGGCAATAAACTCGCACTTCATGGATTGCCGCTCTGTTTCATGTTTACGAGTGCTCTCTTGGTTGCCTGCATAAAGTTCTTCCTGATACTCTGCTTCATAACTTGTCCAGCTCGTTGAACCCCGGTAGGCATCCATCAGTCGTGGCTTGCGTCAATTTTGCGTGTAATTTATATTCAGCAATTTATCCTAATGATCCTTCCAACAACTCCAGATTTCCCATCTGCCGAACTTGAGTTCGAAACTGATTCACACTTGACGCGAAAATTATTGTCATTTTGCTCTATTCAAACTCTTACAAGCTTCATTGTTTTGTGTTGAAATTTTCGACTCCAAGTTTTAAATCTGGTGCTTGTTTCATCGTATTAAATAACGTTGTATACCTTGGTCACACTTTCTCGGTTGCATGCCGACCGTAGTCGATATTCCAATAACAAAAATTAGGGTAATACAAAAAAATGGAAGCTTCAATGCTTAAACGAATTCTCGTGTAAAGGTTGAATGAAAATGGTCCCAGAAAGGAGCCCCGAGTTGCAACAACTCTTATATTTTCTGGCTCAAATTTTGTGTCTTCTGCTTCCACAGAGGATGTCCTTTAGTCAGGAAGTCAGCTTTTTAGTTATGTTTCTCTACCTCTGTCCCGTAAACCTTAAGTTTAAGCAGTATTAGGCGGTGACTAACTAAGTCGATGGGCTTAGTGAAGTGGAGCTAGCAATTTTTCCTTATTTTTTCACCATGCATTTGTGTTGTAACCTTGTCCACCACGGCAAGAATGCTTGGGAGATATGATCGTACCCTCAATAACTCATGATACACTTCACTTATCAACCTGTGTTCCACCAAATGCATGCCGACATATTCTGTTGGCAACTTCTCGAAACAAATGCAGATAAAATTGGCTTCCCGGCTTCATTCCTAATTTCACTTTTGATTTGGCATATCCAAAGTATCCTTTATACGTTCGCCCTGTTGATTCTGCTATTGCTGGATAGAAAGTTCTTCTTTTAGCTTCTCTTTATCTTAACAGCCAAGTTCCGGTTTGTAAAGCATTGCGGCCACGCTCCCTCGCCCTCAGCTGGTACAATCGTCTGTCAACTCCCATGTCGTCCCCGGATAGATTTTCTAACCACCGACACCCACCTCCCAGAGTTTTCTCGTGCGAGTTTCCTTGCAAAGAGGAATACTGTCCAGCGGCGCTGGTATGTTTCGCTTGATCACCTGCCGCTTGTCTCCCACTGCGGTATCTTCATCATCTAGGTCCCAGTCCGTTTCCTCTATTTCTCCACTTATAGATCGGGGGCACCGAAACTGATGTAGAGCCAAATAGCTGCTTGAGACCGTCCAAAGACAGTTTGCAAAAAAGGATATGGGGCTGTCGGATAAGAGGTACGGAGAGAGAGACTCACGTCACTGGACCTGTTCTCACTAAGCAGGCGTTGCCTCCGGGAAGACCCGAGCAAGGCGCTCAAACGGCCCAACTGGCCTTCAAAACCGACAGGCCGTTGCTGGTCCTGAGTAAAAAACTAACCCTGGGAGGATATAAACAGAACGGATGAAACCGTGGCCCATCGGAACCGTCCACGCACATTTCCATTTTCATTGCCTATCGAACCACTGCAGAAAATCAATACCAAATGTGTTAGAGACAAGGAATATCGTCGTGTTAAAACGGCGTGAAGGTGACTGCCGGGAAGGCTTTTTCCTGGATTGAAACTGATACTCCCGCTACCAGGTGCTAACTAGATCTCGAGAATGGCCTATATAGCGGGCAACAAGCCAAAATTTCGACACACGCCAAAGGGCGATATAAGTCAGTGAAGTAGGGGAAGGGCGGCTTGTATCGAAACCATATCGATGACTATTACTTTTGAGGGTAGCACCGGACACGACGCCAGCTAAGCGAGCGAAAGCCTCAACCACCTTAAGCACAGCTATCAAAAGAGTGTTTTTTCAATTGGTAGAAATTGAACGTCCCTAAGGCATGTAGACAAGCAAAGCTCAGCCCGGTGCTTAGGGCTCATTACCAATTCGTTGTCTGTCTAAAGCAATCTATGGTCATGAATTTACACCTCCATACTCATTTATCTCGAGGCCGCCAGTATAACCCTCCCCCAGAATGGAACAGTCGATTTGACCCCCGGCCCAATTCAGGAAATGCCGCACTCAGGTCTCAATTAGAGCCACAAGTCGCACGTGTCATCGGTCTTCTCGGGAGCCGTGTTACGATGCCACAATCCGCTCGTGCCGCAGGTGGAGAATTTTTAAAATGTACGCGAACCTAGCAGTCACTTACGAAGCCCTAGCCTAAGTGCCGCAGAAAAAGAGCGTGTTTGTATTCGGTACGAAATGATCAAACGACTTTCCTGGGTTTCTTCCGCCCACCGCGCCGTACACGCAATGGAAAAGCAAAATAAAATGAGCGAGTGAAGTGCGAATGAGTAAGAACGAAGTGAAAGGAGCTTACCGCGGTCGGTTTGTACAATGAGCAGTTTTTAAAATGTACAAAATGTTGTTTATCTGGCTTTCGAAATGGTTTGACAAAACGTCACATAGGTAAAACAACGTCAAGTGGGGTTTGGAAAAAGCGAACCTTGTCTAAGGGACTCTTTGGCCAATGTAAATCACGGCCGGATGGCTTCGTTGGCTGCGGCTCTACGGTTTCAGGGTGCGTTGCTCGAAGTTTGGGGGTGGTATCTATGATGGATGAAGGAACTATGGCAGAACAATCGTTGAGCCGTATCTCTTCTTTTAGACTACCCTCAAGGTGCGCAACCTTGATACGGTCGATGGGTGTAATTTCACTTTTACCTTGCCAATCAATGGGGTAGGATCTATAGCGTCGCTCGAGCACCTTATGTGGACCCGCACAAGGCAGCTTTGCAGATGTTCTTACGCTATCCACGGGAATGAAAAGGTAGTTCCGCCGGAGTGTATGTCGGTTAAGAATGCTGTCAAGCCGAGGGCATTTGCAAATAGTGCGTCGGTGCAGCCGACCGGCAATCACACTGCAGCTGGCAGTTTGCGGCTGTAGAGTGCTAGAATCTGGAAGTCCACTGACTAAAGCCATAAGTACTGTGACATGAATTCACCCATTCTACAAGGTTTCGGTGCGACCTCCTTTGGGGTGTTGTGTGCAGACATGGGCTTCCTATTACCACAGGGATAAGGAATGCTTGGTTGGGGGGCAGTGACTTGAAACTGGAATGATCACCTGTCAGAGAGAGAAGTCTTGAGCTCAGCTTCTAGAGGATCTTGATTTCTTCCCTTTAGAAAGGCGTAGAGGGCTAGGTGACCTAATAGAAGCTTTCGATATCACAAAAGGTCTGTCAGGTATAGTTACGGGTGACTTGCTCTTTTCTTCCCCCGAGTGCGATACCGGGAGACAGTCTTAAGTTATATAGGGCACACTCAAGGCTGGACATACGGGCTAAATCTTTTACAAACAGGGTAGTACTTACGTGGAATAGACCGTCGAGGGAAGCTGTTGGATGCAGCAATGTACCAGCTTCTAGGAAGGCCCTAGATTCACGCTGGAGTTCAGTGCTCCCAGAGCCAGCTGTCTGAAGACGGGTGAGGTAATTAGCCCCTTTTATTTTTTGTCACTGAATTCAGGTCTGTGAGGGTGATACTTCCTCGCAAGTTCTACCCCTCAGAAAAAACGTTCAACGCGCAGTGCCGGGAGCCAAGGAAACCCGCCGAAAACACAACTGTCTGGAGGCTCGATTGGTCTCGGCCACTTTGGTCCTGTGGAAACTGAACTGAACTGAACTGACAAGAACTGCGCTACGCCGGCCGTTTCTGTCTGCGCGGTGACACGTTTGGTCAAGACGGTAGCGTTCTGTGGTCCAACAGAGCGTTATATGAAAATTTGGCGTCCATTCAAGTGGGTGCGCGATAACCTAGTTGCCATTTTTGGTCAAAGTTCAGCAATGTGTACAAAGATACAGTCCACGGTAACCGATGCCCAAATGTGGGAATCGTACAGCAAAACCGGGAACTATACAGCTAAATTGATCATAAGAAGGAATAAGCTCCAGTAGTATTTGTATACCTAAATATTGTAGGTAGGTCTGGTGTATTCCCCATATAAATATAAATATATAAATGTATATATATATATATATATATGCACACGTAAACACATATTTGCATATATATGCATATATATATGTACATATATATATGTATATATATGTTTGTAAACATATATGCACACGTAAGAACATATTTGTATATTTATCTATTTAAATGTATATATATTTATATAGGAGTATATATATGTGTGTACACCAATCTATGCACACGTATATATATATATATATATATATATATATATATATATATATATATATATATATACTTACGTGTGCTTAGATCCGTATATGCACATTAATATATATTTACATTACCACAATGATGATCAGATACGTATGGGGATTGCTTTTCTGGAATTATTCTATCAACTTTTGCCTGAACCATTTTACTTCCCTGACCGCAATTTTGTAAGATTGCACGCAACTAAGCCAACCCTTAATTACGCGAGCTGAAGCACGACACCCATTAGGTGCACCTGCCTACACGTAAACCACCCACATCGTAATACGTTGCAAATAACAGATGGACCCATTCCGTAGCGAATGCAAAGTGGAGGACAAAATGATGAATAAGAATTGTATTGAAAGATGGTGGTTCAATGTTGCAAAATGATTCCTTCATGCACACTTCCATGCCGAAGTTCTACGGTCATAACGGTGGATCGAACAGCCTCCAGCTCCCTAGACTTTGAAAAGTTTTGCCGTGTTCTGTCGGTAAAGTAGAAGTGGAAATAATTATTATCTGCTTTTACTTTGTACAAGGCAAAATGAAAATCGTAACTGTAACTCACTTATTTTTTTATCAGCCAACGTTGTTGGCATTCCAACCGACAACGGAAGCCGAACGTCTACGGCCCATTGACCTACGGCTAGTCTGTGGAATCCATATCCTATTTTGTCAGTCACATGCAAAATATGACTGCATGAAGTCGACCACTGTTTAAAGAAGCGACAAGTGCAACTAGGTTAAAGGCCCATTCTAACAGTCACTTTACATGGCCGACGGCACATGAGAAACCATCGGCCGCCATTAGGAACAATGCTCCTAACCTGATGCAAACGCACGTGTTTCTCAAGTGCTACACGAGCGATGGTACTTAATCGGGTCAAAGACCCCTAGTACTTATCCACTCCAGCAGACGATCGGAAGGAACCAACTAACTGCTTGCTTAGTCTACGGCTCCTAGCTTCATCTAGATCCTCCGTTCGTTATAAAATTCTAGTAAAAACATCTACCAAAGACGATCTGACAGATAGCCCTTCCTTTAGGTGGCGATTCTCAACCTCGACCCTGTTGGTAGTAAACGTAAAGAAGGCTTCATTATTCATTACACTATAACCCACCCACATTGTTTCATATGACAACCAAGTTCGGTTCAAGTAGTTCATGGCCTCTGCACTACGGCCAAGAAGGGCGGCCTTAAATCTATTAAATATCACCTTATTCGAGGCGTAAACCAAATTTGGCATCCACTGGTGGACGCTTTGTTTGTCATTTAAGGACAAGCCATGCAAGCAATAACAACGACGCTTCATATCCCTAAGAACATGGAACCGACAAAAAACGAATTCTGCTCCTGGATACGTAACCGCAGATCCATTGTACTGCGCTAAGCTTCGATCTAGTATAATTGTCTTCACGTTCGCTGTCCCCGGTAACCTGGCTCTCATTTCGGCGATTGCAGGCAGACAACTTGCACTGCCCTCGTTAGGAAGCAGGAAGTAGAAAATTGAACTACCTAGACCAATATCGTTTATCAACATGCAGTGCCAAAGAAGTTAGCCACCGCAGTTCAGCTGGTGGTTGGCATCCGCTAGCAGCACCTCACTATATTTATCAGCCAGGGACTTCACGGTCTGTGGAATGTGAAATGCGAACCTAAATACGCCTTCCCGCGATATGATTTGCAAATAACCCTTTCCAGTCATTAGTTGTTGAACCTTAAGCACATCACTACGGTTATCTACGGCATTCGCCTTGGCCATCAAGTAGTGAATATCCCTTACTGTGAACAACCGGTTGAACTTTTGGCGAGCGTATTCACATATTTCACTGGATCTGCGGAAAGTGCCCATCAGTTCTAATATGTGTGACTCTTGTTCGGGAGTCAAACGATTATTACGATGGTAGAACCTATCGCTGATTAGATGGAAATCATGGTTATGCTGCAGACGTTCACCAACGACTTTGTACTGCATTCCGACGGCGCGGATCCTCACGAAGGCCGGGCATTGAGTATTCTGCTATCTAGAAAGTAAAGATAGATTTACTGTGCGTTGTATACCCGATGGCTGTCCTGTTTCGGCGTCGATTGTGCATGCAGCAAAATTTAACCCGATAGCATGGGAAAATTTTCGGCAGTGCACCCGAGTGCGTACGAAGCCAGTTCTCAGCACTAACACTCTCATACACGTAACACGAGGTGAACGTCTGCTGCAGAAATAACCGGAAGTCTTCCTCGAACCTTGAGACCAATTTATAGGCATCGTTTACATGTCTGGAGAAACTCTCCGTGATATAGAAGACGTTCGAGAGCGGCTGGTGAACGTGTCTCCTATTGGGTCTAGCAGCGAAATACCAACGATATCCCCCCTATCGGACGAATAGAGAAGACGCGAGTCGGTTTACAGATGCAAGGTGTATTCTATATATCGTGGCACCGAAACAGTACTGACACGAGAGGTACACAGAGCGGAAAACGAAACGAAACGCGACGGCTACGCAGAAAGCGAACCGCGGGCGTGCACAATCGGCGAACGACCGAAAGTGGGATTTAAAACGAGGTCGACGGAAACCTCGGAAAAGTCAGTCCGGCAAAACGTACACAACCGGAGAACACAATGAGGTCGATGTCAAACGTCAGGAAAGATCGTGGAGAAAATAGATCCAAAATGGTGTCCAGAAAAAGGTCACTTTCTCAAAACGATCGCGGTTACTACAGTAGCCCCTCGCTAGAAAGCTAGGAAAGCTTTCGAAAAATGTCAAGGAACAGAAGGCATACAAACTATATTCGTGCGAGCGAATGAGTGCAAAATACGTGAATGTAGTTTTGCTGTAGGATGCTGACGGGCAAAGTCCGTGGTATGCAGGAACCGTAGGATGATGGTCGAGCGTAAACCAGATTCCTTGCCAGTGACGTCGGTTGCGTGAATCGTCATCCAGGTGTGCCACACAAATAAAGTCCAGCGTCGAGTAACCGGTAACCAATATGATATCCGGAAGCCAAATCGGTAAGTTCGTCAATGACAAGGAACGGGAGCGACCGGGCCGATCCGGAATGCAAACGTTGGTTCCAAAATTCTCCAGATTTCTTGAGACCAGCGAAGAGTACCTTATGGCGAGGTCCCATGAAACGAAAAGAAACGAAAAACTGGTGTAGCAACCGCAATGGACTTGACCAGAATACAGTAATAACTAATGAGGTATGTTAAATCGTGTCGAAGTGATAAACAAGAAAGTTATTACTGCGAAGTGCAGTGGTTAATATCGTGTTTGACCTAGTCGCCAAAATCGTGCTGGGCAAACGATCTTCCGACCAGAACATGAGACGGGAGCCTCATTCACGGACGGGTGCGTAGGCGTGCTCTGCTGACTTGAACGTGAGACAGTATTCTCATTCGAGGACGTAGCAGGGCCAACTGGCTGCTGACTTGAACGTGAGACGATAGTCTCATTCGAAGTCGTAGCAGTACCAACTGGGTGCTGTCCTGAACGTGAGACGATAGCCTCATTCGAAGTCGTAGCAGGCAACGCTAACTGCAGACCTTGACGTGACACGGAAGTGTCGTCACCAGGCAGTGCAGGGTTAACATCGAGTCTCATGTCAGCGGGCGACACGCAATCATCAACGTACGCGGCTTTGAGACGATCGATGCTAACGGTATCGACGCGACCGTGTCGATCAACTTTAAATGTCTTATCGTGACGAGAAATCACGCGAAATGGACCTTCGTAAGGCTGTTGTAATGGTTTCCGTACCGAATCAACACGAATGAATACATGCGAACAAGTTTCGAGTTCGGTCGGAACAAAAATTTGTCGTCGCTGCATTCGAGTCTGCGCCGGAGCGAGAGTTTGCATGTACGTAGACAAACGATGAACGTAAGTCTGTACGGCAAGTGAATCTGTACTCCGTGGCGTAAAGAATTCCCCAGGCAGTCGTAATGTCGTGCGTAGACAAGTTCTGCGGCGGAACATTGGATATCTGCCTTTATGCAAGTCCTGATACCAAGCAGAACTAGCGGTAACGTTTCGTACCAGTCGGGGCTCTCGTGTGCTCTAAGAGCCGCTTTGAGTTGGCGATGAAAACGTTCGACTAAACCATTCGATGCCGGATGGTACGCGGTCGTGCGAATGCGTTCCGTACCCAGCATGTGAGTTAATGAAGAGAATAGATCGGACTCAAATTGTTGCCCTCGATCGGTAGTGATTGTGGAAGGGCAACCATATGAAGCTATCCATCGTTCGATCAGATGTCGAGCCACTGATTCGGCCGTGACGATAGAGATGGGAATAGCCTCGGGCCACCTCGTAAATCTATCGATGCACGTTAGTAAATAGGTATACCCGTGTGATGGGGTCAATGGACCCACAATGTCTACGTGGATATGATCGAAGCGAGCATCAGGCGTAGCAAAAGTACCGATAGGCGAAGCTACGTGCCTATGCACTTTAGATCGTTGACATTGTAGACACTGTTTTGCCCACATACGAACATCTTTATTCATGGACGGCCAGACGTATCGTGCAGCTACTAATCGGAGACTGGCTGCGATGCCCGGATGTGAGAGTTCATGAAGGGTGTCGAACACGAGACGTCGATATGTAAAGGGTACGGCTGGTTGAGGTATGCCAGTAGACATGCCGCAGAGTATAGTCCCAGCACTGGTGGCCAGAGGTACGGACTGACACTGTAGCGACGATGACTGAGCAGCTTCCGTACATGAAGAATCCAGTGCCTGTGCTGCAGCCATGGCAGGGATGTCGAAAACCGGAGATTTAATTGCATCAAGCGAAATACGCGACAAAGCATCTGCAACGTAGTTCGACTCACCTTTAACGTGTCGTAGGTCAGTCGTGAACTGAGAAGTATAGTCTAAATGTCTGACTTCTCGTGGAGAGTAACGGTCAGACTTAGCATGGAATGCATACGTCAAAGGCTTATGGTCTGTGAAGAGGATGAAATATTGACCCTCGATTGCATAGCGCAACTGCTTAGAGGCATTATACGCCGACAGAAGTTCGCGACCAAAAGCACCATATTTGGTTTCCGTGGGATTGAGGCGTCGAGAGAGAAATTCTAATGGCTGCCAGATCCCAGAAGCGGACTGTTGCAGGACCGCTCCGATGGCAAAGTCGGATTCATCCACCACTACGCTTAGCGTGGCGGACGGAACTGGGTGCATTAGGAGCGTGGTCTGAGCTAATGCCGTTTTAACTTTCGAGAACGCTACTCGTGCGGCATCCGCAAGCGACAACCTACTTGGATTGCCGCGATGTAGGTCAGTTAATGGAAGCAAACGTTCAGCAGCATGGGGTATGAAACGACGATAAAAGTTGACTAACCCCAAAAGTGCCTTGAGCATCTTGATTGAGGGTGGTGCAGTGTAATCTAGAACAGCGCGCACTTTATCCTCGCAAGGCCTAATACCCTCTCGAGTGATCTCGTGGCCGAGGACCACAAGTTCCGGCTTGCCAAGTTCACATTTAGCAGGATTGACTACTATTCGATGTTCGGACAAACGTTGAAATAGTAGCACCAAATGCTGGAAATGTTCATCTAGGCTCGACGATGCGATTAGCAAGTCATCGATATAGAAGTGAACAAATTCCAAGTCTCGCGTAATGCTATCTATAAACCTCTGGAATATCTGAGCAGCATTTCGCAAACCAAAAGGCAAGCTTAGGAACTCAAACAAACCCATAGGAGTCGTGACAGCGGTTTTCTCGACATCTTCAGCGGCAACTGGGATCTGGTGATAGTCTCGCACTACATCGATCTTAGAAAATACATTCTTGCCGTGAAGTGATGTCGTGTATGTGGGGTATCGGATAACTATCGTGACGGGTAACCGAATTTAGTGCGCGATGGTCACCACGTGGTTGCCAGCTAATGCCATCTTTCTTAAGAACCATGAGCAGAGGTGAGGCCCATGGACTGTGGGAAGGACGAACAATACCTTTAGAAAGTAAAGTGTCAAACTCACTTTCTGCGGATGCCAGCTTGCAGGGTGGCAGTGGGCGAGGTCTTGCAGTGACTGGTGGTCCTTTAGTGACAACGTGGTGTGCCACATGATCGGTCACTGTCTCTATCTCTTCAAATGGTTTAGTCAGTATGAGGAACTTAATAAACAAAGACTGAAAATAGTGCGGAATGTTAAAAAACAATCCTGTGATTCGGTGTGCATTTGTTCGAGCGGCGAGACCCGGGCTTAAAAGCAACCGCATACAAAGTGAGATTTGTGTCGAGCTGCATCTTATCATCTGACATGGTTACGCTGCGATAATATGTCGTAAAAAATATTTATCGTGCAACAAAACGAGGGCGTGAAACAGCGAAAAATCACAGACTCACTGGGCTGGCGAATAATCCAAGAGGTTCTGGAAGTTTCGGGCTCACCAATATAGGGGAAGTTCGAGAGCGGCTGGTGAACGTGTCTCCTATTGGGTCTAGCAGCGAAATACCAACGATATCCCCCCTATCGGACGAATAGAGAAGACGCGAGTCGGTTTACAGATGCAAGGTGTATTCTATATATCGTGGCACCGAAACAGTACTGACACGAGAGGTACACAGAGCGGAAAACGAAACGAAACGCGACGGCTACGCAGAAAGCGAACCGCGGGCGTGCACAATCGGCGAACGACCGAAAGTGGGATTTAAAACGAGGTCGACGGAAACCTCGGAAAAGTCAGTCCGGCAAAACGTACACAACCGGAGAACACAATGAGGTCGATGTCAAACGTCAGGAAAGATCGTGGAGAAAAAAGATCCAAAATGGTGTCCGGAAAAATGTCTTTTTCCTTAAACGATCGAGGTCACTACACAGTTATCAACGGAAGCACGTGCAACGGCTGTGACAGTCAACACATCTGAGCGGTAACAGCCTTGCGCAACCCTTATGTACCACGAAGTGGCTAACTTAAACAAAAGTCGCCGCAAAATTAGGAACACCATTCTTTCTTTCTGCGAAAACGACTTCATCGGCTCGAACAATTTTCTTCAGTATCCTCGAATGACGCCAATTTGGCCGTCTTTAAGGCTGGACCCTAAGACACTATCTGGTGAAGGCAGGTCAAATAATTGCTTTTTGCCCCTGGAGCTGACAATGCAGCAGCTACACGGCTAATAAATGCGGGCGTAATTTGAGAAAAGAAAATATCAGATATAGGGGAGAATCCATCGGCTCAACAGGCTTCTCAGGCTTCGTGTATTGATCATTACACGTGGGCCGATGCACTTGGAAATCCAAATCAAATGGCACCTGGGTCTCCATCGGAATTTTATCAGGATTCCGCCGGGATGCCTTGACTTATGATTGGGATGTAAAACACACTATGCTTGGGCCCAAGCCGGATGGCAGTTGCTCAACAAAGGGACAACCCAATTTTCGGAATGCCTTAAAACTCCTCCCTAATTTCGCCGATATTCCCGGACTAACCTCATTGGATATGGGGAAAGAATCTATTGCGGTTTCCATACTTTCCGTATTATGCAGCATGAAAAAAACTTGAGAAAGTACATAAATAAAGCCGTATTAGTAGTTCAATGGTGAAACTTTCAAAATTTAATCCAGAGAACCTCCCGCTTGTTCCTCTCATCCACAAACAAAGAGCAACTTCTGCAAGATATCTGCGCTACACCGGGTGTCCGCCGTTGTGCTTCGTGGATAAATATTTTTCTATGGTATTTGTGGCTTCTCAGCGGATTTATAAAAAATATAAGGTTAAAAACCTCTGAGGATCAATGTGCGTGTTCGGTTTGCAGGAAAAATATTGGCCTTCGGGTCGAAGCCCTGGTGTGTGATTATTGTGAGGGGTAGATTCACCTTGAGTGCACAAAAATCGATAAGGACAAATATAAGTGGCTGACTTCTTGCAGATCTCCATTCCGTAAATTCTGTGCACAGACTGTACCACCGCAAGTAAAAGAAGAAGAATCTGTTGGAGTGGCTAACCTGGCACCCGCGGCACCGTGGGCAACGAGCCCCAGGTCCTACGCCGAAGTCGCTTCGGGCGCTACAAACAGCCCATCGACTGCAGTGAAAAAGCAGCGTGGTTACCGACAAAGCTGCAGTACCTATAAGTTCGGAAGACAATACTTCTGTTTCGAAGGTGTCGAATGCAGCCGGCGGAGATACAGGCCCCGGTACAGGGCAGACGGAAACCACGGGTCAGTGGACAACGGTAAAGTCACGTCAACGGACGGCGCCGCCTTCAAGGACCCTATGCTTCCTAGTCGTGAATCTGCCGGAATCACCCGACTCGGCGTCACATAGTAGCTACTAATCTAGATTAGATCACGCCGTGTCTCTTCTACGGGACATATTCGCCAAGATATTCTCCACAAATGAGGAAAACCTGGCAAATAATGTGAAGATCAAAGCCGTTTTTCGCCCGCTCAAGGTGGTCATGGGATCCGATGAGGATCGCCGCTGGGTGCTACAGCGGTCCTACAGACTAAAAGGAGAAAAATAGCGACTCCTTCGAAATCTCGACCCCGAGGAAAGAGAGAGGCTCCGGTTGGCGTCGAGAGAGCTCTACGAACGCCAGGCAAGTGGGGAAACGTCTTTTTATCCGGGATTTTCGTGCTCAGCGGAAGAGTCTTCAACTGAGATGGGAACCGTTCACTCTCAACAGCATCACCAACCAGGCAGCCCCGGTTGTGGAGAGGCAATGAGGGTCCGCGCGGAGAGGGAAGACAGAAGAGGGCAAGCACTTATCATGTCGTCTAATGTCAGGAGTCTGTTGAATAAGCGATATGAGCTCGAGGCATGAGTGGTTCGCCAATCGCCAACACTACACTACCGTGCTGATAGGAGCCAAGCTCGGGGAGAAGGAGGCGTGGCAATGTACATCCGAGCCGACGTCCCTTCGCTACAATTGGATCACCTGATAGAGCCGAAGGGCTTTGAAGAATCTCTTTGGTGTCACGTGAAGTTGACACCCAGTAGATTTGAGTCTGTCGGAGTCATTTGTCGGTCCCCAAAAGCAGATCTTTGGGAAATACTGACTGGCGTACGACGCTGGGCTGGCGATGGTCACTGTCTGATTTTGGATAACTTCAACTCGCCAAATGTGGACTGGGAGAATCTACGGTGCAATGCAGGAACGGGTTTATTTTCCCGCGAGTTCCTTTCAACGGTGCTGGAGCTTTCTCTGTACCAACACGTCAGAAGACCGAACCGAACCCAGGATCAACAAACGTCTATCCTAGATCTAATGATATCTCCAAGACGTTCCGATGTTGGTCAGATTGAGCATCTACCTTCACTAGGGTGCACTGACCATGCGGTATTGACCATAAGTTGGAAGAGAGGAGCGACGTTTGTTCTCAGACAACAGGGTGGACTCACCGTCTGGCGAATGCCGTTCCAACAAGTCAGGGAGGCCGCATCCTCAGTGATATGGTGCCCGCCAGGACCGCACGAAATAGACAAGGCTTGGGGAGTAATTCGTGATGAAATCCTTCAATTATGCCAAACTTTTGCTCCACCATCCAGATAGCGGCCGCATGCAAAAGGCCCAGCTTGGTTTGACTCACAACTTAGGTGTCTTTTGAAGCGTCGGAATCAAGCATGGAAACAATGTCACGCGACTAGATAAGGGTTTGACCGACACCGCACCATCCGAAATCAGTGTACCCAACTGAAGCAAGAAGAGCGACGTATCTTCGAAGAGACGTTAGCAATGGGCTCGTTTCGTGCACCTAAACGCCTTTTCGCATATCTGCGACTTAGGACGCGAGCCATAACTGCAATCCCAGCCCCAAAGGACGGACACTCGCTGGGAGTTACAGATGAACACAGGGCAGAGATACTGGCGAGGTGCTATTTGCCAGTCTATGATACTGAACAGAGGTACAATCACACCTCACACATCGCAGTGGATGCCCCTCAAATGTCGTGCCAAGAAATCACCGAGGAAGAAGTGGCGGCAACCATGCGCACCATCTAAGTTAACCAGTCCCCGGGACCTGATAGTGTGCATCCTTAAGTGGTAAATAAGCTGGTCGATGTGTTAACGCAATCGGTCACACGATTGTTCAACGCGTCATTAGCAGCGGGAAAGCTCCCCCAAGAATGGAAGAAAGCGGTCGTCGTGCCACTATACAAAGGTGAGGCGAAGGCCGAGGCTGTCAACTATAAACCTGTTAGTTTAACACCGGTGATAGGGAAGGTTATGGAGCGCCTGCTGGCAACGCGAATCCGGGAACATATTGGGGTGTACGACCTACTATGCCGACAACAACATGGTTTTTGGAAAAGTAGGTCGTGCCTGACAAACTTGGTAATAGCACGAGAACGCTGGACGATGGCCAAGGCCGAAGGACACCCTACGGACGTAATCTTCGTGGATTTTAGCAAAGCTCTTGACAAAGTCTCGCATAACACTCTATTAGGTAAGTTTAAGGCTCTTGGTGTTGTAGGTCCCTTGTTTCTTTGGACAGAGGACTTTCTAAAAGGTAGAGCCTTTGCTGTACGAGTAGCAGTCACTGTCAACTTAGCAAGTGGCTACTAGTAGTGTTACACAAAGATCCGCTCCTCTTCCTGGCCTGTATCAATGATCTACCGCCAGTTTTTCAATCGCCGTGTCTCATCTACGCAGACGACCTTAAGATCTGGCGCACGATTACATTAAATGCAGATGAGCTCGTTCTTCAGGAGGACATCGAAGCCCTTGAAAGATGGTCAGATCTGTGGTCACTGCCAGTCAACATCGACAAGTGTGCGCATATGGGAGTAGGAGCACAGTCCAGCAGTGGGATGTACTATATACACGGGGCACCCCTTCGGCGTTCTGTCCGCGAAAGAGATCTGGGAATGATGGTGGCCTCGTCACTAAAAACGAAACACAACACTGATAGAGTTTGTTCGTCAGCGTGGAGTATCCTCGGGCTGATTACTCGATCATTCGGCGATCTCTCACTCAACGCTTTCAAGGTACTGTATGCAACCCATGTAAGCCCCAGGTTGGAATACGGGGGGCCAGCGGTTTTCCGTTGTACGTTGGCAGAAGCGACAAAGTTAGAAAGAATGCAGAAAGACCCAACCCGCCTTATCGGAGGGCTACGCGGGGTCAGCTACGAAGAGCGACTGAAGATTACAGGGCTGTTTCCAGTGGCCTATAGGAGAGTCCTAGGCGACCTGGTCTTCACCAGGCGTATCGTCAGAGGCGACTTCGGCCCAGATCTACGTGCAGAGCTCCCTCTTCGCGGACATGACCGTACGAGGGGACACCCGCCAACTCTAAAGAAACTGCAGTCGGTGGGCCTCTCACTGGTGTACCGTCTATCTCGGTGGGGGACCAATCTATGGAACTCGCTGCCAGCCGAAGTGGCGGAAGAGCCTAAGGACACATTGTTCAAGCGACTTCTGGATGTATTTCTACAGAGGTGGTGGTGGCAGACTCACGTATGAGTCTACATCACTGAGCTGTGGTGAGGAGGCTTACACGGGAGAGATACCCACTGCCTGTATTATGCAGAATGGAGAATGAATGAACAGATCATTACTTACGTGCACGCACATGTGGTTTGTGGTTATATATATATATATATATATATATATATATATATATATATATATATATATATATATATAATAGTGATGCGTAAAGTAAAGTGCCCAGACTGTATCGCAACACATATGATCCTCAATGTGTGGCGGAAAATTAGACGGAAAATAATGGTTGTCAAATGTTGAGGCGTTACGTTTAACGTTTGGCGAAATCTGGTGATCATTTTCTCAGGAAGCTGGTTTATCTTCGCCAAGGCGCCAGCCGCAGTGAAGTATGTTATGTTGCCAAGGTATGCATTTGTTCCCTTCAGGTCCTCGTCATGAATTATCTTGTCAACAATACCTGTTGGGACACCAAAGGGTATGCGATAGATTTTGATATAGGTTGCCGAAAGCCTCAGGTGCGCTGAACTTCATCTCGTTTTCGTTTATTGGTATTTCTTGATATGCACCCCGTAGATCCAATGTTTTTCATGCCGAGTAGCGGGATGTTACTGACATTAGCAACTGTTCTATCAAAGGACAAGCGTCTGGGTTCGTATATCGGTTGATCGTGTGGTCATTTGCCGCTTGTCATTTTCATTCGTGGTTATCAAAACTTATTCCCTCAAAGCCAATACAGATGATTCGATGATGCTATCGTTTGAAAGTTTATCGATTTTGATTTGAATGAATTTTCCGTCTGCCATCACGACGAGACTGTACCTTGACGTGGTGTGATGGCTTGCACGCCTCTATGACCCAAAGAGCTATACAGGATGGCTTCTTTAAGCCGGAGATGCAATCATATCTGGTAGGTCAATGGGTGGAGGTCAGACAAAGTCCAGTCTCCTGGTCCTCCAGGTTGGGGGTCGATCTGAGCTGGCAACTCAGTCGGCAAAATCAGTGGAAGAATAATCGATCCAAGCAAATGGGCTTCCACTTAGCCACCCGCTGCCTTGCGGATAGGTTCTTGTTAGAACTAAAGGCTTTGCTTGAGAACCCTAATCGTTCTCCTGCTTTGTGGCTGGACAACCTAGCAATACCCGTCCAACATCTCCCATGAACTGCACGAATACAAAGAATTCCATACTGCATCGGTCGTCGCACAGGATAATCAGGACCGCGCTGCCCATTGCATCGAGTGGGGTGAGTAGTGATAAGTGGGCTACTGCTCAGAGTTCCATCTCTTTTATTCAACCTTTGTCTTCTGTCCCCAACCAACTCTCTTTGCCCCCTCTATCCAACTATTATGCTCCCACACGCCCGATACCCGCAACGGTTCATTGTCAAATAGTGTCGGGAATAATCCACAGTCGCATAATCCACATTTTCTCAAGCCTCGTCAGCCTCTGAATCTCGGCTCCTTTAACGTGCGAACTCTCGTGCAGGCGGGTCAGCAAACGTGCCTAGTCCTCACAATAGATTCCCTGAAGATTGATGTCTGCTGCTTTAGTGAAACGCGTACACAGGATTCGAGCAGTGTAGTTCAGCTAAATGCTCCTGGCATCTTATCGAAGTATTTCCTGCATACTTCAGGAGACGAAATAACTGGAGCTGTGGGTCAACGTGGTGTAGGAATGGTCTTGACTGACAAGGCCGAGGCTGCTCTTTTAGACTGGATCCCGGTTAATAGTCGTTTATGTGCTGTGAGACCCCAAGGGTCAGTCGGCGTTTGAAAGGATAGTTGTGTTAAGCGCAGTTTGTTTGTGATCTCGGCATACGCTTCAACGGACTGCAGCTCAGACTTGCAGAAAGATGAGTTCTATGATGCCCTCGTCACCCTCGTTCGCCAGCAGTAAAGGTTCTGATATTGTAATGCTAGCTGGTGACTTCAATGCACAAGTTGGCAAACTTGGGGTGTCAGAAGCATGTTTAGGTGGGCGTTGTGCTTTACCTTCTGAGCGTACAGATAACGGGGATAGGCTTCTTCAGTTTTGTGCACACAATCGATTGTTCTTGTCTAGCACCAATTTCCAACACAGCTCGCATCACACGGCAACATGGCGCTCTAACGCTTCAGGTACTTCGAGTCAAATTGATCAAATCGCCGTAAGCTACCGGTGGCGCAGTTCTGTTCAGAACTGTAGATCTTACTGGTCCACGTACGTAGAGTCGGACCATGCATTAGTTTTGATGCCATTATTTCTCCAGCTCCATGGTCATCGTCGTAAACCGCAAACCCGATTAGCCGTGCAACGTTTGTCTGATCCAGAAGTTCGCACCCGTTGTTAGCAGAAGTTAGCACATGAGCTAGGATCTACAACGAACAGTAATGTAGATGAGCATTTGGCTCATATCAAACAGGCGATGCACTTTGCAGCAGGTTTTGCCTGTGGTCCTAGATCCGTTGTCCATCAAAGACACTGGATCTCGCAAGAGTCGTTGAGTATAATGGAGCAAAAGCTTCAGCTCTCGAGCCGTAAGGAGATGAATAAGATGCGGAGAAAGCTGCAAAAGCAAGTTATGAAAAGCCTAAAGAAGGATCGCGAAAATTGGTGGGTCAAGGTAGCCGAAGAAATGGAAATAGCAGCTGCTTCAGGTGACAGTCAAAGACTGTTCAAAGTTATTCGTGGCACCGGTGGACGGCGCATCCAGGTCAGTGAAACGATTTGCGATAGGAATGGAGAACCCATCCAAAGCAAACAACAAGGCTTGATCGTTGGGCCGAATACTTCAAGAAACAGTTCAACTGGCCGCACACTAGTGTAGTTACTCCTGTATCAACAACTGTGACTCTTTGGGTGATATCACTTGAGCCCCCATCGGAAGTAGAAGTAGAGTCATGCATTCGATCACTAAAGCGAGGGAAAGCGGCAGGTCCCGACGAACTTCCCCCAGTTCTTTTCAAACTGAGTGGGAATGTTTTGATGAAATCACTTACCGCTTTGCTCCGTGACATTTGGAAAGAGGAGCGTATTTCGTTAATATGGAGTGAGTCTTTGATTGTTCCCATCTTCAAGAGGGGAATACACAATTACTGCAGTAATCATCGTGGGATTAGCTTAATTCCGATAGTCACCAAAATATTAGCTTCGATTTTTCTGCATTGTCTTACACCGGCTCGCGAGAGGAATGTCCGCGAACAGCAGGCTGGATTCCGCCCAGGTCGAGGATGCATCGACCAGATTTTTACTCTTCGCCGACTACTTGAAACGCATCACACGCACTACCGACTGACAATAATGATTTTCTTAGACTTGAAAGGCGCTTTCGATTCAGTTGATCGGACAGCGTTTTTCAGTACTCTTCATCGAAAAGGTATGCCCCAGACGTTCGTGAACCTACTGAGATCATTGTATTCTCATGCATCTGACCATGTAAGAGTTTACGGTGAACTATCCGGTCGGTTCGAAACGACCAGTGGTGTTCGACAGGGATGTCCCATGTCTCCATTCCTGTTCAACTTCGTGATGGATGAAATAATGGAGAGTGCGTTGCAAAATCTTCAGGATGTAGGCGTCGAACTAGGAAATAGTGGAAAGCTGTGTGACCTAGATTACGCGGACGACGTTGTCTGCTTGTTCGAATCCACGGAACATGCTCAACGTGCACTAGATAGACTTGGGAGAGCTGTAGCTCCATTCGGCATGCGCTTTGCACCTTCGAAGTGCAAGGTGATGTTACAAGACTGGACATCAACAATTCCGAGCTTGATGCTCGAAGGGGAGGTGCTGGCAGTTGTCGACCGTTTTACCTACCTCGGCAGCAGCGTGACGACGGATGGGAGCACAGTTTGGAGGTGAGTACGCGGATATCCAAGGCTCGAGCGGCGTACGCTGGACTGAAGCACTTGTGGCATCGATCTGATATTTCACTGAAGTTGAAAGGTCGTGTATACTGTGCCGTGGTGCGTTCAGTTTTGTTGTATGGTTGCGAGACTTGGAGTCTGCGTGTTGAAGATATTCGTGGTCTTGAGGTTTTCGACCACCGATTTTAACGTAGCATCGCTAAGATTGGGTGGAATGACCGAGTGAGAAATACTGAGGTCAGCAATCGGGTATTTGGTACCAGTTCAGAGAATATTCTGTCACAGCGTATCCAGGTTAGTAGACTTCGTTGGTTGGGGCATGTGTTACGTATGTCAAACACGTCTACCATACCGTGTCCTATTTTCCGTTCTTCCTAGGGAGTGGAAGAAACCACATAGAGGTCACCAGATGACTTGGCAGCGACGAATGAGGATATGTACAGCAGAATTAGGAAAAGTAGGTGCTTCACGTCTTCGTGGTTGGGGTCCAAAAGACCCGTCAACCAGTTGGCTGTATACACTGAAGGAAATGGCAACGAACCGTGAACAGTTGCGATCGTGTTGTCACTTTCCATCGAATCAGAATGACTGATCGGTGTACGTTGTGCAGTTAGACTGTGTATTCCGTGTGTTGGCTACTAGGGCATTGTTTCCTTTTCCCACCCGTGTAGGTCCAGTCCCTGTCCATCTTGTATATTCATACTTTCTATTTCTCCGTGAAACATGGTGAGAAAGGCAGTGGTCAGTGGGGCTTGCCCTACTGTTTAACGCTGTACGATGATGATGATGATATTGATGAAGGAGTGGTGGAAAATTTCATCACCTAAAATCAGGTTCCGCTTTTGACCTCACCTATCGTATTTCCTTTTTGAGGTGTACAATTTTAACTTGAAGTCTCCTCAAGTGTCCCTTGTCCTCAAGGCTACTTGATATATAGATTGCGGTCGTCCTCCTGTGCTGTTTTTCCATGAGTCCCTTGTTTATTACTTAATTTATTCACAAATAGCGACTCACTTTTACTGGCTTCTCTGTTTATCCATTCGGTTTAACCACTCCTACTTTCCCACCTAATTTTCCTTGCATGTCTGCATTTGTGGTTTTCAATGCCCCATTTTCAGTTTCAGTACCTGATATAACTCACGGTCTTGTAAATTCTTGTACTCTGTTTGGCATTTCTCTACTGACACTAAATTAATAAGCCTGTTCAGTAGTTAGTTCGGTTTCATGCGGCTAGCTCCTGCGAGGGGGTAATCCGGCTTCATGAATGTCCCTAATGGCACCTGCCCATTAACGCTGTTTAGAGGAACTATCCATGAAGAGTCTTGAAAATTATGTACGAAGTGGCATCGCCAGCGTCACTCGGCTTTTTGTTCAAGGTTGCAACTTTAGCCCGCGCACAACCAGGTGCTATCTGTCGGGCAACAGGAAGTTTGTGGGTTGGAAGCCGGTGACGCAACGAGCGGTTTATATGCCTTTTGGATGGCGGTCTGCCAGTGGAGGATGCCCAGTGCACCGTAGTGAATCTTAACCTACTCAGGATAGCTGAGTAAGAAAAAATGTAATGATCTTGTTGTGGGCCACATTCGCACATGTCACGTCGCTGTCTATGGGTTTCTGTGACTTTTATGTAGAGTTTGCTTCCAGGCGAAAACCCGCCACACGCCCTAACAACGCTGCGTTGCTTTTGTCTGACTGCTCGCCCTCAGTCTCCAATATGGGCGACCATCAAGGCTTCGATAGCTAAAGCGTGGTTACGAGCCGGGTGACTGTGAATTACTGTCTACCGTCAGAAACGGCGCCGCGAGCCGGCTAGTCAATGGTACAAAGTGTTCTTGAATCATGGGGTTCACTTCTTGCTGTCGTTCACTTCATGAATGGCAAGAGTTTGTACTGCCCGGGACACTTGGTAACCGTTTTCACCAAAGACACCCGCATTTGAATTTACGGTAATACCAATTGTGGTAGTTAATAATAGTAATCAGTAAATAATAAAAATGTTTTAATCTCCGAACGTGCTTGTATGCTGGTTGGACGACTGGAACCTCCCAATAAATCGCGACAAGTGAGTAAGCATGTCATTTGAAGGAACGGCTAATCACACGTTCTTCACTAACAAATCGTCTACTCTATCAAGGATCAACCGCAACAACGTTCTCGCTTTCATGTTGGATAGCAACCTTTCGTCACCGTCAGCTTGCTGGCACTGCCGCTTATTTAGCCCTTGATTTCATTCAAAGATCCTTCGCAGGCATCTCTCAGTATGCACCTTTAAATGGGTCTAGAAGGCTTCCATCAAAATTGTATGGTCTGTGTTGCCTATCTTATCCCCTCGCCTTTCAACCCTCAATCTCTGTTCTTAAACTAGGACGCATTAGAGGCGAGCGTTCCCTGGCGTTTCATCTGTCCTAATGAGACTAAATCGACAGTTCCCTCTCTCTCTTTCTCTACTCGTCTACTCTCCAAGGTCATAACAAGTAGCTTTTCAAACCGGTACCTGTCACTTCCCTTAGAACAAATTTCTTCAGCTTTAGAGCAGTTGCCATTTAGTGTATCCTTGTACCACAGAGCGAAATAACCTTTAGTAAAAGTTAGAACTCGACATCTATCTGTCCATTTAGCCCCTCTCTCCGAGATAAGTGTCAGCCACTTGTTTTTTTCTCCGCCTCATTTGCTTTATACCTGTCTGAATTGTTCTGGCTTCCTCAAATTTCCGTTCTCCAATGGCACTGTCTCTAGTGTGACATCGCTCGATGTATTATTCGACTGCCCTTATCCCAACTTCAGTTCAGCTCCAATTAAGAAAAAAAGGTAAATCAAGACCTGGCACCATTGGTCTTGAGCCTCGAATAGCAGGTGTGGATGAATTTTTCATCAGCCTCGAAGAAAACCCTGCCTTCCGATGGACAGCGCTTCCTGCGAGTCACCATCCAGGAATCGTCCGCACCATCGCCGCAAAATAGACTAGATCATCATCCAGTATATCTCAAGTCACTCTTCGACAAACTCTATAAACAAAGAAGCATCTGTTTCTGCTTCCAAGCTAGGTAGAGTTTGCCAGCGGTGCTAACCGAAGCCCCTGAGATGGTCTTTAACACCAAGAAGCAGTCACGTTAGGTACTGCGTCGATCATGCCACTTAAAACGTGAACTTATCGGACTCTGATACTTATGCTCTTAGGAACATTGAAAATTCGATTAGACACTCGCGGATCTACGAGAGTGACGAGATTTTTGAGCGGCACGGGGTAAGCTGCTGCGTTAAGTATCTCTATTGACCAACCAAAATCCCGCAATACGACGTTTGGTGCCCATGGGTTGGTCGAGTATGTGCCAACATCATGTTACCCTACGTCGCTGAAAGACATATTTTACAGTTTATGCTCCCTAAAAAGCTGTATTTTTGGCGCGTTGCTACGCCGCAGTATATGCCTCAAGGGTCGCCGTCGCTGCAGCTTCTTCTGGGCGCCTTCGCCATATCAAAACTTGTTTGTCAAGGGTGAGGTGGTTAATGTTCTCCATCCTCATCAGTCGCCTGTTTCTGATAATAGCCACCTTTTAGCATTGCGGGAATCGACAGACATCGCGTGCCCACTGAAGACTGTATAACACAGTTTGAGCTGGGGAAACTTCCGGGTAGATGGAAGAAAGCAGCCGTTGTCTCTATGTTCAAGGGCAGGAAAAGAGTAACAGCTACTACCTACCGTCGTTAATCCCATTTGCATGCTTTACAAGGTTATGGAGAGGTTTCTGTCGCTGAGAATCCGGGAAAGTTATTTTTATAACATGTTTGCACATGAGTGCAATGGAAGGGGTATGCCGCTAGCCTCAAAGACCCACTACATTATTAGGTACAGCCGACAACCACGCCTTGAGACTTGGAGTGGAGAGCGACATTAGGTCTCAGTAGGCCATGTGTGATAACGAGCCGGGCGACAGTGGATTGCTGTCTACCTTTGACATCCCAGGTGGTGAGCAAACGATCTAAACCACTCGACCATCACCGGTCTTCTTAGCCACCTACATCACGGCTTACACGATAATCATATTTGTTCAACCTCCTAGCTCACCGACAGTGGGCCTATCTCGAAGCTGAGGGCGTGGACGTGTGTCTACTTAAGGGACAGGTCGTTCTACGTTAGGGTTGAGGATGGTAAATCGAATCTGGTCAAGGCCTGTAGTGGGGTCCTACAAGTGTCGGTGATGGGACCATTGTTATTCCCATTCTGCATGAACGACTCAACCAAAAATTCACGAGCCCTGCCTCTTGGTCGCCGACGGCTTGAAGCTTGTGAGAAACCCCTTAGACTCGAACATCCAGGGGATCTGTCACTTATCCGTGGGCGGGTAAACAGGTGGCACCTACCTCTAACTGCAACAATGTAAATATACCTGTTACCAGCCTCCCCATAAGGGGACAAGGGATATTGACATGCCTGGCCACCACAATATTCAGAGAGTGCACCAAATAATGGGCTTGGGGGCAAGAACACGTAAATATATATTGATAATTATTCCATACCCGTCTGATTTCAGATTGTCGTCATCATCATCATTGTACAGTGTTAAACAGCAAGGCATACCCCACTGACCACTGCCTTTCTCACCATGTTTCACGGAGAAATAGAAAGAATGAATATACAAGATGGACAGGGACTGGACCTACACGGGTGGGAAAAGGAAACAATGCCCTAGTAGCCAACACACGGAATACACAGTCTAACTGCACAACGTACACCGATCAGTTATTCTGATTCGATAGAAAGTGACAACACGATCGCAACTGTTCACGGTTCGTTGCCATTTCCTTCAGTGTATACAGCCAACTGGTTGACGGGTCTTTTGGACCCCAACCACGAAGACGTGAAGCACCTACTTTTCCTAATTCTGCTGTACATATCCTCATTCGTCGCTGCCAAGTCATCTGGTGACCTCTATGTGGTTTCTTCCACTCCCTAGGAAGAACGGAAAATAGGACACGGTATGGTAGACGTGTTTGACATACGTAACACATGCCCCAACCAACGAAGTCTACTAACCTGGATACGCTGTGACAGAATATTCTCTGAACTGGTACCAAATACCCGATTGCTGACCTCAGTATTTCTCACTCGGTCATTCCACCCAATCTTAGCGATACGACGAATATCTTTCACACGCAGACCCCAAATCTCGCAAACATACAACAAAACTGAACTCACCGTGGCACAGTATACACGACCTTTCAACTTCAGTGAAATATCAGGTCGGCGCCACAAGTGCTTCAGTCCAGCGTACGCCGTTCGAGCTTTGGATATCCGCGTACTCACCTCCAAGCTGTGCTTCCATCCGTCGTCTCGCCGCTTCCGAGGTATTTAAAACGGCCGTCAATTGTTAGTTCTTCCCCGTCAAGCATCAAGCTCGGAATTGTTGATGTCCAGTCTTGTAACATCACTTTACACTTTGGGGATGAAAAGCGCATTCCGAACGGAGCTGTAGCTCTCGCAAGTCTATCTAGTGTATGTTGCGGATGTTCCGTGCATTCGAACAAACAGACAAGGTCGTCTGCGTAATCTAGGCCACAGCTTCTCACTATTTCCTGGTTCGACCTCCACACCCTGGAGATCTCGCAAAACATTCTCCATTATCTCTTTCAGGATGAATTTAAATAGCAATGAAGAAATGGGACATCTCTGTCGAACACCGCTGGTCGTTTCAAATGGACTTGATAGTTCACCACGATCCCATACGCGACCAGAAGTATGAGAGCATAACGACCTCAGTAGATTCACTAACTTCTGTGGTATACCTTTCAGGTGAAGAGCATTGAATAGCGCCGTCCGGTCAACTGATTCGAAGGCGCCTTTCTAGTCAAGGTCGGTCGACAGTGTGCTTGATGCGCCTCAGGTATTTGACGAAGAGTGAAAATCTGGTCGATGCATCCTCGATCTGGGCAGAATCCAGCCTGCTGTTCGTGGGTGTTCCTCTCGCGAGCGGATGTCAGACAGCGCAGCAAAATCGAAGCTGATACCTTGGTGACCATCGGAATTAAGCTGATCCCACGGTAATTACTGCAGTCATTGTGTATTTCCTTCTTGAAGATGGGTACAGTCAGTGACTCGCCCCATGATAACGGGATACACTTCTCGTCCCAGATGTCACGGAGCAAGGTGGTAAGTGGTTTTATCAGCGTACCACCACCCATTTTGAAAAGAACTGGAGGGGGTTCGTCAGGACCGGCCGCTTTCCATCGCTTTAGTAATCGAATGCTGGACTCTACTTCTACTTCCGATAAGGGCTGAAGTGATACTCCCCAAGGATTCTCAGTTGTTGAGGTCGGAGTAACTACACCAGCACGCAGCCGGCTGAACTGTTCCTTGAAGTATTCTGTCCGACAGTCCAGCCTTTGCTCTTTGCCATGTATAGGCTCTCCATTTCTATCGCATATCCTTTCACTGACCGGGGTTCGCCGTCCACCAGTGTCACGAATAAGTCTGGAGAGTCTTTGACTGTTTCCTGAAGCAACGGCTATTTCCATTTATTCGGCTTCATTGACCTTCGCGATCATTCTTAAGGCTTTTCGTAACTTGCCTGTGTGGATCTCTCCATATCTTATTCATCTTACTGTTCGAGAGCTGAAGCTTTTGCTCTATTAGACTGATCGGCTCTTGCGAAATCCAATGTCTTTGATGGACATCGGATCTAGGACCACAGGCGAAACCTGCTACCACTTGCATTGCCTGCTAGATATGGGCCCAGTGTTCATCTAAATTACTGTTCGTCGTAGATTCTAGCTCAAGTGCCAACTTCTGTTCATAACGGGTGCGAACTTCTGGATCAGACAAACGTTGCACGGCTAATCGGGTTTGCGGTTTACGACGATGACCATGGAGCTGGAGAAATGATCGCATCAAAACTAATGCATGGTCCGACTCTACGTACGTGGACCAGTAGGATCTACAGTTCTGAACAGAACTGCGCCACCGGTAGCTTACGGCGATTTGATCAATTTGACTCGAAGTACCTGAAGCGTTAGAGCGCCATGTTGCCGTGTGATGCGAGCTGTGTTGGAAATTGGTGCTAGACAAGAACAATCGATTGTGTGCACAAAACTGAAGAAGCCTATCCCCGTTATCTGTACGCTCAGAAGGTAAAGCACAACGCCCACCTAAACATGCTTCTGACACCCCAAGTTTGCCAACTTGTGCATTGAAGTCACCAGCTAGCATTACAATATCAGAACCTTTACTGCTGGCGAACGAGGGTGACGAGGGCATCATAGAACTCATCTTTCTGCAAGTCTGAGCTGCAGTCCGTTGAAGCGTATGCCGAGATCACAAACAAACTGCGCTTAACACAACTATCCTTTCAAACGCCGACTGACCCTTGGGGTCTCACAGCACATAAACGACTATTAACCGGGATCCAGTCTAAAAGAGCAGCCTCGGCCTTGTCAGTCAAGACCATTCCTACACCACGTTGACCCACAGCTCCAGTTATTTCGTCTCCTGAAGTATGCAGGAAATACTTCGATAAGATGCCAGGAGCATTTAGCTGAACTACACTGCTCGAATCCTGTGTACGCGTTTCACTAAAGCAGCAGACATCAATCTTCAGGGAATCTATTGTGAGGACTAGGCACGTTTGCTGACCCGCCTGCACGAGAGTTCGCACGTTAAAGGAGCCGAGATTCAGAGGCTGACGAGGCTTGAGAAAATGTGGATTATGCGACTGTGGATTATTCCCGACACTATTTGACAATGAACCGTTGCGGGTATCGGGCGTGTGGGAGCATAATAGTTGGATAGAGGGGGCAAAGAGAGTTGGTTGGGGACAGAAGACAAAGGTTGAATAAAAGAGATGGAACTCTGAGCAGTAGCCCACTTATCACTACTCACCCCACTCGATGCAATGGGCAGCGCGGTCCTGATTATCCTGTGCGACGACCGATGCAGTATGGAATTCTTTGTATTCGTGCAGTTCATGGGAGATGTTGGACGGGTATTGCTAGGTTGTCCAGCCACAAAGCAGGAGAACGATTAGGGTTCTCAAGCAAAGCCTTTAGTTCTAACAAGAACCTATCCGCAAGGCAGCGGGTGGCTAAGTGGAAGCCCATTTGCTTGGATCGATTATTCTTCCACTGATTTTGCCGACTGAGTTGCCAGCTCAGATCGACCCCCAACCTGGAGGACCAGGAGACTGGACTTTGTCTGACCTCCACCCATTGACCTACCAGATATGATTGCATCTCCGGCTTAAAGAAGCCATCCTGTATAGCTCTTTGGGTCATAGAGGCGTGCAAGCCATCACACCACGTCAAGGTGCAGTCTCTCTCTGATGGATTACTCTGAATTACCAGGTATTATCTATAAATCCCGAGAATGGCGAAGGAGACGGGCTACGCCTAGTCCACTTTCTAAGGGTTCAACATTTGACACACTTAAGTGAATGTAGTGTAATTCAATCATCAAAATGTCTACTTGACGAACTGTCCGTTCGACCAAATGTCCATTCGACCAAACGTGCGCGACCAAAATCCGGACACGAATGTATAAATTCAGGAACAATAATCATGTTAGATAAATATAACTCATTAGTACTAGGCTCTAAGCAGGTTGGATGTTGTTCGATGCCGCAGGGATGTTCGTTGTTTGTCTGTTTATTGTAAGGGCAATTGGTTTCCACCAGTTGAAAAACACGCTTTAGAGTGGTCTACCTTCGGATGATTGATTCTTCGCTCCCCTAGCTAGCATCATGTTCGGTGTCGCTGTAACGCGTAAGCGTGACCGACATTGTTTCAATACAAGCCGTCCTTCTGTCCGACGGATTTTCACAGTCTTTTGGCAACCGTTGGAACTTTTAGCTTTTTGCCCATTACTTAGGCCATTTTCGGGATCTAGTTGGTACCTGGTATCCGCAGTACTAAAAGATAGCGTGTTACAAGTACCATTCTTACTTACTTACTTTTACACGACTATCTCCTGCGAGAGGATAAGTCGGCTCCATCGATATCGCGAAGGTTTCGTGAATAACCATTCAGGGCCACTGCGATGTGATTAATTGATTTAACGTTCTTTTTTGTAACCGTTCATTATGGAATGTGAGAGGTGAGCTACTGAGCATCTGATATTTTTGTCGATAAACATGTCTTTGAAGGCGATACTGCCTCGTAGATTCCATCTTCCAGATGAAACATTCAGAGCGATGTTGGGAGCCAAAGACAATCGCCGGCAAAGATCTGGCCGCACGATTGGTCTTGACTACTCCCTTTGTGGGAACTTCCCATTCAGCATAGTAGTTTTCAAAAGGTCCCAAATACGTCCTGATTTAGTCCCGTTTGCAACACCCTGGGTACTTTTTCGGGATTATTTTCGAACGCATCGAGGATATATCAGCCTAAGTGCTTTGTTCTTTAAATTTCGGCAAGCTGAACATTATTCCTTCTTGAGGTATTCGTTATTGAACCTTTAGTACTTCCTGTTTAAGAGAACATGATTTGTAAACAACCTTAAAAATTACTTGGTACGACACCGGTACTTTCCTTTCCCAGTATCCTCATAAAATCTAGCATTTTACGAAGGCAAGGTGTATTTCGATGTTGCGAACCATTCCTAAAGCGAAATCCTCCAACTTAAACTACGTTATTGAAATTGTCCCAAAACAATTACCTAGAGGACGCTTTGGAGACGGAGTACTCTTTCTTTGTGCCGACCGGGCTTACAAACTTGGTTTTCAACAAAGTGAAATTACTTTTTCCATGTTTTAGACTTTTCCAGATCTAATGACGCGACGAAAACCCATCTCAAGCTGCTTAATAAAAAATTATCCCCTGCGGGACTTTTTTAAAACTATAAAACGCACCCCTATGCTGACTGGGTGAACTGAACTGCCCGTTCCTTAGGTCATTCTCGGGATCTAGTGAGTGCCTAGAAATCCGGAGTACTAAACCTCAGTATATTGTGATGAAATTTGTTGTTGTTGAGTAATGTAATGGCATTAGTTGTTCTAGGGGTCCACAACCGGAGCCTTTAGCTGTCCAAAGCTTAACCCGCAAGGCAGCGGGACGAAACTTGGGGTCCGTAACCCACTGGGAGCTGGTGACTGATTGCTTAGTTCATACGCCCTTCAGGTGAGGCCAAACATCTTGGGTGCCCAGTGCGCTTCTCCTCCACAGATGCCGGTGAGTACACCGTTTACGCCTCATACGCCATCCATGGTGTGTTTGCAATTAGGGTTTATCCATCTCCCCTAGACTGACTATTAGTCAGCCAACGCGGTGGAGAGCGCCGGGCATTCGCTTTCGTCTTCTCGTTTTAGTTGAAATACCGCCACGAGAAGGCAGTGAGTAGGACTTCCTCAGCGGAGGCTGTCAGATATACGGTCACTTGGGAGCATTTCGAGAGGCGTTCAGGGCGGATAGCCATCTCGGAGCCTGAGACACCCTCCCCGTATTATACCGAGGCATTTGGAGGCCATACAAGCAAAAATGAATAATTCAAGCCCGGCCCGCAATGCATTGTTGGGGCAACAAAATCATCTCGAGCCCTGCGCCAATTTGGCGGGGCCGTTCGCTGCAGGAAGCCTGCGGTACTGGTGCCCATCTACACACTTAGAGTACTGTGTTCACGCTTGGTCACTGACACGTGTGCGATAAGCAAGCACTAAAAAGGTACAACGGCGATTCACAAGATTCCTCAGGGGTCTGAATGAACTGCCGTATCCAGCCAGACTGGAACAGTTGAATATGTTCTCACTGGAGTGGAGACACAGGAGGTTAGACTTAAAGGCATTTAAACAGTCGAAGGGCCTATCGTAACCAAGCTCCGTTTCTCTGTCTGTTAGCCATATTACGGTTCCTAGGGGTTATGATCTGAAACTGGCCAAACCACGAGCATATCGTAATTTCATTGCTCAGTCCTAGGCACGTCGTGTGGTGAACCCCAGGAACCAGCTCACAGAGGATGTGGTGGCTACCCATACTGTAGCAGTGTTCAAAGCTCGCTTAGACTGTCGTTGTCCATAAGTCTCATCGTTAGTGGTCGAGTGGCTCAGATAGTTTGATTACCACCTTGGAGGTCGGAGATTCGAATCCCCGCCATCACCGGTTGCTTTGGTGGCAGACAGTAATCCGCTGGCTTATTGGGACCTTATGTGGTCATTCACTCCAAATCGGTTACTGGTTATTCTCGATAGTGCAGTGGGTGTTTGTGACTATGCACTCATGCACAAGCATGTAATTAAAAAAATAAGGCACCTTCCACTAATATATTCACTTAGTTAGCACTTATTCATCAAGCCGCCACCTGTTTCAGTCCCTATCTCACTTTTGTCGGCCGTAAGTTGATTCCTATTCATGGATAGTTTTTCTTTTTCCACTTTACTCTCCTTGTTCTTTTTGCCACTACCACCGTGCTTACTCTTTCACCTATCTAACTTTAGGAAAGTCATCTATTGAGAGAGACACGTGGGGTTATGGCAACGTAAGCAACTCATGAGATTGTCACTTCTGACGGTAAGCCCAATGTTTTCTCTGTTACTACAGACGACCAATCTACCAATCTAAGAGTCACTACCGGAGTGCTCATTGTCACAGCGCAGTGGGATTCACCTGAAGCTCGTTGACGCAAGAACCTAGGCTTATCAAATAGACCAAAGCCACAAGTTCCGTGATCTGACCTGACCTGACCCTACTGGAATCTTCGTCGATTCCGGAATAACTGTCGACAATGTTCCCCATAACCGACTTATTGTAAAACTTACCTTTCTTGGGCCGACGGAGCCGATGACCCATTGGTCTAAGAAATTCTTGGGTAAGAAATCCTTCTCCTTGTAAGTTACTCAGGCATTCTGTTTACAGTAGAGTGGGACAACGCTCATTCTTGAGCCGATTGACGTTTATCAGCGACCCTCCAAGTGTGAGAGTTCTCCTGCCTTTTCATAAACGAGTGGTTTTAGGCTTCCGATTTGTTTTCAGAGATGTATCGGAAGACACCAGTTCAGTTCATTTATTTCAACAATCAACCTTGCGATTCCGTGCTCTGGTTTTGGTTATCTCGTAGCATCATCCGGTCGAGGTGAAAATAACCGGAAACAAATTAGTAAGTGGAAATCACGAAATACCTCAGGGGACCTAAACTGCATCCGGCACGTCATTCGGGCGAGCTAGAGTTCAGTTCAGTTCGGACAACCATAAACCATGCACTGGGTGCGGTGGCTTTGGTTGCTATCTCCTAGCGGCAACCTCAAAAAGAAATAATAAAGAAAAAAGTATGAAAGGAGTAAGGGCAGAACCACATTAATGGGATTAATTCGATGGAAGAAGTGTGTGAATGCAAGAGAGCCACTGGTCGCGGCATCTAGTCCTATCCCCCAACGTATCTGACCATTAAGTGGGAGGGTCTCTTTGACCCCACCCAGGAAGTCTAACACGCCCTACATGTCCAAGTCCACTAGCCGGGCTTTTCATACCTTTGTTCCACGTCATAGACTGACCACCCTCGCCCATCTTCCAACCGATACCTGCCTCAGCAAACATAGCACTCCGTGAGATCCTGTCAGGGACATGTGTAACACTTGTCCCAACCATCTTAGCCTGGTGTGCTTAAGTGTTTCATCTAATGATTTGATTCTTGAATCTAAGACTTCCCGCCGAACCTTGGCATTGCTCACACGGTGTTCCCACCATATTCGAGCAATACTACAGAGACATTGGTGTCCAAATACCGACAATCTTCCTATGTCCTCCATGCTCAGTGTCCATGTCTCCGAACCATACATAAGCACGGGCCTGACTGCTGCAACGTAAACTCGACCCTTGATAGGTAAATGGATGTCATGTCGACACCACAGATGACTCAGATTGGCAAATGCCAAGCGAGCCTTCTGTATACGGTGAGACACTTCATCCGATATTCCATTCCGGGTGAGATGCAGCTCCCCAGATAACAACTTGTCTACCACGTTTATAGTCTCCCCATACACTGAAAGGTTTGGCGTTGGACCAACCCAGTCCTGCAAGAGCATCTTGCACTTTAAAGGTGCAAAACGCATGCCGAAACATTGCTACGCAACCCGTCAAGCTGTCTAGAAAAGCTTGCAACTTACCTGGATCTTCACTTAGAAGAACTATATCGTCCGCATACTCAAGGTCTGGCGAGCTGGAACCTGAGCTTCAAGCTTACTTCTTGCTCCAGGTACGGGTTGCACATGGGACACTATGATGCTCACGAGGCTGAAGTTGACAGAGTTACCTTTGTGCTATCGTGTATCCAGATGCGCAATTAACTTTTGGAATACATTTCGAGCTGAAGTGGTGGAAGAGAGGCCGATGGTGATAATGTTGGCGAGAAGTCTCCTACTGCCTCTGTTCCCAAGACTGCCTCGCAGACTTCTCAGTTCATTTGGTCTGGTTAATTTATTGGTGTGTTTGTAACACGTTTTTTTACTAATCATTCTCTTAATGTCTTCTTTTCCTCGATGGTTATGTTGCATTGTCGCAAATCAAATTTTATCTAGAGTTGTGATCATGCGTTTTCGACTGGTCAACTTTGATTTACGCTTTGCAGTTTTCATTGCTGCCGTTAGGTTATTCAGTCTTCTAATGGCACAAATTAGTTGGTAAACTGTTATCCGTCGCAGTGTGTTGATGGTTGGTGCTGAGGCGGAATATGAGTAGAGTTTTCCCATCCGGGATCAGAGGTTAGAGTGTCTGACGCAGCGGTTTTTACATATAGAGTTGTGTCTTCCTGCAGTGGTGATGCCAGTACTTTGTGAATTGCGAAAAATCAAATCTCAAAGACTCGTCTAATTTGTTAGTTAGGCATTTACTTTGAAAATGCAAAAGGCCTAAGAAAATTGAAAAGAATCATGAACTACTTCCCGTCCTATGACTTTGTTAAAAAAGGTGAGGTGTCACTATATTTAGCAAGTGATACTTATTTTCGTTTTCAATTTTCGTCGCTCATAGTGAAATGTATTTATTTCTTGTTATTTCAGCCCCACTGAAGAAATGCCAATCTGATGCGAACTTGACAAAAAACATTAGTTTATTTTCCGTTTGCATACGAAACCGTCTTGTAGCACACTACACGAAGCCCACCGGATGAGACTATCCCTACACCAGACGGAGCTGAAAGGTGTGCATTTTAGTTGGTACGTGTGACGCTTCGTAGTTTTCATTCGTTGCATCAATTCTCTTGCGAAATTGGGCAATGAGATCTACTTTAACTGGACGATTGACGGAGTATGTTTCTGAAATGCAAAAAATCAAACTTCTTTCTAGCTTTCACTGAAAACCGTTAATCAGTCGCGCTCGGCATATGCGTCTGTTGTTTTCAAAACATGTTTCTTTGAAAAATGTTCTACTTGTCCTAATGAAAATGTAACTAGATTTAAGATTGCTAGTCGAGTAAGTTTTCATTTTTCCAACTACCACATTTTTAGTCATGTTGTAATATCTTTAGACCTTCGGTATCACTTGAGAGAGCTGTACATAAATGCCGAATCATCCTCAATGCTGATAATACGTTGCTGATTGTCCAGTTCTTTTGTAAATACGGTATTGTTAAAACATTCAACATGTCGATCATTGACTGTGAACATCTGGAGGCTGTGTATTCCATCGAGGAATCAGCCAATCATCTGGTCCTTTCTACAAGGTAGTTACTTACACTTTTGATGCCATTTACCTCAAAAAGAATACTGATAGAAGTTCTGAACAACTTCAGGCAGTCATCAGAAGAAATTACACTCATCCTCAAAGAGGGCGAATGTACTTTTCAGAATTACGTCCTTCAAGGAGGTAATTTTTCACCCTTATAATGTCAGTACCTTAGATCCCAATTCAATATTAACACAGCTACCTTTGGGTGCCAATGAATTTGACGCCTACCTTGTGGGCTTTCCCAGCGAGTTGACTTTCTGTCAGAAGGAGCTCCGGGTTAGTGTGGTTTTGATGAATGTTTCATATCCAACATTGCCTTTCTGAGTCATTTCAGAACGATAATGTTTTGTTGCTTCCTCACAAAGATTTGTGTCTAACTTCTTGTTTTAATAATGAAATATCGGATTTAACATATCTGGTCCCATTCACGGCGACATAGTCATATGCGGCACTGGAAAAGTAGCGCATGGACCGTATTCTATCTCCGACAAATTGAAACGGACGTGACGTCACTGTCAGTGCCACAGTTTGGTGTCGTGCAATAAGGGAGGACAGAAAACTACTGATTTCTGTTCCGAACACTTCCTACGTAAAAGAAGAATAGATAACGAGGACACAGTAAATCCATAAGTGACACTGCGGTAGTCACATGGGATACAAAGCCCAATGACGTATACAAACGTCTCCAAGCTACTGGATTCGACAGCAAATTATTGATGCCTCTTACTGCTGCATTACTCCTCCCGTGCGGAAGGGTAACGGTCTGGTAAACCATCCAGATTATCAGTTTACCGGGACGAACTACTATGAAAAGTAGATGCTGTCGTTGCAAAAGTTTACCAGTATACTAACCAGTCAATCAATCAATCGATCGATCAGTCAACCAACCCAGCAATCAATCACTCAGTCAGTCAATCAACCAATCAGTCGAATAGCCAGTTAATGAACCAATTAACCAACCAACCAACCAAAATGATATAAACGGATCCTTCAATAATCCAGGCGCTGCTCTTTCAGGTATTCATATCGAATAATGCCCGTCTTTGAGAACAAAATTTTCGACTTTGGTAACAGGATTTCTGAGTAACGCATTTGAAACTCCACCATTCTGTTTTGGGTAGGCTACCACATTGTTATCAGATTCGGTGTCTAAAGTCTTTTTTGCTCTAAAAGCTGGTCACCTTCCTATGTGAACTGCTTGTGATTTATGGTAGCATCTGTAAACCACCGTTACCCATATACTGATGTCAGGTGAAGCACATTAAATATAACGACACAATAAATATAACAGCAAGTTGCACTTGAGTAGTCCAATGACATGTTTATCAAGTGAAGTGTATTTACGAACTTAGGGCGCTAGGCTGTACAAAGTTCACGTAAGTCAAGCTACTTTTATCTTTTACTTATCCCAATCGACCAGGTAGATAGGAACCCCGTCCTAAACCCCCTAAGTATCCCGAGCATTGTCCCTGATTCACAGGATATTTTTGTAGAACTCTTCACATTTACAATTCCGATTTACTAAAAAAATGCGTTTCGCATCGGCCGATAAGAATTTACCTTTGTTATTTGGTCGGTTCTCGTGTATTTTTACAGGCACTGCTAAATTTCTGCGACCTGGTCAGTCCGGTGCTCAGGATCTATTGTGACCGCCCCGGCAAACCGGTTATTTTTGCTTGTACTCATGAAACTCGCTTGTGTGCTAGATTTGTTCTCGCCACTTTGCCGTCAGACGCCTGTACTATTCCGGGTTCTCAACGATCTCAGTCCGTACAGCGACGTACTCTTGTTAGTAAGACTCCCGTTCAAGTTCGGCGAGTTGCACTAAATTCGGTCACCCAAAGGTAGGTACTGTCATCTACTGTGAGCTCGATAGTTGCGTGTGTTGGTGTCCTTAGCTGTCGGGACCCAGTGACTGCTTCGGTTTGACAGCTGCTCCATTAGTACCATTTTTGACCTCCACTGGTTTGTTATTTTGCCCAGTCATTGCTCATTGGCTTTTGTCACCTAATGCAAAATGATCAACTGATTGAGATTGCGCGAAGTTGTTGGATAGTACTTTGTTCGTACTGTTTTTCCTGCTCTATTAAGGCCTACCATTCGCTTGAGTTGTAAACATGTGAATAAGAATGAATTCTAACGAGCTCACCGTGCATATAAAGATGTCTATTGTTTGGTGACCATAGCACGATACAGGCTCGTGAGTGATTTCTGACATTGAAATCACGGCCGAAACTCTCATGATGGAATGATTGCTAATACATTACAGTTATTTACTTACGACCTAGCCTCAGTGCAGATAACATGCCTGATCCTAAACGGTCACTTTTCGTGCGGTCTCTATATATATATATATATATATATATATATATATATATATATATATATATATATATATATATATATATATATAATTTGGTGAGACCACTTTATTCGCGACTAACCAGGGAACAGCCGTTTCCTTATTCGCGACCTGGGAACGCGCCCAGTAGCATGCAGCTCTGCTCTGTCCGAATTGGACAACTCGGATGAATGTGAGGCGTCCCTCACAAACTAATAAACATAAACGGTGTGCAGAAGTGGCCTACGGCCAGGATGACCTGAGTTAGAACTCGTTGTCGTAGCCCTAAGCAAACTGGTTCACAGTCCTGTCTCTGTATGCGTTTGCTAATTCCCGTGTTATTCACTGCTGTATACTCTTACTCCCGACTGATAGCCACACGTAACAAGATTTTCCTCCTACTGTTTATAGCACTGGTCTCAATGGGATGTTGGTCAGCTGTTTTCAGCGGAACATTTTGGGTAATCAATTTCGCGAAAAATGTTCCCAAGTCACTATTTTTTCTCTAATGCTTTATCAGACTAAATTAGCTTTCCCGCTGGGTTGAGCAGCCTACCACTCTACCTTGTATTTGTGCGAAAAGTTATTCAGACTCCCGTACCATTCTTTTTAAGTTTGTCTAGGGTATGTGCTTTTACACACGTAGCCACATGCGTTTCCGTGGATCGGAATGCCCAAGAATGTGCAGCGTTCTTCATTTGTTCATCTCGTCGAGTATGAAACCGGTGCACGGATGTGTAGTGCATATGTAACACACACTTGACAAACTCAGAAATGCGTTAAATCTATTGAGCTTCCCGTTTGCACCTAAAAGAATGCGATATGCTACGCCACAACTGGATATGGTTTACCCTAAGGTAGGTGTTTGTTGACGTGAACCCTTCTACAACCAGCTACCTCAGACACGAGCAGTGGTGTGGCGAGTAATGGTAGCATCATACAAGGGATGAACGCACATGTCCAAGGTTCACACGGCATGTAGCGGATTGGGGTA
Organism: Fasciola hepatica; assembly: GCA_948099385.1. Classification (NCBI taxonomy): domain Eukaryota; kingdom Metazoa; phylum Platyhelminthes; class Trematoda; order Plagiorchiida; family Fasciolidae; genus Fasciola; species Fasciola hepatica. Next base: position 766,210 of record CANUEZ040000020.1, read on the forward strand.
CTTCTGCCGTCAACGTAAAATTTCACTGAAATTGTGGAATCTTGTCTATTGCGCCATCGTTCAGTCAACTTTTCCATAAGGCTGTGAGATCTGTGAAAAGCACTCCGGCTGCCATTCACTGGTTTCGAACAAAAATCAACTATCTGAAAAGGCAGCTGCTACACCGGATTGGCTGTCTTGGTCCATTCCAAAGGATAGAGATGAAGCTGTGGTCTCGATTTCAGAATACTCCGCACAGCAGTCTGAGGAGGTAAACTAGTCCCAAAATAGTGCTTGCGTCGATTTACAAAAAGGGATGACGGATTATCTTGTAAAAACCATAGATATATTGATTTCAATAGTATCGCATTCAAACTGCTCGCTGGTATTATTTTCCACCGGTTCACCGGCTCAGAAACAACGTACGCGTGAAAATCAAACTGGTCTCAAATCCGATTGGATACCTTCTGTAGGCCTACTGACAAGTTTCCTCGCGATTTAAAAGGAACTTTTGATCCAGTTGACCTCACGATTCTCTGGCGCTGCTTCGAATGGAAGTATGTACTGGAGAAATTCATCTCTCCTTCCAAAATTCCTATGTGAACAGTCGAGGTGCAGTTGGTACTAGAACTTTTCCACCGAATTCACCCAGGTTACGCTCAAATTTGTTAGTAATATTTTCCAAGAAGTAGTCCTATCATCAAGTGAGAATAGCGGCATCGATAACTGTTCAGGTAGGAGTTTGTTTGACTTGAAATACGCCGACGACCTTGTGCTCCTGGATGAAACCCCAAGTAAGTTGCAAGCTTTTTCTAAATAGCAATGGACAAGTAAACGACAGTGTGATTATATTTAAGGCCCGTTTTGCAGCTTCGAGGTGTATGGGGCCACTAATGAACAGGGTTGATCCTACATTAAACCTTATCTTAGTAGGAGGAAGACTGATCAAGGTATAACTGAATTGAGCGTTCTTACTGATGAATCATATTATACAAATCTGGTGTTCTACTACTCATATGCATATGAGTTCTATTACCCTGGGAGTTACATTGCATCTGATGGTCGGATATCGAATGAATAGTCTTCGCGCATGCGGTTTTTATCGATTTGAATCATCTATGATGCCGAAGTGACGTCCGTTTATCCGTGAAGGTTCGAGCGTACACTGCACCACTTAGGTCCATTCTTTTATGTGGTTCGAAAACTTGGGTTTTACAAGTAGGAGATACACGAATACTACCGGTGCTTAAGCTTTGATTTCTCTACAGCAATGCTTGAGGTTGGCGGGGACATCCTATCAATAATGCTGATACTAGGCGCGGACTGTTGGAGGCCATAAGTCAGTATCTAGACGAAGCGTTAGTCTGAATGGGCTGTGGTGGTTTAGGCATGTTTCATGCAAGTCCACTGATAGATTATTTTGGTGTGCATTGTTCCTTAATATGAGTTAAGGGAATAGCGAAATGGAATGAAGACCATAACCAGTAGACGTGCTAGGCTTCCGGGTTCGGACCCCCGAAATCCACCCAATGGATGGTTGTAGATGACATCCTGGCCTCAGAATAGGCTGTCGAAATCTGTCTGCACAATCCTCCGTTTGCTTAGGCTCAGTTTTTCTGTGCACTTCAGTTCTACTGGCCCATTCTCCATCCTACGGCAGGCCCTAGACAAAACGAAATAGACATTAAATGTGTGAGGCAGTACGTATCCGTTCTAAAGTTGAGCCGGAACCACAATATTTGTAATGATTAGGCCGTATCACTTCCACATATTTATCCATTTGATTCAATCCCTTAATTTGTCATGATATATTATAACGTAATTCCACGGTTGCCAATCACTGAGAACGAGCTTGTTCGCCAATCTGCGTTCGCTGAACAGTGTGGCAAATGGCCGAATACCGTCGTCAGTAACATCGTACTAGAAATCTGTGTAGATAATTTTCGCTTAATGTTTTTTGTGGTTCTACTGTTTGTTTATGCTTCAATTTCGCTGTCCTCCGGCAGCCAAGGGGCAGAAAAAACGTGAGTTAGAGGTTAGAGGTTGAATTAAGTGAACTAATAGTAAAAAGAAGAGGTAGCGAACACGATTGTTTCCAGTAACTTCCTCCTTTGGCTAACGCGGTTACATAAAATATTTTTTTTTGAATGTTTACATTTGGAATGGTCGGGTCAAAGCGCGAGTGACTTAACCCCACACCACCCCAATCCTATCCTGTGTTCGATTTTAAAAACACAACAGAATCACTTTCGTCCCCCAATCACCCAGCGACGCAATGGGTATCTTTGGTGAACTTATAGTAGTGAATCGCCTTGTGAATGACATGTTAACGTCCAAAGTCAATGGTGAACGCGCGCCATATCATGCGTTTAGTGTTAATATGACAACTCATTAAGAGTCAACTTGGATAGCTCAACGTCTTAAACCTTTACTTTGTTTATTGTGACGTTTGTTTATCAAATACGAGTTCCCCTCCATTCGGTTAAATGTCACGCCGAGGCTATCTCCTGCGTTTGCACAATGCATGAATGTTATCCCAGTTTACTACTACTACTACTACTGGTAATAATCTGTCCAATTCCTTTTTGTTATTCCGTAATTGTATAATATATTTCGGGAATTGGGGTGACCGGCGGCGGCGGCGCGAGGATTCGAACCCCGGGACGAAAAGAAGTCCAAAGTCCAGCATGTTAACCGTTGGACCGTCGCCGGTCATCGTCTAGAGTAAGAAAAGCGCCAAAGCAAACAAAACCTTAGGTTTTTTATTACGTGCTTGCTCATGAGTGCAGTGAAAGGGGTATAACCCCATAGCCTTAAAGGCCCACTGCATTGTAAGGGATAGCCAGCAACCAGACCCTGAGACCAAGAGTGGAGAACCACATTAGGTTTCAGTAGGTCATGTGTGGTAACGAGCCGGGCAACAGTGGATCGGTATCTACCACCAAAGTGACCGGTATTCGCGGGATTCAAGTCGCTGCTCTCCCAGGTGGTGAGCAAGTGATCTAAACCACTAGACCGCCACCGATCTGCTTGGCCACCTACATCACGGCTTACACGATAATCATGTTTGTTCAACCTATTAGCTCACCATCAGTGTCGCCGAACCAAAGCTGAGGGCTGCTCTACAGATATCTTTGTAGATTCCGGAACAACTTACTTCAATGTTCCCCACAACCGACTTATTGTAAAACTTACCTTTCTTGGGCCGACGGAGCCGATGACCCATTGGTCTAAGAAATTCTTGGGTAAGAAATCCTTCTCCTTGTAAGTTACTCAGGCATTCTGTTTACAGTAGAGTGGGACAACGCTCATTCTTGAGCCGATTGACGTTTATCAGCGACCCTCCAAGTGTGAGAGTTCTCCTGCCTTTTCATAAACGAGTGGTTTTAGGCTTCCGATTTGTTTTCAGAGATGTATCGGAAGACACCAGTTCAGTTCATTTATTTCAACAATCAACCTTGCGATTCCGTGCTCTGGTTTTGGTTACTATCTCGTAGCATCATCCGGTCGAGGTGAAAATAACCGGAAACAAATTAGTAAGTGGAAATCACGAAATACCTCAGGGGACCTAAACTGCTATCCGAGAGATGACGTTTTTTAGATTGAGTTTCCATTGGTGTAGGCTCGTCTGTCCTCCTCTGATTTTCATCCCTCATATGTGGTCAGTAAAACGATGATGTTTTACCACTGACTTTCCTATTTCTTTCATTTCTGTTCCTGGAATCTCATCAGTCAGCGTCTTTTGCGTCCAGCTCTTACCGACTTCGATGAGGATGCCACGGTTGATGAAGTCACTGTACTAGCAAACGTGCTTCGAGAATCGGATGGGCCGGATGCTGTTTCTGCTGTCGATCAGTCTCGAACCGCACTGAGCCAAATTGGTAATCTGAACTTGACACATACCCAACCGGTGAATATAGTCCCCTCGCCGATTCCACCTCCTCGTCCGTTCAACGTTCCGCGAGTTTGTCAAGCGGTAGGTTTACTCATTTGGACTTTTTACGTGATATATTGTTCGAAACAGACATTTGTGTTTCACTCGACAGTCCTCGCTGTGAGAAATTGTTGCAATTAGGTTGTCTTATTTCATTACCTTTATGTGTGAACCCAATGCCGAATTCGTAAGGGTTGATTTCGGAATCTACTTTATATCCGTGTACTAGTAGCAGAAACTTGTCAAATTGTCTGCGAACTGTGATGTCTTTCTAAGTGAGGAATCAATTAGGCCACCCTTCACTGCAATTTTACTAACTTTGGGGCGCGCCAAAATTTTATCGACCGGAATCAGGAAAACTGACCAAAGTCACCCAGCCATTTGAGAAACTAAGCATTGACTTCCAAGGGCCTCTGCCGTCAATCACTTGAAATCGTTATATGGTCATGATCGTTAACGAGTAGTCTCGTTTTCCTTTCGCATGTCCCGGTATGACAGCAACAACGGTGAGCATTTCTCTCTGCCAGTCGTTTCGTTGTTTGGTATGCCCTCTCAAATCCATTCTGATCGTGGAGCCTCCTTCTTGTCAGACGAACTTGTGAATTTTCTCCACAGTAGGCGCATTGTGACTAGCCGGACTACTCATATAACCCTCAAGGAAGCGGGCAAGTAGAAAGGCTAAGTAAAACGCTCTGAATGGCGATGAGTTTGACAGCAACTGATAGAGGTCTCCCACCCAGTTGCGAGTACTTCTTGACGCTATGCATTTGATACGGTCTTCACTTTGCATGAGCATCAGTGCCACTCCGCACGAAAGAATTTTCACACATCAGAGGAAATCAGCTTGTGGCACCGCCGTGCCAAATTGGCTTACGACACCCGGTCCTATGCTTTTAAAGATGAACGTCCATAGACCCAAATGCGATCCGGTCGTCGAGGAAGTCAATCTAGTGAAATGCAATCTTGAGTATGCTCGCATTCGTCTTCCTGATGATAACGAGGATACAGTGTCAATCCTGACACCACTTCGTGGGCGTCCAGTCAATCATGAAAGTTGCCAGCCTGACACTGAGACTTCGATGAATGATCCACCCAGAATCTGCTGAATCCGATACTGCAACATACGGTCCCGATGACCACAGTGAGGCGAATCCAGACCCAATAAATACAGCTGGAAAATAATCGATCTTTAAAAACATGTTGCAACGACAGCAGCGAACTCGGCCATACAACCTCAGAGGCGAAGTTTAACCATGACGTTTTACCCTCTTGTACCAATTCCACGTTCACATTATTCACGATCCTTCGTCGTACCATTCTCCCACTCACAACATCACTGTAGTGAAACTCGAATCACTCAGTCAAACGCGGTTGATTAAAACTGAGGCCTGTTCACAAGGCATCATTCATCTTATAAAACAGGTATTAGCTAGAAAAACAAAAAGTAGAAGATAACTAGTGGGGATAGCAATTATAAACAACTGAACAATATAAACAGTCACAGTATTTCCCACTGGTTTAGGAACAAGAACGCACTGGCAGTTGGTTCGGAGAATATACAGCGTGTCAGTAATACAATCGAGTTGCGCGAGGCGTTAGCAGGAAAAACAATATGGATGAATAGAATACCGATGTAAAACTTCTCTGATTCTAAAGTTAGGGGCGAATTCTCTGTTTTTGACTCGGTATGTTTTAATAAGACTCTGTGGTGCTTGGGGTATTGACTCCAGGGGTGTGTGGGATAATGTCTGTTGTGTCAGCGTTTGTCTCAGGATTTGTATTATGTGGGCTTGGGTTGCCAATGTTGCGTTCCTTTTGAGGGTACGGAAAAAGTGTCGTGCTGTATTTCGTCGCCCACCAAACGTGGAGACGAATCACTTGATTCTTCCTCCAGTGGAGCCAATTGACGTATGGATACAGTGTCTTCCCGCCTGGTTGATGTTGCTACCTACCACGATGATCGGGTTTGCGTGCTACGATTACCTCAAGAGTTGTGCCGACTGGAACGCTTTGCATTCATTCAGGGTCATCCTTATCGGAGAGGCCGAGGGCGAGCAGTCAGCCAAAAGCAACGCGACGTTGTTAGAAAGCGTGGCGGTTTTTCGCCTGGCAGCGAATCCCATAGACAGCGTCGTGACATGCACGAATGTGGCCCACAGCTAAATAAGGCCATTGCATCTTGTCTGTTTCTCGACTATCCTGAGTAGAGATTCACTACAGTGCACTGAGCATCCTCGACTGACAGACCGTTATCCAAAAGGCATATGGACCGCTCGTTCCGTCACCAGCTCCCAACCCACAAACTTCCTGTTACCCGACAGGTAGCACTTGGTTGTGCATGGGCTAGAGTTGCCGAGTGACGCTGGCGCACTCAATCCCCAGTACTCTTTATGGGAAGTTCCTCTACACAAATCGTTAATGTGCAGGTGCCATTAGGACATCCATAAAGCCGGCTTATCCTCTCACGGGAGCTAGCCGCATAAAAGTAAAAGTGAGTTACACCTACAAAATGTAAAATGATATTACGTGAATTATAACCTAACAAGTAGAAAAAACCTTGCAGCTGTTAACCTTTTTTGCTAAACCGATAAGATGTATTTGCGAATACGGAAAACGCGGTCCGTTTCCGCCATCCGTGGCGTTAGGTTATCCATTTAAGTTCATGTGTTTGCTGCGACATCCTGGCAATCTCTCCTGTACGGCTCCGATATCCAGCCACATTGTACTGGAGACACAAGAAGACTGTCGGTGTTTGACCACAGCGCAGCCTTTGAGAACCCGATCAGCAACGCTGGGGTTAGCCGTGCGGTTTTAGGTGATGAACACAAGTTACTCGATGAAGCTCTCGACCTCAGCAAATGACTGACTGGGACATGTTTCATGCACCCGTTTATAGGCCTCTAGTTTATAATGTTCTGCAAAACACCGGTAGTCAGTTCGTGGCAGCTAGAAGGGAAATTGTGACTGGCAAACCTATCTATTTTGTGCCCGTTAAGCTTCCTAGATCCATCTGCTCTCATTAATCAAGCTGATTCCAGTGCTGTTATAGGCAAGCGATGCGGGATTGGCATTTCAGTAACCATTTCACGTGCTCGTATACTGAACCTGAATCAACTTTATCTCATCACTTAGATGATCTAATGCCGATTGGTAATCCCATGGACGTCATAGTTCTCCGTTGATGTGCTGATTCCTCGTTATGATTGTTTTCTTCATAGATACCTATTACCAGGGCGCCAATGGACTCCACTGATCTCAATCCTGCAGTCAAAAAGGTACGTTTTCTCTGGCGGTATTCCATAGGATTAATGACAAACGTGAATTCCGTGTTCGATTGAATGGAACTACTAATATTAGTAGTAATAATATTAATAATAGCAGTAATGATAATAATAATAATAATATTAATAATAACGATAACATAAACTGAGCTTTTTGTTTTTCCATCTAGTTAGGAATCCTAAGAAGCGCAGTTACACAAATCATGCATTCTGAACAGAAGCAATGCGTCTCCTGTTAATATACGAGGACCGAAATTGTTCTAAGCATTCATACTCTATAGATATTTCAGTCATCTACTGAATAAGCAAACCACACATTGATAAAACTCGTTGGCGACATTTGTTTTGCTGGTACTTCAGAAGATTTGCTTTACTAACTCACACTGTTTGCAGTATCGTTGGAATTTGAATGGTTGTTGTCACTGTCTGATGTAAGAGACTGTTTGGGTTCGATACTTGCTAACTTTGTCGGTTGTCAGCTCTTTTTGTGTTCGGCTCATTATCGCACACGACTTATTTACTCTTGAGTGGTTCATAATTCTAGGTCTCAGTGTCAAGGTTTACGACTCTGTGATAGTGTGTTGATTGTTTGTGGTCGTATTATCTGTCCTTGCCATCACACACGTACTTAGGCAGGGGCAAAAATATTTTCCTCTAACGGCAGATCGTCAGCTGTCCATAGCTTGTTTATGTCCGCCTCTGAAGTCGTCCCAATTTATGGGAATCATCCTGCGAATTGTTTTATTCCACGCTTACACACTGGAAGGAGCACACGTCTCTTCACCTGACGAGGGCCAATTTACCTATCACTCAATCATGACTCCAAGAGTTGGGGCGGAGAGTCGCATACGATGACAATAGTTCACACATAGTAACAAACCAGGCGACATCTGAATATTTATCTCGGGGTGCATAAAGCATTTACTTGACTTGACTTGACAACCGATTGCGATCCACTACCAAACGTGTTGGGCTCTGTTTTAATATCGTATCTATCTAGTCACGTCTTTCGGTGCGATCCCCTTAGTTAGAGTTGATGCTTTTACAGTAATTACCAGTTAGACTGCTACTCTAAACTTAAAGGTGTTGATTATATCTGCTTCGTCCTATCATGAGCATGTAAGTCCGTAGCTGTGCTAAAGCTTGCCTGTCACAAAACCCCATGTAGAAGCTTGTTTTGTTTCACTTCCAAGCACCGCCGGGACTCTTAATTCTATGTCAGAGGCGTGAGCGTAACAAATGGGATAGAGCTCAAAGTCATGAATACTCGCGGTGCGTTATTATCAACGGTATCATCCTAGCTCGGGTTGATAAACCACTATAGATCCACATCATTGGGTTAGGTGTGGTAGCCAGGTGGACATCGGCTCAGCTGTCTAACTTCAAAATTGCATTTCGGCGGTGAAATCTTACTTCAGTATTGGAGCCGGCAATGTTGACTGTTCGATCATCACCGGTCGTACGTTGTCGCTTTGAGAATTATGGAACTACGGAACTTCTGCTCCATAGTATGATACAGAGTGAATGAGATACAACTCGTGAGCACAAAGTTATGGTGTTTTTCGCCGAAGGTAGTCAGTTTAACCATGAGATGATCTGGACAAAGCTTCAGGAAAACACCGGAAAAATTTTGTGTTGGCACAAAAGAGGGTATAACTGATTGACTTACACTTCGTATCTTACCTTTTTCGGATGATCTAGGTTTCGGGCATTCTTCCATCCGATGTCTACTTTTCCCATCCAGTCAGCTGCTTAATGATTCCCGCATTCTGTTCTCTGCCGTTTATAGGCTCGGTCGGCTCTGTTCTCTTTCATTGAACAGAGCGAAGATGCGGATAGCATGACTGCTGAAGATATGGACATAGAACTGCAGCAGCTAACTCGGCCCTATAGCTTCGTGGACCCGAATATTTCCAAACCTGGCACTGCGACGCCAGGGCGCACAGTCCTCGTGGCTGATTCGGACGAAGAAAATTGAAATTCATCCTCCACGAAACCCATATGGGATACTTCAGAATCATTTTTATTTTTTGTGACCACTTTTAGCGTGTGATAATTTTCTTCTCATGGATATTTGTACATAAATTGTCACCGTAATACGCCAGTGAATTTTACGGGGGTAATAGATGAAGCACTAAACACTGTTTGTTTTGGGATGTGAAAATCCATCCAAGTTCTTGTCAAAACCATTGCACGAATCGATTTGTACAGTAGGAAACTCGCCTTTTCTTAGCGTGGTAGATCAGTACATTGTGAATGTGAATGACAATCTTAAGAATGGCGTCCGGATGTCAGGATCTTTATTTTTCGATAAATGATTTGTGTGATTTGATTTGATTTGTTACTAAAACGATATGTTAGGTGAAAATTGACCATTGGCGTATAAGTTGTTGAGCAGTAGATATACGTTGTTTATCAAATGGTCCATCATATAATATCAAAGCACAAATCACCACTGGCAACGACAGAAATGCTACACAGCTGCTTCATTCTTTTTACTGAGACCACCAACTATAGTGTGTGTGTGTGCTCACTTGGTCTCAGTTAGCGCCCAAACCCGTCTAAAACGGGGCTGTGAGCCCTCAACTTCAATCAGCCGGATCGGCTTTCAGTAGCTTTTTCAGCCGTTAGCAGTGGATAGTGCTGCAGCGCCCACGGGTCAACGTGATCAGTACTCACAAATCCACAGGCCGGGTTCGATAGGCGAATGTGCACTACTGATGAACCCTAACGTAAATGAAACAGTGTTGTGATATTTTGATAGATTTTCCATGACGGATTATCGGCGAAATTATTCCCGATGTAAATTGTACAACCAAATACTGTTGTCCTCTTTATATGCTAATTAAGTTTGGTAACCAATAGTTAATTTTTATCTGTGGCACGCTGAATTTCCGTCGGGATCCTGGAGGGTCAGAAATTTGGTATGGATTTCCGTTTGCCACCGAAGAGTAACAGGAAAGTCATGTGCTCAAAATAAAGTTTCTTTTCGTCAGCAAAGGAAATACAATGTTGTAGCTATCACATTTTGGCTGGTAGACCGTTTTTATTTAGGTCAAGGGAGAGGAAAGGGTTCTGTACATTTTTCAACGGGTTGGTGGAGATGGTTTTGGACGGATGGAAGTGGCGAACTGCTGAGGAGTTTTTGGAGGGATTAGGTGAATGGGCACAAGTCACGTCTAAGGTTCACTAGTTTATCATGGCTCCGAGAAATCCCGGTTTTTTCTGTTCCACTTCGGTGACCATTTTGCGCTGATGAATGGTGTGGACAACCAAATACAATCTCTACAAAAAATTGAGGTAGGAATTGATGACAACACAGAACACGGCGATCCAGAAAACAGGACAGTTCGTTGATGTGGGCGCATTGGATTCTGCTGTACCTGCAGATTTCAAATGAATGTAATGAATCAGTACCAGCTCGTTTAATCGGATTGGTAAATTACTATCATTCAACATGAAAATCACCTGGTAGACAATGAACTACGCCATGCTTCTCGATGTAACAGATGGAATACTAAGGTGTACATATAAGCTGGTGGTGTTGTCCGTTGTAGTAGTTGTTGTTGTAGTCAGTTTTATGCTAGTTGTTTCGTTCGTATTGCAGATTTGATGATGCCGTTTTTTATAATGAACGCACGTTAGACAGTTCGGTTCTCTACTACGCTCGGACGTAAAGCGTTATTATACAGCATTTATTTTGTTCCATTTATTCCGCGCTCATATCTCAGTCAGGAAGCATGTTATAATGGAGCTCACTGTATTTACATCGATCTATGAAACCCTCCCTGAGACAGTCCAAAAACGTCACATTTATCAGTTCACTCACTTGGAATGGCAAAGAATATTGTGGAGGTAGGCCCGTCCGAATGGTCTCCAATAGGTTGGACGTGAACTATGTACAAAGTTTCCCGTTCGAGACCCTTGAGTATGAATGTTGAGGATTTCTGTAAAACGTGAAGAAAGCAGAATGGGCTTAAGCTCGTTTCGATGGTTTTTACAAGACGGGCTTACGCAAGGCTCTGCATACCCGGCTTTAGTATTTTCTACGCTTATGCTACTAATACAAGAAGCGGTGGTTTGACGTTGAGGCCAGAATCCCTATGCGTTCGGTCAAGTAAGTCTGTAAGCTACTCATTTTGGCGTTGCTTTACACTGTACTTGAACACTCGAAGAACCTCTACGCTAGACGGTGTAGCACATCCTCACGTGGTCACCTGAGAAGATTGGAACTTACAGTGACCTACTGAAATTCTTCCTAGTAGTCAGGCACGCAATGCCAATAATAGAAGTGGGGATTTCTTTCTGGCGTTACAGTCAACAAGAAAAATGATGACAAATGGAGATCGGTATTGTCCAATATTGAAGAGTGGAATATAAGATTTGCAATGGCGCCCGAAATGCAACTGGTAGGGTCTATTTGAACCCGGTGAGTAGTAAGGTGTTATTTTTGAGTAAACGCACATGGCAGAACCATCAGGCTGATACATTGAAGATCAAGAGTGAAGAATCACTGAACTGCAATTTCTTTCGGTTTGAAAAGAAATCAACAACGTGGTAAATTCTTATGGGCGTTTGGAACTCGAAATCCTATTTGACTTATTAAAAAGGAGAAAAATATGAATGGCGTGCCATGGGTTCGTGTTGAAGAACGTAGGCAAGGTGTAAACAGCGTCGCTATATTTAGTTTTAGACAGGACCAACATATCGGATAAACGGCAACCGATAATATAAGAAACAAGGCAAATAATATATCACGTCACATAAGCCACTGGTTCGTCAAATTAGTCCTTCATTGTTGAATTTCCGTGTAAGTGAGACTCAAAGTGCTAAAATTAACTTGACTATCTCCCAACGCATCGGTTCGCGCTGTTTGACTGGTCAAGTGAAAAATGATCAGCAGTTCTGGTGATGAACTTGCTCAGCACCCCAATCGCTAGGTCTATTAGGTATGAAGTGGGTTCTCGTAAGTAAGATTTCTGTATTTCCTGACTTCGAAGCGTCGTTGCAAAGCTTGTATCTAGTCTATCACCGTCCGTCAGAGATTAGATCTAAACTACAGGAAGGGGACGCAGTTGGAATTAGTCAAAAATGTCTCGAAAAGGGCCGTGTTGTGAATTTGCAAATGAGATGGGTCCTTGCCGCGTTTTATCGATGTTACCAATGGGGTACTTGTTATATCTTCGAAGAACATTGCAGTCAAAGAATCGGTTATTGACTTATTCTTTTAAATTAATTGAATGCTTTACAGGTTTTTGATGATTCTCGCAATTTTCATGTTTATTAAAGTTGACTGTCTCAATGGCTCATCTGCGCTTTCAATCAGTTACGAGTTACTTATCTAATAGTCATTATTTCAAATCAGCACAAGAATTAAGCAAAGAAACGATATATGGTTTTCTGTTCTGCAGTTTATATTTTCTGTGACCGTTTGGTTTTGCGGGTCTTTAAAGGAATTGCCAAGGGTTCCTTTTTCATCTTGCTTGTCAGCGTCACCGGAATTAGTTTCCTTTTTTGTTGTATAATGAGAATACCGCTAAAGTTAATCACTAGACTGAGGTCTTCTTTTCACTGGTAGATTGCAAAATGCAAAGGGATGATTAACGTCTCAGTTGGGTTACTGGCTTTGTTTGTGGAATTATGCGGAATATGTCGGGACAGAAGATTCTCTTTCGTCGTACTTACCGGGTGAACCACTTTAGATTGTGCACTTTCCGGGTCCAAGTGAGGAAAAAGTCCGTTTTGGTAAGCTTCCAGTGCGACAGGTTCGTAGATCCTCGGCCCCCATGTGACACGGACTCCGCGAATGCTTGAGGCTGATGTGTGCTTGCTTGTGCGAACATTGTTCAGTGCTCGAAAACTTCTTTTCGATTCTACGTCCACCCTGACTGGTAACGGGGCCCATTTAAGGACGGCATTGTAGGTTTTTGCGCTCGAGATCTGCTGACTATCTGTCTTGATTAGTGAGTTGCGAGCACTTTCCATCGCCGTTTGAGATTCCGGGAAAACGGTATAAGTAAGCTGCATTGGCTGCATGGTTTCAAAGATGCCTGATCAAACAATCAGAGGTGATAGACAGATATAGTGGAATATATGGAAAAGAGGTGCCTCGTGCTAAAATAATCCTGTCACTTGGTAGATTTCCACAGACCGAATTGGTGACCCGAAGATCATGTGGTCAAATACGACTGCACGTGAACACTGACGAATCAACTATCCGTTTTCTCTCGTAACCTTTTGATACTAAGAGGTATTTAGTCTGAAAATTTTTACTCGGCCAGGAGTCACTCATCGGGGTGTGCCAGAAAGTTCGGATTGTTTGACTAGAAGCTCTTTTTCATTTGGAACTGTAAGAATGAAGAATATTACTAAGAGCAACACGATTAGTAAAAGTTTATATGACGCACAATTCAGTTTCCATATCAATGAACCGATTTATTACGTCTATTTAGCATATGAGGAGCTGTCCAATTTACATCGGTCTTTGTGCGCACTAATGGTCTAGTTCACGGTAGATGCCCATTGTTGTGTTGGGAACAAAAATAGTAGCGATCAAAGCTTTTTCTGGTAACTTCTCTTCTGGAAAGCCCAAATCTTAACGTGTTGATATTTATGCAATACCTAGAGTCAGTTAACATACTCATCAAATTGAACAATACAACTCGAGTGTAAATTGTCACAGGTCCCATGTGAGTGTATCGATTCGTTACCGTCGCACATTCACGTCTCACAATTCGTACGCGCGTCATTATTGGATCAGATAACTACCAAATCAAAAATTTCCGGGAAATCTGGAAATTTTTCCGAATAAAAGGAAAAACAAGCATGCGTGAGAGTCTTCCGGTTAGGTATTTGGCGAGGGCGTTTGTGGCGATGCTTAAGAGGAAGTCGGTCTGTCTGCCGACCTATGGGCTAACGCAAATATTTTCGAACTGAAATTGAACTGGACAGTATATTCCCTCGCGTGTTTGTTTTTTCTCCATTGCGTCCTCGTTTCACGTGAATTTAGTGTTGCAAAGTACTTTAAAACTTGTTTACTATAGAAAAGAAGTGTCGATATGAATGAGCGAAATATGCGCGCGATCAGGATGATGGGTTTTTGGCTGACCGGCCAAATGTTGCTTCGAATTCTCTTTGTTGACTCTTTCGCTTGCATATCACGAATGTTTGACAACAGAAAAAGCGTGTGACCATCCAATCAGAGACTTGGTATTGTCCATCGAGTGTGGGTAATACTCTGAGGTGCAGATCACTCAAAAGATTATTCATTTATTTCAAGAAGATAGCTAAAGCAATCCCATATCTATGAATTTGGGTCTGGAATGCGGTTTTGATAAAATGATAAAGGGCCTTGATTAGGAACTGAAGTCGTGAGTTCGAACTCCATCCGCAGTGGTCCGCGTGGTACTGGGTGCTGCAGTGTTTGCTATCACGCCTGACCATGTGTAGTACACCACAAATCCAAATCTCCAGAATAATGTTGTCGGTTCTGTGTAGTATACCGCTGATCTCTGTGGTTACTGAGCCTTCGAATACATACGCGTGTACGGTGAAAAAATGTCCCAGGCTGCTCGTTGATTTCATTCACCACCAGTGACCGATGATTGATTTACGATATGCGGCTCAGAAGTCCGTTCTTTAATGAATTGATTTCGATCTGTCACTATTGTTCTAAACTGAATATATATGTTTTTCATGCAAAACAAATCGCAAATCGAAGTGAACGACTTACCGAGGATTGGACAATTTGGAGGCGGGGTGTTCGAGTTCAGGAAAACCGACTGACAAGATGGTGTGCAGAAGCATGCGAACCATTCTCGGTGTGAAGTGGATTCCTTTCTGTCACTAGTCGGTTTGATGATAACTTTATAGTGGCATTGAAACCGTAAGTTGTCAAGGGTAACCATCGACAATTCAGAGCCCTAAAAATCGATGAAACAGAATGCGTACGGGATAATTGTTCCTTTTTGGGGACACTAGGTTGAGCTTTATTTCTCCGTTTTGACAACCGTGATATGAAATGCCATCATCCACTCATTTCAAAGTGCTTTGTTTTGTCTATTTTTCTCAGATAGCCTACTACTGCTGGCTAGTGCGAATTGCTTTGGGAATCTCAAAGGACTGGTCATTGTAGAGGGTTCAACGAAAACATCACGCCAACTCACCCGCACGGTTTGTCTTTGAGGTACATAATCGTCTTGTGCTGTGTTCGACTGAGACTCGATGCACACTCTCGGTACCCAGTCAATCACATATTGCTTTCGTCGCTGGGTTTCTAAACAAGAAGAGATGTTAGCGGAATCAATGGAATGTCTTGAATTTCAGCAAACTTTCAGTCGAAAATGGCTTTTTCATTGATCAGACAATAGGTATGAAGAATAATTATGACAACCAACAGTCTAAACCCCCGAAACAAACGGTGAAATCATTGTAAATAAGTTCACAAGAAGGAGTCAAACAAACAAAATAATCAAATTTTTTGACATGGCTAGAGCCGTATCGATATTCCCTCCACCGGCAGTAGAATATTTAATCATCCTGGTCAAAATGTTGTCATCACTATCCAGATATGTACCCTGTATTACGCTCCATATCGAACTGGCGTTGGAATGGAAAGCATGCGTGTTGGAGACCACTGCAAAATTAGGGTCTGTCAAACTTGGATCAAAGAAATGATCTGACCACAACTAATCAGACACGGTGTTGAGTGGGGCGAATGAGTGACAGCCCACCAGCAAAGTTCGTCGTTACAGATGCCACGATGCAAACTCTCAGACCGAATAATATTGGACATCTGTAAGCAACCGAAAAGCACCGTGTCGATTCCATTTTTGTTTAATTTGACGATGCACAGTTCATAGAATATATCTGTAAAATGGAAATCTTGCCCTCATTGAATACTTCATGTAGGGCATGGTTGTTCTGTAAATCAGATGCGTCGATGAACAAAGGAGAACGATCTGTAAACCTGAATATGGATTTAGGAAGGTTAATTTCTAAAAAAAACAATACTTGATCCAACGCATTGCATAAGCCACGTAAGTTGCTCTTGGTTTCACTTTTACTACACGTCGTAATAATGATCTGTTAAATATTTCATGAGTTCGTTAGAGGTCTTTCCGTAATCCGCATTGTTTATGGTGCTCACTTGTTTCTAACCGGTGCTAACGGGGTATCAATTTTCAACTTACCCGTTTTCATCTCTACTGCAAGAAGAAGCTTCTCACCCAAGAGAACGTCAAGTCATTCATCTAAATTCTAATCTAGTGAAATTCTTTCAAAAGCATATAACGAGTCCGATTAAACAAAAATGCGACTTAATTTGATAAAAACCGTATCCCTTATGTTCATTTAGGTAGCAGTTGGAAAAACAAAATTGAACCTCTCGGGTACTTCTCTGTTTTTTAGTGGATATACTATGTATTTTTATTCGCAATCCTCAAAAATACACCGCATACAATTGTCGAGACTACACACAACGTTCATCGAAAAATTTCTCGCTCACCTGACTCTAAATTTACTCTGATTGTAGCTTTCAGTTGTTGATTTTCATGGTAGATCCGCAGCACGGTGATTTCCGGATGTGTTTTATCTCGACAGGAACAAGTATCGTTGACGTTGAACGAGTGGTCTTCAGATAAGTGGTAACGAGAACAGCAGTGATGACGGAGAAACAGAGTCTTAATTACGGATTGAATTCGTATAAGCAATAGTAAAGTTAAGCATTGTATTTGTCTTCGTAGGGGACTCTTTCGCAATTTTGTGCATCGGTATCAATAAAACTTACGAGGCCTTATAGAATAGCAGGTGAGCAGAACTGGTTTATGGATAATTTGCACAACAGTTTAGGCGGCATCCATTTGAGAAAAAAAAGAAATAACAAAAACAGTTTCTGATTTTAAAGTTTGCAAAACACTTTCCTGTTATTCGCGCAATTAAGCTGATGTGGAACAGCATATTTTCTTTGTTTTCAGCTCGAAGATAAAATCTACCAGAATTGTACGGACGAACTGACTGAATCAAAACTCTTTAATCCCATTCATTATCTTTCAGTCACATCGTCTGTGGACCGTCGAACACACCGTGCACGGTCAGTTTTCTCAATGCAGCACGACATCGAACAAGCGAGTTTCGATGGTCATCTGACCTAGCTCGTGTCAACAAAAGCAGCTCAGTCGAACATGGGCAGTATCGATTTACTAGCCGTAGGTTATAGAGTACAAATAAACATTTTCCGAATTGAGATAAGTGAACCATTTAGTGATGGAAAGTAAAGAACGATACACTGATAGACAGTGAATTCAATGCAGTTTACTCAATGGATGACGGAAAGATGCACGGTTTGCAAAGTAACTAACCATTTTCCGATTGTTTTGATGGTATTGGGATTGTATTTAAATACAAGCTTATTGGATGACTTTTCAACTCCTTGCCTTCAAAAACTGAGACAGCTTTGACCTGAAAAATAAACGAGAAAAATATGAACGCTGATTGATTTGTATATACGACAGTTTTACTCAGTAATCAGTGGTTCACTGGGTTTAAATTTCCCTTTTGTTAGTTAGCTGCACTCATTCGAGTGAACAAATAGGTTGCCAACAATCAGGTGATTTTCCGAAAAACATTGTTTGATCTGGTGGTCAGAAAACTGGATTATCCCCTTGTTTATCTCCTGATTCCTTGATCGAATCCGCGAATTCTGCATAAAATCAATAACGACTCCTACAAAAATTGAGAAAATTCTGGTTTTTATATGTATCAGTTGGGAGCATTAAACTTGGTGTTTAAAAGAGAATTCCAATAATGCCGCGCTTCGTGGTGCTTTCATCATCTAAATATTTCAGTGCTCTCTGAAAATTTGTGTAAAATGCCCGTAAGTTAATTTGTACGAAGACTACCGGATGATCGGCCAGTAGAAACGGTAATCAGTGAAATATACTCACCTCAATTTTGTAGGATGTGGCAGGCTTCAAATTTTGAATTGTGTAGGTAGTTTTATCCTGGAATGAATGACAGAATGGTAGTCTGGTTGGTCATCAACGGTGATCAATGAGATTCCGCTAGTTTTCTTACTGTGCATGCACTGAATTCTGTTGGTAAAACAAGCAGATGACCACGCCAACAAAGGTGTGGGACAGCCGGAAGCTTCCAGTTTACGAAGGAGGGCAGATCGCGAATTAGAATCAAAAGCAGGTGCGTTGTCTAGAAAAGCACATTGTACAGACTTCGCTGATCTATCCAAGGATTTGGTTACATGGTGGCCCAAAGAAGAGGAGCATTCTAAGTGGACCTGCTCGTTTTATAGGCAAGCCGTAGGGGGTCACAAGGAGAGTTTGTAGAAGAATTCAAACGTTTAATAATGACATGCTGTGTAAGTTTACGACCGGATGAAGTTAGACCAATAAGTCGAAAACGCTTAGCTATGACAATAGGATGCCAATGTTTGAGTATTGGGAGAATAGTAATGGGTCTCCTATAGTCGGGAATAGAATACGAGAGCAAACATTTGTTTAAAATAGGAGTTAGTAAATCGATCAGAACAACAGAACTGTGTATTATAAGTGACGAAGTTACGCCACCGGGACTAATACCTGAGGTTAGTTTGGAAGTAAGAAGAATCGTAAACACTTTTTCTGTAGAGAACGGGGTTATGTGCCCTTTATCTTCTGGAATGAATGCTGTTGGAGAGTCGATAGATTGGTGGATGAATGCACTGTTAATAAGTCAATGTACGCAGGAATGTTCACTTGTATCGTTTCATTCCCACGCAGAAGCCGAATGCATTGCCGCAGGTGGTTACTGTCGTGACTGCATAGGGATTGAGTATCATACTGCGTATCAGTGCATTTGATTTATTTATTTATTAGAAATGAAGTGTACTCTACTTTCGAATTTCCCCGGGCTTAAGACTATGCTTAGGCAACCTGCAGCATCGTCGATATGACTGCACTTGGAACAGCTTGCTGAGATGATTGGGTATGTTCGAATCTTTGTTCTGTTTCACTGGTCCGATTATTCCTACTGAGCACATTTAGGGTACACAGATTGGCGAACATGCGCGTTTTCAGTGATTCAAACTCATGCCATTAATCTCAACCACCTACTGTTTTTCTAATTGGTCTAATCCTCCATTGTGATGCAAGGGCGTAAGTAGGAATCACCGAAAACGAGCTTGTTCGTCAACCTGTTTTCTTTAAATATACAGACACCTTAGACTCAAGTTTCGGTCCTCTCAAATATTTACAGTCACACCAACTTTCAACATTGTTATCCCTAGTGGAGTAATGTGAGACTGTTTTATATTTTCAATCTTGCCAGATAGTATGTGCTTGGGAATAACATCTCTGGTCACACAAAAGGTGTCGTTTAACTTCTCCTAAGGAACAAGTTTTCGGCTTGGAATTCGTTGCTAAGTAAGACTTGCTAACTGATTACGCACAGACAAGGCAACACACCATGGAATTCGTAGCGAATGAACAACCAAAGATTGGCAATAAAGTTTTCTGCCACATTCCGAAATACTTCTACAAGTACTGTATTCAAGAGCCCCCGAATGTTTTTGAAAGAGCTAATTTCACTTGCTAGGAAGACGGGAGTTTCGCTGCCCGTTTGCGAGATCTTAACTCTTCGATCTGATGATCCTCAATGCTTTCTGTATCTGAGATGCGTTTGGTGACAACACAAAACTAGCAACCAAGAGGCACTTCAGTGTGCTTTAGGTGAGGATAAACACTTCTATGCCCAGGTAATCACTTGACCAACTCCGGTCTTTCGGGTACTGTTAGAGTTTGCCTGTTTATCACCTTACTTACCATGAGGTGTGAGCAGAGAATTTCCGTATCATCTGGGTGCTCAAAACACTGAAACAATTAAATCCATCAGAACTGTTTAGCGGAAATCTTACAAACACTCTGGAGTAAACCTCTATTCCGAAAATGTAAAATTATCCACTGATTTTCATGACATGGTGTTGGCAACACGTCTGACTTCAGATCAGTGAACATATATACATGCACATATATATATATATATATATATATATATATATATATATATGTAATGGTATTAATTAGAATTCTTGTTTCATAGTTTTGCTGGGGAATTTCGTTTGCCAAAGAGACCTTCAAAAAACTCACTGTGGGGACATTGGCTTCATATTCGGTGAATGAACTGCGATCATCTCCATGAAATCCGTAGTATCTTCTCCAGGTAACCTGATTAAAAAACGGAGTTAAAATTCGTTAAAGGATAAGACGCCATCTTGTTCACAAACTTCATGAATCGTGCGTTCGTTTATGAAGACAGTTCAGATACATGAATTGTATCATTCGGCTAAAGAGCGGAAGGCAGTATCGCTGTGTGTCACTGTTCGTACTTTTGAGCGGACTATTCAGATAAAACGCTTCACGCACAACGACCAATCAGAGATCAGAAGAGAACACAAAATACCAATTCGGTCAAATCGCGTGCAATGTGATATGCCAGGAGCGCCAAAGAAGCTAATTATCTGTTAGTTATCTATGGTTGCAAACCTAATTCATTTCTTCTCAGGGGATTGACACAAGTCGGATCATTAAAGAGGAAACATTTTCACCTCCACCCCCAAGAAATAATTTTATGCAGTCCCTAGCTGTAGCATCTCTTCATTTGGATGCACACAAAAACAGCTACACACGACTAATGCGTTGAAGCACTAGGCGGAGTTTATGATTTCCCGTTTTGTATTTTGCATATGAAGAAATGTAAAAGACCATTTTAGTCAGAAAATTCTTTCAAAGCAATGAAATAATCAATTCCAAAGTAGAAAACTCACATTACCAGGAATTCAAATCTATAATTTTGCAGAGGAAATATATGTATGCGTGTGGCAGAAGTGGGATTTATTTCTGATAAGATGCGTGACTGATGGCCGTCCGCCGGCATTGTCAATGGCCTTGTGATGTGAGAATAAGGTGGAAACTTAGCTTGTTGGGTTTCTGTGCATATAATGAGAGGGTAAAGAATAAAACTAGTGCCCATCTTCTCTAGCCTCCGTTACAGGAGTAGCCGTATCATGTCCCAGAGGATGTGATGAATGGTGTATCTTCTAGTTTAATTGTAACACGTCGATTCAAGGTTAAGTATTAGGTCTCACCCCACGGAGGCTTTCTTGAACAAGACGAAAAGTATGAGCATAGAGCTTGACTAGATTTTCAGTGGCGGTTATATTGACAGAAGCAAGAATACTCTCCGTATGACTTAGAGGACAACAAGTCTTTCACTAGGGATGATGTGCCGTTGTTCATTCGGAAATGTTTTGCTATTATTTCACATAGCAAACGAATTAGGTACACGTGTGAACATACGCACATCTATAGCTATATATTATAAGTACAAACCAACAGATAACTAGGTACAATAACCGTTTTCTTTCTGAAAATGTTTAACCGTATAGCAATTCACCTAAGGTCAGCAGGTCAATAAAATCTCCGGGCTTCAACCGATTTTTACTGAAGTACGGCCTCGAGAAATGTATAATGTAACACATAAAGTTGGTTATCATGATAAAAACAAACCTGGTATTTCTTCAGTGGATGGGTGACGATTTTCGGTGATTGCCAGTTAATGGTCACGTCCACGTTATTCTCGAAAATCCGAGTTTTCGCCTCTGTCAGATTGCGTGGGCTCATCGGAGGCTCGGGTCTGGTGCGCACCCGTATCGGCCAACTCGGCTGACCCCAACCACCGTGGCCTTCGCTGGACAGCGCCAAAAGACGAAATTGGTACCAAGTTCCGGGTGTCAAATCGGACAGTACAGCGCCAAGTTTGGTGGTCTACAGAGTCATTTACCAGTATATGTTGAAGATGAAGCGAGACAAGTGACATGGAAACGACAGTCAAACAGGAGATCATAAGTGGACTCAGACTATTCAGATACAACTGTTCAGGTTCGTACAGTCAACGGCCTTTGATTTGATTTGCTTTATGTCAGGTCTAATCTCTAGAAAAGTAATTTCGGTGTCCAGGTGAGGGATCGCACCGCTCAGTATTTCAGATCCTAATATTCATTCTCACCATCCCAGGGGTCTTCGATGCCAGAATCAATTTGCTGCTAGAAGAACTTCTCTCGTGTGCTAAATCACACATCAACTATTCTGGAAGCCATTACTGCTATTAATTGTGAGGTATGGTTGTTATGTTCCGACTATTTATCATTAATGGCGGGGTGAAACATAAGCTTCTGAGTGTGAGGGGAAGAATCAAGTTGTTTGTGAATCGATTAGTCCCGCAGTGGCAACCCCCAGGCTCGCAGATGAAACCGTGGGAGAAGCACCACCGTACAGCTTTGTTATCCTTGCTAGGAATCAGCTGTAATTGAAACTCGAACGAACGCGGAGTGCATGGTATGTCAGTCACAAATTCACGCTCGTTGTTGCTCCTAGGGTACACGGTCTGGTTTTAGACAGATCGCAGCAACAGTACGTGATATTGCCCCTAGTCGTCATTACTGGCTCGGGATGTTTGCATGAAACCCCTGCTGTGAAGACGTTCATCAACGGAGTCAATCGCTGTACTAATAAGTAGAACCTTGATACTGAGCGAAGAATCACTTCAAAAACTCGTTGACATAATTTCCTCATTTACTCTTAGAGATTTCAAATCTAGACACTTGTTGCACGTTCATATGTAGGCTTTGAATATAGTTTATTTATTGGGGAAAAGTTACCATTTTGGCTATGTCCACGTGCACAAGTTGGTAGATTTCAATGGTTTAATCCTTGTGGAATATAATTCGTCCATAACTCTTCCATTTGACTGAGGCTACTATTAGAAACTGGTCGATAACTTTTGTGTACATACGTTCGATTCAATTGAATTCTGTTTTATGATAATTTGTTTATGATACTTAAGCACGTTTCTCGTTTTAATGTATTCTTAATAAGGTCTGCGATGGTAGGAATACGCACAGAACTATGCAAGTGAAACCACATGGAAAACGAGCTTTGTGCTGAACCCCAGATCCCCACACAGAAAACGCAAACATTTTGAATCACATGTCGTTTTCTGTTAAATAATTGCGCACTGACGAAATGAAAGTTGTTGTTACGTAGTCACCAATACCTGTTGGTAATGCTAAGGAGATTAGACAGTCTCCTAATTACTGAAAGCAGATTTCGTGTACACACAAAGGAAGCAAGATTTGACCTGGAATGCTAGTTGCATTTCTTTAGTTAGTAAACCAAAGTGCTTTGGAAAGCACATTTCTGAGCAACATCACTGTGCCGTGCGGTGGATCACATTTTCCTTGAGTCCATTTAAATACACGAAATTCCTGTATCTTGGGTATCCAAGCCTGTGTTATACTTGGGAGAGATCTTTAAGACTGCTTCTACTAACTCAGAACAAGTACGAATTAACCTAGGGTTAAAATTGTGCATCAGATGAACCGTCTCATCTGTGAGATTGGATTGGGGATATGCGGGTAACTGCAATATCTCACGGGGGGGGGGGGGAGGAGGGAATGATCTTGTGAAACTTGACCTAAATTTTAACCATTAGAGTTTCGCACTTTATCTTTGCGAAGAGTTGCTTTCCATGGGAAAAAGTCCAAGTGTTTTATATGGCTACCTGAATGGTTTTCCAATATCTTATTGAAAAACTGGATCTCGAGATTTAGTTCGCACAGATTTCAGCTCATTTAGAAAGACCGAAATCTTTCAAACGATGGAATTCGGTGTTTGAGTCGTTTCAATGTTCCGAAAATCCGCAGCCCTTGTGCTCAAATCATCTGTACGTAAGCTGTCAAGGGATTCAACGTTGATCACAATTGGAAACCACTTTTTATCATAGTCCTCGACTTTGTGACAAAGTCGATTGAAAACTTATTTATGTAGTCATGGAAGGAATCTTGGGGAATGCAATAGTTCGTAGTGCTTTTTAACTTCTGGACTCGCTGTTCAACTGTCATCACAATCGTGTACACTTAATCCTCAAAGTCCAGTTTTCATCTCTCACAGCCTCAGAATGAGCGATTTCTGTCGAAGGTGAAAACCGCTGACTGAGTCAGGAGTGAGACCAAATACGGAGATAAGGAACTTTTAAGAAATTGTGGCCACTAGTTAATTAACGGAATCTAATCACACTAGAACAGAATATGCTTACTTTGTTGAGACGTGCTTAAGATCGTCTGCTCAGTAAACCATTTGCTGATGAAAGCCAACATAGCGTATTTGTGGCTGACCATCAGTGAACCTACGTAGTTAGTTCATAATGTTTTATGAATCTCTGTTTTTCTTTCTAAGGTAAAAAAAATCCTACTTTTACTTGCTAGTTACCAGTTAATATAGAGATCAGTGTGTGCATTATAATTGACTGATAGTCCAATTCAGATGTGATTGCGGAAAATAGCTTACCCAAACTAGATTGCGCCATTCACCGAACAGTCTGTCCGCGATCGAGGAAGGTTCCAACGAACTGGGATTCGCGTGCTCGAAAAAATCCACGGAGGCACTAGGGTCGTGAAATAGACGAAGCTGAACCAAAAATACAGCCGGATAATATGTTGTACTCCAGCCAAAGGCCTGTGCTGCCGTTCTGTTGTAATAGTCCAACCAGTCCAGTTCCACTTGATATTGCTGAGGTACCGTGGTCTGCAGACCAACAGATGCTGATTCTGGATCGGGGATTATTTCCACCTGTTTTACGGCTGGTTGTCCAGGAACCAGAGGGACGGCTGTCGTGTGCAACAGTATCCCGAATAATGGAGGGGCGGGGAACGAAGAACACCCAAGCATAAATTGTTTTCATTAATTTCAATCTACCATGTTCATTTAGTACTGTTTTCTTCATGCAACGACTGAAACTATTTTAAAAATACTAACGAATGTAGCCATCCTGTCAGTTCGATTTCTCTTCGAACCTAAATTTTATAGACGAGTAATAAGTTAACACCTTCTTGGAGTCAGCTTTAATGTTGTTTCAAATCAAATAGATGACGGCTAGCTACTGTAGTTAGGAGGTTAAGGTATGTGACTTTCAACCCCATGTATAAAAAGTAGGAGACCTGTTTAGGCTTTGGGTAGTGTGTACTGCTGGTGCTTCTAATCAGTTCAGACGAAACAGTTGTACCGTTTTCATCGCTTTTTATTAGTGAGTGCTGGGTTGATGGTGAACCGCGGTGAAACTTAAGTCCCCCACCACCTAAACTGAAGACTGTCAAGTTGCAAAACAAACTGGGATACAGGCGAGATAAGGTTAAGCATGAGCAAACAATCTGAAAAAGATCGATCCGTTCCTTGTACAACGTGATTAATTCTACGTATCGACATTCTGAAACACAACCTATCAGAGTGAAATTGGCGAATGATTTTTAGCCTTGATAGTTGTTGCGCAGCCAATTACGTGGCATATTTCTGTAGATGGGGCGTAAAGTCAACTTTTTCCAAGATTTTTGCGGCATCAGTGATCAGCTCTGTATTACGATGGAGTTCCTAAATACCTAACGAACAAGAACCGATCCTCTATATAATTTATATTGGGATTCGTCAGATTTGTTTTCTTTTATCGTTTTGGCTTTACACTATACTAAGTCTGTGATAGTCACAAATACTGTATATCACAACACGTGCACAGTGCGTACGGAGTGACTAAATAAAGCCTATAAGATGTTATAATAATTAACGAAGTTACTGATATGCAGTTGCCAGTGGGTTCTCGAATGTCCTTCCCCAGGGAAATCATTGATAATTCCTGCCTTTTATTTGGCTTCCTAGCGGAAGGTGTTTGACGAATGCCGAAAACCAAACGAAGTCATGACGACCCAGTGGAAAAAAGTGTAGCAAATAAAGCATGAGTATTATTTCCTAACAAGCGACGTGTACTCTGCTTTTCTACCTCGCGATTATTTTTCAACCCAGCATCGCAACTCAGTACTCTTCATTTCAAAAGAATTTCAATTTTTAAAGACCTAAAATGCAGATCTTCCTTCTGAGTGAAAGATATCTATCTGTGTAAAGCCGAATAACTTTTTATAATGTCTGATTCATCTACTTAGTATAAGTAGAAGAGAATTTGATACTCAATAAGAAAACGGATTGCACACTGCTGTAATAAATGAAGCAGAAAGTAATACGGTTTATCGATTGCGTTCGCAACTCTTGTTTGACCTCTGCTGGCAAACTGTCCCTCAACGAGCTGGCCCTTTAGTTCCGCTTCTCATGCCTTCTGAGGAAGACAGCCGAATTGAAACGGCGTTGTTGGTTCGTGTTATCTTCTTGCTGGAGCAAACAGTTTTAGTTCAGTCTCTTGGTCCTGTGAGCAAGTTGGTCGATTTTGGTGTTGAACGTTCCGGAATGGAGCTTTTGCTAAGTAACTGTATTGCAAACTGCGCTTTTGTTGGCAATTAACGATGAAGTAATTGAAAGAAAATGACAGTTTCCTCAGGGCTTCATTTTAATGAATGAGACTGAGATAAATGTGTATGACACCTTTTCCTCATGTATTGCTTTATACAGTAATTTTACTAATTCCTTTCATCGTTATAAGTTTTAAATGTGTTGTGAGGCCCAGTAACTTTGAATAGTGACGATGACGGTTATCGTGAGACCACCTAGTCGCCAAGCATGGTTTCTAGGTCTCAGATGACTCATCACAGGGAGAAATAATACGGTCAACGTGCAGCTGTGTTTAGCTCTTTTCACACTGGCAGTTTGACTTACGTTGAGAAGTCGTTGGTCCAGGCAGTATTCGAACCCGAACATGAGTGCAGTCCACACTTTATAACTTTCCAATTATTTTGAATATTGTTTGTAGCTCAGGTTGATAGTTCGTACCCGTACTGAGCTTGATGTTTAGGTCGCAAACGTTTGATCACCAGTCGAGGTGACCTGCGCACTGACTGGTGATGTAACATTTGCGACCTAAACGCCAAGCTCAACGATCACCAACGCATATGAATACTTTATAACTGTGTTTGGTCTGCCAGATGAACTACAAGGCCAAACCCAAGGGCTTTGAATGCCTCGAGCATGAAATGTACCGTTTACCCGCCCAGATCGCATTAGAGCATGGCATCCGCCACTGTGAACTCGTAGGTCTACTGTCTGCGCTAGGCAGACTGGACACAAATTTGGAACGATCTAAATGTTCAAAATCGCCCAAGCCATCGGGTTTCTATTTCCGTGTGACGAACTGCTCTATCGGCATTCGATACCCAGTCACTTAGGCCGCATAAGTGTTCGTAAAATAGGTTGTTCACAGTAGCTGTTGGTCCTGTAAGAACCACTTATGATGAAGGACGAAAAAGGAAACTAATTATTATCTGCATTCCAATTTTAAATAGCAAACAACCAAGCACCAAATGCGAGGGTTACAGTCACCGTCTTGGCGAAATGGAAAATGGAAAATTTACTCAATCTGTGTAAGGAAAAAGTTCTTCGGAAATTGTAGACTCCACTGTTAGCTAAGTAAGGAATTCGGATTTATAAAGATGTTGGACTGCAGAAGCATAATTCTGATTGCATAATTTGACTATGAAGCACCATGCTAAGTTAGTCACAAACATTTGTGATATGATCTTATGATTCTGTGAATCGAGATGATCCTGTTCCGAAAACTAACTTTAAATTTTACACACTGTGTTCTCAAATTTTCAAGCTGGCACTCTCCACGAAATGTGCTTAAGGATGGCAACCAGTCACTTTTTGTACGTGCTACAGTATACTCTCCTTAAAAAAACTGCAGAACCCATTTTGACAGCCGCGATAGAACCCATAAAGAATCTGTTGACCGTTGATTAATTGCATTTGCCTTTTTTGACCGATCAGTGGGAGATAAGAATGATTCATGTGGTTAGTGGGGTAGCTCAAACGTTTCCCCAAAGCGGTAGTGGGAGGGATTTTGATTACCCTGTGATGATCATATCTGCAAGCCACATACACACTAATGCGAGAGTGCCCGCCTTGTCCTCCATTGAAGTGTTCCACAAGAGCTAAACTTCTAAGCAATGTTTACCTTGTTCCGTCGGGCAGTATATATCCTACATTATCAACTCAGTTTGATACTATCTGTAGTGCAATTAATGGTCATTTTCATCCACTGGAAGTGGGCAATCACGTTCAGGCGTCTCTACGACGCAGTATCTCTGCGTAGTTTAACGAAAAGCGGTCGCATTAAATTGTTCGGCAAAATGCCTTGTGAAACCGTAACACTCAATCCATCCATTGGAAATGACACTTTCTAAATCAGTGATTGGAATACTGTCAAAAAGTCCGTCTCTACCCAGTACGGAGGTCTTTCAGTCTGTTCTTATGCCATATTACGAACTGGAGTGAAAAGAAGTAAAACCTAGAGGCGTCTAGCTAAAATCTGATAGGCATCATACATTGAAAAGTGCAAGCCATATGCCAATATTACAATGTGCTTTTAGAAGGTTTTATTTGGGTTTTGCTTCCGTCTAAATTCTTTGGTGAATGTGTGCGGTTTGATGAGCCTGATAGAGCTATTTTAAGACAAC
The DNA here is from genome assembly GCA_948099385.1 of Fasciola hepatica. Classification (NCBI taxonomy): domain Eukaryota; kingdom Metazoa; phylum Platyhelminthes; class Trematoda; order Plagiorchiida; family Fasciolidae; genus Fasciola; species Fasciola hepatica. Next base: position 794,897 of record CANUEZ040000020.1, read on the forward strand.
TTAGGCTAAAGCTCTCCCAAGGAAATATATCCTTTATACGAGGAAATTGTAGCTCTAAACTAAAACTGGTTGATCCTTCTACTGACTGAATAATGCCGTCATATTTTGGCGAGATCTATTTTTATACTGAATCCTATTTAAAGTGTTTACCGCTTAGATGTGGATGGGCAGAATATGGCAACGGACGGATTTGATCGGTACGGTTATCCGTGAACAGAATATCTTCTGTAGGCTGAGAAGAAGAACAGACAAGTATCTGCAATACAGATATTGAAAACAGAAGTGAAAATGCGTACTTGTCACTCGAATGTGGAATTTGTGGTGGAATTGGTCATAAGCTGCTACATGGCAGAAAGTTTGCCCTGCTCACTGATCACAAGCCTTTATTATCCATCTTTGGCACGAAGACAGGGGTACCAGTGCTTACTGCAAATCGCTTGCAGCTTTGGGCCACAATACTGTGAGGCTATGACTTTGAATTGAGCTTCTTAAAAACAAGTTTTGGGCACGCCGATGCTCTCTTCTGACTGATAGATGATCATGGCAGTCGTCTGCGTGATGAGGATAGTGTGATTGCATCGATCGCCGTTGATTCCGATGTTCATTATGTTTTCGAAGATTAGCTGAGCGGTCTACCAGTCACCGCTGAAATGATCCGGCGCGAAACAACGGAGGACAAACTATAGCAAGACGTGTTACCTTATTGTAGAACGGGTTAGCCCCGTAACCTTCTCAACAGAGCTCACCAAGAGTTCTTCCAAAGGTTAGCCTTATCTATTGAACAAGGATGTCTCATGCTCGGTGAGTGAGTCGTTGTGCCCCAGACATTGCAGTCAAAGGTGTTAAGACAATTTCATCATGGTCACCCTGGTGTCAGTCGCATGAAGACACTTGCTCAGAGTTATGCATATTGGCCCTTTGTGGCCCAACAAATTGAACTCGAGCTGAAAGCTTGTCACAACTGTTCAGTTGCGGCTAAACTACCACCTAAGAGTGAATCCCAATCGTGGCAGTCCCCAGCAGCCCCCTGGTCCAGCATCCCCATTGATTTCGCCGGGCCCATTGACGATATGTATTGCTTGATCACTATCGACGCATACTCCAAATGGCCCGGCTTCATTCTTATGAGTGTCATAACCACAAACTGTGACTACAAACTTGAGTAGAATATTTGCTCAGTTCGGTATGCCGGAAGTTCTCGTCTCGGATAGTGGCCCACAATTCACATCTACACAGTTCGCAGTGTTTTGTGTTTCAAAAGGCATTCGCCACGTTTGCTCCCCATTGTACCACCCGCAATCGAATGGTCAAGTAGAACGGTTTGTTGACTTGTTTAAACGCGCACCGATCAAGTCACAAGGTGAGGGTAAACTACAACAGTCAATAGATGCTCTCCTCGTGACATACCGCTGGACTCCAAACCCACCTACCACAGAGCAGAACTCGCCAGCTGAACTATTTCTAGGCCGGCGGATGAGATTGTCCCTAGATACCACAATCCCGGTCACTCGAGATACTAGCGAACCGCAAATCAATGCAACCATTAACGTCAGAGCATTCAAGACTGGAGATCAAGTTTATGTGGGAAATTTTCGGAAAGGTTTGGAGAACTGGATTCCCGGACACGCTGTGAGACGAGAAGGAACAGTCACGAATACGGTTCGAGTGGGTGGTTTCATCCGGACCAGCCATGTTAACCATCCCAGACCTCGAAATATGCTGTACAACTCAGCGGAACATCCCTCCGATTTCATACCTATTGATGTATCCATGGATTATCGAGATGTCAAGACAAGCCCTGAAGATGTTGTCACTTCCATGGAGGCACCTGAACAGTTAGACCGGAGATACTCAAGACTTACTCGGGATCCAATACGCCGGTTGAAAATCAACCCCAGGAATCGAACTTATAAAACTACCGTAGCTTAGTTTACCGAACATCCTCAAAGGAGGGAGGTGTAGTGAGACCGCAAACCAGTCTGATTCACGCCGCAGCTGATGTTCGTCCAAGCTCATCAGGTCGAACGTGACCGGCACGCCTTTGCGTCGCTTTCGCATGTGTCATCCAATCATGTTTTATCGATTTGTACGCTCATCGTCTGGCCTTTTAAAAACCACTGTGCAAAGAAATATCATTACACTGTTCCAGTCCAGAGGCTTGTGTTATTTCTCTGACTAGGTAATCAAGCGAGGAATTACCGTAATAGCAGTTGATATCATAAATGGGGCAGTTTTCACAGATGTGAAGAACACTGTGTTATGCGGATGCCGTAAAATCTCTTGTAAGCTAATCCGGTTCACTATTTTCTCTTAAACTCAATTTCCGTCATGGCCGCTCGTGAATGTCGTTTTACGGCGTACTCTGATGTCGACGGTATAGAGAGGTATAAACTACAGGAGACCTCGATTATTGTTTAACTCAGAGTGCTGACACCAGACGGGATTATTTGCCAGGAGCATCCGAAAACACATATAGAAGACCAAAAAATGAGATTAGAGTTGGCTTTGTTCATAATTAAGCATGCCGTTTCCTTGATTTTTACGTATTGTGGCATGGGTAAATTCAAGACCTCCTTGATTTAAAAAAATTCGTGTGTTGGAACTACTGTGTGTTATTTTAGCTTCAAGATTCAGATCGAGTAACCAACAGATTTCCAGAATACAATGCTCCAAAAAAGTGACTTAGCTAATAAGCAATTATAAGATCTTAATAATGAAGTTTATTCTCTACCAGGAGAAGGCATGTTTATGGCGCCTTTTTTTAAAAGTGATTTTAAACCATATTCACTATCCCAGATCATTTACTGTCCATTAAGCAACACATCAAATTTTCTGATAGATAGTAGGCCCGTCGAATTTCACTTCCTATCTGATCGGTCAATTTTACTTTGACCGGACTGGATGTTTTTGGGAAAAATGTGACCTTCACCTTCACCTTCGTTTTGCTTAACGGTGAAATGAACTTATTTTGAACAATATACAAGATCGTAGCGCGTAATTTATCAAACTCACTGGGCACACCCTTGCGAGATCCATATCAAAGAGGCCAATTCGGATCTTCCCAGAGTTGCTAAATATTACCACAGAAATTCATGAGTGTTTTGCGGTAAATGGGCTGTGGACTTAGAACCGAGTGAACTTTAGAAATTGTGCCAGTTTAGTTGTATCACTATGCCTTTGATAAGTAAGCATCGGTGCCAACGATAGGGTCGCTTTTCAGCGGAACTTAGGAAAGTGGTCAGTGCCGAGTGAAGTGGCAGCAACAGCACAAATAAGTTCTCCAGCTCTATTCAATGGATCATCCACAAAAAATCAAAACCCGCTTTTGAAGACAGATCCTCGTTCACTGTTGTTCTGTGAAGAGACGGAAAGGAAGGAAATAGTTCAAATCAGTTTAGCGCAGCTAGATACATCAACTAATTCGTGTTAGTCATAGTATGCCGGTGGAACTGTTTAGAGTAATTGTAAATCGTTTTGTGAGTTTAGCTCCGGCCGAGATCAGCCACACTTGACTTACCATCTATGGCTGGAACACCTAGGGTACAGATATGCGATTGGGATCCATTCCCGTTTGATTTGGTGGGTTGTAGCTTGATTTCTGGACAAACCGAATTCGAACAGCATTTCTGCATAGATCCCAGAGGTAAACAGTCGTTATCGGTTTGACATGTTGGATAGCAGACAGCAGGCCAACTTTCCACCCGGGGACAATAGGTGGACAGTTCACCGCGGTCAAGTTTCTCTTTTCGCGCATACAGATCGCGTGCAAAAGTACAAATTTGATTACACACAGGTTCAAACCGTATGGTGAATTGCGATATGCTCGGGTTTGGAAATTCCTGAAAATGAAGCCCAAAGGTAGAGGGAAGGTGACACGAGGCACAAATGTTAACTTAAACTTGTGAAAAATTTCGGTGCTACGAATAAGTTCAATAATTAACTGTCGTTACACGTTGAAAAATTTCACTGATTTGTAAGAGTTCTTCATTGAGTTTTATTGATACTTTTGAGCTGGAATCAATATTTTACTGAATAACAGATGCTGGTTTTTGGAATATTCTGTAACGGAGTTAGAATTTCCCGATTCATTCAATAAATCAAGTACATCAACTTAGGCTAAGTTGCGATGACCGAAAAAGAGATGGACTACCTTTTACGATTGTCTGGTGTAATTTATTTGTTCCACCGAAACAGTGCCCCATTCAACACACAAGGCCAGTTGCTCTCTTGGAGACCACAAACAGTGCCTGAAGTTTCGACAGAACTGGGCGAGGCAAACGCTTTAAATAGCTCTACCTATGACCCCTCCCAAAGACGAACCACACCAGTAGACAGTCAAAATTGGGTTTGATTTTTTCACTTCAAGCAACTATTTACTTAGTTATATTTCACATATACTGCTTCACATCAGCTTATTGGATCTCGCACACACACAATGAACACACTGGGCCAAAACTGTTACATTTTTCACTTCTGGTATTTTGTTTATATGTGTTCTCCGGCGTCAGCGATTAACTAATAAAGGTAAAATAGACCAGAGGCTGTAATCTGATTCACACAAAAGCGTATGAAACTGGAATCGAAGTTTACAACTTTCGAAACTCCTTGCGCTGATTTCCAACGACTGCTAACACACGTAAATAACATTGTGCATCATACTGTACATTCTGTTGTTAGAACAAAACCGTGCGTTTACTTATTGTGCACAAATTAACTCTCACATTCCCATAGACGTTCCGATCTTCAGAAAGAATCACAGGTTTGAATGAATACCCGTGATCGACACAACAAAGCACAAGCTAACTTGTGAGAAACATTCTACAAAATCATCATCCATCATCATTACTACGAATTGTTTGCTCTGGCTGCGATCGATTTTCAACATTCAAACTCCACAAAACGATGAATTACACGATTGTTAGCTACTTTAAGCAGAGCCATTCCACTCCGGCCAAAAAATCGCCGTTTAGTTACCTACCCGATTCGACCTAGAATGCAAATGAACATAGTTTTCGATGAAAGCATGTCATAAACAATTTCATTCATGCGACTGAATGGGTGAAAGTGAATAACAAAAACAAGCTGGGGAACTAACCCGATCACAAACACAATCCCACGATCGAGAAAGTCAACACAAGAAGAGAAATGCATGGTACATCACGTTTCCGGTAAATTAAAATCTGCCGATAGGTTTGCATTAGATTCTTCACCTGAACCGTCATCAGAATCACAGCCGCAATTATTTCGGGTCTGATTAGGAAAAAATACAAATCTCAAGACCTAAGGCTCACAGGCCGGTAAATACACCTCAAGAAGAATTTGAAAATAAGAATTCATTCCTGTTTCGTTAATCTTTTGGCTTGTATTTTGAAGATGACAATAAAGTTCTCTTTCGTAGTGATCTCTAGAAAGCGTCTTTATACGTGAGCGTGTGTATGAGTGAATGAGGCATGATTGTGTGAAATTACGTTTTAAAACATGAGGAATTTACTCAAGGTAAACCAAGAAGTAGATTACGAAATACACGTTTTTGGAGTGACTAAGTGGAAGTTTGTAGATCGAAGTTCATTCTAGAGAAGAGTCAGTTCATGAGAAAAATTCCAACTGATGGTTTGGTGTTTTGGGGTAAAACGCTTTTAGATAGATGTCAACAAGGAATTTGATCACTACCATAAATTTTTCTGGATGGAAGCATGACAGCATGTTTCCCGAGGTGTTCTTGAGCAAGGAAGATGTAGGCCGCAACTTTTCTGTGAACAGTTATTTCTGATGGTTCCGGAAAGCAAAACAATTCGTGGCTTTTCATACACGTATGATAACATGGTGAATCTGAAACTAATCATTTCAGGGGATATTTGGTAAGTGAAACATTCGGATCTCAACAGACCACACATACCGGCGGCTATAATTTTTATCGAGTTATTTAGCAGCTCCAAAAGAATTGGTTACAAAATAATTAAGTTAGCGTTCAGGAAAAGAAATGAAAGTGTTTACCACAAGGTCATAAACGTGAAGATAAAAGAGCAGAAAATCATCTTTCTCTTCAACCTGAACCCACCTTACACGACTCTTGACACCGTTTCGTGTGACTTCGAGGCCACTGACAAATTTCCAAACACTGTAAAGAAGACAGTAATGATTGAGAAGTGGAGTTTCATGGTAACGTAATACGTATATCACTTATGGTTTTTGACATTGTTAGTTTCATAAACGACATTTTAGGGCATAGTAATTGAGTAAATAGTTGCCAGCAAATTGCGCATTTGACTGCAGAACGCAAATGGATCTAGAATGACTAATATATAGATAAACGACCGACTGTGGCAGTTTTCATTCTTTCGAATACCACAGCCCATGTAAAGTCATTGTCAATAAGGACATCGGAACCCCTTGACAGAACAATTTCACTCTGAATACTTAAGAGATTTAGGATAAACTGCGTCCAAAAACAAGAATTTTGAATAATGGAATGTTTTTCTACTCGTCCGGATTCAAGGTATGAGTATAACTGTACAGATACACCAGCGCTGTCGACATGTGTGCTTAAAATATTCTCACACACGGGTGGTGTATGTGTGTTTTTGACTTGAGTCTCGACCATCTTTTTTCCTCTTTCGTTTTTTACTTTAGATGGCCAATGGCCAGTGTTTGTTGGAAAGGATTTATGCAAACCGCTTTGTTGAACGTGAATAATGACCAGTTTGCCGGTTTATACGGTCACCTCGGTGAATAGGCGTGTGCGTGCACGTGAGTGTGCGTTCCATTTTCAGATCGCCAACCAAAGGAGAACAAACCGAATGGATAGATTATTCGGTAGATAGATAGATAGATGACCAGATAGACATAGTTATTTGACCACGGAAACCGCCTCGTACAGCCACCATCGGGGTCGGTTGGGTACGTTGTACAGCCGGTTTTCCGGGGCCCATATATTCGGGATATGTGTTGTGCGTACGCGGCCGGATATACATCTACTCGAGAACACATCTCCCCATTGAACATGTTTTGCTGGTTCAGACAAACTAAGCGATAAATCTCTACGCTTTCGAACTTATGACCACGCAGTTTTTCTGCCCGATGGTGCTCAGGCACAGTGCAAGCTAGTTGGACTGGTGAAAAACCCACCGGAAGGGATAAGCAGGACTTGTAGTTGTTGCTGCTGCTTCTGTGACTGCCCCTATAATTTTAAACTACTAGGAGTTCATTTTTCAATCTGCGAAGGCCCTCGATCATTGGATGACGAATGACAGAAAGCCGGCAGAGAATGAGTCAGATAAAGGTGAATTCGAACAGACGTGGAGAGTGATGCCATGATCACGGAAACGTCAAAACCGGGTTGTGATCATCTCAAAATTCACACGAGGTAGTGTATATGTCGGATTTTTCCGTATCATCCACGATTATTCCTCTTCGAACACACGGGCGACTCCAGAGGCAAACCTTTGCATCGTTGAAAACAAGTGCTAAAAGTATCGCGTCACGGCTGATGTGTTCCTAGAAGTTACACGAGTAATCAAAGAATAAAAGCAGTCGGATCTGCTTGCCCTAATTAGTACGTGTAATTGACTTCATTCCCATCAGTTAGGTGTAACAGAAAAATAGACAAAGGAGAAACGGAAATTCGTTTCAGCCTGATCCACGCACGTGAACTACTGCGGAGAAATATGGTGCTATATGCTCAGTTTTGTGACAATATAAAACAGTATTCGTTTAAATCTAGGGGTTTACCAGTTATTTTTCGCTTCTTCTTTTTCATTAATCATACAAAAATGGAACAATATTTCGCGAAGAAGGTCACGCCGAACTAGAGGCTACCACACGGGAAAGTGGTCGGCGGCTGTGTCAAGAAACGAACCGGGGCCACAAGGTCCGGAGTTTACCATCAGAAGACCGTATGACCACCCCTGGTGTATCAGATTCACACGATTTGGTTTTTTTCTGGAATTTTTCGGGTGAATAGAAAACCCATAAAAGTGTGGTTCTATTCAATGCACATCTATGCGAGTTCCTTTAGGTTAATGTGTAAATGTCACAGAACATTTGAAGGCAAATTATTTTGCCAGACAGGTTTTCAAATACAGAAAGGTTTTGGTCAAGAAAAAACAGGTTTTGGATCACAAATTACACAAGTTTTCCAAGAAGACCAAAAGAAGAAAACTAATTCAGAATGTTTTCGCTCTAGATTGAGAAAATTATATTTTCATTGTCACCTGATCAGCAGAATGCGAAGTTATGTAAAATGCCACCCGGTTGTCGTTATACATCATATTTCATTTTCAAAACATTTGATTGCATAAAATTATCGCAGTATTTCAGTTATTTTGCTCTAACTTAAACTCTGTTTTCTACACAGGTTATTCGAGCCTACCCTGGATGAAGAAGCTCCATTTTTGAAAAAGCGTGTGAGAAGACGAAAGCATTTTCTAGATTTTTAAATAACGTGACGCCATTATTTATCGTGATGGAACTGTGACGCATCATTTTATCGGCCATAAATTAAAACCCACCGGAAGACAGTGATAACCTCTTTTGGTTTTCTAAAAATCCATTGAGGCAAATCGCGAAAAATGTCGCATCAGAAAAACAGTGAATAAGAAACGACTAAATCATGTGTGCTGATTTTTATCTTTGTTCCTAAACAATCTATAGGCTTTAAATTGATTTAGCATTAAGTTAGAATTACAAAACCTTCCTAGTAAAGATTGAACAGTTGCAAATGTGTGCATTTACGCGGAGAAAATCTACTCGGTCAGATGAAACGGCTGCTTCCGACAGTTCCAGTTAGCTCTGTTTTGAACGGTGAAACTGTTTTTACCAATCTAGCTGAGGTAATAGCCTGCAAATTTTGAAGGTTTGTCACTGATACCAGAAATTTCAGGTGTTTTGATCCATCCATGAGCCTCCGCACTTATAATTTAACCAATTTGGTCTTTGGACTGAGTGTTGATGTGTACAATAGACGTAATGAGACAGCTAAACTGTACTGGTGATTTTCATAGAAATCCTATTTCCTTGTGCTCCACTTATGCTTTATGCTTTCAGGCAATTAATTTCCCAAAACCTCCGGTGGTTCAGTAATCCAATATTTTTATCTCCAGTTTTCTTTCTCTTACTGTCATCAATGCGTTTTCTCAGCAAACGTACGAAGCCTGCTTTTTACTGGCTGGAGTGCATGACTCAACGAGTTCTATCTCTTAGATAAATCGGAGTACTTCACGATTATCACGGAACGCTTCACGCTGTCTTCGTCTAATGCCGTACTCATCTCCTTTATGGCTGACCATAAATTTCGTACATCGGAAGTGAAAAGCACATCGCTCTTATTCACGGTCCAAAATAAGTCTTCTCTGATACCCACAATGCTGCTCAAACTCACAGACGCACACCTAGTATACATACACCCACATAAACGCACTCGTTGATGATATATGTGCTAGCAGACAGATAAACAACACAATAACTGACGTGCTCAAACTGGTCACTTGGTTAATAGCCACGGTGAGAAAGAAAAGAAGCACACCCCCTATTACGTCCCTATTGAGCTCATAAACCTGTCCAAGGCAGGACGACTTCTGACATCCCGAACAGTGTTGTTCTTAGACGGAACCCGGTTAGGATCATAAAGCGTTCGCGCTCGGACGCAGATGCGCGGAAACAGTCACGGCTACGCGCATAACGGGCTGGGTCTGACAGTGCTCAATGGTACCCACCTCCGTGACTTCCAAATAACCGACTGAACGTAGTTGTACAGGGACCCGTATCCACCCGCTCTTATTGCAGTAATCATGAGTACGAGAACTTCTTTCGTTTTCGTCTTCCAAGCCCTGTAGAGTAGAGGGATTAGCAAAGTCGTTTGTCACCGTTACTAGATGATTTAAGACGAAGCGATGACCGGTCTGGAAGCAACTGGATAAGTAGGTGGAGGAGAGTCTGCTTTTTTCTTCGGAGGTAAAAACTGAAGATTATGAATATTCAGCTTTCTTGTTACACTGATTATACCTATCAGTAGCCAGGTTTTCGTTTTTAACTGAAGTGAAGCAACGTGCTTTAATGAATCATCAAAATACAGGCACTTGCGTCACTTCACTTGGATTCAAGCCCACAGCTTATAAGTTTGCGATTTGGAAAAAATAAACGTGTCCTTCTAGACCTAATTTATCATAGTTACTCTACGGCTCATTATCTACGTAATTCCCTGTGAAAAATCTCAAATGCTTTTCATGGGAAAAATGAGTTTAAGATTTAGGCCAAGGATGATAGAATAAAAAGCCTGTATCTGCCTTACTTTATGAGTCACATGTTGCAACTCGTTTTGGGAAAGTGATCTTTAATGGTTGGTACTATTGTGTAATCAAACCATAAGTCAGACAGAGAATGACGGCCCGTTACCGGTGACAAAAACCAAACCGTGAGCGCCAGAATGTGTCTAGATAAAAAAACTCCGACAAGGCCAGTTGGTAAACTGCATTGGTATCTTTTCTCGCCTTGAGAAAATCCGAAGAGGTAGTTACTTTTTTCTCCTGTACAGCGTGATACGTGTACCTACATGGGAATTAGCGTAAAACACTGGGTGTGAAATACGGTTATCTGCCTTGGGAACACGCAAAATCCTAAGACGTTCTCGATTTTTTCATACCCTCTGATTTGCCCTTGGAATCGTTCGAGAAACCATGTAATCTCTAGCATCTGTGATCATAATCTTGCCCACTACTACATTTAGTCAATACCATGGAAGCAATGTACAGGTGTTTGCACTGGTACGTAATCAAGCTCTTCAGATAGTTCATAACGCAGTGCTTTCGGTCTATTTAGGCCCTTAAAAAGAAGACATTCATCACGAGAGTCAATAGCTGCTTGGCAGTAGGATGTTACCGTTCAAATTCAGTGACGGAAGGGTGCTATATTATGTGGTGTGCATGTTCTACAAACTGTTAAGAGTCAGCCTGTTTGGCCTGGCTCTTAGGTGCTCGACTCCTAATCGTTCACCCCGGTGTTCGAGTCCCCGTTGGCCCGAGGTAGATGTGCACTGCTAATGATTCTTAACAAGGATGAAACTTCGGTACAGTTTTCAGCGTTATTCAATAGCAAGTTAAGCACTGACACTGTACGATGAATCACATTACGTAAAAATCAGATGAGCTTTTACTCATTCGCACTTAGTCAGTACCGTCAGAGTCGAAAATCATTGGCCAAAGAGGTCTTCGCATCGCCGTGCACAAGTTGTAGAGGTTTATCCATGGTCGTTAATGAGATTCTTCAAAACATGCGAATGAGCGAACTGGAAAACTAATCCCTCTTTGGAACAACAAAACCTCGTGTACGACTGTCCTTATTCGCTTGTTTCGGGGACAAATTCGGGCGAACAATGCGTACGCGGAAAGACAGAACCATTGTCAGTCATCCATTCACTCGCGCTGAGAATTAAACCTGACGAATGAATGGATAGACGAATGACTGACTGGATGAATGAAACGGTGAATGAACTGATGGAGTAATCAACGGGTAGAGAAGGGAAGGACGGAACGATAATGGGAAAATCGAGGTCATCTTAGTCTACTCGAATTAACGCCAGAGAAACCAACGTATAATTTTCCGTTTGTTTTGGCCAGATTTCCACGTAGCATGGGGCACGGTTATGTGCATTTCTCATTGGCCCCTTTACTTGTCTTCCAGGTTACAAGATCCAGTTATTAGGAAGGTGATGATGTTGATGATGATGAGACACGACAGTGATGTGCAAAAAATGGCGGAAGCGGAAATTACGAAAATATTTAACAATCAGTTAACGGAGTTTTGTTGAATCAGGTCATCGCCTGATTACAAGACAGCAACAACTTCCGGACGGACGAGCAGAGAACTTGAGAAAAAGAAGAGGGAAACGATTGTTTTGCCGAAAGTTATCGCTCAAAACAAGATCCAACCGCATCTGTAAACACTCTTCAGTTTCCACCGAAAACCAAGCTTTTCGTGAGAATACTTCTGTTAGGTATGAGTTTCCTTCGCATTTATCAAAAGGTTACTCGTATACAAAGGATCAATAGAATTAGTAGCAGAAGCTCAACCTGCCCACTCCAGGGGGTTAACAGCGATGAGGAATGCAGCAAGTTATCTCCAGCAAAAGTGTCACGATAACATGGCTACCAAACCCGTGTGGCAGTGAACGCGAGTCTCACTGTTTTCCGAAACAACTGCAAAAAACGAGTGAGAAGTAGTATCTTTGGACAAACTGGATCGTTCTCGTCTGTAACTCACCTTATTTGAGATCGAAATGAGGTATTTTTAATTTAGCCAACCATGATTCAGAATCTTGAGTCTTCGAGTGAATGATACCGTCAACGGCAAGATGTTGCGCAAATGGATGACTCCTGATTCAAGCAAGTGAATACAAATAAAACGGAATTTGATGAGCCTATTTTTTGGTGAAGAAATGACGGTCTCGAGTTGTCGTCTCCATGCCCTGAGGACACAAGCTCACCTTTCGCCAACACGCATGCTATGAGCACATCACTGAACATCCTATCAAACCAGTCGGTTCTGAACAATGTCTGTGTGCACATCACAGACGTCCGGCATCGATTTATGGGTATACTTTGTGAGCATGCGCATATCTGTCTACTGCCCGTAACCGTCGCATGGTCATCACCACTGCCAACGTTAACCGTCGTAGTCAGACATAAACATTACGGCCTTTGCTGTTCACCAAGTGGGTGGGTGACTCTGTAACCTCATTCAACCCCGAGGCAAGCTGAGAGAACATGCCTAGGAGAGGCCGTGCTCAGCAGGACATACGTCATGACTGCATTCTTAAGTGGTTTTTCAACCTGAGCATGATCGTCGTTACCAGAGGAGAGATGAGCAAGCAGTCGAAGTGTCTCGTTGTGTCAAAGTCCTGAAAAGAACACTTGACCGAATAAAAACGTGTTAGATTTCACCTACGGGTTTGTTTGCTTAAAGCGTGAAACCATGTGTGTATGCAAAACACAAAACTCCAGAAGCTAATAGTTCAGCGATAGTGAGTGAAAAAGTGATTTGGGAATGTAGCTTCCGTCGCTACATCGTTAGGATACCGCACCATGAGTAGGTTCGACACAAGCTATTGACTTTAGACGCATATTAATTCCATGGTAGTCAACGATGTATGAGAGTGAAAATGATAGCAACTGATGAAACTTTCGGAAGTAACATTAATCTACTTTCACAGAGAGGCCGCCAGTCAGAAGTATTCAGCTCGGCTCCGTGGTCCAGCAAAAGAGATTTAAGGTCTTGTATTAGGTGATTAAATAGGACTAGTTTTTTTTAAATAGTACGTAAGTGACATGAGGGTATACTATATTGCAATCTCACGCCTAGATTATGTAACGAAATAGTCCATTGAAGCGACTGCCATCATTGTTTAAGCTGGTTTTTCATACCAAATAATGGAGATAACACAGCCAAAGGTTTGACTTCAAACGAGCCTGTTTGTCCTTTAATTCATCCGGTCAACAGTTTCCCGTAGGAGCTTACTGTTGTGTACTTCACATCACCTGATTCATCAATGTTCCCATTGGTTGCTGCTATCTTTTACTTTGGGCATACTGATAGCAACTTCTATGCAGTACAATATCAAATACTACCGGTTTTTTGGAAATAAGGTTCAATGCAACGAATCGTACTCCCAACTGCATGCGATGGTTATTCGGCTTAAATAACACGCATCCACTTACTACGTAAATCTCCAAAATTCTACCATCTTTCCGTAGGCTCCTGATTGCAGAGCTTGATGTTTAGAATAAAAAGTTTTTACCACAACTTGAGTTGATGATGTCATTTGAGCTGATAATAAAATATTTATAATGTAAAAGTGAAGCTCAGAAATCAGCAGCTTATGAATTCTGTCAACATGAGCTTAGAACACGAAGTTTATTTAAACGCAAGCAAGTTTATCTCGTAATCCGTTTCTTTGCAGCTGTCGAAATTTCAAGGAACGACTGGAGAAAAAGAAAAATATCTACGAAATTCTTAGTCACCGTTGTGTGTGCGGGAGTTCGTACGGTCCATACTTACACCCGTGGCATCAAGTCCATACTGATGCAACGGAGATTCAGAAATGCTTTTCGTTTGGGTAAAACAAATAAGGCCTCTTGGATATCCACATAACTTGGGCAATTAGCACATGCCCATCACAGGCTGAATCAACCGTACAGATAGAAAATATGTCCAATCGTGTTTAATTAATTCCGAAGTGCAGTTGGGTAAGTAGCCCATATAAAACATGACTTACCGGTTGGACATGTGTGTGCGGGGTACTGGTAGTGGCCAAACGATGTTGGGTCTGATGGTTCAAACAGCTTATTGTTCCTCTTGCATCTATAGCCTACTCTAGCTCATTACATGCACCGGGTCTTCGCCACATCACTCTTTACTTTCCTGTGATATGCAACCTAATTGATAGGTTTGTTTGTTTGTGCGTGTGTGTGTCTGTGTAATGAGCGCACAGAATCTGTCGAAAAGCGAGACTATCACACAAACTTACGCTCCAAAGAAATGCGGCAATTCAAGTCAGCCTGGTTTCAACTGATTTATCATTACTGTTGGAATGCACGCGTTGGTGTTTGGCGTGGATGCATCATCCCTAAAAGATGACCTAAAAGCGAGACCCTGAGGGTCTGGCAAATTAATACTGTCAATCACGCACTATTGTTCATCATTAATTCGACCGCCCCACGGGCTAGGATTTTCCGGTTTCTGTCCGTACATACAAAAACCCCCACTGTCACGTTGTGCACTGCCTTTGCCCGTGGTCCGGAAATTCGTCCACTTCGAAGACTAGCGGAGCACGTGACGCTGGTCAGAAATGTGTAAATCTAAAGCTAAAATAAGGTTGAGTTTGTTCTCACAGTGCCTTGATCGAAAGGAGAATTATTCTGAACTCATTATCAGATGAAGCGACGAAAGAAATTGTATCATGGGAAAAACTCACCAGTGCGCATTCACCTTTCTGGTTGATACAATGGGGTTGAGTAAGATCTGGTCGTTGTTGAAGGAACAGTTTGTCCGGTCCATCGAGCTGTTTGATGTGAAAGAAACGAACAACTGATTCATATTCTTAGGGAAGCTCGAGAATAACCAAATATAATTTTTACCGGACTGACTTAACCGGCGCAAAGGTCAAAGGAAGAGTGAGATAAAATGGAGCGCAATAGATATAACCTTTCCTACATATGGGATGAGATGTACTGATGTGTATAGATATTTACTAAAAAGACCTTGTGATTTCGTTCATTAGGTTATCTTGAGAAAAATAAAGCAGAAGAACCCTATATAGTAAAACAGGTGGGCCATAAAAGTTGAGTAATGAATGATACAATTGATCTTCTATCTTTTTTCTGTCTCTGACAGTTAGAAGTTATGGACCAATGGTTATATCAATACCGCGGTAGTGATCCAGGCATATTTAAGTAGGCAGGCAAAAGCAGTAATGGGTTCACTAAATGAAATACCATTCGAAGGCACTGACATCCCTTTATCCAATCCAGCAGAACGGAAAGAAGACGTATGTCCAGAGAGGTAGGCATTTTCCTTACTCTGGTCGATGGCGAATGTAAAACATGTCACTACTGCGAGAAGCAGGTGAGGCAGGTCTTATTAGTTTGTGTCACGGTAAACAAACGTTTTGTGTAAAACTTACACTCCCAGAGTGCTGGCTGATGCATACTGATAGGCATCGCTTCGCTGAACTTCAGTAGCTTTGATACTAAATTGCTCAAACTCACTCTGAAAGATCGGGTCACACTAATGCTCTGACTCGATGCCATTATGCACTTCACAGTTGTAGAGACAAGAGATTTCATTTCATTCTACGTGGTCACAGAGGGTTGCGTCATCGATTTCGATGATCACTTGGTTGTGTTAGAACACTAAAAAGATCAAGGATGTATCAGATTCACCAAGAACGAATGAAATGTTTGCATCTATTGACATGCTTTCCTTCTGTCGTGATGAAATGCCTATCTATGGAGTGACACGGTTATACGTATAGCCTTTGCTCATAAATAAAGTGGTGTCCGAAAAAGTCCAAGAATACAACGATAAATATACTATCTTTCCCATGTTCTTTCATTTTGACAAGTACGGTTTTAATTTTCGAAGTTCTTGTTTTTAGTTATAATTTAGTACATATTGGTTATCGGTCACGAGATTGGGATCAGAGTGAAATATCCGAATGATGATAAGTTATCTTCGTTGTTAACAGTAAAGATGAATGGGTCGGAAGTATTATACATTTCAAGCGTCTATTTTAACTTACAAGCTAATTCTATCAGTAAGACGTTTCTGATTCACCGATCACTGTTTAGATATAAATAGTCCGAAAAAGAACAGATTACCCGGGAGGTTTTCTCGGTATCAAAATATTTTACCGTAATATGCTTTTTAATCAAGGTAAAAAATGCGTAGCCTCTACATCGATTCTTTGGCATTTCTCTGTTTCTGTGTATGCTCACCTTGGGTGTTTGATTGATATCGTTAAATCACACTGGCTTAGCTTGGCCACCCGTACAATTTTCTACCAGATGTTCAGTCACCATGTTCTTTGAGGTGTGGGAAACTACCAACATGATTGAGCAGCTGTTCAACACGATCGATCTGAGAACAATGCTATTTCATTTGCCTGCGTGCGTGCGTGTGTTCATCCGTTTGTTGCTAAACGTCGGAGAACGATGAATCTGTGCAACAGTGTCCTTTTGCACATTTTCGTTTTCCCTAATTTCAGATTATTATCCTGGACCAAAATCACATGCAGCAATCTGGACTGATAACCATGGGTCACGATGATTCCCTTTGGAAGCAAATCGTAAATTGGTGTTTTGCGATCAACGTGAACAACTGTCGTAGCCAACCGGTAAATAAAATTTGTATTTCTTCATGTTCGATTCATCAAGGATTGTGTGTACTGTATTGCCAAATGAACGCGTACAACTTCGGATGTATATCAAAGAACATTTACCACTCTTCCCTTTAATACTAAAACGTGTACCAACCTTGAATAGATCAAAGCTTTTTTTTAATTGTTTTTCACTAGCTTACGATAGTAGTACTTTAAAATACGGTTCCTGGTAACTGATTAACAGTAAGATGATGCTTCTAACAGGTCATCTCAAAAATCTTACCAGTAGGATTCATTGTGTGACAGAAAGTCAGTCATTCTTTGGAGCACCAAATTCCCATAATACTTTAATGTGTAGGGTATAATTTAACGACGAATTTACCCTTATAATATGCAAACCACACGTGATCTACCACATCTGGTCTTTTGTTTTTATCTTTGCAAGTTGCTTGACTTCCATAGCAGTTGCTCTGTTCCCGAGGAAATGAACGGACCCAGTTTGGCACCTGCAGATAGTTGTTCACTAGTTATTCCCTCATCAAAATAAGATGACAATCTGGCTCATATCTACTCGGTCAGGTCACCCTGAGAAGTAGCTACTGTTTGCGCAGCTGTTGTTAATTGCGGACACTAGGGAAGATGAACGACAGTACACAAGCCTATGTGTGGATGCTGACTAACAGTTAAGTTCATGGTGGTTTTTTTCACCCCATCTCAATCCGGTTAGTAGTGTTGAATTCTCACAGTGTGGAATGACCTTGGTTTAATTGAATCCGTGGATTTGGTAGACGTTGATGGCAAGTGATAGTTCTCAGAATGCGAGAGTAGACGGAGAGAATAAACCTCATTTCGAGTGTACGTCTGACTTATTCTGGGGGTAATAACATACTTTCAGGGACAGTTTCGGAAAATCAAGATTATGGCTTTGTTCCTGCGCGTTGCGAAATTCTCTCTCAAATATATCGTTGTTGCAAAAACCTTCTATTCAGTTTGTTCTGGCTCTGATTTTTTTATCTACGAAGCGGCGAACATTTCATTGGGGCTATAATTCTACAGAAAATCCATTAGGATTTTACTTACTAGAACAGTATCACGAAGTTGAAGACGTTTTATAGTAGAATTTTTATTTCATCCATTTTCATTTCGTTCTAGTATGAGCACCAGAAGACGGTCATATTCCGCATTCACAGAGGCCACTGAATTCACAAGAAAAACCGGAAAAAGTACGAATGTGGCGAGGAGAATTCTCTTCTGATGGTTCAATGGAATATACGCGACAATAAGTCGTACTGTAGTCGAACTGCTAATGTCTGACCATCTATTTTGTGGTTCGTAACTCGTCTCTGTCAGACCTAGTAGGTAGTGACCAGCATCACCAGGAAACAGCATTCAAGACCGTCAGTTCGCTCAACTCATTCATGAGTTCTAACACGGGCAATTATAAATCATACAAAAAACGAATCAGGTAAAGTTTCATCTTGGAAACTTTCATCTCAGTAATATCTCTCTACTGAATGCAGCCATCAGCACTGCCTTTTCATGGTTTTACTCCTATTTACTCTTCCAAACTGTTGAACTGTTCACTGATACTCTTTTTAATAGCCTCATCCTCTGTCGCTCCATTGAAACTGCGTCTGGTGGCAGGGTGGTCTGTCCACTACTAAGGTTTCTCAGAAAGCAAATGAAACGCGATTACAAGTCTCACCGAGGCTTGGGAGTCATACACTACTCTCCCTTAATCAGGTGGGAGATAAAACGATTAGATGTGTCGTTTGCCGCACAGTTGCTGAGTTCCAAGAATCCCAAGTTTTTATGGCAAAGCGTAAAGTTACTGTGTTCAGGAAATTAAATTCCAAAACGATAGCATCGCTTTGCACCACCTGAGTGCTACTTTTATACGTTCTTCCAATGATTGTCCTCCCTCGTATCCTCCATTTATCAGGACGGGCTTTGAATCTTTCTCTAGTTCCGACGTGTTTGAAACTTTTCTCAAGTCTAAAGTTTTGTCCTATGCAGATCCGGATGGGCTCTTCCCTGCCATTTTCAGGCATGGGGCTATCCAGCATGCGGAACCCACGTCAGTTTTGCTGAATGAATCTTCAGTAGATTGTTTATTCCTTGATTTTTGGCTACCCGTCACCTTTATTCAAATTCCAAAGGGCCCCAACCCAAATCCTACCGTAAAGCATTTTTGTCTGATAGCCCTCACATCGGTAGCACTAAAAATAGCTAAGGAGGCTATACTTGGTTGTCTTCAAACTCACTTGAATGTACCTCAGGACCCTTGCCAGTTAGTCTACAAACCTAAAAGATTCACTTCCTAAACCACTTCATTAAGACACTCCTAGAAACTTCCACCCGATCTGTCTGCTGTGTCTCTTGATTATTCCTAGGTGTTTGATCTAGCACCCGTTCTATTCTTCTTCAAAAGCTTGAAGCTTTCAATCGTCCCTCACAAATTCTTGCCTGGCAGTCTGACTATTCTCACAATAGAATGCGGAAAACCAAGGTAGGGTACATATGTTCGAAACCCTTTGTCAACAAGTCTGAAGTATTTCAGGGTGCCTTGTTATCGCCCTTATTTTCCGCGTGTATCAGGGATCTACCAGCTTCTTCCTCGTCTGACAACGGTGCTCTTTATCAGGTTATATCCGACCCCTCCGTCTTCAGAATCATCAGTGAAAATCTATCACAAATAGGACAACTTTCCACCCGATCGTGTTTAGAACTGAACCGTTCCAAGTGCCTTGAATGCATTCTCAGCAACTGTCGTTCCCCCTTTCCTATAGATTTAGCTTTCCTTAATTCCAAATCCTTATTCAGAGTGACGTCTATCAAGTATCCGGGTGTTAGCTCGGACACTAATCTAAGATGAACATTCCACATGGAGCACTGTGTCAGTAAACTGTGACGACTATCGTTTCAAATAGGAAAACTCAGGCAGTTTCGAACACGGCTAACAACTGTTTCCAAATTCATTTTACGGTGAATTCTTCCAGTGTTATTTTATTGTTTACTCGTGGTTTTCCACGACCTTTTGCAATAAGACATGGATTGGTAATTAGTAGCCGCTTTTCATTTCTCCTCATGGATTTTCTGCTGTCTGAATTTGTCAAACACCTTATTGGGTTTTGTTAAGCCCTGGTCCACAAAATACCAGAGGATCCAACTTATCCTTTATACCTTGACTTATCTCGTTGTCATCTTCACTCTTCCATCAGATCTGAAATCCGGCAACTTTCTTCCAGAATTAACTCACGCAAAACTCTCCTGTTCCCTATCTGGCTAGGGTACTGACCAACGAGGACAAGAGTAAAACGGAAATACTTTCTAAATTTCGTGGATATTTCTTTTGTTATTTTCACTGTTATATACCTTTAGCGCCCACTGTTGCATAATTTGTTTATTTTAACTAAGTTTTGTCAGAGCTCTTTTGATTGAAATGCAAGCATTTTGCCTGCAAAAGGTTGTCATATATATATATATATATACACCACTGACAAAATAACCAATCACTCTTCGTTAAAACATTCACTGCAGAAAAAGGATACCTAAAAGTGGCTGATCAATGAATTTTTCTGTTATCCTTCTCGTGTAACAATCATTTGGATTTCGTGCTGCATAACAATGAGTTCGTCTGTTGACGGCAAACACGAAGATCAAAAGTAAAGAGCTTCATTTGACGGGAGGGCGGTTTGCACTCGCGTGTGAGTGGTGTATACGAACACAATCTTCCATCCCTGGTTCAAGCCCCACTGGGGGCTCGGTGCTGATGATACCCGACCGTTGGTGGTCAAGTGGTTTAGAGCGTTTTTGCTAACCACCCCTCGGAGGTCTGAGGTTTGAATCCACGCCACCGCCGACCACTTTGGTGGCAGACAATTAGCCCCAGTATCGTCCGACTCGTGACCATACCCGGCCCTTTGGGACCTTGTGATGACTCTCCACTCCAAGCCCTAGGGTTTGGTTGCTGGCAATCCTACCTAGTGCAATGGGCCTTTGAGGCCATGCGGTAAACCTTTCCCTGTGGGATCATGCCCAAGCATGTACGAAAAAAGAATGACACGATTGTACATGTTTCCATTGATCAGTTAATCGTGATTACTACATGATGAATCATTTCAAAATCAATCTGAGGACCTTAATGTTCAAGCTCACCTACGGTTTATCACTTGCAAAGATTTCTGTTGTAATTCGTTCAGTCCAACTTAAATTATTTTGATCATTTTGACTATTCAGCGAAAGTAACTGAAATGATTAAATGGGCTCCCCGTTTTGGTCACACGCTAACCTCATTAAATGGAATTCTCTTGAGTCCACGAAATTCTGTGCGCTATCTTAAGTAATTTCCACTATAACCGTAAAACACCGACTAATCTCACTGAATAAGAATTGCTGATGTGGAGATAAAGAAATTTTCTCCTGATGCTCTTAGGTTCAGTTCAAAGACCACATAAAGATACGCCCGCTATGCTCCCTCAATTTCGTATATTGCTTAAATTTGTTGTTTTCTCAACTAGGCTTTTGTACTTTTCAAAAACTGTTTCGAATGGCCACAGAGTGATCTCACCTTTGGAACTGTCCTCTTCCATGAAAATCTCACACAGTGAACGAGCAAGATGTTGGCGAGAGACAAATCAGTTCATCCTAATGTTCAGAATTAATGTTGAGAAATGAGTATATTCAGGGGGTTGTGCACTTTCCTACCTAGGTCACTCACCAACATAGTAAATAGACATTTTTGGTCTAAACCGAGCCCATTGTCAAGCAAAAATCTGAGAACACAATAAAATATACTGAACAGTCTCCTGGGTCACATCAGGTAGAAACCGTGGGCATCAGAGCCTAATCACAAATAGCAAAGTTGATTTTTAAACCGTTCAGGTCATTTACGAACCAGCGACAACGACAACTTTCGTTCAACCGCTGCAATAAAACTTCACCAGGGAACTGAAATGAATTCTAATTCATCCAGTTTCATCGTCGAAAGGTTTTTCTTAGAAGAAAACTAGGTTTCCTTATGCACACTGAAGTCTAAATGCATAAAATTCATCAGTCCGTAATCGATAAAAACCAGATGAATAAAATGACCCCAATTTTGGAAAGTAACATGGTCAGTTTGACCTAAACGCCACAAAGGAGGAGACATTTGCCATCAAAATAAAAAAGGGGGCGAGGGGGGGGGCGAGGGGGAATCTTAAGCAAAAATTACTGTTTCATCCGTTCACATACTAGTTCACTCCCACTGTTGTCTCTTTAACAGTTTATTTTTCTCTTGAGCACTGTATTTCAGGCACAATGCTGGTTTCCGAGTCTCCCATGGGACGCGGGTCTTGCACTCGCACAAATTCCCACGCCCCGGACTTGTTTCACCTGAATCAGTCAGCTCCTCTTTTCTAAGTTTCATTTAGTCAGTCCAACCACTTCATCCACCTCACTCCAAACCTGTCGTCGACTGTTCACATTCTGCTCAATGCTGTACTCTAAACTGCGCAGAGTCGGTTAGAATTCTCCAAATCCCAATGGGCTACGAACCCAGATCTGATGAAAGAAAAATTGATCGGAAAGTAGGTTTTTTCAACCAGTCTGTGCATACACGTTCACAAAACGTGCAAGCACACAGACTGTAGAGCAGGCATTAGATACTGTACGGCACTGTGTTCCATCTGCATAGACATTCGATTCCCTGCTCACGGTTGGGGATCAAATTATGCAACCGTAATACCGTTATATGGGTAATGGCGCAGTTGTGAACCCATGTATGTCCATGTGTGTGTGTGTGTGTGTGTGCACGTGTGTACCCTAATGTGCCATCAGGACCTACCAACAACTCTCCTCTTCCACTTATTCTCCACTGTTATTCGGTGAACTGAATATATATGTTAGAAATATATTTCCCGTAACTTCATCTGAGAAAATACTGTAGTGACTGTTCAGTATCACAGACATTTGGTATCACGATCATGGATGTGATAACTGAAACCTCCTATATTATTGATTGCGATAAAATGTGACCGCAATTGTTCCCCTACATCAGAAAGTTAATCCGCTAAAGTGGTCATGAGCACAGCCCGATTCCAGAAAACAGGTTATTTGATTAGCTGATACGCATCTCAGTGTTGACCAATAGAAGTGAATTCGTGTGGTAAACTATTCTATTAAGTGTTCATCTTCACACAAAACCGTGGATGTTCCTACCGTGTTTATTGGATAAAACGAAATTTTTCTACGATACCTGAAGTACATACTCCGTCTGGATTTCAATGATAAGATGCTGCCAAATTGACCAGAGCCAGACCAGAAAAATACTCTCAATTTACCGGAAAAGTAAAACAGTTTGGGAAACAGAGATGCACCGAACGGCCAATAAGTCTCATCATCTCCAGGTTATCACGACTGCTTCTCTTGTATCCAACAATTTCTTGTTTATATTAAGCAGACGCGCTTAATTAACTGGCGCATGCTTGGTTTGAAGTTCAAGACGTACGTTCTGGGGCATCAAATGGCAGATTGATTGCACACTGTCTATCACTGAAATGTTTACACAAATTTCTATCTATATTTTCAATGAGCCAGTTTGGCCACGGGGATAAATATCGTTATTTGCCTAATCATAGGGTCTAATATTGTCTGAATTTTGCTCCGTTTTTGGGGAGAGAACTGAATTATCATAGTAATAATAAATCACTCCAAGCTCCATCACTTTCTTAGGAGTGAGGCAGGATTGGCGCCGTAATTCAGTTTCTCGCACCAGTCAGTTGCGAAAATATCGTGGTCGTCATTCAAGTGGGCCGTAAAATGATTCCACCTGATGAAACCTAATCGTGGTTATTGGTAGGAGGAAAAATTTTCTAGCACAATATCTTTGTTAATATTACATTCTATCAAACGAAGTTTCACATGGAAGCACACCACAAAGTGAACATGAATCGCTCAAAGGTAAAACTTTCATCAGTCGGTGTGACTTGACGATAATCACAGTTCAGGCCATTCTCCATCTCTTCCGTACATATTCCCGACAAATAAATTCGTTCTTAGTTATCAAAAACCTGATAAATAAAATGACTGTTCACAAATATGAAAAGATAAACTGGAGTAGATAAAAATTACTCTTGGAATCCACAAATGGTCACTACTCTGGTTTCATTTTGTAAATCTATACGGTACCTGCTTAGTCTCGGCACCAATTGCCCGGCCACAACGTCCACCTGCCGATCATTGATTGACTATTTGAATGACTATTATTAAATTCAATCTTCATCCAAAGTCCCATAGCACATCATCATCCGAGAATTGTGCAGTGGAATATCATGGGAATCTTTCTGTTCGTCCGTTTATAATGAGATGATGACACGGAATGCGGGAGTAGGCTTTAGGACTATCAAAGTACGCATCATTTTCGTTCATCAAGCTGTGACCAGTTTGTTATAAAGTATGCCAATCGTGAGAACGTGGATATCCGTCGTGATAAAATGTGGTACACTTTTTATTCCAATTCAGTTCACTGATACTATTGTGTATCGCATCTACACACACGCACACACACACACGCACTGACTCATCACGTGAACAACGTAGTACCGTGAACAGTTGTGCAGTAGTATTTAGACAAGGCATCCTATGAATGATGAATTTCAGTAGATGAGCTTTTGAGACCTTGCAGAAGAAACTCGAGTCCGGAAAACTGGTTGGCACTGACAACGGTAAACTGATTGGCTGAGGAATACCAGTTAAATGAAAGTATGGACATATGCATATTTATGTATATGAAACAGATGTCTTGGCTGCAGCATACAGGTGGTCACATCTGGATGCTTATCACTTTGCTAAGTGAAATACAGCCCCCTCCTACATGTACAGACTGACAGGAAAAACAACCAACATTGCCAGGCATCACAACCACCACCACTGCCCGTACCGGCATCCCGTTCCTTTCAGCTTGAATCATCCATATGGCCAAGTTCAGCGGATGGTTATTCAAAAAAGCAAACAAGTGACACACACGTAGACACCTGATTCGTGTTGTAAAATCTCTGTCCATAGATTCCTCTCACTTCTGCGATTCACTAGACCAAATCAATAAGAGGCAAATTTGCGTAATCCATTCAAAGAGGCATGCACTGTGATAGCCTTTGTTTTCGTGGGGACACGAGTTAAATTACTCCTGAAGTCGATAAAAAGGAGCCTGTGTGATTAACTAACTGCAGTCACGTAAAAGCTTTCGAACTAATAGTGATGTTCTAATAAATCTGATCCAGAATTGATATTTAGATTCAGTAAAAACTATCACTTTGCTGATTCCTAAAAGGAAGCAGATAGTATTGTATCACGCCACACTGGGATTTGGCTACTGTAGTAATATACAGCAAATTAACAGGATCACCCAAAGGTCACAGATATACTCTCTAGATTGTTTTCGGAGAATTTGCCAGATCCACTGTCTAGACTTTATCGATGACATGGTTGCCTGGCATCAGAAAGCTAACTGATATCAGTAGGTGAATTGTCGATATGCAGACCTTCAGATATAAACACCTTTAAACTTCCTATTGGTCGTTACCAGAATAAATTGGTTTGAAATTTATAGAATGGTCCCCATGACTATTTGACTATTCAAAGAAGTCGCCTTCGCCTCAAGACATGGAGTGATAATCCACACAAGGTCTCGTCAGCTCAGTAGTGGCACCGAGAAGGGAGACGCCAACCAAAAAAAATTGGTCGGCAGTGTTCTGTCGTAAAGAGTCTAATCAATTTTTGACATCCACTACTTGTAATTTCTGTGAATCCATGAGAATAGATTTGAAAATGTATAATTACGTGGTACACATAATTTTTTCGGCAGGCTTTCTGTATGTCGGAGAAGTCTTAGTTGAGTCAGACAAGAACATATTGCTTCGAAAACTGAAAACGGTCGAAACAGCTGCCCTGAAACCATATTTTTCAGAACTATCCACCAGGTTACATCCAAGGAACAACCTAAAAAGGGATTTCAAAAACAATTTTACAAAGTGGTACGGTCATCTGCACTAACCGTTGTGAACTAAGCTCCTAATTAAGCGTTCTATGAACGATTAAATGAAGTATGATGCGTATTGGGGTGAAAAAGCGGAAAGCCTTGGTGTGCACGTATGATACTACTGAATCAAATCTTATTCCCCTTACATACTTTAACCTCATAAAAGTCAATTCCGCATGTCCACAAAAGTGTTTAGATTACGGTCCGTATTAATCAGAATGCATCTACAAAGTCCGATTTTTGTCCTGTTTCTTCTTTGTAGTGGGATAAAATATATCGGTTAAACTACGTACGACTTGGAATTATAACAGCTGAGGCCACAAATATGCAACGGGAATCACGTTGTCCCCGCACCATACAAAGAAGTTCGGTGGGCAGAAGTTAATTAAGATGGATGCAATAACATTATCAAGCCGTATGAACCCTCAAACAGTTCAGAGTGGAAAGGTCGACAGATGGTGGGCTTCCAAGTCGGGGGGACAGATTTCGTCTAACTTGTTTGTCCAGAGTGGTCTGTTAGCACCTTGCTAGGCTCAGTAGTCCATACCCAAATGCCAGTCTTAGCTCTCCAAAGATAACCTTCGATCTATTGATAAGGCTGCGACTGGGTCTGTGTGTGTGCGTATACGTGTGACCCTGTGGGCCATCTGAAGGCTCGGTCTTCCTGTGTGAATCCAAATTGGGTGACCTGCTAAGTTGGCGTGACCAAATGACCCCGGGGAATTCGCGCGTCTGAAAAGGCGCTGTAAGGACAACGCTATGAGGAGAGTGTAATGTCGTATGGTTCTGACACCTGAAAACTAAACAACGAAAATGCGAGTTGTTCGAGTGCTTCCATTGCTTTCGCATCACAAGGCACGCATACGACTCCATTGTTTGGAAAATCACGTATACTCCATGTACAACAACAACATGGATCAACAAAACTGAGTAGGTTTAACTTGAGATTCTTTATAAAGCATGGTAATTATTTCGAGGACAAGAATGCAAAGAGTACAGTAGTACCACTAGTGATTTCAAGCAATGGGCCCCGCAATGTCAAAATTTCCCTTGCAAAGGTTGCATATTTTACATTAAAATGGTTGACTGATGTCCAGTGACATTTTTCCTTCTTAGCCATTTTTACAAAACAAAGATACATTTGGCGAGATGGAATCCTTTGATCATTACGATCACACATTTAAGTTCATATTTTGTGACGGGGTGTTTAGGGTAGTTGAGGGGAGTAGCACCTCTGAATAGGTAGACAGTCGTGCCTCCCCGGGGTATCTCCTGGTTTGTCTCCATCACCTACCCAATTCTCATCTGTGGCTCCACAAAACTGAAGCATGCATCAGCGGCCACACCTCGGCAAACCACTTGACTAATCGGCCATACCAGGTTGAGGGTTACCGAGGCCTATAAATCTCGGTGAGACTGCGCCAAGCATGATAAGACGGGTACTTCTGAGTATGCGGGAGAGATCTGCTGGGATCCAAAGGCTACTGAGAAAATCCGTCCAATTATAATGTTTGCATGGACCTCTGGGTCTTAACCACTTCTACCAAATGGCGAACGATATCCTAGAGAGCCACCGACAACCATGCACCAAGATCACTGGGACTCGTTGGGCATACTCGACTGCTGATTGCCATCCAGATGGTGCAGGTACAGCTCGCTCAGTCACCGGCTCCCAACAAATAAGCCTCCTGTAGTCCGACAGGTAGCACTTAGTGATGCTTAGGCTATAGTTTCTACCTCGAAAAACAAGCCGAGTGGCGCTGGGGCACCACTTTGCACAATATTCTCAAGAATCACTCATGCTACACAGTCCTCGGTAAGCGGCGCTCCTCTTGTTCTCTCCGCGGAACCCGATGTCTCGTCAGCTCCCCCAAGCTCGTTTTCGCGCCTCACTCTTGAACATGCCTGTTGTCCTGGTCTATACCACGATGGCTGCAACGGAAGAAGTGGCAAAGAACGAGTTCTGCGGCAGACAACAAGAAGTGGTGACCGGCGTCCCGAAAAGTGAGATTCTCATTATTGCAGGGGACTGGAGCGTCCGCATTGGTGCTGCCACACAGGCAACTAGACAAATTTTAGGAAAATATAATCTCGGATATCAGTGCAACAGTGGAGAACGTCTGGTCAGCTTCGCGGACGTTGACAGCCTTTGCATTACCAACACCCCAGGAAGCGATTACTAATGTG
Source organism: Fasciola hepatica (assembly GCA_948099385.1). Classification (NCBI taxonomy): domain Eukaryota; kingdom Metazoa; phylum Platyhelminthes; class Trematoda; order Plagiorchiida; family Fasciolidae; genus Fasciola; species Fasciola hepatica. The sequence goes on from CANUEZ040000020.1 coordinate 822,967, forward strand.
GCACTCTAACGACGACCACACAGCGAACCAGATCGACTACATTCTGATAAGATCAAGCTGATCATCTTTGATTGAAGACTGTCGGTCCTACCGAGGTGCGGAGAATGATAACAAGGATGGCACTGACCACACATTTGTCCGTGCACGCTTTAAGAACTACCTGGCCGATCGTCACAAAAACTGTTTCCAGGAGCGGAATAACACAGCATAATTGAGATCATGGAGAAAGCTCGAAGCGGCCTCGGAAGCTATTGCCTCCTATCTAGTCACCATGTTCAAAGGCGGAGAAGTAGATGTGGAAAATCAGTGGGCATCAGGGCATCAATCCAACAATCCGCTTTAGACGAACTGGGGTTCAAGCGACGATGACAAAAAGACAGAATCTCAGGGGCGACTCTCCACTTTTCCGAAATGGCTAGTGGTATCCGCCTAAAAGGCTATCCATAATTCCGTGACATCTGACGAAAAGCTACCCGTTCTGCCAGGAGTAACCGCAACAATTACTGGACCGAAATTACGTAAACCGTGGAGACTGGAGATAGCTGCGGGGACTTCCCAAAGCTCTTCCGCCTAATCAGCATTGCACTCGGTAAGCGAAAGTCGACAGAAACCGTCTTCGGCGACGCTTTCAAGCGACTCATTCCTGAACAGACTAAAAAGAGGTAGCGATGGTCCTAGCACTTCGATTGTTTACTGAACAGCCCGGTGGCAGGCTCAGTGAACTAAATCTAAGCAATCCAGAGCATATGCTACAGCTTTAGTAACAACCTACTGGGTCGACATGATACTACCAATGTAACACACAAGCTGATGAACCGGAAAGCCCCTGAAGAAGATGGCGTCACACTGGAGATATGTAAATTATATCTTTCGACAATGCTCAGTCTGAGGAAAAATAATTCCCAGCGGACTGAGGAACTTTGTTATTACTTCTTTTTCCAGGGAAAGGTGACTAGACTGTGCGCAAACTACCGCGGCATCAGTTTTATTGACAAAGCCGCCAAAATATTCTCCGTGCTCCGTTGAACCGCTCCTCAGTAGTGCGGAAAGTGCGCACACTCCCCAATCAGTCTGTGTTCCGCCATGGTGAAGGGCTCATGGATCAAGTATTCACTCCCTGCAGAGTATTAGAACATCAATACAAGTTCCAGAAGCTGACTGCAGCTCGTTTTATCGATTTTCGGGCCCATATTAACTCAGTTGATAGGGAATGGTTATGAACTATACAAAAGTGAATGGAATGCCTCAGAAGCTTGTCAGTCTCACAAGGTTGTAGTACGCAAATATGCATGCGAGAATACGCGGAAGAAGAATTCATTGATTTCTTCCTCAGTTCCGGTGTTAAGGAAGGATGTCAGTTATCACCAGTGATGCTTAACTGCACCTTTCACTGGATAATGCGTCAGGCACTCACTGATTACCCTGGTATTCAGCTGAACACCGAAGTTTTTCTCGTCGACCTGAAATTCGCAGACGAAATCGTCATCGTTGGAGACAGCCTAACTGTCTTATAGCCGTTTGTGAATCGCTTAGAATCATTTGGGACTTGAGATCAACACTTCGAAGGCCAAGATCCTTTCTACAAGCGCTACGCAGTTCGTTCTCCCGATACACATGAATGACGAGCAAAAATGAATACTTCGCAACTCCCAAGTATCTGAGCTCCACGATCCTCCCACAAGATCAAGCCGAAGACGAGTTCAAGATGCGCATTAACAGTGGCTGGATTGCTTTTCTCCAGCTCCACAGTGCACCCTGGGAGCGCAAAGAAATCAATCTCCAGACCAAAGCGCGCGTCTTCCCGGCCGCTATCCGTCCAAAACTGACCTACAGTTGCTAGATGTGGCCACCACGCGTCGAGTGTATCAGAAAGCTGGAAGTGTTTGACCACTGGTGTCTGTGGTGGATCCCGGGAGTTGCTTGGCATGACGTGCTTTCAAGCAGCACAATAAGACTGGAGCTTCGATTTCGAAAAGCTATGGGTGTTCCTTGACCGCAGAAGATTGCAGTGGTTTGCACATGTCATACGACTTCCAGACATGGAGATTTCAAAACAGTTCTTCTATCCTGTTCCATGTCCAGGAAGGCTCCGTCGCCTTGGAAGGCACCTGAAAACATGGATCAGTGCCGTCAAATCCGACTTTGAGCGATTAGGAATACAACCTGTCTTCAGCTTTCACAAATAGAAGCAGAGCAAGATTTTCCTATGCTCAGGCATTGCGTCTGCTCGCCGCTCATAAGCAGGTGCCATTTGGGACATGCATGAAACCGGCTCATCCTCTCGCAGGAGCTAGCTGCCTAAAGGTAAAAATGTATGTTTGGTTACGAAATATGAGGTTAGATCAGTACTTGATTAGAATATCATGTGATCAATGATTCAGAGAGAATGCCGTTGGTACGATGTCTTTTGATAATTATCAAGGTAAAAAGTGTTAGAAGACAACCACATTGGCGCATAAAAATAACCACGAAATCGTGATGGGCAATGTCTGGATAGTGACAAAATTTAGGTGTTATGAAAACACCACATCAGGTTACCCGATAATGAATGGTTCTGAAATTCTCATCATTGTTTACGATCTCACGATGGTTTTTCTGACTGACTATGGGAGCACGTACACTATGGCACTTATTGAAATAATCTTTTTTGTCCGCCATTGTAAAGTGAACAATGAGACTTAAGAAGGTCAACTGAATGTTCTGAATTAAAGCCAACCCTTAAGTATTTCATGACAAGTATTACCCGGTGACTATATTATGTTAGTGGATTGATTATCAGGTTGTGGTTTAATTGGTGGGGTGAATGACACTAATTAGTTGTGAACATATAACTACCCTGTGTTCGGGCTAGTAAATGAGCACGCAACTCTGACTGCCCTCCGAAGCGGTAACTACCAAAATAAGTAGTCGGAGGGGAGGTGTTTCCGTCTCCTTTTTACTTCTCTTTCTGATGGACCAAGTGACCATGGTCAATGTACATTTACCAAGCCGGCAGTACTTTTCGGTTTGACGCTTCCACGATTCGAAATAGGTGGATGGGAGATGACAACTCGAAACACTTCTAGCACAATTACTTTTGTGCTAGTCTAATTTTCAGGCTACGCTAAAATTATCGAAAGCATCGGTTGAGGCGCCTGTGTCACATATATGCAATATCGCAGGAAATAATTCATTTATTGCTAGTGAATTTTTACCTCTGGGTTAGCTACTCCTGACGCGGTGAATGATGTCTGTCTCTATTGCTTGTACAAATTTTGCTGATGATTCATCCAAAGATCGCAGATGTAGCGCATCTGGTCGAGTGAACAATTCCCACAGGACAAGTGTAGTAGTATCGGCTTGTCTGTGTGATCAAGGATTAAAACAAACACAAGTGTTCTTCCTTTCAGCGCTTATTTTGACTGCTTTCATCAGGTACATGTTCACCCTTTTGTGTGTTCGTTAGAAATAAGCACGAAAAGATTCATCTGAACAGAAGTAGGTTGTTATTGCTTCTTATCGTGGTGGTGTTGGTGCTGGTTATGGGAGTAGTTGTGGTGTGTCACAAGCGATGAGCGAATTTATTTACAGAAGTCGATTTCACTACCGTCATTATCATCACCATCGTATGCATCAACACCATCCTTCGAAACATTATTAATGTCAATATTATTATTATTATTATTATTATGATTATTATTATTATTATTATCGTCACTGTTGTCTCTGAGATTTAGGATGTAAGAGATACGAAAGAAGTGGAAGATGAATGGCAAGTACGTGCAAATTTCCCAAAATCTCGTTGGATTTCCTTAGCTGACGTAATTTAGTTAGTGTCTCATAGTTCAACTGAGTTTTGTGAGGACTGACTCAAACTGTTTTCATGGAGATGTTCGTGCACTCATAACGTGCTCGCATTGGAAAAGTTATGAAATCCAGAGGAATAAAGGTGTGAAATTTTCCACAGATGCTTCTGAATTCCAAGCAACATAGAAACCAGTTGGTAATTAAGTGAACACTCATTCAGTCGTGAACGGGGACCGTCATTATTGGCAACAGTTAGTTGGACACTTCGAGTTTATCTTGGCTGAGTCAAATTATCTCACTTCCTATTTACCACCGTCAAAATCCATAATTTCGGGTAAATGAGACAACATTAAAATAACGTCTTTCCACACTTAAAATGAAGCTGGGTAGAAGAAAGTTACTACAAAGTTTCTGCTACGGATAGATGAACTAAGTTACCCCAGTGACGTATTCAGCCGGCTTTGGGATTACAAAATCTAAGCGTGATCCTACCCCAAGCAACAGGGCATTTATCCCCTTGACTTATTTTACCCATGGGCAGATCAGTCTTCGCGTAAACAACGCAGCTGGTATCCCTCCGTGGCTTGTTGGTCAGTCGCATACCGTGTCCGTGTGATGTGAAATTATTCGCTCGATCAATCATCACGATCTCAGTGTGGTCGTGGTTATTCCGCACTGAATGTCCCCTATTCTTATTGTTCACATGTATGTGCGCATGTCTATTTGGGTGTATGTGTGCGCGTCTCTGTGTGACACATCCAACCCATGTACCCACCTACTGTCAACTCGTTCCGATTTGCGAGTCATTAGCACCTTGAATGACGGAAGTGTTGGTCCGTTTCTGTGAACTGAGGAACAATTACTGTGGTCCGTGTGCATGTTTGACACGAAATGAGTAGGTGGACGGAATGGGACAAATATGTGGGTTTGTAAGCTTACCTGTATGTGAAAGAAGAATTCCCAATATTAACACTCATCCACATGCACGAGCATGATTACTAATTGTGAACGCTTCCTGTCCATCAGCACACACACACACAAATGGATTTGATTAAGCTCCCCAAATTATCCTATTCTCCTATTCGGAGCACTACGTATTAGCTCTTCTTTTCGTTAATCAATTAACATAATTCTGAATTATTTTTCCAGCACCAGTGTTCCTTAGGCGGAAGTCCAAGCAAACGCTGAACACAGAGACTTTATTGGTACAGTGCAACTGACAGTGGAGCAGTTACCACCGTTGACTAGCGAATCTCATGGATTTGACATCGCAGCTCCAAATTCCTACTTCACCCACTGCTTGACCGAGGTCAACCATTCATATAAACACTATATCCATAACTTTGCGAGAAGCTACACAAGCCCGGGTCCTGCAAACCAACCGTAGCTGGTACAAATGGCTGGTCCGACCTATTATTTCTCAACCATTATCATCCTGTGTGGGGGGCTAAGTGAACAGAGGGAATCTAATAAGAATAAAATAAAGTAAATAAAGGAGAGGGAGCTAAGTAGTTCCGGAAAAGCTTAAGTGATAGGGGGAAAAGCGATTGTGTAAATTCATGTCAATTTGAATGATTTGCCACCGAGACAGGCTGATACTTGCACTTGTGTTGTATGTGCATCTAACCATTATTAATAGGTCAAATCCAGAAGGTTATGTGGAGCAGAAAATTATCAGTGATTCATGGTCCGAAAATAAGAACTATCTGTTTTGAAATTCTATAACTCTATGTTGTTTCCATTTCCATTTTGTCACACTAGACAGAATAGACACCTACATACTACAGCTAGTGCATTTACTAACACATCGCCAAAACCGTAAGAACACTCCACTGATTTCGTACTTACATATTCGGTAAGCTGAACCAGGTTACGCCATGCGTACAAATGAATGCGAGTTTTCCTACTGCGTGTTTGAATAAGGATAAATATTGCTCATCATTCTGATGTTATATAATACCTTACTTGGTCAATTAACCAGCAGAATTTCGTTCCCTGTGGTGATGAATCTCTTAGTGTCCGTATTCGTGCAAAAGTCTCGGCCTATTTTGTTCGGACACTTAGCTTACGGTAAGTTTAAACACCACTTGACCGGATTAAAAGGAAACTGGGTTTTCACCATCGACGTTTTTCGATTAGGGTTCTATCTTCCTCTCTAAAAGTCGAATAATCACCACTAGAATCCTATTGGCATGCATTCGCGTAACTCGCAGAATATCCCGTGTTGCTTCATTTAATCGGGGTTTTTGGTAACGGAAACATAGTGAACTAGATGGGAGATTTCTCGCCGATAATTTGTTGTATTGTGTATCATTATATTGTAAGTTTTCTAATTCCCTTACAAACTGTCTTTTTGTATTACGTCCACTTTGATTCTCTTGGAAACAGAAAGAGAGGATGTGAAGCAATTCTGAAAGGTTTCCCAATTTTCATTATGAGAGAGCAACTTAACGCTGGAAATTTCTGGCGGTACCAAGTGATAAATGTCCCGTTCTTCCATCACGATTCATTCTGTCACCGTTATTTGATGACAAGCAACAATTCTCATGGAGAAAAATCGATTTATGGAGTACCTGATTTATTTGGCGTAGTTCGAACTGAAGCGGGTGAGAGAGAGAGAGAGAGTGAGAGAGAAAGTGAGAGAGAGAGAGGGAGAGAGAGAGAATATCACACTGTCATTAGAGGTAAGATGCTTTTCACATACGCACGCACACACAAATTGAATACCCTTCCTTCAGAAAAAAACCAAGCACGCGCTCCCACTTGTTGTAATCGAATCCACCTTTAATCGTTCCATCATGTCCCGCCCATCCAACAGTAAGGCTGATTCAACAGGACAAAAGGATTCAGTCTGATTCGATTGTCGCGCTTCAAAATGACCTTGGGACGCAAACATCCATCCATGTTAACCCCTAGCCACCGTTACTTTATCACTGGCGACCTAACTAAGGTTGGGTGGAAAACGAAACCGAGTGATTCATGACGAAGACGGAAAACAGCTTTGCACGGACAAAGAGGCACACAGAAAGTCATTCGATATCTGACCACCTGTCATGGAGCCACTAAAAGACAGCTAGTGGCGCACCTCCGAAATGCGTCTCATGTCGGTCCAAGCCGTCACGGATGTTGGCCTTGTTCACTGACAACGATCAGCCAACAGTAAGTGGTAGCCAAAGACCCGCTGATTCAGGATTCAAGGCGAATAGGTGCTTTTTATCAGCAGGGAGAGGGAGGCTGAGAGGTTTAGTGGTTCACCCAAAGATACGATATCTTTCACCCTAACCCTAACAAACATTTATCTAACCATATTAGGAAATTGTTTAATCTGTACTTGACGCCACAAAATCAGGCCCAGAATCTGGATTACGATCATACTGTACTGAAATAGGAGCAGCTAAATTTCATTGTTGTTCAGTCTTCAATTTTGGGTGTCTCATTGAGGTGCACAATTCGAAGCAAACCCACAATTCATCGAAAAAAACCCATAAAATTTGGCGTCAGATGGACTCTAGTTGAAACAGTCCAAACAGATTATCCTTTCTGGGAAACCTGGATTCCGCATCAATGACCAAAGATAACCAGTTGCTGAAGAATAACCCTTTTCTGGACCACAGATTAATCTTTACAAAGTAGAAAAGTGGACTGAAATGACGAGATTTCTAGCACTTCCCTTTAAATACATGGAAAATATACACATACACAACTGCTGGTAGTAGAGTGTTTACTCTGGAATCAAGGAAGTAAAGTTATCCGGTTGAAACTTTTCATTTTCGGCCTCGAAAATGCTCAAATTGGCATTACCCTCATACGTTCAAACAGAGGACTTTCAGATTCTCGAATCTTTCTTAATTGTCTGAGTCTCAGAATTTTTCCTATGCATAAATCCAACATGCATAAATTTAGGACCAGTTTAAGGAAATTATTAAGCAGTTTTCCTAGAACAAGGCTAACTTGTCTGATATTCGTAGTCCTTCTTAAGTTTGGGGAAGTTTTTTCGAATAACACCCAATTCTAACCCAGTTCAGTGAGCGCTGATTGGCGGAACTTAACACCGAAGTATATCCACCGAGTTCTACATGCGGGGTTTGACCAAAACATGCCGGATAGTGAGTTCCAAAGATAAACCGTTCGTTAAGCTCACTAGGATGGCTCTCAGCTGCCTGCTACACGAGCCGACTCTTTAGAAGAATGACAGGGCTCCACAGTGTTTGAATGGCTCGTCAGCGTTGACCGGTACTTATGTTGTGTGGAAAAATAAATTGCTATTCGGTATTCCCAATCCTTAATTATTTGTGATATTTGAACGTTACTTAGTTAACAAAGTGAAACAACTCTTCGAGGTATAATGTTCATATTCACTGCCCATCATTTATTCTGGGACCTAAGGGATTTACCAGAACTTTCCAATGCGTGATAAAAAAGCTTCTGGTTTTTTCAACCTCTCCTCCCAAAATGAAAATATTAGATGTACTCCATCAAGAAGTTTGGTTAATTTGTTACTGTAGAAGGGAAGATTTAAACCATATCGTCTGTGCTGTGGTAGAAGGAAGTGCAAATGATATGGACAATAATATGGACAACCCTTTGAAGCAGCCGACAGGAAGTCCGTGAAAATGTTGCTGGTGAGCGGTATTAAGTGGTAAAGTTAAACATTTTACTCCATTACGATCTTCCTTTGAGGGAATAGATTCGACCCAATGCTCAGTCAAAAGTCACCGCGTACGTATTACCTAAACGCTAGCAGGTTCGCACACGCATCTTGGTGTGCCAGCCGACGTAAACTGAAGAGATCGATCTTTGAACGTGGACACGATTTATTGAGTTCATCCGGTATGAAGCATGGACACTCGCCTGGTTGTGTTGTCTGAAAATGAGACCAAAACATGACAATCGAACTGATGCGCTTTTCTACCTTCCCCCGGGCTTATTCGCTCTCTCTTACTTTGCCTCAGTTTTTACATGCATCCGCCCGCCCAAGAGCTCGATTGCCCGGTTGCATGCTTGTTCCTATGCGATATACGAACAATTCAGTCCGGCTATACACTATTTTTGGCTTCAAATCGGCATATGCACAACATAGTCACAGCAGAAACATGCCTACGCTCGAATTTCTCACCGACCTTTGCGTGTGCTAAAATCATGTTGGCTGTGGCTTTCAGTACTATCAAAATCTAGAGTGAACATATCCGAAAGCAAAGCAGGAAGCGCTGGAGGTACTGGTGGAGTCGGCACTGGCTTTCACTGTAACAATGACAGTGAGGCTGAAGATGACATCGACGAAAAGGAGGAGAAGGAGACCAGCTTTGAAAACGGATGTAACAACACACACACACGTTGTTGTTGCTGTTCTCACTATCACTGATTACCGCAGTTGAATAGCCAAATGAAACAGTACAGAATTGCCTAAAACACCTTGTAATTACAACATGTCAAAGCTATGCATATGAAGGACATATAAGTAAGCGGTTGTTGATCAAAATGTCTGCAGTCTCTTTTAATCTTTTGGGGAGCTAAATGACACGGAGAAGTACAACTACACTGGGTGGGTTACAAAGTGTACTTTTATTTTTACTCTTGGTGACCTTAATTTTCGTCCTCTGTAGAGGAGAGCTTATTCGAACACCTAACAACCATGCTATCTGGGCTGGCTCCCAATGGTTCACTGAACGCACACATTAGATAATACAGCAACCTGAATACAGTGTGTAACTTCAACGAACCGTTGAGGGCCAGCCCGGATTGCCTGGTCGTTAGATGTTTGACTTCCAGTCGTTCACCCCGGGTTCGAGTCCCCGTTGCGGCTCGGTTGATGTGCAAAGTTGATGGTTCCTAACAAGGATGAAACGGTTGGACAGTGTTTCTATGGTTTTCAACGGTAAGCTCAGCGTTGAAGCTGCATGAGGAATCATATGAGACCAAACTAATCTCCTACCACTCAAGTAAAAATAGCATATTCTGCTCTCAGAAGCTCCGTGGGAATGAGGGAAACAAAGCTGAAATGACAAGGTAGGAAACAATAGCAGTATAAATTAACCAACATGCCCGCTTGCTTCTCCCCTGTTTCTGTGTGTGCTTGCCCAATCTAATAGATATAAATCGGGAGCACACATGTGTTGGAAGAATTGGTGTGAATATGAGAATGTCGAACTACGTGTGTGTGTGTGAACTACGAACCAGATCAGACCACTTTCGATCCACGGTTAGGGATGAGGTACGTAAGTCCAATTCAAGCATAACCATATAACAAGGAGATGGAAATTAAGATATGAAATAAAGAGCCCAAATTCTGTCGTACGTAGTCGCGCATACACACCAAATTACATCACCACGTGGGGCCAGCCCCAACCATTTCTATTCTGATTTCGAATATAAGCACAGACGAATTTGATCTTCGCAGACTTCCCGTCAACCAACTAAAGCTGGAAAACTGTAGAATAACCAGTTACTCTTCACTCTGGCAGGAAATTCTGGATTTGTCGTTTAATTCTAATAAAAACGGCACAGTTTCAGTGTGCTTGTTTCTTACAGACTTGTCTGCGGCAAATGAGAAATGCTCACGTTTTATCACATTTGGAAATTTCTAAATCATGTCACTAGGACTAAACAAAATTCAAGTGAGACAAAGGGAAGAAAAATGAATCCTGAGTGGACTGGGAATTTCTCCCATTTTCAGTCGTATAGTCACTTTCCCGAGATGGGCTAGTGCATCAACAACCCTAGGGCAACACATTCAGTCTTCTGTGTGACAAGAATTCTCAAAAGTAAACCCCCACCGTTCCTCTCTGACCGAATCAGGAATAACTAAATGTGACAAAACAAGACAACCGAGAATTGGACTAAACGTCAGTCGTGGATTTATTGAACTTATTAATGGTTTTTAGATTTCTCGGGCTTAGTGCTGGATGGTTAGAATGGGTGACGGCGGGGGTAGGAGGTGCGGGAGCAGAGCTACTGCGAGTAAACCATGTGCCGACTTCATTCAACATTTCAGAGTCGTTTGCTGTGGCGTTTCATTCGATCAACTGATATACTACATTTTACTTGTACTATCACAGTTAGCACTTCGTATTCCAATGAAAGTTATTTAGCTCACCTCTGGTATACAAATATTCGACTTATTTGGTATAATCCTGAGCCAGAGACTGAGCTATTTAGTGAGAGGAAACTCATAATCTCGTTAGGAGACAACAAACGAGCACTGGGCCGTTACGCAAGTGATGGAACCGAGCCCCATCAAAAGTACCGTTTCCGATCAGCAGTATAAGTCATGTTCGCCGGGCCGCTCAAATCTACATCTCAACTGATTGTGACTGACATTTTATAAAATCAACATGCCGAGCATGTCCAAGAGAAAAAGCTAACGAAAGTCTAGTGAAACTTTTTCTGCAATAATTTTTGTTCCTTGGAATAAATTATATTCATCGTGTGGTACACGTTGTGTCGTCAAACCTTACCTCAATGGAAAACGATTTTTTCCTACCTCTTCGACAATTCACGAAATATTTTGAGTTACAATATTCGTGGATTCCCGTAGGTGCATAGTGATGAGCATCTCCGCCTGTCACGTGGAAGGCCCGGGTTAGATCCCCGGCCAGCGGAGGGGGGTCCTGACCAGCCGTGGTCGAATGGGTGTTGTTATGGCCTTTGGACAGTGAAGACCTGGGTTCGATTCCCGCGGCCACCGACCACTTCCCCACTTAGCAGCCTTTCACTGGTCACGTCTCCCTTTCTAAATTATTGTTATTTCTTGCATAATAAGTAAAAAAGAAGGTAAAGAAGAATAATAAGTGAAACCTTGAAGGCGTATCATAGTAGGGGACATATAACATAGTGTTACATCCACCTGAGCCATGTCGCAGCTGGGCCTTGAAAAATGAGTGCTGTAAGAAAGACAAAGAGGTTAGCGTGGTTGATCGAATCATACCACTGACTCAGAATATTTTTGAAGGCGCAGGTGTTCACTCATTTACTCTGACGTTTAGACTCTACACGAACCCCTCTCCCCTTGTTTATCGTAGAGAATAACGGATATTGTGTTCGCAAAGACAAGTGTTTCCTTCCTGTTTGCACAATAAAACTGATTTTCGTTTGTCTCTGTGTACGTGTATGCATGTATGTAATGAAGCAAGCTTCCTCGTCTTTCCCATCCAAACTCTATTTCACTCTCCGATTTATCTTAATGGGCCACCGTAATGTGGAGTTTTTCGAAAATGATGAATCAGTCACGTAAGCAGATGTGAAAAACCAGTGAAGTTTATTTTGTGTGCTTGTATACATCCGATAAGTTGAACGAGTGGGAAATTTAAGTGGTTGAATCCAGTTTGTTGGAAGAAAAAGCAATATCAGTTTAAAGAGGGCGGTATGAGTTAGGCTGACTTTTCGATAATTTCGCTAGACCACATGCCTCTCTTTTCACACCGTGCTACCAGGAGATTCGGTGACTCGCTGCTACCTACAAAGTCAAGTTATCCGCTGTAAACAGACAGATATTCTGGTATCCGCGAGACAAAATACTCCGTTATATTTACAAACCAAGAGCCCGGTAAGCATAAATCCGTTCGAGTGCAAAGGCAATAGTCAAATAAAAATATTCAACTTGGATATCTCTTTGTAGAGAAATTAACTAGTTGGTGATGACTAAAGTGGGCCATCATTAGTAGGCTTATGTCGATGTCTACTACGTCAGCTGAAAAGGTGACTGTGCAGTTAATTTCTTCCGCTAGTCCAGGACCACAGGCGGAAGATGCCAATTTTCCGAACAACCTGTGACAAACAAAGCAGATTCTGCCAACCAAAATAGGGTTCTCATCAGATACGCGATCAGCAGAAATATGGCCCAAAATAAATGCTTTAGGACAAGACGTGGCTTGAGCCAGCTAGACCGAATTGGCAAAAATGGTGCACAAAAGAAGCTAAGTGTGCCTGAGGGAATCGTAGTTTGGGCGGACTTGAGAACAGGCCGTTAACAAGAGAGTTTTCGTGTTGTTTGTTTGAATTGGTAGGCTTGGCGAAGTCAACAGCCTCCTTTGCTTTGTTCTCTCTCATTAACGTACAGCTGAGTCGAGTAAACTACGCGGCTGTACATTATAGTTTGGTGGAAATCTTTCGACTGCGGTCTGGCGAAAAGATGGAATTGTCTTCACTGGGAAGACAGACCTCGATGGTGAGTCATAAAACACCGTTTCACGAATGGTTCTACTTTACTCATGTTTCACGATTGAACCAATGTGCTGCATTTCACTATTTGTGTCTCGGTTTTTGACGCGTCTGGTGCTATGCGATTGTACGTGACTTAGTCCCATTGTGGAGCATCAAATTTTGTTTCAGTGTCCTGTGCATTTCGACTGTCGGATAAGCCAAGCGCACATTCACACCCAGCCACATTGCAAATTTACGTGCCTGTCAGCCAAGAGAAAAAAGCGGGCTCACCTTTGCTCATCATGGAAACACAAGTCTCCTATTAGGGCCATTTGTCCGTGAGCCCTGAGCATTTGTCCACATTCGAAGCCGTTTTGTGCGCACCAACGGACTCCTGCTCCTTTGATGACCTGAGTGACTGAATTCGTCACCGATCCGTTAGAATTGTATGAGGCAGAGGAAGCACACGAAACAGTTCGCGACGAGAACAATACAGAAGTGCTCCGGGATGTTTTACTGGCATTCACACAATTAAGGAATGCACGGGACCTGGAAATATTTGCTAATTCTTCGTGGAACTAGATGACTCGTAAAACCAAAATCCTAGCTGGGATATATTTGTCATTAAATGAGTCTGGTAATATCTCGATCACAAACCGAATAGATGTTATGACAATCGCTGTCCTCGAAAACTTCTTTCACTCAATTGGCTTCGTGGAAACTAGTGGGAATAAGTGGAAAATAATCCACATCAGAGGGTTATAGACAATTAGCCCTGATAAGTTAATAAAAATCAAAATCTTGTAAGTGAAAAAAGAGGTACTTGTTGATTTCTTGATACCAATAAGTAAAACGATAAGTGAAAAATGAAACTACTAGCCATCCGTCGTAAAGACGATATTTGAAAAGGCTTCTTGATCTAACAGTTTTCAATGTGCCCGCGATTAAAATACAGCACCTTCTTGAAGTCACAGTTGAAGTTAATCTTTCCATGACTTTTAGGAAAAAACATGGTACAGCTGTGAACTTAATCTTACTTTGAAATATGAGATGGAGCTGACATTAGTGTATGCAGTATGTCGATGGAGGCGTAATTCTGTAAGGGAAGTTGGTAGTGGTAGGGACGTGATCTACTGCAATATATCCACAGTGCACAGGTTAGGATTTTGCCCAACAGCCTGGTTGGTAAGTCTGACTACTGACCCCACCGTAGTGAAAAGCAGATCCAATGAAGCCGGAAACGCATTATGAATTCATAAAACCGTATGAGGTTTATAAATTGAATTCAAAAATGTCAATTTTGTTGAAGATTCTGCCCTTTACTTATTTTGGATTAATGAGTACACTACACAGTCCGCTTCCTCGTCCGAAGAACAAGTGATACTTATCGACCCTTATGAACACTGCTCATTCTGCTTGCGATGCTTTATTGAGGCATGACCGTTCCACTGATAGTGTCTGAATTTCATTAAAATACCCGCAACCCAGTCACAGTTGCAACTGGATTGATTATTAAATTGATGGGAGAACAATCGGGTCGTCTATCAGCGAAGTAGATCAGTAACAATCAAAATGCGGTGTTTATCTCCTGCGGTGCGACCTAAAATCAATCTGTGGAGATCTGACAGCTCTTAGCTACCAGAATATGATTTTCAGTAGGATATTGCTGACTGGGTGGGCTTGTCACATACATTTAACCAGTCAGGGGTGGGGATTCTCAACCTCTTGGAGAAACTGTAACAATTAGGTTCCGGGACCCTTGTTAGCCCTAACGGCCCTCAATTGGCTGCGGGAATGTTGACCGCATACGTGCACTTCCATGATAAATCCTAACATGAGGCAGAAAGTGGTGCGGGGTCAGTGTAACAGTTCCATTCAGTGCGGTCGGGCAACTGTAACCGCGCTTGTGAGTGTTGGTTACCAGGCCACAGAATTGGCCTCATCTGAACCGCTGTCTGGGAAATACTGCGCCCACGGTATCACTGGAAGAGGAACACACGTCTGAGCCTATGATAAACCTATGGACGGGCTGTGGGCTTAAAACAACAAACGACGAATGGGTACCATAGCAATGATGAGGTCGTTGTCCGTCAACCGGGGAAATCGTCTTAATAAACACGCAGAGGTTCGAACGTGTCATATAGAGTGAGGTTGTGCGAGTGCGTAAGTCAGATACAATGTGATCTTCACCTTCACTACACTGCAGGAATGTACACGCGAAAATCGTTTCGATCGTCTCCCGCAAGAGGCTATCACCAACCGTATCCTTCTACGAAAACATGAATAAAGGATGCTTTGAGTCCAATTTGATTTAAATTTCATTATTGGTCTACTCGAGAATCTAATGTATTGATCTGAGGATTAAGTCATTGCGGTTTATACTGGATTCAACTTTCTGTTCGAATGTGACAAAAGCTGCAATCCAAACTGTAAACTGGTTGGTCCTGCTACATTCTCCAGAACTTGCTTCGTCGAATTTCCATCTTTTCCTATCACTATCCAGCAATTTGCATGAGGTTCCGCTTTAATAAAACCACAAGTACTAATTTATGAACCAAATAGTAGTAATAGTAGTAGTAGTAGTAGTAGTGTAATACAGAAGGCCAGTCTGATAAATTGGTTGTTTATTGAAAAGCACTGATTTAGACATCGATAAGACTAACCAAGGAAAACGGAACTGCTTATTCATGTTGTGAATGTACAGCCCATAAGAAGGCAGCCGTAATTCGATCGGGGATGCTATGATGGGGTTTTTGTATGCGTTCCTCCATCTTATAGTACTTAGTCCATGTGAAGCACTCAAATCTATTATCGCTCCATGATTGGCTACAATCAGTTTTTAGGCAATCAGGTACTTACTTATTCGGTGGGTAGTATGCATACTCCGCCACAGTAGTAGTAGTAGTTTGTAGGAAAGCTGAGAAACTAAATGGTCTGATAAACATGGGAATAAAACAGCTAACATAAATGGCCAAACCAACACTATAGCCAGGCCAAATTATGAAACAACGCTTGGATCTTACGCGAGCAAAACCGAATGAATAGGTTTTTGCGGTGCCAGCCGTAGCTTATCTAGCCAGTCAAAACCGAGAAATCGGATGTGCCGTACTCTATTTCCCGAAAATATCGCCGATTTACCAAAAACTATATTAGCGGGTTCACGGAAAGGTTAGTGGATACTGCTGAATATAAGGACTTGACCAACGACCATCAATCCCAAGGTGACAACATCGTCGATCCTTACCTGTGGTGCACGGCGTACTGTTATCATTCGCGACTTACCCGCACAGGTGGTATGGATGACATTCGTCCGGCAATCCGGACAGCACGTCTCAAGATTTTTTACATCAGTCAGTAGAATGAAGAACCAAAACTTATGCACGTCGGATGCTGATTAACGTTCATCGTATCCAACTTAACCAGGAACGAAAAGAATTTTGAAATGCAAAGACCCGAACGAACAATGACAGTCCTAGGCAAATCGAACAACACTAGTGTTGTGCACCGTACTGCATATTACCTTTGCATATGGGGAAAACTTGGTTCGCAATAAACCGGCGCGGTTTAGGCAACATCTAGTACTTCCATCTTGAAGAACTGGAAATAAAGTTGTCAATTTATGATAATCAGTTGCTAGGAAAATGTCCCTTATTACGAATGAGACCAATAAGTCTCTTATTTCATCCTTGTATGATTTAACTGATATCTGAGGGGACGATTATAGTTTATTGCACTACGGGGATTATGCGGAACCACAATCGTCGTCGAAATGACAAAATCCATCGATCTGCATTATTCGGACAAATTCACCTGGATTCAGTTAATGGTCCCATCGTTTTTGCACACTTTGAATCCCGATTAATCTTTCTGTGTGGTTGAGAACCTGATATAATAGTGATAATTCGGGTAAATCATAAAGCCAAAGATAAACGAACATTTAACCTCCCCTATCATTTCGTCGAGCTGCCGAAAAAAATGTGACTAATGAGTGCAATCGATTATGGTCCGAAACAAGATTAATCGGCTTTTGGCATCAGTCTAACACAGTTTCATTAGAGAGATTTTCCTCCAGTCGACTAAACAATTGAGGAATTTGTCCTGTCCTAAGGCGAAAGCATAAGGGAACTTTATTGCTTGGGGTTTTAGTAGGAGTTTCTTTTCGGTACCTGGATGATACCAGCTCTCGTTGGCCAGCTCCTCAGATGACGCTTGTTTGAGACCGCATTCCCACACTTGACCTTGATTAGCGGGAACAGTAAACAAACCACAGAATGATTCACAAGATTAATCACGGAATAGGCCATTAGGTCAAGTCGTAATGTACATGGGCACATAAGGAAGAATTATGAACTTCGCGGTAACCCCCGTGCATTGATCGAATAGTCAGCAACAATGAACAGTAGTGAGGAGGGCCCGAAAAGGGGCACCGTTTACGACTCCTATAATCCCTCTGACCATCGGGCCATGTGCTTCTTGGCAACAGGTCAATTGGCATTTCCAAGACCTATCTCAGATTCACTTTGACTTGAAAATATTTGCAAGAACTGAATATGGTTATTGATAGCCAGTTACAATTCAGGCACCATTTTTTATCCCAAACTGTATAACAACTTCACACGACAGAGAAGCGATTTACCCGGTGAGCGGGCCGAAAAAGAAGCAATCAGTAGCAGAGCTCACATTAGGCGGAATTGGGAAGATTTTGCACTGAGGAACTCCCGTCGTGTAGAACTGAATAACTTTGACTAACTCGACAAACTGAGAGCGGTCATTTGTAAAAGTGGGGATGGTTGAACGTGATCTTATCAGGACATATCATGACCATATATTCAACGGAAAATCTAGTCACAGCATTTCAGACGGAACACTATATTGGAGATATAAATTTTGGAAGAATACTGGTCTCTGTAGCCGTCACTTGTCCACGGCAGTTGTACTGCCGGTCCTCATTAATTTTATTTTCTTCTTCATTGAATAGATTGAGTTATGATACCAATAAGTCAGTTGGTAAGGATAAAATCTTTTCGTTGCTTCTTTGTTTGTTTGAAATGCTTGAGCTTCGTCCCCATGTTAAAACTAATGGAACAGGAAAAATTACGTCCGAGAAACTTGCCAATTACTACGAACTAGGCAGTTTACGTATTTAGAAATGATCTGCCTAACTGTCCTGAACCAACAGATCAGTTCAAATTGCATTACATCATTGAAGAAAAAGCTGAACTAATGCAATTCATTTGGGTGGGAGGTGGCTAATGAGCTGTTATTATTGCTACTCCAACAGATAGGCTGTGATACACCACAGGCTCACCAACCAGGATAGTCTCTATTTGCATCAAACAATCCTGCATATTGAGGCCACATAAACATGATATTAAGATCGGCCGTTTTTGTTTTAGCTCTTTCGAAAAATGAGTCAAATAAAGGGGATACGTCCGGTTATTTTTCAAAAAAGTAAGAGGCTACTAGGAGGAGACTAATAAATCCCGAAATCCAGTTTCGAATGCTGCTCAGTGCATAGACTTACGCAGAAACACTATTGTTCTCACATTTCACGGAAGATTATCCTTGAGAATGTAGTTTCTTGGACTACGTATGCTATCATAACCAAGTAACTAGCATTTCCATTTTATTGTGCAGAATATTTACCACTACCAGCTGTCTGGTAAATTATCCTTTGCAAAATAAGTTTACCTGGATGAATTGGACAGAACAGCCCACTTTCAGTTGTCATTGGACCATCAAGTTTCCTATCGATTATATCAAATTAGGCCGCTTTCATTTCGGTATCCGAGCCTGATCGCCAGTGAACGCCTTTATTCTAACCGGTCCTGCCTAGTCTAACGTACGATCATTTGCAGGAGAAATTCCTGATACAGAATCATTACATGCTGTAAAATGTGACGTTGTATGGTATGGAATAAATATGTATAAACCAACCTAACCACCGAAATCTGCAAAAGGCAAAGTACACTGACTGAATAGTAATACAAGGATTAATTCCCTTCTTTACCCGCGTGATATGATTCGCTGATTTAGTTCTAATTCGAATAAATGAACTTTGCTGTCTCCCAAAAGAATTTGCTAGCGCACCTCAAACTGCTATTCACATTAAAACGTACAAAACCACAGCCGGCAGATCTGTCTTTAGGCGTCCTAGACAGCAGCGTGTTTAGAGAAATGTTGCGTGTTATGATAATACAAACTCATAATCCCATTCCTTTCATTTCGCTTTCTCTCTCTCACACACAAACCGAATTGAAACTTATTTGACGAGACATATACTTACAACTGGGCTTATAGCACACATCATATTAGGCAAAGTCTAAGAGGTGAGCTGCAGCTGAAGGTGTAAACATCTTGACACGCTGTCTTAAGGAGTGAAATGGCCAACATGACCCTGAGACACGCAGCGGAGAACTGCTTGAAATCCTAGCAGGATAGCCAAGGCAACGACGTGAGTGATAACGGACAGCCGCCAACCGCAGTTGTGATCTAAGGTTCCGGGGTTTCGAACCTCATCCCGGCGGGTTTTAATTTGCATCACCCAATCAACACCTTTTACGTCCTCCTAGTAGGCTACTTGTGAGCCGGATTCTATGCACGGTTATCTTGTGAGTGGATTTTATTTGGTATCTTTCAAAAATCTCATTGTTTCTAGACCGGAAGTGATTATTGCACATTTTTTAAGTTTGCCTTAAGTTTTTCATTAGCACAGGGCGAAACATAACGGCGATTCACTGGGGACCGAGCAGAACTTAGTGGTTGTAATCGGAATCAGAGATAACATGTGTAGTGTGAAAGGTTTCCCGGGGAAAGCTGCCTTATGCATACTTTTTGTAAGTACTTGTAAAGCTTCAGTAACTGTCTGACTGATGCAAGATTATATTTTCCCTTGGCTCTGGCTATGGGATAAAACCACATCAGAGAGAGAGAGAGTGATTAAGTCCCTTCTGGTAGATGCGGACCAATTAGATCGTAATCCCTCCTCGTTTCCACAGTTTTCATATTGCTGCTATCTTCGTAATTAAATGAATAAATAGTAACTAAGCATTCATTCCGTTAGTGATGCAAGTCCATCGTTTGCATTTAGTCATTTCTGGTGACATATCCTGAACAGATAAATCAGTGTTTCGCTTCACTTTTGACAGTTCATTCAGACCGGAATATCCTCATTTTTGTCTAGTTTATCGTTTATTTTCATTCACTTGGCCGATCGTTAATCAACTATTTTGAATCAAACGGAGCATTGTATTTCCACTTATTTTAAGGAGTAATCAATAATGCTAAATTATTACTGATATCAATGGTAACAACACTTTTTAATCCTGATTCCCACACTGGTTTCTTTCCCCCTCCTCCCCCCTCCCTCCCAAAAAATAAACGTGAAGTAATACTTATTTTCTGTTCGACGCGACTAGTATCCCACTTGAGTAACCGATGGTTATAACTTGAAAACCTAGTTGGTATTTTCTAAATTGGAGTTTAACCACCTTGTCTTGTCACGTATCGTGATAAAATGGTTGGTGAAATTTTCCGTCCCCTCGTTAGGTCTACCGAAGAAGAAACTTTTGAAGAACAGTGAAATGATCGAACAATTTCCCATGAGCAGTCACCACTAGGCAACAGTACTAATCCATTCAATGGGTCAGAGGGAGTTCTGGGTGGGGCACTTCATGACTAATCGATTACTTTTGTGAAGCATATGAACTCGTTTCAAAAACTGTAATGACCTGGAGAGTTGTACTTATGTCCCTTATATTCCTATGCTTAAGTTTTTGACAAACTTTTCAGCATATGTCAAATTGGACTACCGTGTCAATCCCAAAACTCTAGTTTGGTAGTCAGCTGCAGATACATGGAAATATTCATGAGAAAGGAAACGAAGGGAAGAAAAAGCAAACAAAAGGGAAAACCTTACAAACGGCAAGAATGAAGAACATGACACTTGGTCAACTATTCTAATTTTTTCGCAATCTAATTGAAAAAAGAACAGACACGAGGAAACAAGGACTCAAGGGAAGGGTATACCTTCAGCAAACATTTTCAGAACCCGCCTGGATAGTCTGATGGCTAAGTGCTCGACTCAGAAAATCTTTCACCCCGAGGTTTGAATCCCAGTGTAGGCCCGGTGGATGTGCACCGCAGATGAATCTCAACCAGGACGAAACAGATGTTCAGTGCCTACTTGGTATTCAGTGATGAGTTCACACTGCATGGGGTGCCACATTATACAAAACGTTGGTTGACTAATTGTGGAGTTATGAGGTATACGTCACAAATGACGAAAGGGAACGCCACAGGTGCGGACAGGAAAATATGTACCAGTTTCCTCAATTTAGCTGACTGGTAATGATCATAGCGCCAACAAGAAGCGAATTAAAGACCTAAGGGTCTTGAGTTCAAATCTCCCTGGCTTTAGTCAACCTCTAATTTGGAAATATCTAATCGAGTGACCAATCTTCTAAAGTTCGTATATCTTCATTGCATAGTAAAAAGAAAGTAACAAACTACCACGTTTTTGCTATTCTCTCCTAAAAATGGGGACTACGAAATCGTTTCCCGCAATAAAATTCGAAATCACACAACTTTTTGGATACCTCTCCAAGCTGGAATATAATAGCAGTCAACTGACTGAGCCCCTGCACTGCTAGATACAGATTTTTCCATAATCCTTCACTTCTGAATCTCTTGTTGCATTTTGCGCCACAATTTTCCTGTTCGATTCATTTTCCTTCACTGACGCGATACGGAGCGCTCAGGGCCTAAATAATTCCAAACAAATTAGTCCATGCGCAATTGCAATTTGGAATCTGGTAGGAATTGGGAGCTTGCCAGATCATGCAATCAATGAGAGCAACAATTCACTTATTAGTCGCTCGATCATATGAACGGCTGTGAACGAGAGATGCAGCTGTGAAGGGAACAAGCTGGAGTGGTTTTCAATTCCGTCACTGATGAAACCGCATCGGCGCAACAAATCACGAGTGGGTTCGTCGTGTGTCTACAAACAAGGGGTATCTAGTTCCCTTGAATCTATTTGAGAAACCGTGCCGAATAATTGGTTTAAACATAATACACTGAGGAAGAAAACCGGTCTTATCATCAGTAGACAAATTTTCTGCATAACATCGTGTGCCTTCCCCTTTGAATTCTCTTTTCTATGAAATTGAACTAAGTATATATGGATAAGTTCGCATGGCTCTTTCGGTAAGTGAAGATGATGCAAACTTGTTGGTTGATGATGACCGAATGTTGTTATATCAATGAGGTTTAATTCGTTACTGTTGAAAATAATTTCTGCGCAGGACATGGGAGTCAGAAATACCTATATTGCTGAGCCAAAGAGGTCAGACGAAAGAGACTATGTGCATGTAAATCAGTGCTCCCAAGCACTCGATTACTCACTCACTCACTCACTCACTCACTCACTCACTCACTCACTCACTCACCCACTCACTCACTCACTCACTCACTAACTCACTAACTAACCGACTAACTAACTAACTAACTAACCGATTTTATTAACTCATCGCCAGCATGAGTCCTACTGGATATGCCGATTGTATAACCCCGGTGTTTATTGAAAACACAGAAAACAATAAATTCATATAAACCATTAGATCAAAATGAATTGAATCCATTTTCGCTTTACCGTCTGTTCAACATTGAACATTTCTTGAACACAGCTCTCTCTTTCTCTGCTGCCCAGGTAACTTTCTTTAACCAAAGTCAGTGAACAGTACTGATTTTTGGGATGGTCTTTAAAAATGTGCGTCAGTTTATTTCACTATATTCGCCTTAGTACTGATATGAAAGCCCTGGCATCCCTGCGTCGGGTGTATACATAACATAATATTATATATGTATATATATTACATATATATGAAGCAGAAAGTTATTCTTATGCGGAATTGATCTCCCTTTGAAATATCTTACAGTGATTGAACCTTAACAAGTCCTTACATGTAATAGCTCTGTAGTTTTCCAACGTGAATAAAACAAATACGTTCACTTATTCCATTACCCGAAGTCATAAGGTGAAGTTCATTATAGGAAATGTAACACATTGTGTGCACGAGAAAACCTTCAGTATTTCAGAGTTTTGTGGTTTGCCTACTTTTTCATCAATCCCACACACCTCTTGATTGTATCAGTGAAGCAGTCACGCGTTCTGCCTTCGCTATTCACTCAAACTTACAATCACAGATCATCAGAAACGCCATCAAACTGCGCTCTTATTCACTTCGGTTTTTTAGTGATGATTCCAGTGGAAAATCACAGTTTTGCTCGAAGATACACGTCACAGATAATATCCTACAGCATGCATTCATCTTTCACTTCCTACCCCTATGCTTAGCACACCAATAGAGTCAATTGTCGCAGTAAATTAATCACTCACAGTCCATCCCAGCTACTGGCTTAGTTAGACAGAACATCAGCTCAGTTTCACGCGCCTACACGCCTCATCGCTTGGTCATTTGGCATTTTCCCTTGGCATGAAAAGAGTAACGACGATCGGAACAAGACAAACCGAACAACGGAATAGATTTCCAAATCATCAGTCAGTCTACTGCTCTTCTCTTGCATACGTCCGAGGCGATCAACACTATTTCAGCTCAACTGCAGTCATCATATGGTGAGACAAGTGGAACACCACTGCACGGATATAAAGCCAGCAGTCCCCAAAACTGTTCTAAATTTGGTGAAAAACACTAACGGGCAACCTGCACAGCCATGATCAGAACAGTTGCACGATCACTTGTTGCAAGGCAGCCAGTGAACCTCCGTTCGTACTGAAATATGTGAACTTTCGTGCACGATGATTAAAAACCTACCGAGGATGCGTCAACCCGATCAAACTTTCGGACCTATTTGGCTAGTCTAATCCAGAAAAACGAAGCCTGAAATGATTGTCTAGTAAGCGGTGGTAGAAGTGACAACAATTCTAGCTTGTCC
This sequence comes from Fasciola hepatica, assembly GCA_948099385.1. NCBI lineage: Eukaryota > Metazoa > Platyhelminthes > Trematoda > Plagiorchiida > Fasciolidae > Fasciola > Fasciola hepatica. The sequence continues at coordinate 846,847 of CANUEZ040000020.1, forward strand.
AGTCACATGTTTTATTGTCCTTTGAGGACTCATCTAGTTTGATGGAAAATGGGGTGCAGGAAGATCGAAATGGTGGCAGCTACCTTGCTAATTATCGTGAACGATGGTTTCATTATAGATGGAACAGAGGAGAGTGAGAGACAATAACCGAGTGATTTTTCATTATACAAAGAAAACCTCACCGAATCATTTTACCAGATCAATTTCACCTAATTTTGATGGAACACAAGGACTGAGACGAACTGTCAGTCATATCGGGGTATTAAACGAGCAGATGTAGTCCTTTAAGTCTATTTAAGAGGGAGGGGGGGAGTTGTATTAGAACTAGGTCATGAAAGGCTTATAACTGTTAGCTGAACCTGTATAACTAATTGCCCCTCGTTATCAAATGATGTGATAAGTTCCACAGAATTTTCACGAAGTACCTGCCTTGAAAGCTCTTTCAAAGTCAGAACGGTGACCCTTAGAGCTCAACTGGCGAACAGTGGAATGCTTTTAAATCCCTCTAGTGAATAGTGGATATTCCGTTTGAACTTGATTATTGACTATGCGTCAGGAAGTGAGCGAACGATCTAATGACTAGTATAGAACTGGCTTTGTACATATTAACGGAACCTATCACTGGATTTGGGAGTTGATCCAACTTATCGATATTGTTAGCTGAAAATAGGACTCATTTCTCATAGTCGAGTCAGTACTTGTTATTATTTGCTGTAACTGGGGTGACGTATTTCTGATCTCCAAAGGATCATAATGAACGAATTGTGTGTGAGTAACTTGGATTTTGAGGTATAGTTCCCAGTTTGGTTCGGAGATTTTCGGCAGCATGGAATAACTAAGGATTGCCGACCAACTTCGATGTTGGGTGGACGATTTTCACAGTTTCCACATCAGACCTATAGGTCTGGTCTGAAAACGGATAAGGAAGCAATGAGAACTGATTCTTGACAGTTCATTCTGTGATGACGAAACCAAAATCGTTTAACTCGCTGTTTGAGTAGACCAGGGTATCTTCGGAATCAAAAAATGTATGCCCATTAGCTTATATGGTGTTAGCCACACGGACTCGGGATTTCAGTCGTGGTAAGAGGAAATGCACTCACCGATTCAGTAAATTGACGGAAGCATCGAGCAGCACAACTGGCTTCACTTATCATGTCCATCAAATCAGCTTGGGAAAGTAAACCGTTTGAGCATAATAGGAAGAACAGAATTGCCGGCCATTTGCCTGACGTCATGATCAGTGATCACGCGTGAGTGTCTGTTTGTCGATTACGTCATTCAGTCGAGTGTGAGACTCATATGTGAACTCTATCCGAAATGCAATCCAAGATGGCTAGGATGAACTGGCTGTCACGGCCGGATTTCATGTGTCCAGTTTCGTAATTCACAGCTGTGTGTGGTGATTCCCAAGCCTTCGAAATGGAATTCACTTGGGCTATCGCAAAACCGACATGTGAATGAGGTGGAATGCTATAGCAGCATAAACTGGTGCACGTTCTTAGACACACACAAGCACACACACACACACGCGTACACTTAAATATAGACACATGGACCTCACGAGTAATTCGAGAATTCGAGGTATAACGAAATACACACATGCACACGTATTGAAACAAGAGTCTTTATAAGTGTTGGCTTGAAAATACGGATATGGATATACATACACAACACACAAACAACTAAACTATCACTCGGAAGCATACGCATGCGTATACACACAACTGACTCACATGAAATTGGTTGTGACCAATCAGCGCACGACTTCCTCATGTCACGTGCAAGCGATTGGTCACGTCGTCAGTCTGAGGCCGAATGAACTAGGTGTGGTTTTGTCAAGGTATTGCGTACTGCAGTACATGACAGATTGGTGGAAGTTCGTGATGTGTTTGACAAGAAGTTGAGATGCGATTCGGCTCAATGGTTCAATATGAACAAGTACGCAAGGGGTTGTAGGAAATCTAATTATGGGAAACGAAGTGGGTGAGTTGGCAATAGTTCTGCTTAAGACGAACAAAACGTTTATATAACAAGTAGGATCTAACGGAACTTTAGTTCGTAGTATTTCGATAATCTGAATATTTATAGATGATAAAATATTTGACCAACCGGTAAGTGAGTGAGACTACCATGAACTGGAACCAGCCAACAGCAAAGAAAGCGAAAACCACCTAGGTAAGCTGGGAACACTTTGTGTCGGGTATTCCAAGAATACGCAGTTCATGAATCCAGTCGATTGTTTGAAATATTACTGACAACGTGAAGTCACAAATTACATTCGGTCCAACGTGGTACAAATGAGTCGGGCTTTAGTTTCAGACTGTCAGAAAAAAATCCTACTCAAGATTGGACATAATTTCGATGCTGACTATTCTATGTTCGTTATTTCATTCATTCATCCATTCTTTCGCTCACTCCATCATTAATTAACTATCTAATAACTCATCTAACCATCCACACATCCACCTATCCATTGGCTGAATGACTTATTTACTTGTTTATTTATTCACTCAAGCTATGCTTATATCATTCTGTCATTTATTCATTCAACAATTCTTTTCCTATGTCACTTACCGATTTGCTTACTTATTCGTTGGTTCGTTTGTTCAGTAACTGAAAGACTGTCCAATTAGTCAATCAGTTTGTCATTTATTTCTCATTGTATCACTTATTTATTTCGGTATCAAAACACTTTCGGCTGCGGAATGAGTACTTGGGTTGTAAAATATCCTTCAGCTATTGAGAAAAATACTAAAAGAACAGCGAATAGATGGTTTTGTTGTTGTTTCTGTATTTATAGGTAGGTTTTATGGAGAACGATGAGGTTCACGGAGGATGTTTTGCAAGATATGTGTGCTACCCCTGATAATCACAAAAATGGTTCACTGTCAGCAAAATTATTCATTTATGGATAACATCTCGTACAGCGCCGAGTACCGTTTACCTTATGTCATAGAAGGAAAACGTACCAAATTTAGAAAACGCCCTACGAAAGCTCCGATTGGTTACTCACGTTAATGAGACAGCACGAACCTCGTGGAAGATTCCGTACAAGATTTATTCACGATTCAAGAAATATAATGACTTCAGTTCTCACATGAGCTCTCCCAACAACTGGTCAACATCTTCCCCTCATAACTCTCACAAGTCGCTTTGCCTTGTAATGGGCTATCGTTGTTATGAGATTAATTGCAACCGTACTTGCAGTGGATTATCAGCTTACATTAACAAGATTCAGTTACGAGAGACGTACTTGGTTTCCCTTCCTGAAAAATGGAAGTGATTATCGGTCAGAATCAGCAGACAAATTTTATTGGTGAGTCTTTAAAAGGCTTGTGAATTCGCAGGACGTCCGATTTACTAATACTCTCCGAAACACTTTTATCTCGGGTTAGCAAGAACTAGTATAACATGAATCATTTCGAAACACCATAGGATTGTCTAATCACCTTGAGAAGGGGAGGGAAACTGTGAAGAAACTCGGTGAAAGACTTTCTTGTTCTGGTAAAAAATGTCTTATATTTTTGTGGACTATCTTGGGTATGCGTTTTTTGTTTGCAGCACAAGCTGTAAGGCATGACAGATGTACTGAACATCTTGCACGGCGTGTCTTAGAGATCAGCTAACACTCTTCCTTTCAGGATAGATCATGTTTCGGGCACATGTCGGTATTCACCAACGAAGTGACCCAGTTTGAATTTATCGTGGAAATCGATGGTTGATTTCGTTGATTTACTGTCCCGTTGGACATCATCCTGGTTCAGTCTGCTTTGTCCGATTAGCCTTCAAGTGGTATCGGAATATGTTAAACGATCTTTTGAACGTGATTAACAAAGATCTCGGAAAGCAACACATTTCATATAGCTGTGGATTCGGTTGCTGTTTTGCTTGGCTATTCATGCGAAACAAGGTTCTGACGGAAGACACACGGCACCATTTAGGCACGCAGTACTTTTTTGTAAGAAGGCTCAGTTGGCATTTTTGATACAAAGGTCCCACACGAATATGTCACTATTTGCTTCCTTCGCGATATAATGGAGCTCGTTCCGTATAAATGACTTTCCAATCACAATTCAGAAAACAAAATGACAACACGAACGTCCTTACTGGCTAGGTGTGAAACATGAACAGATAATTTCTATTGTTGTTCTATGTGACACTACATCATTAAAAGTAATGTAGAGATTTCCCTTCATGAAAACTATTTGTTCGTCATTCTTTCCAGGCCGTAATATTTTCCGTCCAGGGTGACTTTACTTAGAGAACCAAGGTTCCCTATGCTCAACAGACCATAAGTCAAACTGGATCCTGCGAAAAATGAAGTGTGTTATAATTATGAATTAATTACGGCAATGGCAAATTTAAAAACTCAGTGAAGAATAAGACTAAGTACCAAGCAAATATCACCTTACAACCAAGGTAGTATTTTCTGTACGAGAGAACTTTCCTTCGAAAGAATATGGAACACGGTAATACATTATTTCAGAGGATAGAAAGCCAAACAGCAACACGCGCACTACTGCATTTCTAATAATCCTTCGTTGTTCCCAGTCAGACTACTAATGGGAATGTTTGCCCATGTGACTAGAACCTGATGAACCATCAGTCAGTTGCTTTTCAAGATTTTTGTTAAGTTGAGACCGGTGTTCATGGACCGAATGGGATAGCAGTACTGTGAACTCGAGAGACCCACACTTCCGCACGTAAAGCTCGAGTATCACGTGAAAGTTGGAGGTCACGTACCACTCCTAAACAGGAGTGCAAAATGCTCAGTATTTTCACGAATTTACCAGGATGGTGTACGCAACTCACTTCATGGCATCTCATGTACTGTTACTGCAACTGATTCGTACACGCAGTTATTCTGTTTAAGTAAGTAGATGTTTGGTCAGCAGTATCTTTTCACGATGACAAGGAATAACTAACCCGGGAGATTCCAGTGTGCTGCTGTGATATACCGGGAAGATCGATATGCCGGACTCAGCATTTTTGGCTGAACTCTGAAATGAGTTTAGCCATAATCTAGTATTGAAAAGAAATAAGTAGTACATTTAAGCGAGACGTTCGTCATTCACACATTTGGACCCAAAGCGTTATTTCAAAGTAGTCCAAAAAAATGCCACCACCAACCTGTACAAAATAACATGAAATGAATACTCAGCAATTACTATTGCCCATCACCCCTTCCTTATGACTTCCTATGGTCGACAGCGTAGGCCTTATTGGACGACTTTCCTAATTACTTTTTTACAGTGCATAAATGCAAATAAATATTATATATATATATATATATATATATATATATATATATATATATATATATTAATAAATATAATTACTCGTATTCATAAATTAAAAGTAGTGGAGAGCACTTTTAAGAAGGTATCCACTTGTTTGTGCTTATTCAGTCGGTCTTCGATTTGATAAGAACTTGGAACCTAATTCTGAATCATTCGATCACCAGTGCACTTCGAGTTCTGTTCCCTTCCATGGTAACACTTTCCTCTTGTTGTACCGAGCTAAAGAGTTGAATTGCGAGGACGTATAAATTGTTTTCCTTTTTTAGTATCCGCAGACTAGGCTGGATTCAGGTTCGATTTGGTTCTGTTTTTGATTATCAGAGAAGTGGCAAATCAATCGAGGAAAACTGAACGGAGGAGAAATGGATCGACCGGTTACAATATAATCTCAAACAGTGTCTTCGTGCCAACTGACTTCAAACATTCGTTCCCGAAATTGGTAGAATCCAAGCAGTTGGTAATTAATCAATGAAAAATTTCAAATGCCCCTCATATTTCATAAATTCTCCATGCCGTTTGGACATTAGAAAGAAGGGTACCAGGTAACAAATCATATTGTACGCAGAAGGTCAATTTCGAGAAACATTGCTCTTAGTTGTACACCGTCTCCGGGAAGTTTCACTGTTCCTGGTGTATTCAGGAAATGCAGACGAATATCCTTTCCATAAAGAAAGTTTTGTATGAATGAGACAGAATTCGAAATAGCCAGAAAATTCCTTGTATATTACTCTTTGGTATGACCAGGAGCTTGCTATTTTTATGAAAATTGATAACATGTTACCGTTTCTCAGTTTAACTAAACAACATTCAGACTACAAAACCTTGTTTATTACCCAAAAAATATTTTCTGAGTTACTCGTGCTATGCCAAACAACGGGTGGAAATGAAAACAAAATTAATAGCTTTTGGTGATCTATACGAAGTTAAATTTGGACAACTATGGTTACCACAACGTAATAGCGCAAAGAATAGAAGCCCAAGGTTGGAATACCTTCCAGTGTGATTACATATTGAAACTATGATTGTCAGACCCACCACTGGCAGTTTTCATCAATACCGAATCAGTGCTGATCCTACCCGAAGTAGTATGCTTCTCTGATGTGTCAGTCATGGGTGCTCACCAGTGAGAAGCAAAAAAGTATGCAAATATATTTTGAGGCTACAATTTTATCACGTGACTCAACCACAAACTGGAAGTTGATTGTGGGCTCACCAGGGAAAACATTTCGATTGGCCTTGATTATCGGATGTTCACGTCAAGGTCATACCGCTTCGACCGCTGGAGGTCCATTTTGTTTCCTCAACGATGGAGAAATTTGCATTCAGATCTAGGAAATTTCATTACTTCCGTAGATAATAACACAACCCAGGTAAAGCGTCAGGGAAGAAAAACTAATCTTTATCGAATACGACTTTGTTGCTTTATTCTTCTGAAATATGATGTCACAACGGGACGCGGTGAGCAAGAGACTAAGCCATAAGAATTGAATAACGATATTTTCTATGTTTCGTTAAAACAGAAAGCCTAAAGAGCAGTACGCATATCCGGAGAGATTTCTCAGTGAATTCGTATAAGCCATTAGGAAGAAGTATGAAGTGAAGTAATTTGTCCAATCTTTCGGTCAATTTGAAGTCAAAGTTATGTGCCCAACAAAAGTGATTCATTGTTACAATTACGAAAAAATGATTTTCATTGTTAAGTGGTTTGACTGTCAGTGTGCCTTCTATGCTTTTTGATGAGACTTGGAGAGCTTAGAGGAAAGTGGCCCATGATAAGAAATTCACAGAAAAACTTGTTCCAGTTACTTGTTGTGAAACTTATTACTCCGCTTGACATGCTCTGCAATAAATCCTGATACACCCCGGGGGTGGGGCGTAATTTGAGAAACTATGGACGATGCAGAATTAGCGGAACTTTAGAAATAAATTTTCCACTCTGTCCGGCTGGATTCAAGAAGGCTATTTTTGTGCCAGATAATGCATTTGGTTAGGCCTAACAAGAGAATGTTCATTTTATAGCCGTGGACAAAACCTTCACTTGTTATACGGTCACACACCAGTGAAATCACGAACACCTTATGGGCCCAGTTGCCATTGCACTATGATAGTCCTGATGTGACTGGGATGGAGAATTTACTTTCCGTGTTATTTCTTCTCATTGAACTTCCATTGCGTAACTAGGGCATGTTTGGAAGCAAAGGATAACTCTCGACGTCGTAGCTGTATTCGTGAACTCTGTCTGTGAAAAGTTAAACGAAGTCGCTGAGAAGAGAGCCAAGTCAACATTTGGTCAACAGCTAGATACTGTACCCATAGGCAACCATGGTAGAGTTACGCATGCAATCGAATACCTCTTGTTTTCTCACTTGTGGTTCGCATTACCACATGGTTGTGAATCGACGCAGAAAATGGAATTGCGAATTTATTGAACTTACCATACCACGTCCCACGCTAAGAGGAAACATTATTCGGAATGTTGTTGTATCTTTTAGTCACCAAGTGACGAGCCCAGACACCATAAAATGTTTGTGTAATGATGTCACAATGTATGTGGGGAAGGGGGACGGAAATAGAATAATTCCAAGAACAACAATTCTTTCGAATATCTGTAATATTCGTAATTTGTATGTTCAGTGGTGAAACTTGGATCACGTACCGAAACGTGACTGCGGATGAGAAAAGTCCCCAGAAATGCAAGCCTAACTACCCCGGGTAAAGTGGGCTGAATTAGATCCCGGAGAAACTTGCGAAAGGCCCCTTTGTCTTTGAAACCCTGGACAACTTGGAATTCACTGAACTCCGTCTGTCAGGTCTAGGAAGACTTCCTTTCAGTACTGTAACAAGCTAGGCCATCGTGCAGCAAAACTTGAGTATCTTATAGCCGGGACCATATCCGTTCATTTGTTAGTATTGTAGAACGAATTTCTTTCACTTTCCCCACATTGGAACTTAGAGACGAAAATGATGCACATGGTGCATAACAAGATAGACAGCGGTCTCAGAGCTAGGCATGTGATCTTTATACCTAAATTTTGAAATGCTTCCCTCATTATAAGAGTGAATTAACACATTACTAACTGGTATATCATATACACTTCGAACAACAAGGTTTAGGTTTTTAAGTTAAGCAGTACCTCTAATTTTTTTCATTAGAACTTCACAATCTCACGTCCCTTGCGATCGCTATAGCACAGAAAATAAGTTTCATAAATACCTGTAACGTCGAATTCGTCTTTGTTGGGTATGACTGCTCTGTTCCACGTTGCTTGTACTGGACGGATTTAATCTTGAAAAACCATCCTTAGACGCAGTTTCTGATGATACTTGTACTTTGACCACTTTGAGTTAATTAACTGTAATACTGAAGCGAGACTGTTTTGCAATACAAAAATAAGTTAGGGCGACTTCCATTTTGTAACTCGTAATGGGCTTTAGTTAATTATTCAGAAATTAAAGTTCCCACCTTGACAAAATAAGCAACAAATGACGGGTGTAATTTCTCAACGTTACGTGGTCTTGAAGTGGATAGAAGGAGAGAACGAATCATAGTCCTTGTCATTTTAGGAGACTTGTAACTACAGTTGTGTGAATAGTGTTCCTTACGATGATTGTGGAACCAACGTTTTCCGGAGCGCGTTTTGACACGTAAGTTTTTGATAAGTAACCATAAAATAATCGTACAACTTATCAACGCCCATAATCAAAACATTCTGGAAGCATTTATTCTGTGTAACTGTGGTCTGTTCGTACTTCGCTTACGGTCTGGCTAGTTGAAATCTCGATTGCTGGGGATCAATAGAGACAAATGGAAATGACTTCCGTTGTGTAGCTGTCATCACTTTGGATATCTAAGTGTTTCATTCTGCCACATATGTTTCAGGCAGCTAAACAACAATGTTGTCAGACTTATATCTTGACTGCTGCCCGGCCCAGTATACTATCTGACTTGTGAAAGCATTGAGACTTCTCGCTTTCATATCTAAAAATCACCGACGATATGTATTCCAGCCGATAAGATGAGCCATTGTTACGACAATGTGAAAAATTATCTTTCAAAGGGAGCTAGTTATCTTGTAGAGGTACTTTGCTCTTCCCAAAGTAGAGCGAACGAAGACCATGCTTAACATGAAACTTGCTCAAAGATTCTTTAGCCAAGAGCATGTGATGATTAATTCACCGGGTATCTTATTTCCCATCAGTACTCAACAATCTGGAGGTAGTCATTTCTGAATCATTCAGATTATTATCGACCATTGGGACGTAGTCAGTCCAAAGAATACAGGATCAATAACACTGTGACATAAACAGTTTTTAGTGACAAATTTACATGGGGAAATCGCAAGAACTTAGAGACTGATGTAAAGCAGACACAAAGAAATGTTACGCTAATCAAATTTTACGGAAAATACTCCAGATAGTAAACACCCCTACGGAGTAGATTTGCACTTTTTCAAGAGATCGAGAAGTCTCGTGATCTATCACACTCATCCTCCGAAGGCTCAGGGCAGACAGTAAACTAAGCTTCCCATACTGCTGTCCAAATTTAACTGAATATTTGATCAGTATCTTATTGTCTTTCTTTTTGGAGAGTCGAGAGAATGATCAACCGTGGTACTTGTGTGGAGTAAAATAAAATTTCGTTTCAAGAGGATGTCAATGGCCTAGCTCAAGGTGTGCCATCATGGTGATGTAACAGTTAAGAGGGTTATCTACCACAAATTCCTAGCTGTCACCAAGATACTGCTAAAAGTATATTTTGTAATCATCCTGATCTGACATCTCAAGTCAATCGTTCAAGTCACTGGAAACCTCCAGAACTGTCTGAAGGCACCCGGTGGTTCATTCGCAAGGATTCTAATTTGTTTAGGTGGTACTTGGTGTTAATTCGCTAATCATCATTGACATGAACTGATCTGACTTATGCTGAGACCTGCAAAATTGGATTCTTCTTCAGTTCGGTTTGCCAAAAAATCCCACACGCAAGGCAGTTGTTCCCCAAAAGGTTTTGTAGTCAATGAATTCACTTATATATCAATGTAATGGGTATATGTTAGTTTTGAATATTTCAGTTGAATATTCCTTCAAGCATGATGGAGCTTTAATTTGGTGAATAAATGCCCATACAAATGATATCCAAAATCTATTAGCGTCTTTCATGGATAATCACATGCATGAGGTTTTCGATAATTCTCAGGCATCGCAGAAAGTCCTTTTCAAATGGACTTTGATCCGCACAAATGAAAAAGCCTTTTAATTTGTGATAACGCAAAAGTTTTAAGTTGCCATTCAGGAATCAGTGAAGTGAAAACACAGAAAGTTCACAGAGAATAGCAAGCCTCATTTTCTCATTCAGTTACCCTGATTAGATGGTCAAAAAGAAACACAAACTTTTTGATAATCGGTCCTACTGAATGCGTGTGTGTGCGTGAACGTAACTGGGTGTATTTGCCGGAGAGATCAGGCCGGTTGGTTAAATGCGAATTCGCTTAGTACACCTATCTAACTGATCGTTTGGATGATGCTGAGTGCCAATCACGCTAAATCAAAGAGGGTAGGGACAACGAGATTGAAATGGAATTTCGGTTGAATCCTACCCGTGCCCGAGAGCACTGGAACGCAACAGTCGGATCTGAGAACGTGTTTTCCGTACGCGTATTCGTGTGTGAACTGATCAAGATGTGGCCGAAGTGTTCCCGAATCTGTCTGGATCCGAGTTCCAAACGAGGGTTTGCCACAAAAGGCAAAGTGTATTCAAACATTGACCGTTCTTTTTTCGGATGCGATTCTAATCAGCCCGAAAGCGCAAATTGTAGCTCTCGCCTCGGTCAAAAGGACAACAACGAACTGTTTGTGCAAGTCCGTTAAGTTTTGTAGAATATTCGAATTCCGCCTGATTTTGTCGAATGCGCAAGACTACTGGGAAGCTTCAGGGTGTTCTGGCCTCCTCATTTGCTGTATAACAATCCACATTATCATGTGTGGTGCAATAAAAAGCACCTTAAGTTTTAATCAAGAATCCCGTCGTTTGGTTTGTATAATATGAATGAGTGTCTCAAAAACACAACGGTTCGTAGATAAGAAATGAATGAAACAACCTTGCAGCCACAAAGTACCTACAATAAAGTTACACATTTTGTTCTAAATTTTACCCGTGGTGAAGCAGCAAACAATAAGTACTTTCAAACTGTTCTCTGCTTGGCTTGTATTACCTATAAAGAGGCAAAGTAGAGTTCCCCGGTAAACAGAGTCAGAGTAGGAGCACGTTATCATGGTGAACTTATTGGGATACAGGCTGGAACCAAGAATCAAGATGTTTGCCTTTGGAGAGAGGCAGGCTAGCTTTGTAGGTATCTGGCAGGTCCAAATTCAGCCACTTCAGTTTTGATTATTATATGAAGTGTTTCACTCTGTTACCAGTCTGATGCAGCTCTTGTGCAGAGCAACGGTTCTTGTTAGGTCTACCTAGTGCCTTGTGCGGACCAAGTAATTCACTCCAACACCAATGATTTAGTCTGAGTTACTAGAGTGGAAAGAGTGAGAGCAGACACTGACTTAATCGTATCGTGGTCACAGATTACACCACAGATGTGTCTGAGCATATGTATTACCACCGGTGGACAGCGAAATTTAGTTTGTGGTGACGTGAAAGCTGTACGAATGGGGGAGTGAGTGGGACAGGATGGGTCATTTCATTCCTGTCACATCACCCGATTAGATATACTTGCTGTCATATGACAAATCATTGCTGATCAGCTGAACTATTCAGGACTAACGGACAACAAATAATCTATCCAACAACCAATCCCGGTAATAACATATAAATATATAAATAAACGGTCCTAGGGTGAGACAACTGCCTTCGTAACTTCGCTCTTTGAATCCTAAAAGGAACAAAATATTTTGGAGAAAAAATATCTAATATCATCGGAGTTGCTCGTTGGCTGTGGTCTTAACTTTGTTTAAAGTACTTCATGGGAAATTCCAGTTCTAGCAGTAATGAGCAGTGCAAATGGATTTTAGTTGCTTCACAAAACCCCACGCATACAGTGTTAGAGCAAAGCAGTAAGCTGGTTCCGACCGTCGTCCTGGAATCTCGTATAAAATTACCATGTCCGATTTCGTCCTCCTTTCGACCAGTGAACCCCATTTACTCAGCAACAGACGGCTTCGTTCTGCCACTCATAACGCATATCTGATGAAAGGCTCCATCAAAGGATTAACTGAATACGGCACCGAGATCAGCTTAACCAGTCCCGGGAACAACAATGCGAGTAGTCAGTTGTAGGCTGCTGTGGACAGAAATCCTCGTGGAAGGTGGTTTGGCTACACTTTTGTCAACCTCTATTGAAGGTATGTCCGCGGTGAATCTGGATGCGATTTTCACCAGCAATACGGTAACCAACATCACCATAGCTACAACATTCTTGGGCAATTCGTCCGCCTAGGAGAACTTACATGTGGCATCGCGTGACTTATTGAAACGGATGGATGACTCCCTAGAAAGGACTAAAGGACAAACATTTCGCATTTTGGACTGATTCCGTTGTGACTGGTGGTTTGCTAAATGCACGACAACGAGACAACGGGACTACTTGGCACAAAAATCACCGGGCACCGTTTGACAGTTTGGAATGGAATGGACGGTACTTTGACGAAACAAGGCATATTGAAGCACAGCTTTATCTACAACTCCCAGGAAACAATCATAGCTCACTTCTGGCCCGCTTTAACGAATCCCAACCTGGTGAATAACCCTCTCCGGTACTCGATCAAAAGTTACCGTATTCGATCACGATCTTCGTGCACTAATCCCAATTTGAAACGGTTCTACATTTCACGCCATTTGACCACTCTTCTTTTGCGCTCCTCACGAGTGCTTTCAAGTACACACCAATGGCTATCTCTTCTGATCGCTTTCTTGTTCCCATGAGTCGCGGGGATTACCGCTCTGGTTAACGTGTTCGCACAGCACCGAGCACTAGAGTAACGTGCAGGTGGTCCACACGTAGTACAAAGGCCCCAAGAACTCGCTAATTAGGGAAAAATGCGTGGTAGGCTTTTGCTCAAACGGCCGACGTGAAAGTATCTTTCATTTTTAAGAAGAAATTATTAGCAGATCCCTTTTTACACAACACTTAGGAGGATGTGCAGATTGCCGTAATATCTGTTCAGAAATCCATCAATTTATTAAAGCTTGGTGACTTCACCCAAAGTTTGTGCTCACTTGAGTCTACTACTGAATGTCATTGTATCTAGGTAATTAGCCTCTGGTTATCACAGCGAACAAACTAGATATGGATAATCGAATGTAGTTTTTATTTCTATTATTTGTATGAAATATCAGAAAGGATACTGTGGCTTAGCTGATTCTGTGGCATATTATCATGAGGTTGGTGAAGAAACAGAAAATTCTATATTTTATTCCCTTCTTCTAGGCTCTAAGCCAACAATATGCTAAGGTATAGGTTGAGGTTTAGTTTTAGCAGTATTCATCGCGCTTTTTAACGGCGTTCGTCGTAAAGAATTCATGACACATGTATAAGCAAATAAGAATGTGAGTGAATTTTCCTGTCACCACTTAATTAAGGGGAGGAACTTACCATAATTGGATGGGTGGTATGAGAAATAAAAGAGTTTCATTGAAGTAGTTTTGAAGAATTGTTGCAATCTGTTGCTGGATGTGAAGGAAGCCTTCGTTGCCAACTTTCCGCGAGTACGTTCACTCCGACTGGTAATGAGTACTGCTTGTAGTTATATGTGCAGTGTTTAAGCTTCGCGTCCATCATTCATTTCTGCTGAAAACCGTACATAACAGATCACTGACCAATCAAGAACAAAGATTTTTTTCAGTTCACCACAGGAACTTCATCTTCAAGTGGCCACTCCAGAGAAAACAAAGGCATGGCCGGATTATTCACGTCTTCTTAGTCGACGAGTGCGAGCAATGTTATATCTAAATGCCATTGATTCTCTGTGGTATCGGAAGCACTAGTTTAAGGATTTCTATTTCTGAATTTCCCTACGTCTGGTTCAGCCTTTCCTTACGTAACAGAAGCATACTCAATTGCCCCAAATAAGTAGTTCCACATTATATGATTCATCATGCAGTATCAATGTTCAAATCACTGTTGAAATCTGTAGAAGCACCATTCAGTTGTTTCGTTAGACTTGTCAAGAACTATCAGCGGTGCAAATCTAGCGAGCTCCTAGGGAATAGAACTTAAGGTGAACAATAGATTAGAATACCTGACCATCTATACGGTTCATTACAAGAGTCGTTTACTCTGCAAAACTTTCAGTGACGGGAGTGCACGATATCAGGCCATGTTGATGTCCAACAAAACTGTTAACAGCCAGCCCTTAATGGCCTGCTGGTTTGATGTTCGAGCCAAAACAGTTCACATCGAGTTCGAGTCCCAGTTGGGGGCTCGGTGAATGTGCACTGTAGCTGATGATTCCTGACAAGCTAGATGAAACAATTGTACACTGAATACTTCCGCGGACTTCAACAATGATTTGAGCGTCCATGTTACATGACGAATCGTTGTACAAATCCAACCCCATACTTATATATATATATGTGATTCACCTGAGTTAGGTGAAGATGATCCAAGTTTTCGTAGGTTTACCAATAGTTTTTGATACCACTATTAGTGCTGTCGACTGGAAAATCTGTCGAAAGTAACGTAAGTTCACTTGGTAAGTCAAGATGGTTATGGCATTCTAGGTAGACCACTGTGCCCCATGACGAATCGAAACCTCATTCGAAGTGAACTTTGGTCGAGAAGGCAACAGTTTCACAGCTTTCTATTATTTTTCCGAATCATTGTTTGGCTAATTGCACAGAAACGAAGTGAGACGCGGAAATCTTACAAAGTCTGTTTTTGATGAGCGAAGAAATATGGTAGGCTCTGGATTCTTAGCGTTAGTACTGACGACAGCATTCACTTCATAAAGTAAAAAAAACTATTACGCAGTCAATAGAAAACGTTTGACGGCGTGCATCAACATGGATCCATATACGAAGAGATTTTCCCCGAAGTATTTCTAATGCTGACCACGCAGTGATTAATACCATAATTTGCCAGATATACAGATCAGTCAGACCAATTTCCTGAACAACTGATTACTTCTATAAACTTAAATAAGTTGGAACAGAAAAGAACATGGTGGTGAAGCTAAATGAGATGTCAAAAGTTGCAGAGTTATTCACAAGTGGCTGATGAACTTCCTGGATTGCAATATATCAAAGGGTCCCCCATTTGTTTGAGATTACCATGATGTAGAAAAATGACCCGTGAATAATTAAACTCTGCTTTACTCGAAGCTAATTTTAAGGAAGTTCACCAGTTTCAAGGCCTCACTTACGATAATATAGTCAGTAATATGTGGATTGCTTTCATTTACTGTATGGTACTACATCGACATTAAGAGAAGCAATTACATGCTCACTTGACCTTCATCCACACACGTTGATAAGAGCCTCAATCACACACCGCCACGTTTAACGGAAATCGATGACCAAAAACTCCCATAATCACCAATTATTCCAAACGTCACAGATAGTTGGTCACATACTTATCTCTTCAGGGCAAATCAAAAAGAAAACTGAAAAGTTTTTACCAACAGTCACAGTGCGGATTGGAATTCCGTGCACCTTTCTAACCGAAAAGGGTGATCGTATACTTTACACTTTCTCTTTGGGTTACTTTATCAATCCATGGAATATCGTTATGTTTGCGGTCAGATCCGTCGGCTGAAATCAAAGTGCAACCATTTATGTAACATATAACACTAAAAGTTTCCAAATTTAAGTTGATTCTTACTTGGCAACTGTCAGGTGAATGTTCAACGAAAAGCACGAAGTCCATCTCAGATTTAGTAAATATTTTCAGTTCTGTAGAACATATTTTCCCTTTAAATGTTTTTACGCGCACATAGCCATCATTTATGAAGTCCACTGATAAATGGGACCGGATGGTATTTATCAGATATCCAATCTGCAAACATTCTGCTTTCTTGTCTGATGCTCACGATAAAAAGTCTTGATTTAGAATGGATAGCTTATTCCAGACACAAAAGTAGTCTCTGAATTTGTTATTGTAACAGCATACATCTATTTCACGGGATGTTAGCCGTTCCTAGAAAATAACCACCGCTTTAAGAGCGCTAATCTTCCACAAACAAAGGGGTCATATTTCCCTAGAGTTCAGTTCTTTTATTGAGTCCGTGATTTTTCTTTATCTGCACTACTGTGACTAGCCAGAACTGCGATTCATAAATTAGCGAGTACTGCTCTGGTTAATACTTCTACAAACTGGTGGCCACGCTGACCTTTGTACAGTTTTTTGAGAAAAAATCCATTATTTTTATTCATTCAGCCAAAGTATCCAAACAGCTTGTAGTTGCATTCATGCGAGCAAGATTGTTGATAAAATAATATACTAATTAGGCTTTTGCTCACTTTAATTGGTATACGACAGTGTGTGATATTTCTGGAAAGGGGTAGCGGTAAATCAAAAGCAGTAGAATGGGAAATTGATGGGTGGTGGCACGAATCGAACCCGGGACATTACCATTCAAATTCCACAGTAGTGACTGTTTGACCACCGGCTGCTGATCGCTTTCGAAATATGCTACTCCGTGATAAAACACAGGTGGTATATCCACGCATTGTTCAGAACCAGTGCCAAATCAGAGAAGAAAAATCTCTTTTGGTTCTCTGTAGAGTAGTGATTTCTCGAGTGTGTAGAAAATAAATAATCCCAGATGCATTTATAATCTCTCAGGTTGAACGTATTGGCTTATATCTGCACGAACGTCAACTCTTCACTGATTATTTCTGACCTCATGTGACAGTAGTTGAGGACATAAATTCATCCCTGACTACCAGAACAGATTCATAGCGCCAAGTGAAACTGACTGATCTGATTCCGCATGAGTTTATCGAGGGAAAACTGAAACCGGTTTATCAGTTTGCCGATTCCTTCATTTTGGAACGAAGGAAGTGGAGACTTATTTTGATCTCAGAAGTGAAGAATGATCGGTGATCGGTAGATGCGCTAAACGATTGGTAACACGATAAGAAGATCCGGAGTATGAAGTTTAGGATAAAACAGTAGAAGTCGTCAAGAAAACGATTTCAACTGAGAATTATCCTGCCACATCTTTTCTACTTTTGAGTGTTTCCAGCGAGAAAATGTAAATGTAACCAATGAACTTGTTCGGCAGTGCCTGCTCTTTAAGCCCTTTGTACTAAAAGATGTAAATGCACAAAGCGATCGGAAAACCGTACATCTGGAAATGTAACGAGTACAATCGACATGATAAAACCAGTCCGACAAATTACTATCGACGGATGTGAAGTTCGGTGTGTTATCGATTGGACTGTCTTACAACAGGGACTGAAATTTTTTGGAATCTGGGTTTGTGAATGTGAGTCTCTGCACGAGTACAGACGTGCTCCACAACTTACATAGATACCAATTTTAAATGTATCTAACTTATGGAAATATGGATCGTCCGATTTTGTGGTCCCTGGGCTTTTCTGATGTGCAGTTTTTCAACGGACGGTCTGAACGACTGACCTCCGTTGCTACTCTTATCACATCAGCCCACAAATGAGAAGGAATAACACATCCGATGACAGAGTATTGGAATGAAAGACTGGGCATTTCAAGCAAAAATAGA
Organism: Fasciola hepatica; assembly: GCA_948099385.1. NCBI lineage: Eukaryota > Metazoa > Platyhelminthes > Trematoda > Plagiorchiida > Fasciolidae > Fasciola > Fasciola hepatica. Next base: position 864,840 of record CANUEZ040000020.1, read on the forward strand.
ATAATCTCGAACAAGTCCATGCAGTAGGATCGGATCATTTTTGCAATGTTCATAGTGCTGACTGAGCCATGGGCGTAGTCAGAGGAGTGTAATTTGTTGACACTTTCCACCCGATTAAAATCTTGGTTTCAGGGAGGATTTTGCAACACCTTGGCACTGCCAGCACCATATATATTGCCCAATGGCCAACACAAGCAGATGTACTTTTATCAATGAGGCTGTCTCCTGTTTGAAAGAAAGTCACCCAGCAAATGTTGCACAGAAAACTCTTCCTTAATTTAGCATGTAGAATTGACATGGGGAACTCTTTAGAAATAAATGATCTTGGCCAAGATTTTACTTCAGTAACTGCACTGTTCATCAACAATCAATACAAAACCGTTGGTCTGCGAAGCCAGTTGGAGAGCAACTCTTTTCTTTACATTATATATATATATATGCATATATATATTTCTTATTTTCTCAAACTGTTCACTGAGATTCTTTACGATCAGATATCGCTAATGGTTGATCCTCTGTGACCTATGGTAGGTTGAAATAGTGTGAACTCGATTACTATAGTAAATATTTAAAAGCTTGGATGTCGAATATTAGAAATACTTCGCATGTGGGTAATTTCTCAAAGCACGGAAGTGAAATGTACGACTGGTAAATTTTATTCCCGATAAATAAATCCTCACTTTATATTTCCCCAGACGAAAGAAGCAGGAACTGTGGATGACGTTTGTGCCATACTGCAATATCTCACCGCTAAGTAGTAACTTCCTTATTGATGGTAGCACTACCACAGAGAAAACTTTGGTTTATTTTGAATAAATGTACTCTAGACCAAAGTCATACTATCGTGGCGCATTGAGTACCCAGTTTGTTATCTTTTGGACTATAGAAAGGTATAAGTAAAACTAGAAAATCCCGTCAACAAAGTAAGGAGGAAATGGGTTAGCATTCTGCAAGTCCATTTAGCATATGTTTCTCTGGTGCACATTGTTTAAAGTCCCTCCTTTAAAAAGCACACAGTTTTCCGTAATATACACAATAAAGAGCAACGGGTGAAGCCATCACTTCCGACTTGGATAACCGTGCTGATTGGTTTACGATTAAAAAAGAACATCAGAGAGATTTTCAGTGCGTCAGTGCAAAGAAGAGCGAAGGAAACCAAATTGCATCAGCTTTCTGTCTATCTTAGGCCATCATTTCGCGCCAAGCTGGAGCGCACTCAGACATAGATTTTCATGTTTATTTTTATAGGTGGAAGTGTTGGTGCTAGCTTACGCAGTTACTGAGCTCCGGTTCATCGAATTTTCTTTCTGTGTCTTTGCAGATCTTGCACTTGCGATCCCCGCATTATACCACACCAACAAAGGTAGTCACGTTATACATAGCCGAAGGAATTCGAACGGCATCACCAATCCCTGTGGCCATCTATTTTCTTCGTATGGCCGATAGGGAGACTTTGAGGGTTCAAAAAGTGACTTATGATGGGAAATTCCTAAAGGAACCCAGAGATTTTCAGGTGGTACAATTCATTGCACCGAATGACTTGAGTAGATTTTATTCAAGTGAAGCCTTGTGTTGTTAATGGTTTCAGAAATGCCATAAAAATGCTAAATTCGTCAGAATCAAAATATAAACGATCCTTTTTTCTCAGAGAAGATGTTCTTCTGAGTCGATTACTTTGAAGCAAAACAATGCAAATTTCATGTTCTACGAATTTTGGATACCCTATAGCCGCTGACGTATCAGTTTGTTTGCAATATGATTTTGGGCTAACGAAACTGTGAACCGTTTAAAGGTGAAATCTTCCTGATTTCCCATCTTCTGAGTCTCTATTTGAGTCTATTCTGTAATTTTTTCTCAATTTTTGATGAATAGGTAACTCACTTTCTTTTCTTTAGACTTTGACAGGTCAGAGTTCAGTTTTTATTGCACACGGCAAATAAAGTCTGAAAAACAGCTATGGGACAGGAAGTTCGATAGTAACTCTGCGCATACGGGCACTGGGGGATTAGATTTATATATAGTAGGGATACGGACTGCCAACAATTCTTAACAACAGAGATAAAACAGACGTACAGTGCTTTCATGGTTTTCAGTGATACTGAGTTGATCGTTGGTGCCGCGGGATGAATCACGCTCATCTATGTCTTTCTGTATATATACAAAATGATATGTACTTGTTCTACACTAGCTGTTGTCACAAAAGCCGACCTCTTACCTGATTTGCACAATTTAACAACGGTTAGTTCTTTTGCAGTCAGAATTTCAAAGAACACATAGGATCGCGAGATTTCTTAATTCAGTTCCGAAGTAATTTCGCCGCATCTTAATTGGCTTCTACTCCAGAGTGATGACCACAAATAATTCCATTTTTAGAGAATGCACGGGAAACGACGCTGAGTTTAATTTCAACCAGCAATTCAGAACCAAGCTGACACAGAGACCTTTTTCGTTGGTACCTTGAGGGGTTACCTTTTGTTTACCGTTACTGCCTACAAGGAGTAAAAGGATCAAAAAATCATGTTGGAATAGAGTGTCTGTGGCAAATGATGAACATCGCATGTGTGGTTTTTTGCTAACACATTGCGCAAGTGACAACAAAAGAGCCGCTGCTAGCCACAAATAATGGCAGCTTTTCGCTCCCTGGAAAAAATGATAAAAAACCCTCAGTACATCTGACATATCTCCACCTGGAATTAGGATTTATTTTGGGAAAGAGAACTACTCAGATGTGCAATGCTGAATTGATTGGAGGGATAATGATTTTGCTTGCTCTTTTTGGGTACTACAAGTCTGATATGATTGCAAGTAGTGGCAGATTAGATTTTCACATAACATGATTCTCCATGCAGTAGGAAAGTTCAGCTTGCCTTAAAGGCACTATATATTTCAAGGCAAATGTTCAATAAACCTTTTACAGCCAGCCCGCGCAGTCTTTTTGTAGAGGTTTTCGACTCGCCTTCCTTCATCCTGAGTTCGAATCCTACTTTGGGGCTCCGTGGAGGTGGAGATGATACCTAACAAGGAAGAAACAGCTTTACTGTACTTCCCTGGTCTTCAGTAGTTTAAAGATTCACATAAAGTGATCATTCATATTATGTTAAAATCTGATATTGTTTGAATCTATTAGAATGTGCATGAAGAACCATGGATTCGTGAACTGAGATATATTTTGCTAACCCCAGGTAGAACTCATAATTTTATTTTGCGGTTGGGATTCCGGTGTGTTGCAAATGAAAGTACTATCGTCTTCCACATCCAATTTGGTTCAGAGCTGGGCCTGTAGAGGTTAGTATAACATGGCTTTAGGCTTTTATCTTGTTTCTTTACACAGTGCCAAATAAACACGAAGTGATTGACATTCGCTTGTTAGTAAGGACCAGAATGAAACAGTACTACATAGTATAACTGATACCAAACTCTTTAATAGGAATCCTTCATCTTCCTTGTCAATATTGAAAGAACTGACTTTTGACGAACTAGTTAGAATACGTGATGGTGGCATGAACGATCATTGTACACAGGAAACTAATCTAGGTTCTCACAGGTTTTCAATCAGAAGTTTCACTCATTTGAATGTCCCTTAATCAAATCGCAACGCAGTGATGTTGGTACATCTGTACAGACATACACGAAAAGAGAGAAAAAAGGGATGACTGTTACACACTCAAATAGGTTCATCAGCACGTTTTCCGCGCCGTGTTCCACGTAGGTTAATTTGGACGTACCGTGAGTGAATTAATGTTCGTGCTACAAAGCGTGAGAACCATCAGTTCCGGTGAACCTCCGTGGTGGGCCGGTGACACACATGAAAACTGCATCGTGAAAACGTGAGCACAACTTGCATTTCTTTCTTCATGCTTATACATTCCTTCCTAACAGAATTTCGTTGTGCACCTTGTTCATGTGCTGAGTTGAAATGTAGGACAAGCTGTACCATCTTACTCTCTCTCTCTCTCTCTCTCTCTCTCTCTCTCTCTCTCTTTGGCTCTCTGCCTCGGTCAGTGACGGAGATTGTGTGTATCTCTATGAGCAGGGAAGGAGGGTGAGTGGAGCGGAGTGCCCATGGTAAAGAGTAAACCACCAGCCAAAACTAGCAGCAGTAATTGTTTTTCCTAGATATAAGCAAAAATTATGATCGCTTTGTAGATATCCACTCGGGAAACAGATATACACATTGAGTAGGCGTGAAGGTTATTACTGCCTTATTCTGAGTTGCCTTTCGGTATCATTAGTCAACATATAATAAAGAAATTATTCCCCGGGGCGTGAAGAGTCATTTTTGAAGTTGTTCTTTAGTCGTTTATCTTGAGAACGAAATTTGTTATACATCTAATCACTTTCGCTGCCAACTTATTTTCATTGGAAAACTTCGGTTTGCAATATATGAATACATTTATATATTTATATGAAGTGAAAAAAATTCACTCGTTGTAGTTCTATCTTATTTGACATAAGGTTAGGTTAGCGCAAATGATTTACCTAAGTGTGATTGTCCGATGTGTACTTCTTTTGCATAAATGGTCGGCCATACACCGTTGCAGCTGGACTGCTTTAAGGCTCATTTTTATCTTGGCCGTAGCTGGGTCAGACCCGCAGATCATCAGGATGATAGCCCTCTGTTCAAACAAAATATATATCTTGAACTTCTGACGGGTAAATTTGGTTGTCAGGGTCAGATAAAACGTACCATGGTTACCTATATATCCCATTTCTGATACTATGGAGAAATGAAATTTTCTCGTGATCAGAAGGTGGTAGCCCCAGCAGCAGATGAAAGATGATCATGCTTATACGCTTAGCCAGTTTTGAAAATATGCTATCCTCTTTCTAACGTTACCGGGATGAGGGTGTTCTTCTTACTTCATGTTTTGATCACAGTATTAGTTTTCTTCTGGGAAACATGATGATACAAATATTTGTCGACGTTCATTTGTACAGTGATGTCTTGAAATCCCAAGACCTCTCAGGCTTGCGAGTTCAATAATTACTAATGACTGCATTTAGGTGTGTATTCTTCGCCAACGGTGAGTTTATGTGATCTGATTTTGACTGGAAAAATAGCAGATAAAATGTGCTTCAAGCGAAATTTCACCAGAACAACGCCTCCCATCCAATAGGGTGGAAATCAACCATTGCGTATTTAGAGGGACTTTCTTGTGGTCAGTTTGGTTGGCTTTATTTTGCGATTCATCAGCTGCTGCAACAAACCACTAGTCGGGAGACTAGCTTGTTTACTTTACTGGAATTTTCCGGCTCTCAAGGCTGTGACTTCTATTACAACCGAGAGAGATTATCAATGCGTGACTAAATCGACAACGGAAAAACAGTTGTGCCCGGTAAGGGGTCAGCCTATATAGATCCCCAGGGAAATGATGCAGATTTGTTGGAACAGATCGTTTCCAGTGTTTTAGTCAGTGTGTCTCTGGTCATATTCACGCAAATGCCTGTCTGCTATTTCTCGCAGTTGAAAGGAGCTTACGGTTATATGCTTCCTTTATATCTTGTAGTCTGGCCAAAAGATGGAACTCACAGAAAGCTGTTTTACTTACACATCGATGCTGTTTGTCTAATACTTTCAACCGCTTAGTTCTTATGGTGCCATAAAACGCAATCACCGTCGTGTTAGTTCATTTGTCAGGTGGAAAAGATGGAGATATCGGTCACTATTCTGACATGGTGATCCAAATCAGAGAGCCACTAGCTGCGCACGCCCGATTGGCGAAGCAACCGACGGATTTTCCATGAGGCTGTTTTGAAATTGAGTAGACTGTCTTTTTTGGTTGCCTTGTTTAGATCGCATGTTCATTACCCCTGTTGACAAGAATGAGTTACTGACACTCCGAACTAGCGGGCACATTAGAAATCTTCGGACTTTTAAAGTGACTGAGATAGATAAAACGAATGTTCAAGCAATTTAAATTCAAAAGCCATCAGACGGGAAGTTTTGCAAAAACACATCAGTATTCTGGCAACTTCGGACTACAATCGCTCCTAAGATAAACCTATTAGAACAGTGTAAACTGAGTTTTACAAATTAAAGATTAGTCCTCACCTTGCGAGTACAGAGATGGGATCTTACTTTTTAAAAATCGGTTTGGCGAAATGTGCCTTTCTGAATTGATTACCAAATACGTTTCTGATTTCGACAGACTGAATGGCCGGCGATAGTCAAGCGGTTAACGTTGTGGACTTCGAAAAACGACTATCTGGGTTCGTTCCCCGTCACAGCTTGTCACTGACCATTTGGCCTTGGTCACCTTCCTGAATGGTTGCACTTTGTTTTATAATAAGTTAAAAACGAAGTTGAAAGAATAAAAAAAACTGTTTTAGAGTGAAAATACCCGTCTTTGTATGCTGACCGGAGTTCAACAAAAGAGGACCTGTGATATAACAAAGGATTTTTTCACAGATTAGATGAACACGGGCTACATGGAGCTAGAAGTTTATGACTATAAAGGTATAAACGTCAAGTGGGAGCATACATGATATAACGTTCATTAATTGAGGAGTTGGAGAAAACAAGAAGTGAATTGTGTTTATCATCAAGAGAAGTTGGTTCGATAATGGATGGAAGGTTCCCTCCTAGCCATTACTGCGGGATAACTATTCTCAATTCGTATTACCACACATGTTTAAGCCCGATACAAAATAAATTACAGAAAAAATAAGCTCTTCATTTTTGAAATTTTGGGCTGGAGGCGGACGCACTTGACTAAGTTGATATCACAGATAACGTGCTCACCAGAATACTCAGAAAGGACAGCTGCTGAAATGTGTGGAAGCTTTGGTCACCCTTGAAATTCTTGCTCTCCGTGAGGTAAAGTTCGAGCTGGTACAACACTACAATTCTTGGGAACTATTCTCAACACATGAGACCTAATACAAGCTAAGAATATCCGAGTGCCCGGTACACCGACGTTGATTGCTCAAAGCGTCTGTAAAACCGAACAGATTAATAGTTTACTTTTTAGTATCTCCATCCAAAAAGTACTTCTTACAATACACTACATTTTATTAAAAATACAAATACCAAATGCGAAATAAATTTTGATGAATTGAAAAAACCCGTTCTGCTTCGTAAGAGCATTGCTTCCCTAATGTCCATTACTCTAATTGACTGGTCCTTTGGATACCTTTATTGGGTCTAAACGAATAAATGTCGTACTGATTACCGGACTGGACAAACTGCGTTTTGTCTTCTCATTATTGACGTGCTGTTTCTTTGTTTTGTTTCGAGGCGTTTTGTTTACTCTGGACAAACAAACCGCTATTTGTTGCAGAAGATAGTTTATGTGCTGTTCGAACGTGAACGTATCTCGCTGGATGGGTTTACTGAGGTTTGTATTCAATCATGCCACACGCGTGCATGTATACAGAAGCGATGAAAACAGATCTGACGCCAAAAGAAAAAAAAAGTCAAATCAATTGACTGGGCCTGCGAGTATGGCTCGTAGGGAAACTGTAATCCAAATATTCTCATGGCACCGAGCTGCTCACGCTGAAATTGCCGGGATTGATTGGCATTCGAATGTGAGTTTTCCACATTCGTTAAAGGTATTTTTCCTTGTTCTTTCTTTTTTTCCTTGAAGAAAACAAAGGGTCATGTCAAAGAGGCAGTATTACGCTCATGGTATTTACATGCAATGCTTCCGAGATAACAGTCACTTTGTTATTGGGTCTAATTCCTTAGTAGGTTGGTCGTCTAGAAGCTCAATACCTGTGGTGATGTCAACAGCCTTGTAAGCCACGTAATAAATCATACCTCAATGTCCATCGATCAACACAGGACCAGACAAAATCTTAACTGCTGGTACGGTGTGAGTAGATGATCTCAATACAACCATATCACTACGTGACTGACCAGTATATATGGTTTACCGCTGACGTCGCATAATGACTCTCGAGAACTCTATCGTAGATAAACGAATGAAATGCATATGTAACACTATCCCTGCTACTTCTGATCAAGCATAACTAAGGAGTTAAGCTGTAGTAGACTTGGTTATTCCGGCTATTTAAACGTGTTTGGCCAGTACAGTTCACGAATCACTTGGAACAAGCGCGAATCCCATGGAAAAGGATACGGATATGAACAAGCTTTTGTCAATCTCTAAACAAGATAGGTAACCAGTTTCACCATGTACAAACCCGTTGAGAACATAGAGCACATGAATTGCAGTTGCTTTATTACGGCAAATCTATGAACACGATCATAGGGGTTAATTTCTACTGTCCCAGCCGACCCTTTGCGTCTGGATCTCCATTCTTCCGACAACATCCCACGGATTACGCACGGTCCTTTTCACAGTAGCTGAAGTTCTTGCATCTCCGACTCCTAGACAAAGGAGAAAAATAACGTAAGTTTGCTACGCCTTGCGGGTTTCGATCTTAATGGTCACAGTGTTACTACGGTATTGTCTAACTCTGTACTTGATTCTTTGTTTATGAAAATCCGAGCAATCAGCGCCCATCGATTGGTCCCTAAAATTTGTACAGGTCCATAAAATTAGATCAACTTTGCACTGACTAAACTGAAAGCTCTTAATAGCTGTTCATAATGGTGTTGTAGCTCACTTTGGTAGACTTCATAGGTTCCTCACGACTAGCCTGTGCACTACTGTAGTCAGCTCGGTTGATGATGAAACGTTTGTGACCTGCATGACAAGCTCTGTGATCAGGAACCTTTCAGACTGAAAACATGCTGCATCCAAAGACTAACGCATTCGTTTTAGAGAGACTCATTTTTGATGGCCGCCGACGGTCGACCCTGTGCCGTGTTACCTGGTGTTTACTTGATACCAGCTGGTAGAGGTAGAATAAACCATACCAAGAGAATGGACGACTTTAATGTTTACGATTAAGTTGAATTTAATTTATTACTTGTAATACAACAAACGCAACCGACAAGACTGTTTCAGTGGTATTTTTTTGCGCGCTGATTAACAATTTCGATCTCTCGAAGTCAGGTTGTTTGTTGGTTACATGGAACTCCTGATTAGGCAGAGATACTCCTGTAGTCCGATGATTACCACGTGATGACTCTATGCTTTTAAATATTGGTGAAAATGACGTCACTTCATCTGGAGAAGAAATGTTTGCGACCTAAAGGTTAGCTTCAGTGACCACAAGTTCAACATTCCTATCAGACAGAATAATTTGCTCGTTAGTGGACGGTGTAGTTTTAAGTGGTTCTTTAACGTTTTAGCTGTTTTTTCCAGACGTTTCTGAGATTTCCCAAATGGAGTGAAGCGGAATTTAGACAATTCAGTGTCTAAATTTTGATTTTTTCAAATCTTTTTGTTGATCTTTTTTCACAGTTTGATTTAAGGACGGTATAAAACTTGCTCATTACAAATTCCGGTGTGAACTTCCGATGTGATATCTTAACGGCAAATGTAAACATTCCTGAAACTTTTACATTATTTAAAATGGTCTCCGATTTATGGAAATATTAACACGGCTATTTATGATTCATCAGCATAGTTCAACTCTGCCGGGACCAACACTAGTTTAATTTCATCAATCCGTACATCACTTCGACTGAAATTGCACATTTTTTATTGCATAGGTCTTCAAAAACTGCGTAATTTCTCGGTTTATATCTTCATGGAATACAGGGTTGATATCTACCTTTAAAACTGTTTTTTATATCTCATAAGCTAATTCTTGGTCTTTGTGCTTGACATTCTGATTTTAAACATTTTATCCACGACCAAGCTGAAAACATCGGTGCACAGAGGAAGGCATCCTCACCGTTTTTTGTTTACTTTACACATGTATGCGTTTTTTGTCCGCTTACCAACTACGGGTGCGAGGATATGTGTCAACTCAACGCTGATAGACTGCCAGGTCACGTTGGCAGTCAGCGCTGGTGTGGTACCAAGCCCAAGCCCTGAGAAAACGGTACCTTGAGTGACAGGACGGCCGATTGATGGCGTGGATCGATATTAACGAGTGATGATTTCTATCAGCGGCATTCAAGTCCCAAAGCTTGGTTGTCTACACTAGTCGGACCGATAGGCTGAATGCGACGATTGGGTACACGAACCAGCATCCTGTACATTCACCGTGTCTTGTACCAATAAAGCGGGATGACTCGGGCGCAGAAAAGACTCTTCACTGGAGTTAGCGGGGCAAGTCAAAACAACCGGTACTCACGCTTTGTAAATTAATTGTTCAATTTATCCAAAATTCTATGCCGCTACCATCTTCTGGCTATGAACGACTGCGTACAGCATTGTTTCGAGCACAAATTTCACAGCTGTTGTGTGATCTCTGTGTGTATCTGATGTCTCATACTGGAAGCAAAATTACTGGAGAACATCGTCTAACTGAATTTCTCTGTCGGAATTTAGTGACTCCAAATAAGAATGGGACCTTTGAAATGAGAACTGAATTATTTATTTGTTCAACATGATTTAATGAAATTCAGCGTGTTGCAGAGTAATTTGACGTCAGGCACATTGTTGCCGTAGAGTTCTTGTGTACCACTTGTTTAACGCAAACTTACTGAACTGGGTAATCTTTTGTTTTTTCTTGTTTAACACTCAAGTTGATAAGATTATATTTTCCCCGATGATTGGCAATTCAGCTGAAAATAAATGAAACCCAGACTCCGGTTGCTTCTCCGGAAAATTAGCATATCGGTAAGATTTTTTAACTCTTTGTGTTATTAAATTTGGAAGAGACAAAATGAATAACGTTTATTTTCTCAGTAATTTGTACACAAAAGCTTTGTTGTCGGTCTTTCTGTCAACTGACTTGTCAAAGTGATATTTCTCTCTCTCTATCGAGGTGAATGGCTAACTTTTTTCCAAATCACTATTCAGTATGATCAATAGAAGGCTATTCTCAAGAAATTGCTCCCTTAACAATAAACTTAGTGTAGATCAGCTGAATGAATGACTATGATTAAGCAAAAAATGTTCTCACTTTCCAACAGCCAATAAAGTCAGGGGAAGGAAAACTTGAATAAGAAAATTATTTTTTTCTCTTAGAAGATCCACTTCCGATCTGAAGCTAGCTGACCGGTATGTCAAGCAACAGCATCTTCCTTATGGTTCATCAGGAAAAACATTTAACCCAGCCGCCAGCACTGAATCACTCAGATTCATTTTTAAAGAAAAGAAAGTAGAACGATTTTTGCAGGGTTTCGCGCTGACTGTCGGTGGCCAAGAGGACATCGTCGTGAATTTTGGACCCGTTCGTCTTGCATTCGAATCCTAACACCCAGGCGGACACTGCCACCACCACGGCTGGACATTTTCCCGGTTTGCAGCCTATAAATGTCTTCCAGCCGCCTTCCGGAATATTTTATCGTTATTATATGATATGAATGGAAGTCTTGTTAACGACAAGACCGGAATATACATAGATTAGTATTTCCGTTTGCTCAACTTTCCCCATTTTTTCGGTAAAGACAAGCTTCCATCCATTTCACCGGGGACAATCAAGCAATTCCGAAGTGCTCCAAATTCATGAGATGTGACGAGCGTTCTGTCACACATTTCAGCCACAGATGGCATCCATTTGTGTATATTCTCAACTGGTTTGTGTTGTTCTGTCTCCTCTAACGTAATTGACACTAGACAAAATCCCGTTTTGGAGTAGTTGTTGCTAGAATTGTGAAATAATCGGAACGTTCTCTTTTTGTCTCCTTTATGCAGTTTCCTCTGACAACAGTGCAATGTATAATCATTACCGCGTTGCATTACCGACTAATTTAACTTTGATTTTGGACTAAAAACACAAACACGGTGACTTAGTGGGTTAATTTGTAGCTTCTTTGTCATGCCATATATTCGCAGGTAAAATTATTCAGTACAAAGACTATTGTCCACAAAAGTAAAATACCGACCGTCACGTTGCGAGGAAACTCCGCAGTTCAGTATTTGGTCCATAATACCAGTTTTTGTTACAACCATAACATAACTGTATTATTGAATCGAACTCGTTTATTAATTTCATTCTACTCACTTACTTCTTCTTGTTTATCATATCAAACTGGCGTCGAACTTTGTGACTGGTGTCGGCATGCATTTACAGCGTTGAAGAAAATTTAACGAACAAGGGAACTTCGAAAGCAGAATGACACAGTCAATATATCCATGATGACTACTGATAGAATAGGCGGTTACCTTTGTGACAGATGTGCACCGGTTACTCACACAAAGTAGACCGATAGTCGACCGTATTCAAATTTTTACATGCACACATCAGTTGTCTCAAGAAAGCATGATACTATGCACCGCCATGAGGAAAATGTGCCATGCACTAACGTTGCCGAATGTGTAGAGATTGGAAAACATCCACGAGAACGACACTGAAAGAACAATTTTCAGCAGGCAGTTGATAATATTTGACAATGCTGCGACTGATTATGCAAAATGAGTCGTACTTTGAGCAGAATGGAGGACGAACATATAGAACGGAGGTTGTATCGGAAATGCACATGCTTGGGGCAATACACATATTTCCTAAGTTTTGTCGCCCTACGATACAAAAGAAAACTATTGAGCTGTCTGACCTACAGGGCAAGAAATATCAGTAGTCCTGACACGATTGCCCAAGAACTTGAACACATTCGTGACACATTATTAAAAAGCGGCTATCCAGGACCGTTTATTCGTCAACATATGAAAAAGAGGAGACAAAAAATGAAAGTACAAATGGCAAAGAAAAAGGATGTCTTCCTGACTGTCCCTTTCAAAGGTGATAAAATCTTAGAAATACCAAAACTACGCATATCTAAGGCCCTCGTGAAGTCCTTTCCGGTTGCACATGTCCGAATCTTAAAAAATACCAAGCCTTTCATTATTCAACAATCCAAGGACAGGTTGCCTCATCAGTCCCAAATTTTTTATTCTAAATCAGTTTACGTACTCTTGTAGTGCACAGTACATTTGACATACGACAAGACGCCTGTCTAGGAGGATATCAGAACAGGTCCCGGCTTCTTTGCGCAAAGGAACAGTTCGGACTATCAATAGCGCAATTCTAGAACATCTGGTGGATAGCGGACATCAAATCGACACAGTGACAGCTTTCAGACCAGTTCTGACAACTTCTAGAGTTCACGCGAAAGGATACCACAGGCGTTTGCCGATGACGTCAGAAGCCATAGCAGCTCGACTGTAAAAGCCTGATTTGTGTAAGCAACGTAACCTCGTGCAACAGTTTTTGTTACCTTGGCCGTAAAAAGTGATTCTCTTATGGTTCCCATGTGCCAATTCTCTCCAGCCCCGCACCTCTTTTTCCATACCTTCGTTTTTCACACCTGTCTTTTCAAGCCATGTGGTTACACCTTTCACACTTACCGTCGTTCACACAACGGACAAGGTTCGTCAAGTTGAAGCATGTTGTCAAGTTACCGGATTTGTTGCACACTTACTCACTGCTATCTATAGTTGCACATATTCTCCTCTACCAAGTACTGTTTATGTAAATGACTGAAGTGATATATCGAAGGAGAATTTCTTCGTGTTACAAGCTTTTTCAGATTTATTCTGTTCTTAGAGACATACTACTGCATGGCTGACCACCTTTTGTCCTCCTTGCCTTGTGTTTTTGATTGCTAAACAGTGTTACTTTTATTGAGAGCTAACCGCTGTTATTCACGATAAACTAGCCACTTCCTGAGTAATTTATGAAAAATGGACCATAACTTAGAAGAATTAGAAGTTGAGAAACGGACATTAAAATACTGTCTTACGATTTTAAGTACAGAAAGCTTAGTTTCCACTAGGAAGGGAATTGTACCCCTAGAAAAACGAGAAGCCATAGTTATTGAATAGGAATATCAGAGAGTGCAGAATCATTCTGTGAGTCGTGCGATGACATGTATTAGGTATGAGACCGGTCTCAAACGCCACTTCCATAGGCTACGAGAAATTTCAGACCTCACATGAGATAAAAATTTACAAAAAGCACGGGTGATGAGAATAATTTGACATTTAATCTAACATTTGCAAGTAAAGTATTAGTTCAATTAAAATTGGTGTAGTTCATGTAGCTGAACTAGTGTTTCGATGATCAGAAAGGCTGATCACATTGCACATTAAGTTCGAGTCCATCACAACAATTTTTTTACTGAGAAAAAATAGGTATGGGACTGCCTACTGTTATATGAAAAGACCACATACGGTCGCAATTCGTGCGATGCAAAACAATAATTTACAAAAACACTGGTCTTGATGACAAACTCTCTGATAATGCCAGTCAATGCAGTTCCCCCAGTGCACGTGGCCGCCCTAACTCCAATTAGGAAATTAATTCCAGGTGTCTATCCTGATTCTGTGTGAGCCTTCCTGATGGTGCCGCGGGGAGGGAGGGGGGTGATCGTAGATTAGACTGATGTATTCATTTGGTGGTGATGGGACTGACAGTGAACTGCGAAACAGCTTGGAATTAGTGAGTTGGCATTTTGTGGCTGCTTGGTCCGGGAATAAACTTAATTCCACCTTGATCGACTCCCTCGGGCAGAAAAAGGTGCAATCCGCGCAAATCGTCCAAAGGACGTGTGCGTGTGTGTATGTCTGTGTTTAAAAGCGTAGATGTGTGATTGTACTGCTGATTACGTGGAGACACTTGCGATGACTATACCATCACCAGGTGCGACAATCGAGTCGACACATGTGTTCTGCGGCGGTGAATCAGCCACAAGAAACAACACATTCAGGCTCCCTGAAGAAGATTGAACAGGAAATCTGGACTCGCCATTAACGTCCGATAAGCTACAAGGTGGATGGAATTTTTTACCCGGCTTGGTTAATACTACGGGCTGAACGATGCATCTACCACAAATTAGACTCCCACTGACGGACATAAAAAACAGGGTAGTTGGAAAATTCTGATCAACAGTTTTGAACTGTGATAGGTTAGAAAGAAATGCTTTGTTTGTTAATTTATGCATATTGTGGTCATTTTATGTACTACAGTAGGTGTCGGTTCTGGGCACAACATATTTCTGAATGACTGGATATTTGAATTCTGTCTGGCCATAGTTCAGACATTAGTTGCTGCGGCCTATACATAAACTGTTCATTGGGTGAACCTATTGAGCAGTAGCGCTCTGTATGACCTACCTTCCGCTTGAACCTATAGGCCTTGATGAGAAGTGTTCCTAAGGGGCCTCTCGCTCAACCTCACTGATGGTTCCTTCATATGTCATTCTCTGAAGAATACAATTATCTAGAAGTTCCTGATCTGTATGCATCAACAACCCTCGACGGTTTTGCCGGTTGATTAAAAATCTGTTGTTTCTCAAGTTGCCCGTGTTTAGTGTTTTCTAGACCCAACCGATTTCATGAAGAGTGCCGTGCCGTAATATTCTATCTGATCAATTCAAGCGTGGCAACATTGTGCGCAAAATATATAATTTCACTTTCGAACAATAACTACCATCTGGGCAGTTGTGCACGACCGTAAGTTAGTAGTTTCACAACCGTCACACCAGTACTTGAAAACAGAAGACCGTGACTATCGGACACTTGCACCTCTTAGAGGAAAATAACGGGGAGCTTGCTGAGCAAATAATAAATATTCGATAAAAAATATTCCTTTTTACTTCTTCTTTTAATAATTACACGACAAAATGAAACATTTCGGGAAGAAGTCATGGTCCATCGAAGGCTGCCCCCAACGGACAAGTGACCGGACAGGTTGGCCGAAGTCGAGCCCGGGTCGTCCGTGACCAGGGTCCACAAAAAGAAAATCATTTGACCACGAATGACCCGTAATGGTCTCGAAAAATGTCAGTTCGCGAAACACCCTCAGCAAAATAGTGATCCATTTCGCGCACCAAGCTGTGCATATTTTCATTTTTACGTTAATTGTTTCTTGAAATCGTAAGAAAAAAACATCTTTCCCCTAAGATAAAAATGAGGACTTATTGGAAGAAAAACCACTGTGCAAGTCGATTAGAATTAATTGAAAAATAGTGAACTGCTATTGACCATTCCTCTCCAAATCTATGTCGGTGACAAACTAACAGAAATATCAGTTCGGATAACAAAAAATGCCTTGATTCGCTTCAAAGCAAGGCTGATGCTGAATGTCTAAGCCGAATTTTCACTCCAAAATGTTTTTCGTAATCAAGTAAGCAATGCCCTTCCTCCCCCGAAAAAAAGCACTGGTAAAACGAAGGTGGCAAACTAAAAACGGCGCAGTATATTACAAAGTTAACCCTTGAGGCCATCAAATAAACTTTGGAAGCGAGCGTTTTGTTTCACAGCTAAATTCTCAATTTTCACAGCTTTAGTCACAGAGGAAATTCTGATCCCTCATGCGAACACTTCGTGATGAATAGAGCAAACTAGTTAACTTCCCATGGAAGAAAGAAATTCTTCGAGCAGACACTAAGCTGTGATTGAAACCCTGTATCTGGTAAAATATCCCTTTTTGAAATGGACAAGCGGATACTCAGTTCTCGGATACAATACTGATAATGACGTGGAAAAATAAAGGACCATATCGTGAGTTTGGAAACCATGGGTGAACTTTGAATTGTCGATGTGTGCTTGTCAACAATGAAAGTTTACCTGCCATACCAACGTCTTTTATTCCAACAATCTTTTATCTGAGCACTTCAAGAAAAGGGTTCATGTTTGGCTTTATTTTCCGCAAACAGCAAATTGGCAACAAGGAACGAGGTGATTTATACTTGAAATGGGATTTCTGGCGTAGAAAGTGCGACATGATTACAGCAACGACATTTATTTCCCATGGCGGACGACGACCAAAACTTCACTCGGTAGCCGGATTGCTTGCTATTCCCCGGGTTCTAGTGTGCTGACACAATTCGCATCTAGGATGAGGTAATTTGTTTACTCTGAGGGAAACGTCTCATATGAAAAGGATAAGTAACTTATAAATCGGTATTCACATTAAAGCACCAAATAAATATTGATGTAAAAAATAGCGAAACGTCGACCTAAGCGATGCATAAAACCGAAAATCTCAGTGACTAGGTTTAAAAGGTTTAAAACATGAAAAACTGCCATCCCCTTTTCAAAGCAAAGGCCTAAAACACGATACATGCAATTCTTCCAAGTCCGCAAAAGCTGCTGCAGCTTTTGCGCATAAACAACTTTTAGCTGACTACGATTTGTGTTGAGGCAAAATGACTGCCAGCTTTTTCAGGCTTTTGCTTATGTCGCACCTATCAAAGCAATCTAAATTTTCCACTGAATGTAACGAATCCACATTTCGTACTTAGACGCCATGCATTCCTTTGCTCCAAGCTTCGTTAAACTTAACCACCTCTCTAATTATCCGCAATCCGGGGTATCAGACAGCAAGACTCATAACTGATTGCCCGTAAGTTGGCTCTGTTGCGGTCTGAGGGAAA
Source organism: Fasciola hepatica (assembly GCA_948099385.1). Lineage (NCBI taxonomy): Eukaryota > Metazoa > Platyhelminthes > Trematoda > Plagiorchiida > Fasciolidae > Fasciola > Fasciola hepatica. The sequence continues at coordinate 882,187 of CANUEZ040000020.1, forward strand.
GGTAATTATCTTCAACATACAGTCTGTTGTGCCAGTTGGCAGAAGGGAAAAATAGGAAGAGAGCGGAAACAAAGAAGTGTTGTGAGACCAAATGACCAAGATACCGAGGGTTATAGAAAAACATTGTTGAGTAATGGACCACTGCTTTCTGTATGATACATTTTGCCAATTGGGAACAGATTTATTACGAAGCATCCTCCAGCCCTTTTATCGAAGAATCATAAATGATTTTTCTGAAGCTAACTATTACAACGTCATTTTATCACAAACAAGAAACATACTTTATACCACAGCCGTTCCCGTCTAATCTTTAGAAACCGTCAAATACCTTGGACGTTTTTAAGTAAGCATTGCGGAGTCTCAAATATGGCTACTCAGTAGCCTTATTCCACATTCTATCCTGCATGTTAACTTCCTAAATGATGTAACTTTGATGTGTGGTATTGAATCGAGCGGACTAGGGCTCATCAAGTGAACTGGTCATTTTACTAGTGAATCATACATTAGTTCCGAAAAACATTTTTTCCTTCATGTAACTCCAAATGCACAAAATTCTAAATTTCCAGGCTTGACAAAAATTCCTATTGATTTTCGATTCAGGTAACTTCATTTTTCCGAAAAATTGCCTACAGAGTGGTAAAGGACCGTTTGAAACTATGAGGTTTTCGGTTGAAAACACAAATATTCCAAGCGGAAAAGGATAGAAAAGTGTAGTATTAAAAAAGCGAAAATCATTCAATTCCTTAAAAAAGGGCTTTTTAATGACGTTTCTCTTGACAGGTGATGCCGTCATATCAACTTATTAGGCCCTGGGGTATGATATTGCAATAAATGATCATCGTTTCTCGCTGGAGCTCTTCTGCTCGTTTTATAGCTCCGGATAAACTGTGCCGTGGAAATTTTAACAGGTGCGTATTTTGTTGACTCTGAAAATTAATTGGCTTTCCGAGGTTGGAGAAGGGCAACAGACATCTTTTGGCAACAAAAATGATTAGAAAACCCATTGATTGCTCCCTATATCTGACTCTTCATTGGAGAAAGGTCAGGTCTGAACCTTGGGCTTTTCTGGTTGTACAACACGTCATCGGATTTCCCCAGATCCGAGAGAAACACTTGCTAGCTCATTGCTTTTTGGAAGAACACCGTCCGAAGAGGGTTACCAAAACTCTTAATTTTCTCATTCCTCACTTATAGATCAAGTAATTAGTACTTCAACCGTTTTATCCGGCCCTTCTAATTCTGATTCATGCCTTGCAGAATATTTTATCAACTTGATCCATGGTGGTCAAATGGTTTTCATAACACACCAATCACCTCGCGGATTCAAGTGCGAATCTCCCCAACACCGGTCAACTTCCCTTTACCGGCCGATTCTGACTGACTACACAGTCTTCCTAAAATATCATACTAATTTTGTCTTATCAAGGGGGCCTAAGTAGTACATTATTGAATTAAATAAAAGCATTAAGCACCGTGCTCAAGGGAGGCTTTTCCAAAATAGAATCACAAACACGAAGGGATATTCTTAACCACCGTGGAGTAGATGGGATTCTACCCAACGCATGAACAAGAATCGCTACTTGAAAGTCGCACAAGTCCTACCATCTAAGTTATGCAATCGTATCAGAGACTTTTGACACTTAACATATGAATCGCATTGGCTACGAGCAAACAAATATTTCAGCATAAAATATCCGTCAAAATGAACAAACAAACGACTGCAATTGCGCCGCCTGAGCTACGGAAGTTACGAGAGTTTAAGCTGTTTTCAACCTTTTCAGTGAACTTGAAAATGATCTCAAATGAAACCTCACACATGAGAATGGTTTTTTCGCAAACAGGATCAGAAGTAGATTAGAGAACACTCGAAGGAATCTAATGGGGCATCCTGAACTGTTTACTCACGGACCGGATGCAAGCAATTATCTTAAAATAGTGCTTATTTTCAAACGGTTCAATAAAAGGTTCACTACTGTCAAGGACTCGAGCACGGTAAGTTACCTCCAGGAGTTGCTGAACTCTAAAGTGATTGTTCATCATCGATGCGTGCGTTTATAAGCAATTTTAAAGTATTTTTCAAAACAATTCTCAAAGCTAACAACGAGATAAGTTAATACTTCTCACTATCTCCCATTTTCTGATTCACAATGTTGTAAGTTAAAAACTGCTCTACAAATATGCCGTGCGATTGTCAGCGTGTTACGATATTGTACTAAACAAATTATCCATCGGTCCTCAACCTCTGAACCGTAATCGTTTTTTCTTCACGCTCGGGGATTATGAAAGTAGCAGATAAATTCTTATTATCATTCTAATCGTGCTTTTATCAGCAACCTTACAAAACGAAGTCGAAGGAATTGCTGATGCCAATATCATTTGCTTTTTCCTCACGTTTGATTTGCTCTGATCAGTGGAGGTGTGCGATTAGTTAAGCCTTGGGGGCTAAGTAAAAAGATTATAAAATTCAGTCGCATTTGCCTCGCTCTAAACATAGTCCACACTCTTTTAAGAAAGCCTTGGCAGGCTCGACAACACAGGCAATCATTTGAATGCAGCTAGAGTCGCTGTTAGTTGCCTCAGTAAGAGCCGCATGGCTCCAAAAAGCAGTATGCAGAAACAAGGAGAGAAATTTAGTCTGAGAAATACGGGAAAGATCCTCAATTTGATTTCAGTTTGTAAACTAGTATGGAAGGGATGTATTATAAAATTCAGATAAAAGTATATTGCGGCAAAAATGATTGAGTTCGACCAATTCACACATTTTGCCCGGTATTCTACAAATACTGTGTGATTCACTGGCAAGTTTGCCGTAAAAGAATAGTTAAAATGTAACTCATACGTCAAAATAAAATGTTCGAATCAGATTGTTAACTTTATCCAAATCTGCTTTCTACTCAGAATCTACCGAAACCTTCCAGTCAGTGTACTCAAGTCTTTTAGAATACTCTTACAGTTTGTTATTGACACGAGCAGCCTGGATCTTATAGATAGTGGAAAATTCGCTTGTGTTTTTAACATCGAAATTTCAGCACCGCGAAATGGAATCTAACCGGTAACCTTCCACTTACCTAGCGGCCGCTCTGCCAGATGAGCTTGGCGGTGCAGCCAATCTGGTGCGAATAGCACAGTAGAATACCCAATGACGTGTAAATCACTATCTCAATGATACATATCAGCTGTTCCGTTGAATATTCCATGGTCCTTAAGATTCAGGCTCGTCGTTCCAATAAGAAATTCTACGAGTACAGGTAAATGGATTTCATTAAGCCGTGTGTTGTTTGTCCCATTAGGAAGTGACCGACGAGGCTGGTCCGGTGATTAAAACTAGGACGGTTGCTGTGTATCTTTGGAAAAGTAGTTTGCGCATCACTGGATATTTGCTTCTGTTGTTTGCATCCAGTCGTCCACACCGCGATTGCTCACCTGTTAGAGCATCGTCCCGGTAAGCGAAAGGCCAACAGTTCGATTCCATCGTGCCGTGTTGGACTTTAGAAATAAAGCAAGCGAGTTTTCCACTATTCGTCTCTTACAACCATTCCAGCAGAAAGTTCCTATTGAACCTCACGGTAAAGAGAGCAAAATAGCTTTTCAGTTTACTGATTACTATGGCAAACAATTGAATTTGGATTAAAGAGCAGACACCACAATTTTTTGGGATTTCCTGGGATATTTTCATTGAAATTGTGTAAGTTCAGCCTTATTTGTCATACTTACAATTACTTTTCCGGGAACACGAAATTTCATTGATGAAGATGGGGCTCTGACAAACAATAAAGATAGTTCTGTAGGTGGACTCTGATGTACTCGTTAGTTTGGGCAAGAATATGAAAACGTTGTTTTGTAAGACTATAAGCATCCTTGTTTTACGACCCATAATTACAAATAAGACGAAAAAACTGCCCAGAGAACTTTGCGAAATGAAACATAAGCCGCTTCACGTATCACAATACCATAGAAACTGATGAATAATTTAGTACATATATAATATAATAAAAATATATAATATATAATAATAGTAAAAGTAGCTGAAGGATTCGGATGAGTTTGTGAACTCTTTCAGAATCCTGTGGTCACAAAAACTACGGTTGTTAGCTTTGGATTAACCCAAATTCAGATCTCATGACCGAAAAAGCCGGAATTGATCTCATATATTTTTCGTATACCTCACAGGGTTACTCTAAAAGTTGTAGAAAATCATCACTATTTGAAGGATGTTTTCAGCAAAAACTGAACCTCAATATAACGTCTTCGATAAATACCACGTATGTCCTCCGTCATTCAGTTAGGTCGCTTTTTAATCCCTTGTGTTGCATGCAATTATTACTTGTGTGACAACCCACAAAACGCCAAGACCAGACCCAAAATGAATTCACAGTTTTGACTGGTGGGTTTTCGGGAGGCAACATGTCTTGGTTAATCAGAAACCTAATCAGTCCATTTGACAGGTTGCAAGTGTCCCTTGCAACCGGCCAGCCTCTGACTGCGCCGGGGAATTACACGTTGAGCCCACAGCGTACAAAACAAACACTAGGCTTCAGACAGTTGGAAATGATTAAATCAGACCACAAATTAACCAGCTATCACACATGAACAGCACTGAAAGATCAGACAATGGTAGAAACGCAGGCATTGAGAACCAAACGTTTCCAATGTTCGTGGTGGGTGTTAACAAAGTCAAGAGAATCCGTCTGGTCTCCTTGGCACGATTTATCGTTTCCACGAAAAGGGACGCTTTTCGCATTGGGACATGTGTTATCACGGCATGAAGTTCATGTGGAAAATTGTACGAAACCATTTCGTTCATCGTGACGATTTGTCTGGTATATAGCGGTCTTCGGGAATGTTGGGACTCAACTACTGAGTAATTCGACCAATCAAGATGATTTTTGAATAGGTTATTTTAAAACTAAATGACAATCAGTTACACCAAATCGATATTTCATTCTTTCCCTTCAATTTGTGTCATGAAAATCATGGAAAATAGCGTTTAGTTATCTAAAGTGACGGTGAAATATTCAGGAAAAAATGCATCTACTGAGAACCACTGAAATAGAGTGCTTGACAGCAAAGTAATTATACCCTAAAATGATTTTTCTGGTCCAGCTTCAACAACAAAAAATATTCAGTAAAGATACGATCAAGTTCTTATCTAGAATCATGAAAATTGTTTACTATTTGCTTGTCGAATTTGTCCAAACTAAATCCGACACGAACGAACTGGGGCCAATCAAAATCACAATACCGAGCAGTCCACGTCAGAGAGAATAGTGCAGGAAGCAGAGAGGATGCTTCACTAAAATCGCGCTCATTGTTAACCAGGTTCTGGTGGGTACATATCAAAGACAGATAATTTTTAGTAAACATTTTACTTTCGGTCACCTTCTCTGGGGTTTATGCTGCATGCACACAAACCCATTCACAAACCACATATAGGGTAACGAAAAACGGTTATGAAATGAAACAGTTGGGAGAGCCTGAGTTTCTGCTTTGAAATCAGAAACAAACCCGAACATTCTAATTACTTGTCGGTTCATTGGTGTTATTCTCCACCCAGTTAGTTGTTATTTCTGGAATCAGAGTGAGAAATATAGCTCCTGTTGTTACTCTAATCAAAATCGTGTCCAAAAAACGAAAACACAGTTCGTTCACCGTGGACTTTTCCATCTGAGAACCTTGATGCATGTAAACCAACTAACGTGCAGATGGTTCAACATTATATTCTCACTTACAATCTGATTCAGTTGCTTTCTGAAAAACTAGAAAAAACAGAGCCATTGAGAAAAATCTGACGTAAAGTCTAATCACAACATCCAAGATGCGATACAGTTCTACCTCTTCCCATTGACAATAATATCGCTCGTGCATCATGCAAACGATATTTTTTGGGACATTTCAACTATAAAGATATGGAGCAAAAATGTGCTCCCTCTTTGTAATCACGGGTACTGAGTCCCGTCAATAAATGTACTAAGGTACATGCAATAAATACGCCAATTCAGCTTGAGGAAATACATGTTATCAAATGCAGTTTAATGGGAAGCTCAACTTACAAGTATCATGTTCATTGGAAATTCAAGCTTGATGGAAGCACAACACAATGCTCGAACCCTTAAGTTGAACTATGAGAAATTTATGTTATTATTCCTTAAAAACTAAACCAGAAGAAAGCAACATGTTTTTTTACCATGAGGCACTTCATAGGGGGACATACTTATCGAAATTTGCTAGCTATGACATGTTTATCAAATAGCTGTCCTCGGGGGAGTATGCGATTTTTTCATTATCACATGTCAAACTTACTTGACAAAGATACCATGTCTCAGCCATGTTTTTCTGTAAACAATTAAGCCAGCTTCCAGCTAGCTGGAGGGAAACAGTCCAGGCTCTGACCAGTCGAGCACTCGTTTTTGGTGTCTGCAGTTGAGCAGAATAATTCTGTGACCTTCAGCTCTGAGGCACAGCCGGATGCCTTCGGCGGTAGACCTCACTGGGTTGTCGTTCAGATTGATACTACGCTTGATTCAGTTAGGCTAAATGTGATTCTTCATTGCGATCCTCGTCATCATGGTTATACGTTGAGCATGATACTGAAATCGACTTTTGTGCTAGGGGTGTCTCCTTTAATCCGTACGAATGCAAAAGTACCGAACATTTGAAATATTCAGACGATAACATCCTTCTCTATCTACTAAAATAACAAAAAGGGTAACCCATTTTGATATCAGTCACCTCAGGCGCATTTTGCTAAAATCATCTAGAATGAAAATTCAGAATAAAAATATGGTATTATGTAGTAATTAGTAATAGAACATGTAATGGTACCACTACATTTATTTGTCCAAGCATAAACACAAAACCCGGCCGTAGCCGGCGAATAGGCCACAGGTATGCAAGTAAGGCAGCTAAAATAGCTATTCTACGTGTGCTGTCACGAGAAAAAGAGTAATGCTAATCAATACATGGCAAAATCGATAATTCAGTACTGCTGGCCCTGACGCATGGTTTAAGATTGAGGCAAAGCAGGTGTATGCCCATGCACGAAAGGAATATTTATCGGTTTTCCGGGAAGTGTGCTTGACTTTACCCAGACACAACACATATCTATTGTGAATTGCTAACAAGTAGTACCAGTAATGGTAATAGTTGTAGTAATAACGAATATTGAAGATCTACTATTCAGGTGAACGAATTCACGCATACCCATCTAGCTGAAGGCTAGGTCACTCTTTCTTCCTCTTAGGAAGAGTCAGGTTGGTTAGACGCAGTCGCCTTCAAGTGGTAACCCAGGCTTTGTTGCTTTAGTGGGTGTAGCCCAAGGGGGTGTATGTGGGACCAAAGCAAAGAAGGCATGTTCACCATTGTATTTCTTATCAGAATTGGGAGTGAAACCAGTATATATATATATATATATATATATATATATATATATATATATATATATATATATATATATATATATATATAATATCCACATCTGCTTGGAATGGAACAAGGGGCAAAAGCGACAAAAACTAATACAAAACAATCTTAGGAGTGAAGTATAACAGAGAATAAAAAAGCTGTTACTTAAAGACATGAGGTAATATGCTATGACATTTTACTTTTTAGGGATACACTTTCCGGGGCTTTTTCGTTTTGTTCTTCCAAGTGATTTTCTGTATTATAGTGCACGAGAGTTCGACAGACAGATGGCGCAGCGTTCGCGCCACTGACTTCTATCCTGAAACACGTCTCTTAACGTATCTAACCGAAGAAATTCTTCAACCCTTTGGCCCAAACAAGGAGGCTCCCACCGAAGCCAAAGCTCATACTATCTTCTTCATGTCCCCAAGGCAAGTCATAGCCCGAAAGCCTAGTCGCTTCCTCCATCCTCGCCCAGCACGTGCGAAAGGAGTACGTAAAGGTAGACGATCGTCAGACGTTCGCAAAACTTGCCCGAGCCACGGGAGATCTTGAAGTGTGATCACTTAGTTAAGAGGGTGGCTAAGCTTGCTCAGCACACGACCGTGAACCTCATATTTATTCTCTTGATGCTCCTACTAGATGCGAGCAACTCTTCAGAGATATCAGCTTTCGAAAACAGAAAGAAGCCGAGTATCCGCAGCGCAAAATGGCCACGAATTGCAATCGTAGAGTGAAACACTATGAACCGCAGCGAAGTACACCCGTCTCTTAAGAGAGAACCGGGTTTCACGGCCCAAGGCACATTGCACTGCCTGTTCACTATCACTCAGCGGGGCAACATCATTGACACATTTTCAATCAGAACTCTGTTTCCTTGCAAGCTTTCAACTTCATAGTTTGGAATACCAAACAGAAAAGTTCTGTGGAAGAGAGGAGAGAAATGAGGAAATAGCAACAGTAACCTGACGAAAAATGGGGGCAAAAGCTGTCCGTAGGTTCTAACCTGACCTGAGCGGTCACGATTCAATTCTTTGAGGATTGGCACATAGTTCTCTGATATCCCACTTCTCAGTACAAACTTTATTAATGCACCAAATGAGCCAAAAGTCGTGCGAATCATGATTATCGTTTGTCTTTGGAAGGATTGTTGGTGCTGTAACAGCTATCGGAGGGTGAAGATTTGATCGGTACAACTAAGACCGGCGAGAAACCCAGCCTGCCCTTCAGGAACACCTTCTTCATGCGCTCGGTACAACGTATGAAGTATGAAGTATGACAGATGCCAGCAGGGTCAGCGCTATCGGGATAAGGCTTACACTTCCATGGCTAGGGCAGTTACTGCGTGAGTTTTTCTTAAGATGGGGACAACAACCTATTACCATCTACAAGGTGGGAACTTGTTCAGAATTCTAAATCGTTGCGAAAAAACATGAAGCACCTTAACGAGCTGCACTCTAACATTTGTAAAAAGGGCTGGGGAAAAGCCATCGGGGCCCAGCGCCTTGTGACGTCCTAAGGCTTTGGTAGATGGATCTGTCAAAATGGACATCCAAATGCGTGCCGGAAGAGCTGTACGAGAGGCTAACTCTGAGGGCCAGCTAAACTATATCTGAAAGTGTTCCACCCAGCGTTCAAGAAGCCGACTTTGTTTTTGAATGGGCGAAACGTCGGCTTGAAGGATTGCTTCACTCACATCTTGTGGCTTCCTACCGGTGACTCGAATGACATAGAATAACGTGCGGAAATTTTCCATGGCGGCAGCATGTTCCATCTCAGATGCACGTCGCAACCACCAGATTTGGCGGTACATACGAAGAATCGCGGTAAGAGCAGGTTTAATTACGAGTCGTGATTCGTTGCGCTCGCTTCCAGCAAGGATCGACTGGGGTGCATCGAGAAGGCACAGAGAATGGGCGGAAATCCAAGGTCTCGCCACACGGCCAGACGGGCTACAACTCACTAGACCAGCAAAATGCAAAGCATTCTTGATAAGCGACCAGTGTTGGACTATATTATTTAGCTTTTCTATTAGTGCTTTTTAGAAGAAAGATAGGCTTGATGAGTCGGAAAGCTTATCACAATATAATCTCCATTGCAGCTTGCACTTAGAGAGCCTATAGAAGACTTTCGAGTGCGGCTTGTGAACATGTCTTCTATCCTGTCTCACAGCGAAATACCAACGAAATCCCTTCTATCAAACAAATAGAGAAAACGCGAGTTGGTGGACAGATGTGAAATTTTATTCTTTACACCGCGGTACCGAAGCAGTACAGATACGAGAAATACATGGAATGTAAACGATCGCAACGGAGAATCAGAAGGCAAATCGCGAGCGTGCACAGTCGACGGATAACCGAAAGTATACGTGACTCAGAAACGAGGTAGACGGAAACCTCGGAAAAGTCAGTTCAGTTAAACGCACGCAATCGAACAAAACTGCGGTGTCAAAATCAAGCGTCAATAGATCTTAGAGAGGATAAATTCGAAAAAAGTGTCCAGAAAACGTTCATTTTCGCAGTTCGATCGAGGTCACTAAAAGCCCACCGAAGTATATAGACAACTTAAATCAAACTAGTGTTTGGAGGGAATCGAAAGTGGTACTCTAGTACGAGCGACCTTCTTGTATGCAACTCCACCATTCGTGGCTTATTGCGGTCTGGTCGATCTGGGTCGACTGTTGAATCGAAGAGGGCGGCGGTGAGTGAATGCCTCGAAAAGACAAACAGATTGCTTCCGTCGAAACTGCGAATGGCAATTTTGCTCGAACCTCTGAGTCTCATTGTGCTTAAATGACTGTCGGCTGGGACCTATCCTATCAGCTTCACTTCAGCTCTTTCACTGATAGCAATGCTAACCTCGGCAGGAACAGATTCTGCGGCCTAAGAAAGACCTAAGTAAAATATCACAGAAGGATAGGATGAAGACGTCAATTGAATGATTGAATATGAGTCTCGGAAGAGAGTATCTTGAATTAAACACAAATCCTTGACAAGGGACTCAAACTTATGGACTAAACCCACCTCCTATCCTATACTCATCACGGTTTGCATTTTGAAGGTGGCCAGTTTGAATGAGCATAGAGGAAGAAGCAAGGCGTAAGTCAGTAGTAACCGGTTCGGCGAGACTCGGAAGATACTCGAAGAAGAACATGAGAGAACATAGTCAGGACTTCCATCAGCGTCACTACAGCTGACATGGTCGAGCGGAGTTCCCGTGGGGAGTGATAGTCTGGAGGAAAGTGGGGAAGGAGTGGACATGGGATAATAAGTTTTGTACTTTGTAGAAGAATGATAGCTCATGTGCACAGAAGAACAGTCAGTCATAGTAACAGAATCTGTCATAGTTGTCTGTATTGCTGTGCGTTGTACTACTCCATCATCCGGTCCACAGAAGACATTTTTATTCGAGGATGCACCCCTGGTCTTTTCGTAGCCAAGCTCACCCCGCAAGGTAGCAGCCATGGTCCCGATGAGCCAGCGGCCAATTTCCCAGTTAATTTGACTCTTATGGAAACTTTGAGAGCCTGTGAGTGATTGCTCAGTTCGCACGCTCTTTGAATGAGGTTAGGTATCCTGGGTGCCCAGTACACCCTCTACCATAGACGCTGGTGAGCATGGTGTTACACGCCTCATACGCCACTCGTTGTTTTCTTTTGAAATCAGGGATTGGCCATCTCCCCTAGACTGAATACCAGTTATTCAACCAGGAGTAGAGCACCAAGCATTCGCTTTCTCCCTGATGCTTTTGTGGGAAATCCTCCACTACGAGAATGCTGAGAGTAGGATTTCATCAGCAGATGCTGTTTGAGAAGTACGATCATTTGAGATCATTTCGAGCTGGATTCGGGATGAGTAGCCATCTTGGAGCCCGAAACACTCACTCATCAGCAACTAAAGCTAATGTGTAAGAACAGTTGATATAATGTAGAAAATGAGGACTGGCGACTTTCTATACATTAGGTTGTGAAATATCTTGATCTCACTAGAGATGATTTACGTGGATAGATGGATCCAGACTGTGTTCCCGATGATAAATCCATACGTCTGTATTCGCAGAAATTGGACACTACGGTGAATTCTTTTGTGCTCTGTTTTCAGTTACTAAATAAGTTACGAAACTTCATAACTCAGGGAATGAAATGATGCTGAGCATCGAACTTTCGATATTATACCACTAGACGAGGTTCAACTTTTGACACTTTCTAATAAAGTTTCCATGTCAAATCCAGCCAATTTGCAGAACAAAATCAATTTCGCTTGCACATTTACACGTAACCGATTCTTCTTGCAATAAGTTGGAAATAGTAGCGGAGTGTTTAATTCATTCAGTTCTCCAAAAAACGGCTTATCCAGTGAGTAACCGAGTGTGACATGAAATTCTGTTTTGAGTACGAATAACTGGAGACGAGCTTGTTCACCACGCTATTTTGTTCTCAACTTCTGTTTTGTACCAACTGTTTGTGTGTGGGGGGATGAATTCCGCTTACTTAGACGACGGGTTTAAAATGGTTTAAAACGAGTGTTGTTGACACACTTCCATCTTTCGGGGAACAGATATCTTATCTATCTTGGCTGCCTTGCCTTGTACTGTGTTGTACTGTATTGAGGACTTTCCAAGTTCAAAAATTATCATTTCGACCAAAACGAGTGAAGCTGATCATAGTCGCTTTAAAATAAGCATACAAAATGAATAGTTGGGGGAAAAAGGTTTCAGCCACCGAGGTTCATGTGAAGTTCCTCTGTGACTTTCACCCAGGTAACCAGAACACGTGCCAAATGAGACTATTTAGGAGTGCAAAAGACATCCATGCTGGAGGGAACGGGGGATGCAAAAAAGGCGTGCAGATAAGTCATGATACAGTGGATGGGTACAGTTCGCAAGAATTTTCTTCGCGAATTTTTCAGAATCTCTAATGTGCGAATTGCAAACTCTGGAGAGAAGAGAGCTTGTGGAAATCAAAGAAGAGCGACTGATAATGGTCGAGCTACGGTGAAGTGTGATGAAATCTGTCTTACGTAGACCAGGAATTATGGGAGAGCAGTAGAACAAGATTGGGAGAAAGCACTGAAGCATAAAAGAAAAAATAACAGCTTGTGTGGTATCAAACTGCCTCAGCCTTCGAACTTGAAAAGGCAGTCTACGTAGTTTTTAACACAATCAAAAGTATGAGAAGACCACTGCAAATCGGTGCTGATAGTGACTGCTAGATAATTGGCCTAGCAGCTCTGGAAATGGGGACATTATTGATGACTAATTGCTTATCGGGTGAGAGGAACGAGAAAGGGAGAAAATACACTCAAACATTTGGATGTGTTGAGAAGTTGTCCAGAATGCAGAAAGAAGTCCTGAATTTTGTGTATCCTGGGAAAATAAGGTAAATTCTGGTTGATTGGAGGTAGATTGACGGAACACTACATTAGTGGCATGCTTAAAAAGTAGTGCAAGTGGTGCCGTCGTTAAGTCGCTGAAATATGTGGTGAAAAGATGTGAAAGAAAATAGCACCCTGAAGAACACCAGAGTTGTTAATTAAAGAACTCGGTAAGCTTGCACCAACCCTGGTACTTTGAGCTCTGTTGTAGAAATAGTCTTTCAGTCACGAGAGCAAAGAAGTGGAACAGCCAAAAGACTCCAGATTTGAAGGAGTAGACAACGAGGAACAAAACCAAAAGTAGAGGCCGTAGTCGAGAAAAATACAACGAAGGGGTTTCATGGAACTAACTGAGTTCTGTTAAATGAAATGACAAACTGAAGCAATTGCGTCCACTGAGCATCTCTCAGGTTTGTGCGGAAACTGATAGGAGTCATAGGGAACAAAATAGAGGAATGCCATTAGCTAAGCATAGCTAGCTCAGTCAATTTGAGCTCAGAGGAAGTGACCGCAATGACAAGAGAAAGTTTTGACAGAATATTGGGAGTAGCATTTGGAAATAGGTACCACCTTTACGGGTTTCTAGGAGGCCGAAATAGCACCAGTATCAGTAGATTTTTTGATGAAGGAAGTCAAAATTCCCCATAGTTGGCTTGCTTTAAACTCGCGAACAGTGGAGAATATGTTGTCTTAACCCACAAAAGAAGCAGATTTCATGCTCCAAGTAAATTAAATCTTTCTTCTGAGGAAAATGGCTACATATCTGAGGGGACAGAGGGAAAATACAATAGTAGAGTATCCGATGGAAGATTAAAAAACGCGGCTCTTAGGCTGTCGGCATCTATATCGTAATTTTTTTTACCGGACTCGTTGTCCATGTAGAAGTCGGGATCCGTGCCAGAGAAGATTACTATTGGTGGTACGGAAGGAACGGTTGTCAACTATTGCTTTCAGCCATCGTAGCTCTTGTTTGATCTAGATGGAGTGCTGTTTAAATAAAGCTTTGTTGGATAGATTGTTGGCATGTTCTTTTTGCCTTTTCAAAGATTTCAGCTATGGAGAAGCTGTTCAGCAATTGTTAAAAAATACAGTCTCCCTAGGAAAACACAAATCAAATACTGCTTTCTTCGTCTTCATAAATAAGTCTGGGGAGAAACGAGAGAAAATGAAAGAAAACCACGAAGAAGTAATGGAAAACGGTCTTTGAAGAAGGGTTTTGTTGATGGATGACAATTTTCCAGAGGTGACTATTTGTTTTGATCTGATGAGTGAACAGTTTGCTAAAAGTGAATAAATTTTCGGTCTGATGATAACCAGAGGGTGATCATTCGCTGAAACACAAGCTTTCTGTTGTAAATGAAGATCTTCTGGACAGTTGGTGACGATTCTGTCTAAAACAGTATTTTCCCTGGTTGGGATAAGACAGAAGTGACCTAAACCAAAAGCAAGATTTGGATACGTGGAAGCGTAATTGAAATCATCAACAACAATCCACAAAAGCTAGTCGGTAATGGAATCAGAAAGGGGTTGGAAGCATTTGTGTGACAGTTGTGTGGTAATGCACGTGTCAGATTAGCCACATTACCACAATAAAGTTACACTCATCACCAAACAATGAACGCTAGTTGTTATCTCCGGTCGGAACAATGTACATTGGCTTCTTGCTTGTGAATATGGTAAATTGAATCTCTTTTAATCACCAATCTACCGGAATACACCTTAACGATTAGTATATCTTTTCTTGAAATTTTTGCAAGGCCGTTTGTACCGTGTGCCTACTTTGTTGTTAACCATAAACGATGGGTGTGTAATGTTGGTTGTATAGAACCCGAGACGATGCGATCATCCATTTAGTGTTTGACCGCATCAGTGGTTCTGTAACACATGAAAACGAGGAAGACAATTCAGTTACTACCATTCTGCGAAGTACTACCTGCTCAGGGTTGCAGTTGTGTAATAACAGTGCGAACAAACAAAATAAAATTCTTTTGATGATCTACCATGAAAGGACTAAAAGACAGATAAAAATATACAGTTTACTCTTTGACAAACATTGAGATGTTTTCTGACAACGGTTGCTCTAGCAACGGAAGTTTCACTACACGCAAAGATGAACTGGCAAACAAGAGTGAAACCGATATTACTTGGCTACCCTCGCATTTGTCCAGAGCAGATGATCGAATATGAAGTTGTACGGTTGAAAACATTATACATATGTTTGTACATGTATACATACAGGTAATATCCATTGTAATTCACACGAAAATTTACTCAGTATACAGCTCGAACTTCGTGACTTAACTGAAATATATCAAGCCATCGGGTAATGGCACTAATTAAACCAAAAGTCTTTTCCTACTTATGTTGATTCTTTGCTGCACTTTGTGTGGTTGAATACGTGAAACTTGGGTTTCCAGGGTAGAAATCTCTTAGCAAAATGAACCAAAGACTAGCAAGGTATGAAAATATAATTAATCCAGCCAACAGGACCATATAAATTGCCCTGGGTTATATATTTAGGTAGGTTGAATATCCGAATATTTTGGTAGAAGCTTCAGCTTCAACCAACATTCTCCATGGTTGTGGTTATACGATGAGGTAAAGAGAAATCCTTTCTCTACTTGGGAATTTCACGATATATATATGGCCTGAAGGTGTTTTCTAACCATGACTGTCAAACTTACTGAAGAAACGAAATTACAATTCACGTAAATATGAGCTTTGGCTTCTGGGTCATTTGAGTGCACTTCGTTAATCAATTAAATTGTTATCACGATAGCGATAGAAAGATTCACTGAAACTGAATTTTCTCGTTATCTCCTAAAGAGGATCAAAGTAGAACTCCAGGTGCCTATAATTGTGACTGCTTTTGCTGTATCGTGCTCAGTGTTTTAACGCGAATAGGAGCTCCATTTACCGGATAAATCACGGAAATATCGCCCATAGTGCACATCTCAGGGATAGAAGACCTAGAAAATCGAGTGGATGGAAAGATCTCATTGGAGCTACGATTGAAAATAGTGTCAGAAATCCCGGTCCCCAATCCAGTGCGCGACTAACCCCATGCTCTCTCTCTCTCTCCTCGCTGGACGTAACGCAGTAATAATTTTCAAGCGGATAGTATCACATTATATAAAGGCTGCACTACAAGCCCAAAAAATGAGGGCACGTGTTTGTTCCCTCAATGGATTCAAATGACGAGGCTTGTCATTTTGGTTATGGGTTTGTTTATCGTATGAGTGTTTGATATATGATGAACTCTAGAAGGCTCCAAAAAATATCATTTGATTTACGAATATTCCCCTAAACATTATCCCACCAAAAGTCGACATACCATAACAACCGACATTATTCTTTTGGACTGGAATAAAATACAATCACCTTTGTTGGTGAACTTCGACTAGGGAGGCCTCGAATGTTGAGAAAATCTTCACTGTTATGAATGAAAAAGTCGCTGAATTCAACGAAACAGGGTCACCTGGGGAGATGACCATTTTTCAGGATGACTCTTCATGCTTTGTATCACGAGTAGTTTGTAAACTAGTTCATGCAGAACGATTAGTCTGTTAACTATTCACTGTAACATCTGTGGATGTACGCGCAACTTCATACAATTACCCTTTTATGGAGCAAATTGAAACATAGTCGTATAATATTTTCTTTTCTAAAATTAGTAGTCAAAGGCTATCTACAGATTGGCCAGTGGAGTCGAAAGTGTAACGTGATGGTGCATAAGAAAGAAAATTATTTCATCACCAACATGGTGGAATCTACTTTCGTGAGACCCTGTAAAATCCTGAAGTATAAAGGCAGGCCACATGTTTAATACCGCGTATGAACATTATGTCCTGAATAATGTTCGAGCTAATTCACCGTAAAAAATACTTTTTCTTTTTCCCTCGGAGGCTCTTATTCCATCATAGTTATGGCCCACTGGAAGTGGCAAAAATATTGTTTTGCCTGAATTTTGAGTACGGCTATCCACCGCCTTCAGCAGACAACGAGAGTTATTGTCCTAAATATCGTCACTACTTGCTAGTTATGGTGCGTATAAAATTAAGTACTTGTGCATTATTGCTGTTGTGTCCGAGCTCAGAATGTGTTTTCCGGACACCTCCATGTATATATATATATATATATATATATATATATATATATATATATATATGGTGTATAGAGCATTGGATTGATGAAGTCGAATAAATGTCTGTCTTTTGAGGTTAAGTTGGCATAAGTTTACTTTTTGTTTGGTTCACCGATCGATAAATCCAAGGAAGCTTCATCAGTAGCTGTTTCCCTAACACGCCTTTGTTTTTTTATAGTTTTTCTGATAAACGAGAAATTCTTCTGCTTCAGGAGAACTGTTATCAAGTCTTTGTTTTACGCAATAGCAAAGGCATCTGTGAAGCTTAAATAATGGTTCACCCATATGACTTCTTGTGAATGGAAAGTCGTAATTCTAAAAAGTTTGTCATATCTAGGCCTGGTTTTTAGGTAACAAACTTTTTTTCGCCGCTGTAGAGGGCATGATCACCGGACAAGAAAAGCGGTCTTATCTTGTCAGATAGCCACATCATTTTAATTCTGAAGAAACGGATAGTTTTTCCCCTTCTCTAATCAACAAAACAAGAGATTTTGACAAGCCGAATTTAAAATACATGCTGTAGTTTCAAAATGACCGGGTTGATGAAACGCAATTCACTGAACACCTAGTCTTACAGCATCAGCGTTCAATTCGCCACCTAAACCCATGGAATTCGCGAAAGGTTGTGTTGTTCCAGCTACGATCTATCAGGTGTTTACTATCAGCGAGTTCAAACTAGTGCTCCAACCCTGACTGTATGAGTGTGAGCCCCGTTACGCCATCCATGTTGGGTTTTGGCTGCCGGTTTCACATCTATTCAACACGATATATTCTCCCATCAATCACGGATTGTGACCCATAACAGTTTACTGAATACAATATAAAGTATACTCATAGTAGTCCAAAAATGTTTCCAGCAACGCATTCGGAAGTTTCGTTTTCCACATCTGACAAAGTCACATTACCTGCGGATGAACTCGGTGGGACTTTCACTTCCTTCAGCAATCCAAGCGCTACTAACAAAAAAAGAACAATGATTTGCGTGTGCACAAACTAATAAGCTATGCTGAATAAATGAAGATAAAATTAGTCCAAAAAGCAAACTCAAAATTATCCTGACTTGAAAAAGGTGTAATATTAAGCAGCTAGTCTAAACTATTGTGAAGAATTTCACAGGAGATCATTGCGGGTTTTTCTAGTATATTAAACTATATTATTATATTACTATGAGACACATTATTCACACTGTGGCTTTCTGTAATAACTCCAAATCGATAGTGAGTATAGACGGTTGAACGACGGTCATTTTCCAACCAGTGCCGTAAACAAATTATTCACTTATCGTGCATAGCAGCATCATGCTTATAAACATCAAGCTGTTTTATTCTTTGAACAGAAAGGACCAAACGAATTCCTACTACGAATAGTACGGCATTGTATGTGGATGACAGGACAAAATTTCATGTGCTTCCGGATAAATTTTGTCCTGTCATCCACATACAACGCCATACTACTCACACCCCGAAAATCCATACTTGGGACCGTGTATCCCCTTTCGGAAGGTTAGTCGTGTTAACGGACTAATTAAATTTGGAATAATCACGGTCTGGTTATAAAAACGGACCACCCGTCCATACATGCACCATTCGATTCGAATGAGATTACAGCTGTAAACCCCTACAATGTTTTAGGGTTTGTGGCCTTTTGGTTCTCTAAACTATATATTCCTCGAGCACAATCAAATCACGAATGGGCCATTCTTGTTATCAACTTAATGGAAAAATATTTGCTTTAAACGAGACGGGATAAATAAACTTACAATCGTATTACACGCGTTTTGTAGAGCACCTGCGATTTGATCCTATTCCACCTTTTGTTCTCCGTGTTTTGCTCTACCAGGAAAGTGTTGTTGCACTTTGGTACTCGCTCAGGAGCCAACAGTGTATACGTTAACGGTTTTGTCTTCTGATGGTACACCTTCGGATCTTTGTCAGTGTTTGAGGTTCACATTTTACCAAGAATATTTTAGTAGAATTGTCAACAATATTACCCGCACAGGACGGTAGGATTGAAAAAATTCTAGACAATAATGTCCCCATAAATATGAAACAGTAAAGAACCCAGTTGTATCCGGTTGGGCTGAATATTTCAGTTGATAGTGTAGAAAACAGAAATCAGTGCGCGCAGACAAAATCAGCTTTAACTTCTAAGTTAGAAAAATCAAAAACTGGACGGAGGGGACAGTTTCTGGTATAAATAACTTTTTCCTGTCGGTCTGAGTTTGTTTGGACTACTAACCTTCCGTCAGAAAATTCGGGCTAGGATGCTTTTGTTTACAGACCTCTCCAAGTCTCTGTTTATGGGAGCAAAATGGTCACCAAGTAGAGAAGCAAACTTACCAATTGAGTGAGTTCGCCTAACTTTAGAACCCCCTATGGAGGTTATAGTGGCAATAACAGCATTGTTGGCTGATGTAATTCGCCGAAGTTTCTTTTGCCGTAACTTTCCTCAAAGCTATTTTACAACTCAGTAACACACTTTTTAACAGATATTTGGTTGTGTCGTTGTGTGATGTTTGTGTGTGCTTTAGTGTTTGTGCGTTGAGTGAGTGATTCGTTGTCTTTCATACAATACGCAGCGATGGTGATGAGGTAATCCAACATGGAAACCTTTGGGATAATTATTCGTCAGTGAGATCAGGGCCGTCCAAATCGTGGAAATCTCTTCCCAGTCATTGCGGTTGACATATGTCGAGTGGGTGCTTATTGACGGAGCACCAGCGTACTTAGGCTCAGTGCACTTTCTGAATCCGAATAGGAGTGTTTTAGTGCTTTCGTAATCCATGTAGTGCGCCTCTGCTATGGCGTGATGAGCGATCGCTGAGTCTCTCTCCAGTTTTACTGGGGATGTCTTGTCCGATGGACCGCATTTTCCTTTTCTTATATGCTCCTTTATTCTTATCTCGAGTTGTCTACTGTCTGCCGAGCATTCCTTACAAATGAGTTTTGCAGATGTTGTTGTTTTGGTCTCGTAGGCTGACTGGATCTATGGCATTTGTGAGGTGGCATTTTGGAGTATCATCCACGAGGAAGAAAGTATGAATACTGAAGTCTCCGAGGATCTCTCTGTTTGCTGTCGAAGAGCCTGGCCTATATGGAATTGCAACATCTACCAACAAAGCTGTGTTATTAACAGTTTAAGTTTCAACAAATAAACAACACATGGAGTAATGAATTTTCGATACACTCCTTTCATCGTTTAGAACAAATTTTTGAAATCCCGAATCCGCTTGTCTCTCAAATGTGACTCGTTTTAATAATTAAACCTCATTTCATAACTCTAGAACTTCAATGTACGGAAGAGTAGCATTGGCTAATCTTATCGCAACATTGTAGGTTTTCATGGATTTTTTCCACTGAAAATTGTTAAAGACAAGAATAGAAATCAAATGCCACAGATCATTCTTATGCACCGGATTAGCATGCAAAGAATTCAGCTGATCTTATTTCAGGCAGTAAAAATGGTAATAGACGAATAATTGAAAGTTTGACAAGCTTAGCAGAAATCAAATACTTTTGCACCTCGAAACAACAAAGTATTGCATAGAAACTTCCTGATTATTTGATCGTTCATCATCTTTAAAGAAATAAAAATGGCGAACTTGATTGTTACCTAATGCTTTTTAGCCCAATGAACAACCACCAGTTCCTACAGGAAAGCCATTTCTGTTGGATAAATGTGCCCTTTTGTCAATCATTCGCCTTCATTATTCTGCTCCCGCAGGAACGGTTCAGGGTTGATCGATTAAAAAAATCACTAGGCTGCCTATGTCACTTTAAAAGATTTTCACAACCAAAACTTATTCTCAACATATTGATGACAGATTCAACCCTGAAGACCAAACAGCCTACATTCCTATTCGTGTACCGACTGATTCACATTGAAAGTGATACTGTCCGCTTTCACGCCGCCCCCCACCCTCATCCCCTCCTCAAAGGGAGAAAACGAAATGGACCACGAATAAATTCTGAACGGCATCGGTCTTAACGGATCCGCATAATGTGTTCGCTGATGGATAAAGATTTTCCATGCACCTGACCAAAAGGCGACCCGAAGCCCAGCCAATTCCAATGTGACTCATCCTCTTTGAATACACAGTGAGTTTTGCGCGAAGTGGAAATCTCTAATGACTGCCCATCAAATGACTGGAGCAACGGTGTTACTTCGTTTCTTTCTCTCCTCTGGAAGGAATTGAATGTGAGCTGAGCACGCATTCACGTTCTTTCACGTTTCGGTACCGTAACTGCCTGACTCGCGAACATATATCAGGCTTTATCTTCTATTTTATGCGCACAGCAGTGATTATAGTCGTAAATTAGAGATTTCCAAGTAGTTGTAGATGAACGATAAGATTGATGAAAAATTAGAATATGATAAACAATAACAAAATTTGCGCTAGTCTCGGAATGGAATAGGAAGAGGTAGTTATAGTGACAATAACAACACAGACAAGGACAATAATATGGCCACTGATAACCATGGGTCATTGGTAATAAACATTAAGCGGAAATTGGAACAAAGAATACGTATGTATTTACCGCCCTCCTTTGTGTTTACTGCTTATTCCATTCTTGCTCTCTAAACAGGCAATTTGTTCCGAATGATTTATTTCTTTTAACACCTTTTGATTTTGCACTTCTGCAATCTTATGGAATGGCCTTGAGATAATAAACAGGATAAAGTTGGCGCAGGAAAATTGAATCTTTATCAATAATTTCCAAAATTATGATCAGATAATAACGTATTTTAATAGACTTCTGAGAGATCCCTCAACGAGCTTTTATTAAATCTCATAAAATTTATTCACAAGTTATTGTCTCACCTCTAACACTAATCCATTGTTAATTTCAATTCCAAGAATTGTTTCAATGGCTTATTCCACGTTCCCGCTTTTGGTGGGGAAAGCCTTAAATACCTTCTCAGGTAAATTACAAAATTATGAACTTCTTATTCTTTTCAATGGCTAGAAACGATTTAAATTCAAAATTTTATTTCAGGTAGCCTGTGTTGGAATTGTACGAGCTCCGACTCGTTTTTTTCTTTGAAGTGGGTCATTCTGTCACAAACGTTTCACGACAACTTGAGCACCGTTCTGTACGTTTGTAATCCGTCATGATAACTGAGGCTGATAGTAGTTTCCAGTTCGACCTGAAAAACATACAAATATACAAATGTCTCACAGACAAGGTCGTGAAATACGACCTAAAATCCATTCATTGAAATACCGAGGATAGATGTGCAGTGGAGTTTGATTTATCATTCTACACTCACCCAAAGAAGATAGCGGTCCGTTTTACCATCCCGATAAGAAATTCTGCACGATAAGATTCATCGTGCAATACAAACGCTCTGCTGACTATTGAAAAACCGTGGAATCATTGTACTTCTGTATCACAGCATGTAGTGCATCGAATCAGCTAGCCATTAGGAGTCAGCCCAGAGAGCCTCGTGGTTAGGCCTTTGACTGACAATTGGTCACCCCGGGTTCGAGTCCCCGTGGGGGCCTCGATGGATTTGCACCACCGATGATTCCTAACAAAGATAAAACAGCTGTACGGTTCTTAACGGTATGCTGAGTGTTTACACTGTATGATGGCTAATGTAATGAGAAGAATTCGATTTCATACTACTTATATTCGGACAAGTTACTGAATGAATACAACATATACTCTGTTGATTAACTGACTCTTATCTGGGAGCTCACTTTTCCTTGTTCTGATTGGAGATTTACAATAAAAATGGTATAATAAAAGTCCTGCTCGCACACAGTTCCTCTTCAAAAGCTACCAATTCAGAATGCACTCTGTCCTGCCACTGAAGTGAAACTTCACGCTTACCCTTGACTAGATAACACCCCATTGCTTTTTATCAACGGACTGAGCTAAGTTGTGGAAAACAATTCGTCGTGGTCTGAATGAAAATCCTTACCTACAAAAAGTAATAACTTTAGTGCTCAGTATTAATTTAGATATGGAACCTAGAGTTGTGCAAAGCGATATTTCACTGAATTTTTTCTGTCTAGCTTGACCAGTGGTGATCAGGTGGTTTACAGCCTTTGCATACCACCTCGGAGGTTAGAGGTTTGAACCTAGCCACGGCGGGTCAATCTGGTGGTAGGAAGTAAGCCCCTGTCACTTGGTTGGTTACCGTGCCTGACCTGTTGCCATCTCGTGGTTATCCACCTTCAGTCTTAAATTCTGGTTCCAGCTATCCCTGATAGTGTAGTAGGTCTCTGCCGTTATGCAGTATAACACATCCACTGCGCCCGTGTGCAAATAAATAATTAAAAAACACTGTTTGAGTATCAGTGATAAAAGGTTTTAAAGGTAATTTCCCGGCCGAGCGAATTAGTTAAATGCGTATAAATAGACTGCAAATTTGGACTACTATGCACAGTTCTCTTTTATAAAATTACCGGAACTTATGGTAAAAATAGTCCAACACGATTTCACTGCAATAAACACAACCAGCTAGCAAGAAGCGAAAATTAAGTAAGCGGCAATTCGAATTGAATTTTCTGATGTTGTGTGCCGATGGTTATCCGAACAGCCCCGACATAAGTTACCGCATAGGAATGAACAAAATTGATTTTCTTTTTTATTCGACAATAAATCAGAAAATATCTTTTTAGTGAGAAGTACTAATACTTCTGAGCAACCTTGGGGAATAGATAAAGAGGCGAGGCAGTTTGTCCCGGGGTGGGGGGTGGGGGGTATTAACCTGGGGATGAATAAAACCAGTTGAATCCTCTCAGTCAGAAAACTCTGAAAAACGATCGTACTATTGTGGAGTGGTGGATTATATCAAATACTACTGGAAAACCAGCATCTTCGTTCAAGTTCAATTATGAACCACAAATGGACGAGAAAGTCGTGACGCTACACAGACAAAACTTAGTGAACTTGTAAAAGGCATTCGAAGCCCCCATATATATTCTCAGACCGAATCATTGCTGGATTAATGTTGCTTGTATATCTTTTGATACAAATTGATATTTTACTTCTAGCCGAATCATTCCAGTGTTGTTCTAAAGTGTGCGGTAAAATGGACAATCTATATCCGTGGATTATAATGCCCGTAGTGAACCTGGTTTTTAGGAATCAAATCAGTGAAACTGATTGCTCCGAAAGACCATCCCAACAGTTAACAGGACATCACGTAACCCTCTGAAATGAGACCTTGTAGGCAAGTTTGTACTGAATGACTATTTTCAATAATGACACCCACTGACTTCCCTGATTATACCAGTCTGGCTAGATTCCGTAACTGCTTCTAGAAAGAACATTAGATGCATGTGGAACTGACATGTTGTACTGCCCTTGAAACACAAAAGTACTCGTCCCTTGTAAATTTTGGAAGAATATTGATTGAATCATGTTAGAGAAATTGTTACATCGCTGGTGAGGTGCGACCCTGAGTAAAAAAGTTTTAAAATTTCACCAAACGAGGTGATAGTTCTTAGGGGAAGTCTCCAATCGAAAAATATTGGAAAAAATGCACATTTGTGAGACTGCTTGATTAATTTCTGAAATCATTCTGCTCCATCGTTGTTGATGCCTGTTGCAAAATGATGGGTATATATGGTTACACTCCTGTACGAAATCTTGGGACATCAATAAATAATTCAGGTTTCATTGTCAAACTAAATTCGGGTTGACAATTAGAATAGGCAGTCACCTACTGGTCGTTATCACCTGCACGAACTTTAAAAATCGAGCATTATTATCGGGTAGGGTATTCAGAATGACTTGTCGAAATCGATTTTTTGGTTTGCTACTATAATTCACCTTACTATAGATATTACAAGGGTATTTTGCATATTGTGGTTTGCACAGCTTTCTGCATGGATCGTATTTTAGACCCGAATCGGAATGTAATTCGAGGCACGGTTAACTCAATGCCTCTTCCGTCCACTAAAATAGATTTATCCACCCCCACTTTGAAGTGTGTAGAACAGGTTTGCTTTGGAGGGCTAAAAAGATGGCTTCAGTTT
The DNA here is from genome assembly GCA_948099385.1 of Fasciola hepatica. Lineage (NCBI taxonomy): Eukaryota > Metazoa > Platyhelminthes > Trematoda > Plagiorchiida > Fasciolidae > Fasciola > Fasciola hepatica. The sequence continues at coordinate 907,097 of CANUEZ040000020.1, forward strand.
AGATGAAGCCAAATGACTTTGGAAATATAACTCGTGGAAACTCACGACATGGATTCATTTATTCCATTTCTTGAGGATAACCTGACTATAAGCTGATAAGCCAGGGGGTTGACAACGAAAGTATATGAGAAAAGAGCCCGGTAAAAAGATTTTGTCTCAACCCAGTTAATTTGCCAAGTACTACAAATTGGAAAGAATAAAAAAATTAAAAATGTTCTTTCTAGAAAACCGGGAAGCTGGATATCTACGAGAAAGATCCTGGTGAAATTTTTGATGCATTATTAGACTTTCATTTTGTGCGATCTCCCCTTCTCTCTATTATATGTCCGTTACGTCACTTTATCTCAACATTTAAAGTCAAAACATACTCTGAAATCAAGTAGTGGCTCAAATGTGTCAACATACGTATAAAATCTAAATGGTAATTCGTTTTCTGGAATGGTTTTGACGGAAACAACAACAACAGCAATCAACCGTACGGCAAAATGAAAGCTATTTGATTGCTCGAGCTTTTCACTTTGCCGTTCAGGAAGAGTAAACTTTTGAGCTACCGGACTATTCCTATGTCTTGGATAGAGGAACCGCGGTCGATTTCGCGGTTTACTGTGAATAATGTTTGGCCCCGGCTCGCTCGAAAAGCGATAGCGGATAAACATTGACAGGGTACGGAGGTGGAGAAGGTTTTTGCGTTTGACTAGCGGTCTCCACTCTAAAATATCACATAAATCTGGGGACAGCACTATGAGGTGGCAAATGTGACTTACCACTAAATATGGCTACCATCACTTGTTGTGTTCCATTTAAACTACCAAATTTACCACAGGAGACGAGTGATCAGCACAGTGACCTAGGATGGCTCGTTTGGTGCCACGCTTATGCTTGCCAGGAGCCACTTGGACGCTCACAGTCCACGGGTTCATCCTCAGATAGAAAAGTCGGATGAGATCCTGTTGGTCTATCTCCTACTCCAAACGGAGCAGACTACTGGTAAAACAGCCTACAAGGCACCCACTATGATTAGACCCTAAAGCCGCTGGTTTCAATTTCTTATTCACTAACGTAACCAATCTTGCACCGTGCTGAACAGTTTCTTTCCCATTCCATAGTCCACCTCCGTCTTCCCGAACGACCTCTTTCTTATTCCCTTTATTTGCCTCCTACGGGAATTTCGGCCGTCTGTACTAGCAAGGAAGCCTTCAGCGGAAATCCCGCTCCAGTTTTCTCGTGTCGTCCTTCGACTGGCACCCGAGTATCACCGAAAATGTTGCCACCGGCAGAAACCTTCTTCGTCCTCGATGTGTGTTCAAAATAACCGCGCTCAAAGTGCAAACCCTAAAACGTGTACGGCGACGGTAGAGTTTGGTTCTTTAGCTTAATACTCTTTCCTTCGATGTGTGTTGCTTCCGAGGAACTCAATTTCAATGTTCTTGTTTGTATTTGGTCAGAATGTTGCGTAGGCAGACGTCCCTGTTTCAGTGAAAAAGATTTACCTTTAGCATCTCACCGAACTGAGAGAACAAAACACAACGGATATGTATCGAAAATTGCTAACAAATTCATTTATTAACCAGGCCCGGTTGTGATAAGTTAGGCTAGCCGAGAAGCAGTAGAGTTTCTGTCGATGATAATACGAGAAGGTGTGGATCGATAAAGCTGGGTGAAAAGACGAGGAAATTACACCTAGTTACACCACCGTATGAAGTTTGAGTGCAGTTTGCAAGGACTTCTTGAGCGAGTTTTTCACTTGCGATTAGGTATAGTTTGAAGATAGTCCAATTACGGATACAAAAACGCCTGACTGATAATAGATAGACCACAACGAAGAATTTTGGAGTCTTTTTCGATAGGCCATCAAAAATAACAGGGGAACAACACTGATAAACGAAAAGGGAAACAGTGCTTTGTTTCACGTTAAAATGACAAAGACTCCGTATTTGTTAAGATAAACTGCGTAGTTTCTTCAAACAGTGCTTCCCTGGGCTTTCCAAAATATTTAACGGAACCTACTATAGCTAATAGTTCTGTGGAAATAAAGGATGGATCGTAAGAATGGACCAAATGAGAAAAGGTAACTGTACCTACAGCGAGTTTAAACATATTTAAAAGTAAATCGGACCAAACAGAGAAATTATAAATAGAATTCAGATAATTGGAAAAGTTGTTAAAATCCTTGGGAAAAATATGTGAAAAAACTGGTCGAAAGGTCACTAATGTAGATGGAAAATGAATAAGGGAACCGTCATTTCCTTCAATCACTCCCGAATTACTCAGTCCCATTATTAATCTGACGTCTCCGACCAATCCCATTGTAAGCTTCCACTTACACGTTTGTGAGGACCTTGAGGCTTTGGCATTCAGCGCTTCTGATGTTGATGTGAGCTTTGGCGGTAGGGCCGAATCAGCTGTACTTAACTGGACCACAGTTGAGATTCGGTTATATGCCGTTAGATTTAGGGATTTTTGCAAAATGAGCAGTCGCATTCCCGACAGACACATTGTATTTGCTGTTTCGACGTATGCACCCGTCGACTGCTGTCCAGGTGCAATCAAAATAAGTTCTACGGAAAACTTCGCCACCACATCGGTAAAGCAAACCTGGCCCATACGGAGATTAATCAATAAATATGGATGCTAGTATTAGGATACTTCTTTGACTCTGATCAGGCACCAGTTTGAACTAAATTTCTCATGCGGTTTGGTGAACATTCCAAAAGTAAGCTGGAAGAACGGTCAGACAGGAATAAATTGCCCCATCACGTTAACCTATCCGTTTTCCATAAAGTGCTATCTGAACAGTTAGAAACAATCCCATCTAATGACATTACCCAGCATCGGTCGAATATCTAAAACACTTTGAATTCCCCCGAACCCCTGAGTTCCAGTCAGCCTCATCACCTAGTGCAACCATGGATTTCTGCTGAATATTTACGCCTCCTCAAATTACGCCAACCAAAACCGGCCGAAAGCGAGGACAGTTAAACTGCTTTGGCAACAAGACATGAACTAAACGCAAGTGTACTCTCGGGTCGCGAATTCTGATGGTCGCTAAACTCATCAGAGAATGTGCCTGCTCTCTCTGTGATAAATTCTCACTAGCTGTTTCGTCTTATCTGCGTCGCTGATAGGTAATCGCTAAAGTGAGTGAGACGATCTACGAACCTGAAGGTTTGCCGGATCACAATCAAAACTGGTTTCTCCAAATACGGGCGGAGCACTTCAAGGCACAGTCAAGCTGGAGTACTGCAATATTGTCCTGCATCTTATTTTCTATCCGTCTTTGACAGAGTGTTCACTAGGAGTTCCTCGTCTGGTCTTTTTAGCGACGGATTTGAGCTCATGATTCAGAATACACTGATTTCATTATCTTGCTGGGTAAAATATGCGGGTTACTGAGCTCTCTCCAAACTGCTTGGAATTCGAGGTATCCGAATACAATGTGTTATATGACAGTTCTAAGTGCGAGAAGCTTTTACAAGACTGGCTGGAGCCTGTGCTTGCAGTCACCCTACTTGGTGATGAGATAGAAATTGTCAGTAGCTCTAATTACATCTAGTGCTGAGGAAATCACATCACAAATGGGGAGAGCTAGGGTAGCTTTCATCAATTTACTACACCTATGGCTTCACTATAACATACAGCTCATTCTCAAGGGACTGAGGCACAAAGCCGTGGTTTATAGCTCCTTGCTTTACGTGCTGGGCAAGTTTGATCGAAGCGATGTGATGGGCTACCTGTGACCCGGGAATGAAGTATGAAAAGGGAAATATCCACTTTGGCTTTCATTTCGGCTAGTGTTCCACGTTTTCCTAGTTGATGAAAAGTATGAGGGTTGTCGTTGGTAAAAGACGTTGAAGAACTTGGCTAAGCATAAATATAATTAGCTCGAATGCTAAGTAGCTAGTCTATTGATCCTCTATGTCCCATAATGGCTCAACCTTCCATACACACAAAAAGATATCAAAAACAATTCATTGAAAGACGAATGTTATTACTTTTTGCCAACTTTATTTCCGTTCCTGGTAGTTGTACTTTATCGCTCCCGACCTTATTCACACGTCTTTGAGTTAGAATCAGGCTTGGTTTTATGCTGAATATATGGGCAAAAGGAGACCCGAGAAAGATAATTAGGAATTGGAATTTTTCGTTATCCTTTATTCATAAATTTCGGTAAATATTCGAAGCAGTTAATCAGACTGATTTTTTACCATATTTACACAAGGGTGTGGTTCGGCTGAAGCATTTATAAGGAGTCAAATAACTGTGTTACGTATTCCTTTGTCTTGGGGTTTGTTTTCGAGGTTTCTTGTGCGCTAAAGGTGTAGTCTAAGTGGGACACCAATTTGTATCACTTAAGGTTGAGTAAGTGGCACCTGGGAACATTTATTTTCTTCTACTTTAAACAATTTTTGGCAGTTAAACAACGATCGTTTTATGCTTTCATCGTCAGGAACACCGAAATTAATTTTGTAAGAGACTTTCTAAACTGCCATAAAAATGTGTTTTCTTTTCCATGAAGATCCTCTGGTTCAGTCACGTGAGCACGTCGTACACCGTCACTGGTGTCTTTTGTTCCGATAACTCGAAATGATTGGTCGTTTGCAACGATGAACACCGTGGAATTCCATCTACCACAGGAACAAAATCTGGCATGCGCAAATCATATCATCTTCACGAATTGTAGTATCTACTTGTGGCGCCCATAATCCTCAAAAATTACCACTTGATTTATTAAACAAAAAGAAGAAAAATTGTGTTTGTGACCTAGTTAGAGGAGAGTAAGAAAGATGAAATTAATTGCGAACAAGAATGACCTGTTGTTCACTGATCTCTGACGAAAAACATCTGATCCGTCTATTCTACCTCGGAGTTGCTGGAACCTCGTTTAGGCGAACGAAGTCACGTGCAAACCACTTCAGAGATAAGAAGACTGGTTTCGTTTTTCTTTCCCCGAAGCAACTGAATAATAATTTCCGGTTCACCCACAGGATTGGATTTGATTTCTCTATGGTTTTAATATCATTTAACTTCCCCATGTTGTAGTCAAAAAGGATTGCTTCGAAAGCTTAAGTTTGATAGAAATAAAACGTTTTTGGCAGCCCAGATGGGACTGGCCAACGCAAAGACGACAAGTGGTAGGAGAACATGCACGGCACCTTTAAATCCACAGTTACATGACGAATAATAATCGGCAAACTGTTACGAAACACAATCGGTGAGTTTTAGACTTCCTTTTTGATAGAATTCTCCAATTTTTGGCATTTATTCATCTTTTTGAACTTTGTTTTTAGAAAATCATGTCGGAATGTAAATGGTGCCTGATTCGTGAACAGTAAAAATGGCGTAATTCATTTCCAAGCCATCCATGAATGACAGAGTCAGTTAACTGAATTGGCAGTTTAACTGTTGTGATCAATTTGTCAGCTATCTGGTCAAGTGCCACGAAAATAATCTATCATAAAAGTGAACCGCTGACACGAAGATCGGACCCCATGAGCAGCCAGCAAACCAAGTGTATAAATTTCAAGAATTCACACGGCTAAGCAGAACTTCAAGGTGGTGATTGAAATCATTATGGGTTTCGTAGTACTTGTTAGAATTTTTCCACTTAGATCAGTTTGTTTAGTCCATTTTGGACCAGGTAGATATTAGCTAGGGTACAGATTAGTTAGGTTATCACGGTATTCCAAGTGGAACACGGAAGGACATTCGGTAAATCTAAAGCCAACAACACAAGAGTTTTGGGATGCTGAAAAATAGCTTCATTAATTTTCAATAAGTTCCAGTTCATTCTATGAATGATCGTATGCAAAATAGAGCTGATTTACTGTTTGGTTTAGTTAATTACAGGACAGAATCACTGCGAACAGGGACGTCGTATTTTCATTGTTACCGTGTGCTAGTCTGGCAGAGTGATTCCAATCCTGATTGGGGTTTGAGTTCATACCCTCGCTTACTTTTCCTATTATCATTTTGTTTACGGTCGACAACATATACAAGGGGTCACGGAAGCTGTTCAAGTTATTTGGATACGTCAACGCTGAACAAGTTTATTCACCAATAGAATTTTTGTGGCATGCAAATTTTGGTCAGCTAGAAATACCAACTACGCTGAACAGCAATTAAGGAAAACTGCCGTACAACTAATTTCACCTCTCCGCAGTACAGCTGTGAGGGCAAGAAGCGATTCGTGCAACAAAACCATCGGATAATTTAACCTATGAAATTTCTCCGGGATACACTTCTGTACTTAGGAAGCAAAAAGTTGGGTACATACTTATCGAACAACTTCCATTTGAAAACGTAATAATCCACCACATTGAATTCTAAATCCGGTTTGGAAATAGTGTTGTAGTGATCTTTCTTATGACTAATTTCCTGAAACAGCATGAGACTAGCAAGTACGGAATTCAATCTGAAACAGAAAACAATTTTCTGCCCGCCAATGTAATTTCACACTAATTTTGACGAACGGTTTCCCTGTACAGCAGTAGATTCTGTTACAATAATCGTTCTCGTCTCAGAATACCCCTTCACCTTGAAATTAGTTATCCTCTGCGCAGTAAGATGTTCAGAATGATTTGGGATGTTGGATGTGAACAAGGATCTTGCGAAATGTCAACAAACTTTATACAGCCTCTTGATCTGTCGCACTGGTGAGCCAGTCCTGTGCACTACTGTTTGTGTGTGTGTGTGTGTGTGTATGTGTGTATGAATGTACGTATGTGTTTAAATATCGCATTCTCCGGGTTGTACATTACACAGTTTTAAAGTTAACCGTGGCAGTCGTCCAAAATGCTGCTAACCGTGGTTCATCATCAAACTCTGATGACCGGTCCAGGTGGAGGTGGAGGATAATTCTGTTGAGTGGACATTGTTTACGGCTCTCCATCTGACCACATCAGCCCTTAAATCGTGTGAATCGGACAGAGACGGGTTGGGTCGCACAGCAGATCTGCTGCTGCAATGTGCGGCACTCAGTGTGAACTAGCCTGACTGAAATGGTTTGCGCATGGGCGGCAGATAGGCCCAATTCGTAGATTTGTTTTTTTCTGTCCAATCTGTCAGAAAGCATGAAGCACTTGTAGATCGTATTTCGGTATTTAAAAAACAATCTAATTCAGTTTTTTTTGGAATGCCTCTGGTAGAACGGAGCTCTCTCTTCTCCACTAGGTACAAAGAAGTTGACTTTAAGTGTACAGGATATTACTGCAACATTTACTTTGCGGCCCTAGCAAAATCAAGACGGATAGAGAATAGAAAATGAAGTCCAATTTCGATGCTTTTGACCGAGACGAGATATAAGGAATTCTTATCTAACGTGTTCACGAATGCCTTTCTTACCTGAGGCGTTTTATAAAGCACAAATAAGAGACACACAAAAAAGCTCAGTATGCAGAAGCATTCTACGGCACTGTCCCCTTGTTAGTCCAAATATGAAACTGTATCTAATCCGCCATCTAACGATGCACACATTCGATTTGATAAGGACATGTGTTGAGGTGAGGAAAATCATTGGCAGTTTGCTATAAAACCCAAAACTGAAAATTGATGCCGAAGAGAAGTAATAAATAGGTAACTTTTTGGAAGGTGCGTAAGTATGAGCTCAAAATCATTGGTAAACAAGAACTGATCGGATGTTTCCTCCGTTAGACGTGTATTTTCCGAGGTTTTCAGCTGTAGTAGCAGTTGGCTGCAAAGTGAAAACGTGAATAACTATGTATAGCTGGTGGATCAATAAAATATATGCCTACTAACTAACAGGTTCACCGTTTGCGGGATTTAATTATGCCGGCAGTGCCAAGAGTTGCAGACTTGAGATTCGGATGAAACTGCTATCGTTGTCGACCAGTTTTCTTTTGAGTAAGCCACAAAGGGGCCGCTCCAATTATCGAGACATACTGCACCGCGTGATATGATTCATCATGCAGTTTTAACGCTTAGCTCACCATTGAAAACCATAGAAGCGCTATACACTTGTTTCATCCTTATTAGGAATAACCAGCAGTGCAGATCCACTGAGCCCAGGTGGGGCTTAACCCCGGGGTAAGTGAATGTGAGTTGAACGTCTACCCACCGAACTATCCAGGCTAGCTCTCCAAGGTTTGTTCAAATTATACACTGCGTCGCAGGATTTGAATGTTGGCAAAGTATTTCCCGGGGCAGCAAGCGACTCCTATAATGGACGACTTCTCTGTAGAGGCCTGAGTAGCTTTAATCTCCCTCGACTGATATTCATGCACGGTGGTTCTGTTGCTTTTTAAAGGAGGGATAAAATATGCCACCAACGTTACACATTCAAGTTCTTCGTTGCCATTCGTATGTGTGTAGTCTGGAAAACATCGTTAGATTTGAGATCATGGTGACAAAGCTTATTCATTTCTCTTCTGTTGATTTAAGTTTTTAGCCTGGAAGGTAATTTAAGTGAGTTAATGTGTTACAAAGCAACATAAATCATCACTAAGACAGCACATTCAAAATTGTAATCGTCTGCTCCATAATCATTTCCAGGTATCTCAATATTGTAAACGGCCAGCCGCAAAGGAAGGAAGACAATAGTTGCTTTTTTGAAATATTTTTGAAGTTAATCTAAATCCCTTCACAATCACTTCCACTTTTGCACAAATAGAAGATGGTATATAATAACCTACAGCAAATAAGTTTCCATACGATATTTACGATAAGGAAGGACCTCTTGCACATTAAAGATGTGTGAGAACGATCTCAACCCTCCAAGCTTAAAGGTAAAATTGAAGAATCCGCTTATTAGGACAGAGAAAAATACTCAAAGCAGACCCGCTGTTTGTCTACTCATTTATATGATATTGTAACAAGGACAACAACACGTGGTGGGATATTTTTGTATTCTCACGGCCAAACAAGTCAAGTCATGAAACACATACAGTCGTTTATATAGGTCCTTTTCCAGACTGCGTGGCACCAACATTGCTCTTGCGGCTGCTTGAATGCTTCGGCTGCGTTCTGTCCAGTTGCCTGTGGCCGATGACTTGCTTCTCTTGGGCGTCATTTCCCTTAGGTTGGTCCGACTGTCTCAGTCGATAGCTCGATCGACAGCCCCTCACCTGAGCTATCTTGCTGGTTGCCGGAAATCCCACTGCTTCCTCTCTGGTAGTCCTTATGCCTCCTTTTGCCTTCTTCGGGATGCCTTCGACATATTCGCAGCCTGCTCATCTGTCTGTGGCCCTCGTTTGATTCGTCCGTTCGCCTTGATGTTCAAACCGTTCCCTCGCGCAATTTTTCACGTTACTACAACTCCGATGCCGATTCTGATAAATGGATGACGGCTGCCTCTCTCTGTCATTGAGGTTCCTATTTTAATTTTAGCATCTGACGGTGCGTTACTGGTTACCGATGTGCTTGGGTTGACTAATGTGCTCTTGATCCCGAAATAACCAGGTCGCCAGATAACCGAAAACTCGCCCCCCTCCCCCGAAATTTTGCTAGTTTCCGCTTTGACTTAGCAGCATCATGAGCTTCACTTTCAATATTGTCCAACTAAAAATCGGTAACTTTACAATAAATAACAAAGTTATTTGAATTTTGTGAAACTACCCTATTTGTTTTGAACCCAGTTCGGTACAAACCCATAAAAGGAGGATCGTGTAAAAGGAAATACAAGCAGAGGATGGACAGAATATCACATTCAGTCATTGAAAAACTGAAATAGAAATTCGGCTAACTGTCGTGTGATTTAGCTCCCACGAAAACTGTGGGTCAGATGAATTCCTTGTACGTGTAGAGTACTATTGCTTTTAATGAAGACCAACACGCCTGGGATTTATCGTAGTCCACGTGATCCAGAAATGAAAAGTAATAGATTTGGTGTGATTTCAGCTCATATGTGGGCACCACCCACGCATTAGTGCCCTAAGTGTACACTGATAGTCCGAAAGACAAACCTCGCAGCAGGGCTCTCAGATAATTCACAGATGGACCGTTTTGAAAATTATAACCAAATATATGAACAATACCAGCTTCTTACTCAATTACCGTAAGAAAATATTAGAAATGCTGTTTCAATTTAAAGACTATGGAGGCGAAATATAACGTACCTGGATTGCCTGGGAAATAATTTCATGACTAGAGGCTAAGCAATTATTTAAATGAAATTTCCAGTAATTCGGTTAGCCTCGCCTCCCTAGGATAAAATGCCCCCAAATATATATATATATATATATATATATATATATATATATATATATATATATATATAAACTTGCTTTTGAATACAAATTTGAAGCCGAAATGATTGATTTGCACAATCTACCTAAGATCTTTTCGCCTAACCTTCAAAAAGTCCTTATTGCAGTGTCGATTATTACTTGCAAAGTCAAGAAAAGCGAACAATGAGATAAAACTGAAAAAACACCCTGACGATAAAGAAGGATGGTGAGAGACTAATCACAAAGTCTGTTACGGAGGCTGAGTTAAAGAGATAAACCAAGTCGGGGTGTGATTCCGAATATTTACTGCTTTCGTGTAATTAGGTAATTTTCTGTTACTGCTGGATGAGATGACCTCGTGTGGAGTGATGCAATGCATCTTCTTCCTCAGGTTGTATGCTATGGACGATTTGGGGAAAATTCGTTCCTTTGGTGACGTCATTGATGTGAAGCTATAACTCGTTACTTTATGCAACCATACCGCAATATGTTAGGTGCCTCCCTGCTCCGTCTACGCAGACAGCTGGACATCCACACTTGAAACGATAAAAGCAAGTCGATTAGGCTTGGGGAACAGAATTTATGTAGCCGGCTGTGTAGGTATCCGGTTCGGTCGAGTAATGTGAGTCTGGTGGCAAAGTTCAGGTGCACATTAATTAACGGACTTGTTTCCTCACTGTCTAAGGGTGATTCTAGAAAGAATACGAATTGTCGGCACTTCGGCCACCTTACGTTTTCCTTTTTTGGTTTAGAATAGTTGCCTTTCGCGTAAGTGGGTAGCCGTTCACTTTCAGTTTCTTCTTTAGGACTGCATCCTGGTCGTCAAGTGCATGATCCGTGTGAATTTCACATGCACTATCAAATAACTTCTGGATTAGGACAATTATGTATCTTATACGAATGAAATTTGTGAAATTCAAAATACAGCCCAGACCATGTGCTTTTCCGGGGAAAAGACCAGCCGATCGATTGATCCATTTATCGAGTAGTTTTCTTGTCCAAAATAACAACTTCATTTTTTTTCTTTAACACGACATGTCAATGGTAAACTCAGACAATTTTACTGAATTTGTTCAGTAATCTTTCGATCTATACACCGGTGTTACTGATTAACAATCATGTCGTCGAAGGATCGGCATGAATCTTCAGTATTTTATTCCCGTAAGTCACATTTGTTCGTGATCGGCAACAAATATTTCTGCGAGTGAAAGAAATGAACACGTATCACATATATAAACGACGAAAATCACAAAAACAAAAAAATGATGTTGAACAGGTAAAATTCTGGAGAATATCAAAAGAAAGCGCAAAGACTGACGGTAAACGCATCATAACAAAGCGAGATTAAATATATGGACAAATAGATAGATAAATAGAGAGATAGATAGATAGATAGATAGATAGATAGATAGATAGATAGATAGATAGATAGATAGATAGATAGATAGATAGATAGATAGATAGATAGATAGATAGATAGATAGATAGATAGATAGATAGATAGATAGATAGATAGATAGATAGATAGATAGATAGATAGATAGATAGACAGACAGATAGATAGATAGATAGATAGATAGACAGATAGATAGATAGATAGATAGATAGATAGATAGATAGATAGATAGATAGATAGATAGATAGATAGATAGATAGATAGATAGATAGATAGATAGATAGATAGATAGATAGATAGATAGATAGATAGATAGATAGATAGATAGATAGATAGATAGATAGATAGATAGATAGATAGATAGATAGATAGATAGATAGATAGATAGATAGATAGATAGATAGATAGATAGATAGATAGATAGATAGATAGATAGATAGATAGATAGATAGATAGATAGATAGATAGATAAATAGATTGATTGATTGAGTGATTGATTGATTGATTGATTGATTGATTGATCGATTGATTGATTGACTGATTGCTTGGTTTATTTATTGCTCGTGTGGTTTATTGATTTTTTGATCGGTTGATATTTAGATATATAGAAATTTATTTAGATAGATAGACCACGGAATAATCGGAAGTTTGTTGGATACATAGATAGATACATACATATATAGATAGTTAGATTAATAGATTTTTTGATAGGTAGTTAGGTAGGTAGTTTGATGGGTAGATCGATAGATAATTAGACATCTAGATATATCGATAGATATATAGATATATAGATAAACGGAGCGATAGTTAGGTTGGTATTTTCACGTTGTTGTGATTTATTCTCTTATCTGTTGGAAGAGTAATGTTTTGCCTTCAAACTTCTGTTTTCCGTTTAAAATGGGCGGAGTTCATGTAGACTCCCATGTTCTCGTATTCAGTACTCTTGTTTGGCACTCATTGGTGAAAAAGTGTTCCATATCCGTGTGTTTTGTCTGTCTCTTTCGGTTATTTGCTCGTTTTTGTTGATTTCTTCCGGTTGGTTAGAATGACCAATGAGGGTTCGCTTGCAGATTCACTCTATTTATGTAAGTCCACTCTTGAATGCTGATTGGTTGATTTCCGTTGCCTCCAGTAAAATAACTCTTGGTTGCTGACTAACCGATTCCACTCTATATGATGGGATGGCTTGTTGGCGGCTGATGGATGATTTCCTTCCATTTCATCGCAAAACTGACTGGACCATCGAATCGCTTCGCCAGCCTGAGCTTTGCTGTAAAACTTGGGTGGACATGACATGCTGTATTCTAACGCAGCTAGGCCGTCTATCGACGTGTCAGCCAATACTCTCACATCATCGCTTCTTTGATAAGGAGGTAGGCTTCTCATTCTCCCGGGTTTTTCTGAATTTTTTTTTCGTTTTCTTGAAAGCTGGTCTTTCGAATGCATACGTGTCCTGTCTCCATATAAAGGTTTTATCCACCTCGACCTTGTAAGACCGGTTTTCCAAGTACCTTAGGACTGTTCTATATCTCCATCGATGAGACCTTTCTGGAACATCCTAGACCCATGTTTCCTTTCCTTCCTTCAGTTCTGGTAGGTCCCGTGCTCCACGGTATTAAAATAACTTTTGTTTCTCTTCTGTGTTTTAAACGGCATTGTAGCTTACTCGAATGCTGTCGTTTTGGTTCCAAAAGATGGCCAACTGTGGGAAGCAGTGTCGGAGTTCTTTTCCGAATAGTCTCTAAAATGGACTGTATTTAATAACGGCACTGAGTATGTTTGTTTTGTTCCAGAAAAGTCAGATTGGATCTTTTCTAGATTCTGTCGCTGAATTTACTTTTCTTTCTATCATCTTAGCTGAAGATTCAGCCTTACCATTGAACTGACAGTAGTACGGGCTACCGGTCCGATGTTCGAATTTTCATCTGTGACAGAACTGTCTGAACTACTCACTCGTGAATTGGGGTCCATTGTTGAACAATATTGACTCAAGAACACCGAGCCGGAAGAAATGAGCATACAAGCGTTTAATTGCGCTTGTCGTTGTCATGGTACTCAGGAGGTCAATCTCAAAAAATCAACATGATAATCAATCAGAACTAAGTAGTGTTTGTCCCGTCTTCAAAGATTACTGTGGCTAAAGTTTGCCAGGGGAGTGTGGGCTGTTTACGTAACAGAATTGTTCATTTCCTCTGCCTGTTCTCGTGGGCACAGTGTAAGTCGCATTCGAAAACGTAGTCTTTTATCTGACTGGTCAATCTTGGCCAGTAAAACATCTCTGTATCTTGCCGAACGGTATCATTTATTACGGGTTTCGACAAACGGAGTCTCTTAATCAGCCTGCCTCGAAACTGTTCAGGGGCAACCAATCGGTCTTCCTCAAATAATAATCCATTGTCGATGGGGAAGAATTCACGACTTTTGAAGAATAGGGCTAGCTGCGTCCACAGGTTTTCCTTGGTCGTACGCCATGGCTTTTTGCATCTCGATGAGGTCTGCATTGTCTATTGCACTCAAATCAACCATTAAAATGTGTTCGAATTCTGTTGACATGTCTTCGTAATCCACAACGTACTCACTAGGTAAGGCGTCTGCGATGTGCATTTGACTCCCTAGCAGATTAGCAAATTCATAATCGTAATTTTGTCATCCGTACCTGGAAGTTTACCAAAGGCAATAATGATAATACTTATACGTGGTTCTTCGGGATTCGAGGCCCACCTTTTCCTATCACAACTCCGCCTGGTGACCTTTATTTGCTACAGTTCACTTCCTGAAATTTTAGGCCTTTATTATTTAATAATAATTAAAGAAAAATATTGGTTAGAAATACAGTTATCAAACACTGACAATGAATACACCAGGAGTATTTAATAACAATGGCAAGAGTTAGATAAGTGAAGCTTGCAATAAAAGCGGGAGGTAAATTCAGCGTGCTAATTTCAAGTCTCCTCGGATCAGAAAACAGCCTTACAGTCCATTCTGACATCGATTTTATTCCCCACTTTTGAACTACGACAACAAGGTTTCTCACTCTTATATCCAGCTTTTCATTCTTTTACAAAGGATAGCCCTAAATCACCTGTTGCTAATGAACAATAACCTGTTGGGCTGACGATTTAGTGAGTACACTACTGGGCATACTTCCAATATGGTTTGGACTAAAATATCTCTGGCAAAGCCCAGTTCATACCGATTATAAAATAACCGAGTGAAATTATTGGCTAAAGCTCATAAGACTGCAAAGCAAAATAATGATAAGCTTTAAGACCTGACACGTGACCAGAGACTTGTCTGTGGAAATACTTAGATTTCTGCCTGCTTCAAACAAAACCCTAGGGTCGATGAAACACTATATGTAACTTCAGCAAACGTGACGGGTTTGAACTAACGGATGTAATATTACTAGGTGCATATCAAGTAACCTTTTGGAAGTCTTTTCACTCTTCTACTGTTTCCAGTGTTACTGGGTAAACATCATTACTCATGAGCAACTCTCAAAATTCAATCCATTTCTTCCCAGTATTTTAAAGTTTGTTTTGTCTTTGGTTATTCTATCTCTCCTGCGAACTTAGCCCAAACAGATTTGATTGATCCTATTGCTTACTGGCTTCGTTGGCTTTTTGTATCGCTATAGAATTTTTCGATCTGGCATGGGCTATCTACAATGGTCGAAATCTTTAATCGTCAGTAGTGCCACTCTAGCAGGTTTCATGCGGTACATTCAACATGTTGAATTCTGTTCAAGGCAAAGTGCATTCAATCCAACACGTGATCGAAGATGCAACATGGATTTTCACACAACTACAATCACCATGCAAAAATGGTTCATTCCCCTCCAGACTTTGATTGTGTTGCATGCTGATCGACTATGACAATCAAACGTGCGGTCGAAATCTATCATCTAACTACATTCGGCACAATTACGACGACTACTCAGTACGCTTGCATTTCTACTGTTTCTCTATACTTTTGTCACCTATATGAATGCTGCAATTTATGAGCTAAAAAATGAATACATTCGATTGCTGGTCTGCGAGTCTTCTGATTTCATTCCGCCCAATACCATGGCTATAGACATCCATCGGAGAGATTTGTGATTTTGATGATGTCGAGTGTCCCTATACTCTTAGTCATACTTCCCCGTATTTCACTATTTGAGTGTTTCTTGGTGGTCTGCATTTCCCTGCATCAAACGAGTAAATTAATAAACCATAAGTAATTCATGACTAACCACTAAAGTTGTGCGCATGCCGTCAATGAGTGTTTTGTGTCCAATGAAACCGCGGTTCGCCTACTCTGTCTTCTCACGGTGGTTCAACGTTGAGAGATATTTGCTTATGAGCCGTTAGAGGACTGTTAAAAAACAAATACCTGTTCTGGCCACACTTTTTGTGCAATAAGAAGCCATTATGGTCAGAGGAAAACATAGAATGAATTTTGTTTGCGGTGTTCGTAGACTATACTGTACTAACAGCAAAGATAATCTTTTCAGGTCACTCTTTTTGTACCATCTGAGAACAGCTGTTGTGCCTTATCTCACACAGAAAGTACGTGCGTCTCTCCGTCTCTCGTATTCCCCTCATCTCATCGTATAAAACGGTATCCACTTTAGTGCCTCATTAGTATTTCGTGCTAACTGTTTAATTATTCATAATGATTGCAGTACACGAATCCCAAAGAAGCCAACTGTGTAAACTAGAACCATAAAACCACGTTGTAAAAGCAAAACTCTGCTATTTGAGTTTAGGCACTGGAAACGGAAGAACTCCAATTAATGCTTGGCCGAGGGTTTTAACTAGGATTATCACGGCTTTAAAAGTCATCTTACTAGTCTTGCCTCAGCTGCCAGAAAGTTAGCATTACTAACACCTCCACAAGTTGGTTCATATCATGCAAAGACCAATAAGTTTGCCGATTTGTTTCCTTGTTATTCATCGGCAGAATAATGCGCAAAATCTCTTCAGTTCTAATGAGAAAAAGCAGTTAAATTCACTCACCTGGTTTTGTTTCTTTGTGACCGATGCCTATGAAGAGCTCGACGGAAAAAGTACCACGATTTTCAAAAAGAGATATTCCCTTCCTGTACTTTTTCAGTGAAAATGTTATTGAAGTTGAATAAAGAAAGTGAATTTCTGTTTGTTTAAGGAATTGACAAAATGTGTGTACTTAAAATGGAGCTCAGTGCTTCATGAATCATCGTCTAAATGCCATTGTTGCCCGTAGCAGTACATTTAAGGTCCACGGTTTGTCTTTTATCGTTTAGTTTCAATTCTGTTGGCACTGGAAGTTGACATCAATCAATGACACAGATCCGAACTGAACAAAGGCAAAACGTTCCAAAAACTGCAACCGTAATAGTTTTCTCAGCAAATTAGGCATCCGTTTGATCTAGTAGAAAATGCTGTTCACGTGACTTGAGAATTATGGCAAACCCTAATCGGATTTCTCTCTCTCTCTCTCTCTCTCTCTCTCTCTCTCTCTCTCTCTCAAGGTCCACTTTCCGCTTTGGGCGATTTTACTATGATTCTCCGTAGTTTGCGGACAACCAAGGGACGCCATCGGTCTTCCGAATCATTTCACTAATTAGGGAGCAGTTTCAAATTCATCCTGAGTAGTTCGGTGAAATGTATGAGACGAAAATCTACTCTGCTTGTCTGTGTGTGTGTGCCACGCGCGGGTTTGTGAGCATGCGTATGAAGTGTGTATGAAAGTTTTGGTTCAACATTTGTAGGTCTAATCTGATTAATTTAAATCACAAGCAGTCATCAATAGGGATCATAATTGTACAGAATTGAGGCCAGAAAAGACTCTACGCTATAATTAAGTGAGGTTGAAATATACGAACAGAAAAAAAACGAACTACTCGAACCCTTTGTGAGTAATGTATTAAACTGCTCCGAAATGACGGATATTCGGTGGTTTGACGGAATGCAGTCGGCGTCAATTAGAAAAACGCTGCGATTCAAAACAGTAGCCATAACTTTGGCACTCAAATATCTCATGCCTTAGTTGAATCTCTTCAGACACTTCATATGAGCTCAGACTTATTGCCTGCACGAGAAAGTAGTTTTAAAATCAAGTATCAAAGATAGTTCAGGTTCACTTGCGCGTAGAGATCCGTGAAACTATTTCACCCTTATGTGACTAGCAAATCAGCAAAGGCCTTTTGTAAACAATGAAATTTCTTCTTGATTGATGCGAAAATCAATCTTAATAAACTTCAATCACTGAAGTACACGATTTTTCTCTTATTCCACGTCAAAATTTCAGGCTTACAGAGGCGGCCTTCCCAACTTCTAGGGAAATACCTATTGTTCAGTCTTTCTTTGGAGATGTTTGTCCATGTTACTGTGGATATGTTTTTCTGGCTCTGCAAATCAACATCCTATTTAGCTCCCTTATGCGTCAACAATGATTTCTTCCGTTGTCTATTTACCCCTTGGAGTAGGGAACGATAGATTCCAAAATTCTTTGGATTTATTGTATTTTTCAAGAAATGCTGGTAATTAAATTTCTTCAGTCAATATTACGAGCCAAAATGTTACCTTTGTGCAGCATAAGGGATCAGGGAAATGCACCAAATAAGAATACTAATTCCTCCCCTGTTTCATCCTCCGAATGAGAAGAGAAACATCGCAAGCGGCTTCTAATTTAATGCTCTCATCGCGCCCACACATTTCAAGAGATCTCGTCTTATTCGTTTCATGCTTTATCTGGTTGGAAAAGTTGACTTAACGTGACCGTCTTACATCGTAAAATATACTTTTTCAATGTAGAAATTGAATTGAAACAGATGTTAAAAGCCATCTACCTTGGCAGTAATTGAACCCACACACGCCTACACACACACACACACACACACACACACACACACACACACATTTGGGACCACCGCCCAGGACTCAACTCTGCATGCGATCTACCAGATGCGATACGACAACCCACCGTGGAGGGGGGGGGGGGGTTGAACAACAAGCAAATGTACCGACTGTGCTGTCTTCCCCTACCCGCACCCTCGAACTACATTAGCAAATGTTATTCACCACAATGAACTTGTAATTCGAGTGCCTGTATCCGGATTACCTTT
Source organism: Fasciola hepatica (assembly GCA_948099385.1). NCBI lineage: Eukaryota > Metazoa > Platyhelminthes > Trematoda > Plagiorchiida > Fasciolidae > Fasciola > Fasciola hepatica. Next base: position 925,764 of record CANUEZ040000020.1, read on the forward strand.
TTATCAGCCGATATCCACTAGTCGGATGCGTCGGCTTGGTTTGAATAATAAACGAAAGGTATTTATGATTATTCCATATGGTGATGGTTTTTCCTATTTTCTTCTTTGCGTAAGCAGGAAACATTCAGTTTATACTCTGAACCGCCGACAAAAATTAAATTTTGATTTGTGCTTCTATCGAATTGTGACGGATAAAGATTTTACACGTGCAAACTTGATTATATGTTATCGCGTTCGTTTTGTGAAGTCTGCACATCTCGTAGATGAACAGTTTCAAATGCTGGAAAGACTTTCGCCGTTGATTAGCTCTACTCCGTGATATACACCGCAGATAATAAACTTAATAACTTTGAATACTTATGCTGTTTGAATTTCGCGTAGATGAGTTTCAGAGGCTGTTTATCACTGAGCCTGATTTTTAGATTGCAAACGTGTCACTCCCACCCCTCAGTCCTCAGATATAGAATTGCTGTACTCGTTAGCATTTATTGAAATCTTGTCCTCAAATCTGACCTTGATCATTCCGATGACCCTGAAATATTGCGGCTGCTTATCAAGGGTCATCTGTCAACTGATGAAACCACCTGGACTAATGGTGTCTGTGACTCAGGTTGATAGATTTTCGGTTGCTTTTTGCTCAGCTTACGTTCCCTCGTCATTCAAAGTGACTTTATTGCAAGTTCAGCTCTCAGGAGCTCGAGGATACAAGTGACTTACCCCATTGCGGCCAGGATTTGCACAATACGATAGCAGACATCTTAATGCCCAGTAGGTAAAGACACGTACACTGGACAGCTTGTGCTGCTCCATATCTCGAAATGTACCTTTTTGTTTCTCTTGGATGTGAATTAGTTTGTCTTCTACCATGGCAATCTTGAAATCGTAGCAAGTGGTGAAGGAAGTAACCGGGTTTTATTCATTTCTTTCTCTCGGAGCTGCTTTTGACGAGTTCTGGAAATTCAGATTTACTCTCATGGAATCCGTTAAACAATAAGAGTCTCGCCATATTCATAAGTGTCTCTGTAGGCTGGTGTGATTAAAAAAGTTTTAAAAAAATCAATGCTATCAACCTCTTTCTTGCAAACATTATTCTTCACAAATTCGTCTAATGTTTTTTCGAAAGTAGAAATCAAAATCAACTCTTAAGAACTTTCTCCATCGACCCATGCTTTTCAACATCAGTTCTTGCTAATTTAGCCGTTACCGAGTTTGTTTTGCTCTCAAAAAAACGATTAACTTATTTGTCACAACAACTTTATTTGCATTTGTTTCGCTGGTAAATTGTCTCCGCAAACAAGAATTTTCGTAAAAGTAGTGAATTTCTAGGAAATGTGGCACGTTCAAGCGAATCTGTTTTGTTCACCAACATGAAAATGCCGGGACAAAGGACTATCACGCACTAAGAAAACCATGAGAACGACCAATGAATAACATGAAGCGCGTATCCTGTTCCTGTCCATATTATCGGACGACGGGTATCGCTTCATGGTAGAGTTGGTAGCTTGCGGACTTAACTGAACCTCGGCTTTGTTACCTGAATCTCAGCTATTAACTTGTAAAATTATATTGAGTTCGTGTGTGGGATGTTGACCACTGCTCATTGTTTTCATTCATTCTTGTTTATACATTAGAAATCTTATCATTTTACCGCTTGCTATAAAAAACAGGTAGTTTTTCCAAAGCGTAGTGCAAAATCTGGCAGGTGAATAAGTTCACATAACACTGCTGCTAAAAACATGTATGGCTTCTGATAATGAAACTCTCAGCGGAAAAATTCTACCCCGGATATAAGTTCGTCTACAAAAATTCACATATCAGCACTGTCTCGAGTGTATCTGACAAGTGAATTCTCTTTGCCTGGTCGTTCTAGCTGAGATTTTACACAGTTATTGTGTGATAAATAACTGTTTTTCTAAATACGGAAGATTTTCTTGTATTCCTTGTTGCTTGCAACTCATGAGTTTATCAGCAGACATACACGCTGAAAAATGCGAACAGAAATGGCTAAGCCGAGGGAAGCTTCATTTCTGTCATATGTATTAATCTTGGCTAGCGGAAAATGGGAAAGAGAGTACCTGGTGAAGTAGAATGCTTATCGTACAAAAACTAATAGGTGCAAATGCGACACTAGTTCGGGACCGGATTTAAACAGTCTCGATAGCTGATTACTCATGGATGAAGTGTGAATCATGGTGTACCGCGGTGCAGTGGAAAATGAATGCCATTAAACTGTATCTCGTTAAACAACATGTGAGGATATAAATTAAATTGGATAAAATAAAAACTTCTTCACAGTAAGGAGGAATCCCGGGACTTTCCATGCAAACCGTGATTTTTGGCTGCCACTCAAACCGAAGTTGTCAGATCATCTATTCACCAAAAGTGTTCTCCTGCCTCATCCAGGTTTATTGAACCACTGATCAGCTATCCCCAAGGCTACCATGTACATCTTGCAATCAGTACTGTTCTTAGAAGGGGAGATTGTTTAACTAGACGTGATATTTTGTTAGTAAGAGAAAACCATCACTGATGACCCACTGCCTTGACTAACTGGTCTATTGGAACTGTATGAAAACTAAACTGCCCTCACTACAAACACTGAACTGTGTCATGCCAAGCAGCAAAGCATTTGCAAAAAAGCTCGACGTGTTTGCACCCAACAGAAAATCACCTTTGGAAATTCTGCCGCACAGAACTCCGGAGCTCCCCCTATGTGAGAACTCTTAATTATTTATGGACGCTGTAGGGAAAGCGTCACGTAGTTTGAAGAGAACCAGATTTAGCGCAGTTATCAAGGGGATTATCTACCCGTTTACGGCAAGTTAGCCGATTTTCGTGACCATCTGCCAATTAGTTTTTAACTCCACAACTACCGTACCTAGCCTATGCTCCATTTTCAAGTGACTCTGTTAGAAGTGTTGAGTGCAAACTGCCTCGGAAAAGTATCTATACCCAGCTTCAGAACCTTAATAATAAACCGTGTTCTTATCGCATAAAACTTCTTCTTGTACCACCGGGACTTTCTTCCTCCTCGGCTCGACAGTAGCAGCGGATGCGCGATGTCGGCAGACTTTTCAGCTGTCTCACGTGAGAAAAAAAGCAATTCCTTTTATCGAGAGACTATGATGAACATATTTTTGATGAGGTCCCACATACAGTTCAACAAAAGCCTATTTTGCAAATCTTCCCCAGCTATGTGTGAGACCAGAGAGAGAGAGAGAGAGTGAATAATGCCCCTAAAAATATAATAAACATGCATCCAAAAACTTCGGTATATTAGAACCACATCATATATCAGCCAGGGCAAACTCAGCAGAATTTAAACATCACTGTGTCTGAACTTTTTACAAACCCGTAAAGCATGGTCGGTCACCATGCTACCTCAGAAGAGTAGAATATCCTGTGAGACATGTCTCTTTTGGACGTAACTACCATTAACATTTTATGACTCCGGAAAGACTCATCGTGCATACCGACTCTCAGTGCTCCGGAACCATTTCGTTCCGGTCGCTTTATTCTCATCCAGCTTTCTTTCCAACAGCAGAACCCCAATGCGCATTCATAGCACCTCCGAATTGTCCTCGTGTACCTGGTTTGTTAGACAACCGAGCATCCGTTTTATGCCAACACAGTAATAAAACGATAGTCGTACAATCGGAATGGAAATCCCTTTTGTACAGGTGTACAAGTTTTTCGGAAACCCCTTTTGACCCTTCTCGCTCTCACCTTACTTGCCAGTGTAGTCGTATCGTTTTTCCTTATTTTTCTCCTCCCGTGGTTTTTTCTTTGTCCCCCGTCCCCTCATGTCCTGGCTCTCCACGGGTGGGATCAAATAAGTTGGCCATTTGCTGCCAGGTCAAGTGGCACGTGCATAATGCATTTGATGTACCTGTTTGTGGTGTTTGTTAGGCGTATTGTTGCGGCTTTATCGCCCATCTCCCCACTTGATTACTATTCCAGTAATGTGTGCAAGTATGTGAGGAGAATCGTCAGGTACTAACACATATGTTTGTCTGTGTCCGCGTATTTATGCCCGTTCGTCTGCTTGCGTGTGTCCATGTGCGCGTGTTTAAATGTCTGCGTGAATGCTTGTCCTTCAGACAGAAAAGCATAACCCCGGGGACAATCTGATCATCGTGCTATCACTAAGGCATTTCGACACGTCCAGTAGTCCTAATGGTTTCCAATCCCTTGGGCCACCCCCAGCTTTAACCTCAACAGCGTCGTCCGAATGCTTCGATGGTAAGCCTGACTAACTGACAGCCTGACTAAGGGACAGAGGTGCAAAGTGATCGGTTCGAGGATTACTGCCTCATCTCGAAATTTCGGAAATGAATGACTTTTTCTCTACACGGTAATATCACTCCGGTGTTAATTTTAAACCGGAGGAGTTTTAAGGGAATGGAGCTCAAAAATAATTTGCGCATTCGAGCCTCACTGACAGACTATTTATTCTAACATTTTCAATCCAGACTGGTGTTGATTCGTCAGCAAATATTTGTCTAAGGTTAAACAAATCAACTAGGGGAACTCTACTGGGCCTTAGAACAGGCCCTTCCCTGGTATATGTGAGATGATCAACAATCTTTTCGAAATGACGACAAAACACGCGCAGTGCTAAAGCAATGATGGGTATTCATGCTGGGTACAAATCTGTCCGGGTTCAACGACTTATCCCCTCTGAATCAAATGGACATAAAAACCTCCATACGTAATATGATTCATCGCGACTTTCCACAGCTGAAATCACTGCTGAAAATTATGAAAGTACCGTAGAGCTGCTACATCTGGCACGCTAGAAATCATCAGCAGTGTACTTTCACCGAACCCTAACTGAAACTGATCCGTTCCCGGAGTCATTCGCTATACCATTACCTGATTCTTACCTACCAAAATCCAGTAAATGGAGCCCACTATATCGTAAGGTGTTGTTGATAAACAACCCGTTCACAGTCATCCCGGACCACCTGGTGGTTAGGCTTTCAACTCACTATCGTTCACTTCTGGTTCGAGCCACCCTGGGGGCTTGGGGGATATGCATTGCTGATGATTCCTACCTAGCCAGATGAAAATGCCATACGAAGTGCTTCCACAGATATCAAGGGCCATTCTATAGTCGACACTGCATGAAGAATCATGTTATACACAAATCAAATCTACTAGAACCCATAACAACTTTTTCACCGAGAAAAAAGGCTAGAGGGGATTAAGGAAAGATACAAACAATCATTCAGTTCGGGGCAGCAATGAGGCTTGATGAATTCAAAACTCTGAAGTACCTATCTCTGGTGGTGTGTATCTGTTGTTTTGGGCTATTCCTTACGTAATTCGTTTATTTAATGCTTCGAGTCACCATTCGTCCAGTCCACTTTCTCCAAGCCCGATCAGATTTCAAAACGACTATTATCGGTCCTGAATATCAGTACTCACTAGCAATTAGTTTCTCAGTGTAGCATTTGGCGTCCAAGCTGTGAGTGTGCTGTTTCCTTGATAAACCACGCAGCCTCATGGCAACAGAACTCGATAACTTTGACTGACCCCAAGCAAAAAGAAATCCAAGGCCGGCGGTGCTCAAGAGGTCATCACGGTGAGCTTTGAACTCGTCAGTCTCGGGATCGAATCTCCGCATCGTCACGAGTGACGCCCCAACTGACTGGGATCTCCTTCCTGAAATATCATGCTGTTGTCATGCTGTAAAGGGGTATAGCTGCTGGTGCAGCAAGCTTCCGGTTGGCTGAAGGTCACAGGTTCGGCTCTGCTTCACGGCGCTGACTTCTGGATGCGGAATATGCAGGCGAATTACTCCGACTATTTCGATTCCTCGTTGCATCAATAAACTTCACAGATTTATCAAAATGTTCAATAAGCAGTGTGCTGTTCATTCCATTCAGAAATGACCAATAAAGCTAGTACAGTGATTAAAACCAGGACAGTAGCTGTGTATCTCTGGAATACTGGTTGCACATCATTGGATATTTAGTTGCGTTGTTCGCGTCCGACCGACCGTACTGTGGTGGCTCAACTGCTAAACCAACTGCTCAGTAAGTAGAATTACTATAAATTTGAATCGTGGTAGAACATTATGAATGGACGCAGTCCTAAAACCATTGTCTACACCAACTCGTAGGGCGACGAACCTTCAAAATCTAATTGACCAACTAGAGGAACAAATAACTCTGTTTATTTTTAGGATATATTTTGTAAAAACTAAATTTATTAGTTGAAAGTAATTATTATTCAGGATAATGACTTTTAAGAAACAACACATCATGGAATATTTACGTTTTATTCGCCCATTAAATTTATGGAAGCACCTCACAGCCCCTAATTTGTCATGTTAAGAATCATCAGCAACCGGGCAAATCCTGTGAGTACCAACAGGGGGCTGAAGCTCAGAACGCATGATTGCGAGTTATACTCGAACCTGCTCTCGATCATTTCTTTCTCATCAGCTCCACTTGTTATTCCAATCTTCTTTTACAGAAGCGGCCACAATGGTCCAGCCACAAACTGGTTGATTTCTGTCATGGTTGTCTTTTCCGTAGAGGCCCCAGCGGAACTAAGGCATTCCCAACATAGTTTGACTACTCGACCAGTGTCAGTAGCACGAGGCTTAAGGTGTACGTAAGATGATTTTTACTAGCTAGTTGAGTGCTGATAATCTATGTGGACTAATTTTCATAAACTGGTTAAATCTCTGAATACCCCGTTAGTACTATTCTTATCAGGTAAAAGCCTCGTTGTATTGACGTTAACCTAAGGGTAAGTCAATAAATTTGGCGAACCCATGATTGCACGCCGACGGACACTTCCACGGAGCTCCACCGCACACTGTCAGTTCTGCAGCGTAAAGACGAAATCAGTCAACTTTCGGATATGACACATCAGCCTTAGTTTTCCGAAAATTTCTTAAGCTTGTGATGTACTGTTTCCGATTTGTAAAGCAGCCGTACTTCACTAAAGGCTCCTCAGTGGTGACTTATCAATCTAAATCATTTTCAGTCAATACAACCCTGAGAATTCACTGTAAAATTATCAAAAAACTATTTTTTTCAACTCAACAAAAATCGGTCCAAGAGGCTTTTGCGGAAGGCCTCTAAGGAACTGGTTTTGTTACTCATAATAGAATTACACAGCAATGACTGAATTCATCTTCATTCAATGGGAGACTAACTTTACAAACAAGAGTCTGTTTCACATGAATACCAGTTCACTTTAGTGGAACGAGAATGGCCGGAATAAAAAACGCTTGTCTTAGGAGAATAGCACAGTGATGATAATCCGAACACAACAGTATCTTATGTTAGATTGTGAAACTCGATGGGTTCTAGCTAGCCAGTAATTTCGCTCGGAAATTTAACTCCTTTGTTTTAGATTCCTGTCCTCGGCTTTGGAAGAAAAAAGCTGGGAACATTTCCACTACATATAAAAGAATTTTAAACCACATTATTAAAACTGACGTGTCTTCTAAGTAAGACTGCAGGTTTCTATTTATCTTTTTATTTCTCGCATTAGAGTGCCTCGAGAATGGACAGCTTACTGGTAAGAGAACAGTCTCATGTCTAAAGCTGGAGCAGCTAGCGTGTGAATTCTATGGCAGCTTCTCGCATTAGCCCGCCGTTTGTGCTGTTGTTAAATTTCACGCTGAGAACTGATTGATTCTTTGTCTAGAATGACACAAAGGCAACTCTCGCTCTCACTTGTACTCACTCCAGAATAAGAACAAAAGATGAATAGCTCACGCGAATCTTGCACAAGATGAATTTCTATATTGCTGCATTTTCCTTATCAAGTTTCACTCAAAGCTCCGTTGTTGGCGAGGCTCATCTTTAGGTGAATTGCTTGAAAGTAAAAATCAAGCTGCACGATCATTTGGTTTTAATAATTTTTGTAGAGGCTAATGGACTCTTTAGCAAACATCCACTCAAAGTGCGTCAAAACGGGATCATCTATCTGCTACATGGATCAGGTTTGAAGTGCATTGACGAAGTATTCCAAGCCCAAACAGCATGACTCGTGAAAGCTGCTTTTTGCCCCGTGAACAAAACAACAACATACTTGATCGAATTGTTTTAATATTGTACGGTAGGGGCCGGAAAAACAAAGCTTATTTATTATGCAGTGAAGTCCTTTAAACTGACGTCATACTACCGGGATTTGGTATTTACAGGTACCGTAGAAACTGATGCATACGGGTTTCTAATAAGCGTATTTTAATAGTTTACTTTTCCCGCAGCATTCTACTCTGGCAACCGGGGCCACACGTGTTCATTTATCCATAGCCCAACAAAAAAGCAGTACAAATTGGGAGAAAACTTGAATAAATGAGCATCATAACCCGATGGCTTGATATAGCTCAATTAGGCATGAAGTTCGAAATATGTGCCGAATAACTTTTCGTATGCATCACAAATGACACTCCTTGTATTTCAGGATTTATATCCTGTGAACTGCCTTTCCTTTTCCCAAAACAATAAGTGAACAGCTGAGCAGGTAAGAGGTTTTATAAAGCTACTACCAACTCAGATACTTCTTGAAAGCCTCCCGAGAGTAATCTGTGCGATGAACTCATTCCTTTCAACTTCATAGGTTGAATAAAAAAGCGAGCAGTGTTGGTCTGTTCCAGAAAAACTTCATGCTCACTTATTTCGATAAGCCACAGTGTTGGTCGCTTAACAAATGTACTTAATTCTGGATAGGCAGTTTAGTTCCCGGCTAACCGTGAATCTAACCGAGGCATTACGTTTTCTGACATGGTAACAGAGAAACTAAAAATAATAAGTATTTCACCCCCATGATTTCCATCTATTAGGTTTATTTGGTTTGCGTCAAAACACCTCACTCTGTCTTTCTCGTCACTGAGTATTCATCGGGTTTTGTTCTAAGCAAGTAATGAAGAACTTATTACGAAGCCGTAGCATTAGTAACTCTAGTAGAACAAACAGCTCAGAAGTAGCACTTCGGTGACTGTTCATATTTCTCTGGTACTTACAATTAAAGCTCCGGTGAGAGTAGGATTTTATCAAATCAAAAAAATCTACACAGCTGCGACCGAGTACTGTGGTAAAAAATTCCCTTCAAGTGTCTGGAAAACAGGTGTGAAACGATGTGCGAACTCACCGGGGTTGGAATGAGCACCTTGTGAGAATGACGGGAATCCATTGTTTGCCCGGCTGATGACGACCACACACAAAATGTGGTTTGCACGCGATCTGACGGTAAGTTACACATCTGAGAACCAAACAATTGTAGATAAGAATCACTGGGGTAAGTGAGGATTTGTATGAGTCGCCATACGAGGTGGCCACAATGTCTTCTCATAATTCTAGGACACGTGAACCGTTATCTGTTTTCTATACAATACGGAGATTTATAGTTCGATGTGTGATTCAGTAAAACTCCGGATGAACGGATGAACGATTAAACGAACAATCGAAAGTAGTGTTTATTAAGGGAATAAGACAGCGAGTTATTGAATAAGAATTTTTCAACCATTTGGCAATTTTCATAGTTTTCTGCGTCCTGGATGATACTCTAAAAAAATGCGTTCTCGTTACTCCGTGGGCTTTTCATACAATCAGTTAGTGATAGCCGAATTTCTGAACGAACTCCCTAATACGCACACATACGGAGGTTCCGCAGATTGCTGTTTGCTTTTCTGAAATGTTTTACGGAACACTAGCTGACATTCAGCAGCTCACTTGTTTGATGGTTATCGAAACTCATTGGGAAACACAAAGCAACTTAGAGTGTTCTATGCATTAAAACTATGCAAATGAATGGAACAAAGAGAAATTTTGTTGAATCCTATCATTCACGGTGCCGGTCCACGCTAGCCACATCAAAGGTGAGACTTCATGTCTGATTCTATGTGATGATTGGAACGGTTGCTTCGTGTGCCAAAACGCGGACCTCACGACGACCGGCACACTAGCCGTTAGCCTCATCAAATGATTTGGAATGCCAGAATTACTACTTCAGAGTATGATTTTCAATGATCAACTATAAACGGTTGCCTTTTTTCTAATCTTCTGCACTCATACAGCAAAAGATTATATTTTAGTTACATTCAAAGGCCATTGGGGAATGGGGAATGAGTGATAGCTGTATAAATAAAATTATTACCTGGTATCAGCGGAAAACTGTGATCACGTCATCCGAGCAACATTGTGCAATGCTGATATATATTTTGTAGTGTGGGCGAGATAACACTATTTAATTTAGTCAGGCGTAGCTCATTCGACGCATGCGAACAAGTTGTACGACTCAAGGAAATGACGTGTGAGATCTCGATGGTGACTACTGGTCTCGGAGTTGCTTTTAAAAAAAGTAATAAAACACTGAAGCATAATTGAGGATTAGATTAGGATTAGGTGTTCAAAAAGTATGGGGCGGGAATAGGAAGAATAACAAAATATGAAGAACAGTAATCAGCCCAATGACTGGAGCCAAGTCACTCCTTCGGTATGCCTAATCGAGGTGAATACTCTGATGGTCGTTGCCTCGGCGATGCGCTGTTTTGTCCGACTTGGTGAAACGAAAGATCTAACCTGTTCACTCATCTACTTCAGGTGTTTAATTATTACGGATCTCTTGCATACTAGTTAGGATTTTTCTCACCGTTTTGTAGTTTTTTTTGAGCAGCATTATTTAACGTATGCTCGGTGATAAGACTGAAAGGTCTGCGTACAAGTGGTTCTGCACGATCTTGCTCAATATTCCATGATCTCTCGTAGCTTTCTCTGGATCGCATGTTGCACAAATCTACGTTGAGAATAAATAACCACATTCTAAAACATCTGAGGGAAATATAGTGACTACTAATCTTTAGTGTATTCTATGGAAGAGTTGTCAGAGTTGATCAAAAGTATTAACCTCAAAAATGCCACGATGTGCATGCCGTTAGCCCCGGAAGTGAATCTACTTACAAATGACGCAGAACTTTCATCGTGTAGCTGGCAGTAGTTTTTATTCCCTTCTTTTTGTTTAGAAAAAGTATTATACGCCTGGCAGTATCGATCTACACACATAAGTCTACGATCCGACTTCTAATTTTTACTAAACATAGAAGACAATACACAAATGGGTTTTATCGAAAAAGATAAAAATCGCATTGTATCTTCCACCAGAAATGCATCACTCCAACGCAGGTTGATGTACCTGCTTGGAAGACGTGACCGAAAGTTATAAAACTTTGTCGCACTTGTTGAATCGCTGAGGTAGAGCAACAGAAACGTTAACTACTGCATTGCTCGGTGCAGTGAAACTATTTCTGCGCTGCCTTTTTTGAAGCATTGTTCAAACCTATCAAAGGAAATTTTGTCTCATGAATGTGGTCAGTTTACGTGTCTGTTACCCAAAGGAAATGAAAAAGTGCTTGATAACTCGATATTTTTAAGGTCAGTGCCTGAGGCGAGCTAAACAGTCAAAAATCGTATAACTTTTTTTCAAGAAACCGTTAAAACCCATGAGAATAGTCTAAGTTTCGAATTCCATCAGGGAAATATTCGAAAAGATTTTTAAAATTTTTTTCATCTTCTGAGTAAAAAACCAAAAAGAATTACGCTGTCATGCACATTCTGCTCATCTACTTGATAGAGAATGTAATGGATGTCATGACTCCACTTCAGGTCTGAATGCATAAGGCCATTTTGCGCGCCTAAAACGTTTTCCAGTGTGCACATGTGCATTTCAAAGCCTGTGTGATTGGCAAAGTGAAGTATGTTATCGACTAATGGTCTCCGCGTTCGCTGAACAGGCTTTATCTATGGAAAAATTAAACAAACGTCTCACTGATAATTAACCTGTCATTTTGGGTAAACATGATGACACTTATTGCCCTTAGTGTTCTGCCCCGCCGATAATAATCTGTGGGAACCGGCGTCTTGTGCTTCAATGGGTGTACTCCCACACGCAAGCACACATACATGCACGTACGCAAAAACAAACACACAGGCATGCACACAGGCACGCTGAGGCTGATTGTACTTTGCTACAATAAAACAATTTTCACACAGTGTTCAAAGTAATCCACCTGTTAGATAAAACAACACGGTTTTTCCGAGGATTTCATGCGACATTAGCAGCGGAGAACGACCCGGATTGTTCAATTAAGCGGTAATCGTGGTGACTGCATGCAATGTTTGGTTGTATTCCTGATTAATTTAACGAATCGTGATAAAGCCGCCTAGTCCACTCATATAAACAAAGCGAAATTGAGCTGGGAACCTGCTGAAAAAATCAGATTCAGTTGTTCTACCATTCTTAACATTCTTGCCCCACCATCTAAAACACATAACTCGTTATTCACAGAAAGTCACAATGAAATTCTTTATTTCTTCGGGTTTGAACATCAGCTCAAAACAGACTTAGTTTTCAATATCAAATGTTGTGATAAATTGTGGAAGGAGTGAGACAAAGAGTAATTGATGATTCTCTACCTTTAGTGAATAGATATTTATTGACTGGTATTATGTTTATCAAAAATTGTTCTAATTAATACATGCGAGCCTTTCGGTTAAAATTAGCTTGAAATGGACTTCCTAAAGATGGCCGTCGATAGAATGAGTCTTGTTTGATCAATGGAACAGTGAATGTTGACAGGTTTGATGGATCTGGAGCGATCCTGATTGCATACCTTCGAAACCAGGTGATGAAGGGTTCTTTTAGGATAAGAAAATTCTGGGAAGTAATAATCAACTCAAATCTTCGTTTTTGTAAAAAACAATCGCTTCCGTTTATTATCAGGAACGAGCTTGTATGCAGTTGTTTTTGGACAGAACAACTCTGAACTTGAACAATCTGTTGCTTACATTTTATGGAGTTTGCATTTAGGTACCTAAAATCATATAATTTTTATTGTTATTATTATAATCATCGTAGTATTAATCAGACGGTGGTCAGGAGAGAACAGAAACTATACCCTCCTAACCATTTAACTCCAATGAACAATGACCGAGCAAAATTTCGGCTAACGATAAGTTGCGGAAAAAAGAAAGGCACGATTGGTTTACATTCTCATTTTTCTGGGAAATAAATCTAAAACTTACATGAAGAACTTCGAATACCAGATTCGTCTTTATCGTAGGTTTATTTCCATTCTTGCTTACATGATTTCTATTCATACAAAAGTGATTTGCTAAACGACAAACGTGTATATATGGGTTGATATCGCACCTTCAGACGAGGCATGCGTCTGTAAGGCCACGTAAGTAGTATAGACAATAACGCTTACGACAGTAAGAAAAAGAACATTTAGTGGTTATTATTTTCAGTGATGCAAAATGCTGGATGGGTTCTTCTTGTAGAAATGAGTACAACAAGCCTCTATGAAAATGATGCTTTCTGCTTAGAATAGCAGAGTTTTAGCCATATTTTAAACTATATACATAAGAAACATGAAATTTTACTATATTCTGAAAGAGATGCCCTATCAGTTCAGCTCAAAGAACTAAAAATACTGGGTGCAAATTCGCTTCTCTATTTATGTCCGGGTTTAAAGTAACCCACAGGAGGAGCACCATTCGCTAATTAGATACAGTCTCTGCAGATTCTTTTCGATCAACTGATGCGCTTACCCCTATATTAAGCTTATGTCTAACAGCATTTCATCCCGTTATCTTCAAGATTCTGTGGATTTTTGGTGTGTCTACTGGGTTTATTGCAAGTAGTAAAAATCCATAATCGACATTTCGGGAACTCTGGGCAGTCACTTTATTTGCTACAATGTTCATTCCTTCAACCCAAATAACTGTATTCATATTTTATGAACCCGACTTTTAGCCAGCCCTACAGAATAATGCACTCATGTCAAAGTCACATGCTTCGAATATACTTTTCCCTTCCTTTCGGCTAGCCGTATGATAGAATAAAGACCTTATAACGATATTATTAGGACCAGAAACCGGTTTCCAGTTTCACTGACTCCCCTGGAAATCTTGAGCAGATCAACATAATGACTTGACCAGTCTACCCGCTCAGGACACAGACCTGCATACCTGAGGACTTGGAGGTGACCAGTACTTCGGTCTTTGGTGAGTAATCTAACCCGAATCAGTCTGTTTGCTACCCTTTTGGACTTCCCGAGCAATGTTATCGCGAAGCAAATGGTTGAGCATTCACTTGAGTAGCCTGAGGGTTTGCATAAGGACTAAAGCTCCTCCAAGAGGAACTCTGGGGATTTTCAAGACTGAAGATTATTAACAAGTCCACTGAAGAAGCTTTACAGTTATTCTGAAATTTTCGTTCGTGATGTTAGCGTTGATATTTCGTCAGTAAAACCATAATAACTGACCCCAATTTCGTCCGCTGCCTCATCCAAAGAGTTCACCATTCACTATGTACATATTCATACATTTTCAGCGTTACGTTGACTAAACCATAGGACAACCGGGGGAAACCTGCATTTTGATCGATATACACTTTTCAACGGTACTTTTTGTCGATAATTTTCCAAGGAGTAAATAATACAATTCACGGTCCATAGTCCAGTGTTCGATTCGGTAATACCTTTTGCTTCGCGAACTACGATATTTTCTGAAGCTTAATATCCAACGGCGTAAGTTAAAGAGCCGTGTGCAGTAGTTTAAGAGCCCTGCTCCGTAGTACAAGAGTCATAAATCAAAGTCTCTTCAGGAGACTATCTTCACCATGTATAAACAGTGGGGTGTCGGGTATTTTGACTTGCACATATAACCAGATGTCTTTAGCGTAGATGTAAATTCCAGAAAGTGGGTGAAAAAGGATTTGTGGATCAACAGTACTGCAGCGTAAATGGTGCCGCATGAGCTTATTAAACCTTTCAATCGCTATGACAGATGGTTGTGACTTTTCGGTGTTGTGAAATTCCGAATCTTGTTTTTACCTACACTGGTCAAGTAAAATCAAGTCATATTTTATGCTCCCTGAGGGTTAAATGTACAGCCTTCACATAACCATATAGAGGTCTTTAAAAAAGCAAATAAGGCAACTCAAAAACAGCCTTTCTAGATAGGGAATAGCTGGACTGCTCTACGCCGGAGAGCGTGCATGAAGAATTTTGCATCGAGAATGCGTGGGAGAAATGGTTATACGTTTCACAAGATCTTTGTGAGAAAAATTAGCCGAATCAGTAGGAATCTTCGTGGACAGCTTTTGGCAAGCCTTACTATGTTAGGATGTGATAAAGTGGACTAAAAGCCCTCGGAATATACCAATAGGGGGATGACAAAAGCCTAAGAGATCTGACAGTGAACCTGAAGTCATTCTACAACAGGCCAGGAAAGATGACAGGTGAAGTGTTCTAACACGTTCGGACAGGTCAGCACGCCCATTTTCATCGGTGTAAATGTTGATGCTTGCTTATGCACTTACTGAAATCCACCTCATCGGGTTTTTTCTGTCTTTGCAGATCGTTCACGTGCAAACCCCTCGGAAAACACTGCATCCAGCGTACTACGGTTCATAGCCCGTCAGGTAGGGCACATGAAAAGACAAGGTGTTTGATAAGATGAGAGGATAAGAAGTGATAGTTAAGAAGTGAAATACAGGAAGACGAGAGTCTATTTTTCACCAGATGAAACCAACGTGTCTGTATGAAGTAATGTTGCGATCGAGCAACACTCCAATGTACTTCCCAGAACCAAGACGATTAGACTGTTCCCCATTTATTTTAACGGAAGTGCATTCGTTTTGAAAACTGGGCTGCTTACTAGAATTCGACAGGGAAAAAGCCATGCCACCACGGTTGATTGGGTTACCGTCTAAGTCATGAGCAACAAACCAATCTAAAGTCTGAGGGATGCTATTTTTGGGGGTACGAAAAGTAGAATCCCTGACATACGGCGTACCAATTGTGACAAAATCCGCATACTGGATGAGAAGAGTTTTTCCATGTACATGAATAGAGGAGGTGAACGCAGAAAACAAAAACGAGGACAAAATGGCTTCTCGGACAAAGCCACTGATAGCAGTACCAAGAGAAGAGGTTTTGTTGTTGTAACGAGTGAACTGCTGGTGACTGTGTGAATAACCTGTTAACAAAGAGACAAGCCAAATTTCAATAACAGAAAGGGACAGAAAGGAAGGCAGCTTATTCCTACCGAGGCAGCTAAATGAATCACTTTGGTCTAGGAAGTATATTCTTACTCCCTCTATCAAGTGGGGATAGAATGTCATACGTAAGGATAGCGAGGCCACCGAGGGAGTAACTTGGTTACCGATAAACAAATTGATCAGGATCTGAAACATTAAAATTACCAGTCGATCGTTCGAGAACTAATCTTTCGAAAACTTTCAGGGAGACAGAGTAGCAAACAATCGGATGATATTTCAAAGATTTCCTGAGAAATAGGAGTTATAGTTGTTGTCCTGGAACAGTCTGGAATCTTTGCTTTTTAGACTTTGGTTAAAAAGATCAGGAAGACCCGAGCTGAGATTATTCACACACGCCTTGAGCACTGTAGGGCTGAGTTCATCCGGTCAGGATGACTTTTTTGGGTTGGCAGAGAGAAATTCCTTGCAAAAGTCACCAGTGGGGATGTAAAATGGAGGTTCCTGAGATTGATTTTCTTCAAGAAATATGGGAACACGATAGCCTACTGCTCTGTTTGACGACTTGTGAAATTAATCTGCATCAGCAGCGGAAAATTCTCGGGGGATGTACCACCAGTTAGATCTTTCAAGAGCTTGCTTGTGCAGCGATGACTTTTGTTGGCTAGAAGGTAACACGTGTAGATGGAATTGAGGTTACGTAAATCAACGTTGATAAGCTTTGTTGGCATCATGAAGCTATATTTTTTCGCGACGAAGCTACTTAAGGTTTCGTGGATGATAAACGACCAAGGCTAGAGTACAAATTTTTGACCGGTCAGTCGAAATTATTGCAAACATTTAAGTAGCTGTTAACTTGGTCCCAGGAGACCGAAAGATCTATCTCTGAGAATACAGAGAATACTATCAGAACAGCTATTCCCCCAGGCTTTGAAATGTTCTGCGGTCAAACCTCCCCCTTCAGATCCAAGAGATCATGGCCACGTGTGAAGTATGTGTGTTTGGTATGAAAGTAGTTCTTGGGTGTGATTTCGATTAGTACATGGTCGGAGAAGCCCAGTGGAGAGCTACTCGAAGTGGAAAAAAGCAAAGGCTGTTGACTAAATTAAGGTCCGTAAAGGCGTTTAGTCTAGTTGGAAAACTAACAGTGTTCATCAAACCGATGGGAAAAACAAATCTCACATCAAGAAGATCGGAACTATACATGATGGAATATCAGTATGTGAAACTAAGTCAGCAAATTCTCCGTAGCACGTCGTCGAGTACCTCTGGATAGGAAGCAGATATCATATATATATATATATATATATATATATATATATATATATATATATATATATATATATATATACCAACAGAAGTGAGCGAAAATCGTTCAAAAACGTGATTGTGCTTTCGTTAGTGGAGCAACTAACGAAAATACTAGCATAGGTAAAAAAATGGTTCTGACTGGTTTACTCCTCCATCTCGATTGCGATGTGGTGTAGAGTGACCCACGCGATGTCAGTGAAACCAACAGGTGCGACGATTTCTTGGTAGATATTTTTGTGAAGCCAAGTTTCTTACAGAAGGATTGCTCCGAGCTGAGAGAATTCCCTTGGTCCCAGCAAGATGAGACAGCACCGAGATTTGTCCAGTGGAGATCGATTGTTGTTGCTGATTACATTGAGTATGGATGACATGATCAAGTGGGCTTGAAGCACAGGTCATATGATATCTGCGTCCTATCCAGAGGTACTCGACGACGTGCTAACTCACCGTTAGATCTGGCCGACTGATGGTCGTCAGCTCAGCTTCAGCCTAACATAATGATGTCAGGATAGGTAACTGCAAATTACTTTTTTGTAATTAGTATTCTGTTGACATTCTCACTTATCCTACTCATGAGTGGCTCCCACACGTATCACGGACCTGGAGCATTTATGACGCAATTCTTCATTTATAATGGAATGACGCAGTTCAGTTCTACGTTTTTATGATGTACAGTGCATGAACGTCCTACGTTTATATTCCTGACTCTGGTATCCTATGACTGTAAGTTTCCATTGTAAGAAAAACTTGCTAAACCTTTCATTCATGCATAAAGCTTCTCACCAGAGACTCGTTTTGCCGGTGGCAGTCTAGCTTGCAGTACTTTTTGCCGTTGGACCGCAGAGAACAGGCGCATACAACCCTATTGCCAGGTTTATCCGTTCAAGTTGACACATATCACCTCTCTTGTTTTATAACTGTTACTATTTGTACTATGACACTGGTAACTTCTTAGAATATACAATTTATACATTTTAACTATAGATTATTTTCATATTCTGTGACTGAGGCTATCATTTCATGTTAACTAGAAAGCTTCTTGATTTACTATCTGTACCGTGACGGTGCTGCGCTACAGTTTCGTCCAACTCCTTGCTGAGTGGACCGTTTATGACAGCACTGTCCTGATTTGGCGGATAACTTTCAATACTGTTGTTCTTGGTTGCCCACCTGACTGTAAGTCATTTTCATTTATATATTTATATATATTATATTTTATGGAACCACGAAATTATGATGAACACGGTTATTCAACTGGAATTTGTTCTGCCGCCCGTAGCTATGTACCGGCCACATCATGCGTAAAGCTAGTGAGACTAAGCTACTGCTAGATTGACAGCCCAAGTAATCGAGATAGTTGCTACAGTAACTGTGTCAGTCGTAAAACAAACAAGAAACAACGAGGATATCCATTGAGGAAGTGGCAGAGCAGATAGAAATAACCAATTCGAACTCGGAGAATGAAAAGCCAATGCTCCAAAAAATTGTCGACGATGAAGATCACATGTGCTTTGTACACTATGCTAGAAATGGTGACGATGTGAAGCAGATATCTCAACATCTCAGAATAAACATTGGAACATTAAGGGAAATTGCAAGATTAGACCGAGGAACTGGGTTAAAATGGGGCTACAAGTAAAGGAAATTTTCGGATGATTTCATCGCTGAACTATGCAACTCTGTGGATCAGAGTCCTTCGGTAACACTCGCTCGGATTGAAGCAA
Source organism: Fasciola hepatica (assembly GCA_948099385.1). Classification (NCBI taxonomy): domain Eukaryota; kingdom Metazoa; phylum Platyhelminthes; class Trematoda; order Plagiorchiida; family Fasciolidae; genus Fasciola; species Fasciola hepatica. The sequence goes on from CANUEZ040000020.1 coordinate 944,828, forward strand.
TACTCGAGTTTGATAGTCCCAAGGTGACTATTAACTCGACCTTTATTGATCGACCCCTTAATAAGCTTAGCTACTGCATGAGAAAACCTGAAGTCCAACCCAGCGACAGCAACAGGTGATGACAAGACCAAAACCACCCTCTATGCAGAATGGTTAGAAGCGCAGAAAAGCTCTACGCTACAACTTTACGAATCCAGTTATGTTTGGCGCTCTTGATCGATCAGACGATCAGTAAAAACAAACCATGTATCAAAACCTTCTCGTCAAATGAAGGTCTCTTCCTGAATATCATTGCTTGCTTTTCAACCATTTATATGCTACATTATAAATAGCACCCAAAAACAAACATTCAGCTCTTCAATAGGCCCATTGAAAAGTGTTCCTCTAAGGCAAGCGCTGAACAGATCAACGCTGACGTAGATTTCATTTTACTTCACTAATGACTGTTAACTTACATCCAGTCTAGTAGCGTCGCTTCAAACCTTCTACTAAGAGCAATGCCAGACCCAGGAAAACCAGAAGCCATGACCTCAACATCCCCAGAAAGGCCTAAGTGAAATATCACAGAAGGATAGGATGAAGGCGTCAATTGAATGATTGAATATGAGTCTCGGAAGAAAGTATCTTGAATTAAACGCAAATCCTTGACAAGGGACTCAAACTTATGGACTAAACCCGCCTCCTATCCTATACTCATCACGGTTTGCACTTGGAAGGTGGCCAGTTTGAATGAGCATAGAGGAAGAAGCAAGGCGTAAGTCAGTAGTAACCGGTTCGGCGAGACTCGAAAGATACTCGAAGAAGAACATGAGGGAACATAGTCAGGACTTCCATCAGCGTCACTACAGCTGGAATGGTCGAGCGGAGTTCCCGTTGGGAGTGATAGTCTGGAGGAAAGTGGGAAAGGAATGGACATGGGATAATAAGTTTTGTACTTTGTAGAAGAATGATCGCTCATGTGCACAGAAGAATAGTCAGTCATAGTAGCAGAATCTGTCATAGTTTTCTGTGTTGCTGTGTGTTGTACTACTCCGTCATCCGGTCCACAGTAGACATTTTTATTCGAGGATGAACCCCTGGTCTTTTCGTAGCCAAGCTCGCCCCGTAAGGTAGCAGCCATGGTCCCGATGAGCCGGCGGCCAATTTCCCAGTTAATTTGACTCTTATGGAAATCTTTGAGAGCCTGTGAGTGATTGCTCAGTTCGCACGCTCTTTGAATGAGGTTAGATATCCTGGGTGCCCAGTACACCCTCTACCACAGATGCTGGTGAGAATGGTGTTATACGCCTTATAAGCCACTCGTGGTTTGGTTTGGAATCAGGGATTGGCCATCTCCCCTAGACTGAATACCAGTTATTCAACCTGGAGGACAGTGCCGAGCATCCGTCTGCGTTGACTCTGTCCGGGAGACATTCAAGTGCGTTAAAAGTTCGGGTAAAATTTTCACTGGTAGAGGACGGAGGCAAGCTCATGAGAGTACTGGATAAACGGTCTGCAAGGATGCAAAAACTTATTTTATTGTGAGAAGTTTGCCGTAAATCTATTCACAGTATTACTGCTACTGCAAGTGATTCCTCCGCGACATACAAACTGACATTCATACAATCCTAGAAGGTAACCTTTGACTATATAGGTGCGTTATTTTGGCAAAATAAATGGTATAAATTACGTGTTCACGTAGGATACATTCATTGGTGATGGACGGCTTCTAATCTGTGGCGTAAGGCTGTTAACCTACCGCAAATACTGTAAAAGAATCACAGCAAGTAAGAAACTGCGAGAAAACAGAATGCTGGTGAAAACTTGCTTCTAATTTGGATAGCAAAAGAACAATTAGCGAATCTTGAGGTATATGTCAAGCCCGGTTACGGTTGCATCCCGTTTCTTAGGTTGCACAGTCTCCAGAATTTCTGATGGGCGAACTTCGATCAACCTGTGAACTATCCGAGTTCGTCGGACCGGTCGTCAGACCCGAACTAAAGGGATGACGGGTCCGTTCGGGACAACACACGATAAGTAGCCTTTGAACTATTGTGACCTTTTAAGGCGAGTTGACATTTACATTGATTTTAAATTATTTGATTGCCTTGATCTAGTAAAACAGATAGAAAATATATATTGCTAGACGCAAGCTTTTATTTTAATGTTCTCAGTTGTACATGTGGAACATGCTAACTTCGGTTGAAATGAGGAGTAGATTAACACAATGAGAACAGACTACGTCAACTGAGTTCGGGAGCGATTAGGCTAAAACTGATTGACTGATGCCAAAGCAGATACATTTTGGACCAACAGTTTCTGCGTGCACAGTGGGGATCTTAGTCTACCTATGGATAAGACTCACAATAGGTACAGAGTTTGTGGTTTCGATTTCGTGCAACCACTCGGATCGCTTGACTCAGGTCAGCCCGATGCCGAAGTGTCATCCGGTGTTTCGCGATCGATGAGGCCGGATTTCTCATGGCGGGTTGCTGCCCTGTAGATCCATGAATCGTCCAATGCACTGGCCGTTTCGGTACACGCTCCCCAGTCGGTGACCGAGACGCTGATCGATTCTATCCGTTGTTGTCTTACCCATAGCTGAAGGTGAACTGATAAATAACGCCAGAGGCGTTTGGGTTCGAGAAACTCCACGAATGGGTTTAGAGATTTAGTTCTTTAGTGGTGTAAAATAAAACCTGTAGTTCAGCCTCCAGAAAAGTGCACTTTTGCGCACAGTTCAGACTTCAGCTAATCCGGTTGAATGAATGATCACTTTCAAAAGGTAGCACCATGGTAACGCCTTTTTCAACCATGTCGACTTCAGCCGTCTTACGGCTTTCTTTTTTGTGAGTCGAAATGAACTTTTCGACGTAACCACTCACACAGAATTTAGGTTCCAAAGTAATATTACTGCAATTGGACTACAGTGTTGATTTTACGGGCCTTGTAGAAGAGCTATGGAATCAAGCCCTATCAGTAAAAAAACCCGCATAAAATTGGAAAACTGGATATATTGTTCACTTAAGATAGCCTTCTTACGGGTGGTATTTTGTATTGTTTCATCTGCCTCACGGTACGCTGATAAGTTAGTAGGTATTGAGTGTATCAGATCACAGAAGTTGGTAAAATGTTCTTCGGTCAAATCAAAATATCGTTGAAAAGAAGCCCTTGCATAATATTCAGATCCAACTGCTTTCCTGTGAATCCCAAGAGGGATATCTGAAAGTGTGGACCCAGTAGAAATATAAATTGCAACACCGAAAGTCTGTTGGTAAGACTATCCTTCTATGTCAAATTGGGTGTTTTCTACGCACAAGAGAATGAAGTCTCTTTATGTATATATATATATATATATATATATATATATATATATATATATATATATATAATAAAATATGGTGTTAAAATTGTCGCATAAATAATCTACAGTTTCACGCAGAAGCAAATTAGCAAACAATGAATAAAGATCGATGGAAAACATCTTTTGGGAAATCATGCCACATCTTATCTAGAGTATATCATGGTTCGAATAAGTCCTTCTGTTTGGTATCCCGAGTCATAATAATAACACTTAAGATAAAATTCGGTGTACATCTAAAGGTGCACGTATTCGTAGTGATTACTTAGATTACGTTAAAAATCACAGATATTTTCCCACTTTAAGTAGAAAGTGGCTTCTGATTTCCAGATATCTCCTGAGGTCTTACTGGTAGGCATTTAATTATTTTTCTGTGAGTATGAAGTGTATTTTCATGTTCACAATAAAAATAAAACTAGGTTATTGTGACCCCGAGTCAGAGCAGCCTTTTCCGACATCTCCGAACTGGACTGCATTTGAATGCGACTATCATTGCTTGATTCATAGAAGAATTCATTTTCATGTGCTACTTAAAACCCTGTGAATATTGTGTTTTTGTCATATCATCTGCATGGTGGTTTGATGTTTATTGATAGAGCAAAACAAATCACGTAGTCATTTGTTTCATATTAAAGAAAATTTATGCTCTGTAGTGTAAATAATCAAATTGTGAAAGGTTCTAACTGACGACGATCTCAGCTTTCACAGGTAGCTTGTTTGGACTCATCTGTTAAAGTCTTAGTTCTCGCAGACCAATCCAGGATGAAATATTACACAGACTCTTTAGCGGATCATACCAGCTGAAACAGCTTTTGGAATATCCAGGACAATCATCTGCTGCGATGTTTTTCGGCCACTTGTGTTATGACGACCTTATGTGCATATGACAGCACTGTACTGCTTTATTCGGCAGTATTCCCGGGACTATCAGCACCACAATCACAGAACACGTTTGTACATGATCCTTTGGTCATGCTATTCATTTAAAGCGAAGACTGATCGCAGCAAGAATTTGCATTAACTGATTCATACTGCTATAGACTTAAAATCCATCAGAAACTGTATGACACGCAAAAATGCGAACAAAGACTGAAGTCCTACGCTAAGAGTAGTATGGTATTATTCCTGGATGATAGGACCAAATTTCCCCGGAAGCACTCGAACGTACTACACGTATAGCAAATCCATACTTAGGACCACTTTTCTTCGTTCTGAAGGTTAGGTGTGTTGACAGACGAAATGATTCTGGAAGAATTACCGTGTGACTCTGAAAATGAACTTCTCATTCATGCCCGCTCCACAGAATTCAATGGAGATTACCGCTGTAAACCGACAGAAGTGGTCTGGTTTCGTGACTAATCTCTACTGGAAGCTATTTAGTATGTCACCAGAGCTTGCTAGCTGGATGTATCCGATCTTCGTCTCACCATTTCAGAACGAGATGAACTTGCGGGCCTCATCATTTGTATGTTCGTGATCGTTTTCGTTGTTGAACTTAAATTTACCTTGATGTGACTTATTTCATTTAAACCCTTCGCTAATTTCAACCAAAATACCAGTTTCGCACGATACCATACACATAGGAACAATATGATTCGAAATACTTCTCACTCTTGAACGATATTTACTGCACCCAAAGTGACTGTAAACACGAACCCGTAAAAGGTCATCGTGCTATCTGAGCTTCTCAATGATTGACCTGTATGACTTATATATTTAGCTCATTCATCGCGTATGATAGTCCTTTCAATTCAGCTACAAAAGCTGAATATCCGATAATTTTTAATGTAAAACCAAACCATTTGAATATGGCCGGCATGTTTTGAATTTTAAGTCTAAAGAGACTTGCTTTTGCTATCCTTCTTTCAATCCCCCACTAACTGTTAAGATGACCCATTGCGCTGACAAACACGTGCACTTCAGGTTGAAGCACAAGTTGCCCTATTTTGACTAATTCATGACAAACACAAATGGATGACCAAAGATCCTTTTTAAAAATTAATTCACATTTCACGTGGAAATTAGCCACTCGTCTCTCGTACTTGTACCAATGAACGTCTCATACTATCATTGCGTGGGTGACCAAAAGCTAGCGTATGTGATCAAACGTCCTACCGAAATTAATTTATTGGCCCGGATGAGGTTTCACTTTATTTCCCTCTTTTCAGGCAATGGCATACTCTGTGGTTACAGAGAAGAAACGCGAACGCCTCAGTTATCTTTCGATCTATCTTCATTATTTCCCCATGAAAAATACATGCCTTCTATATTTTTTGCCTGTTATTTCGTCGAAAACGCTTTTAGGAGCATTTCCAGGTAAACGATAGAGTCATCGATGGAGTTTTTTCTGTCAGGAAGTCAGGCTGATCATGCATGATAAGTGCAATTAGACGCCCTATTTGTCTCTGTGTACATCAGTGCAGATCGGAAACTCCGGAGAGCCGATTAATGGACCAAATTGGGCGGGGCTTCAACCAGAGTGAGGTCATGTGATCGGGTGCGAAAATAACAGTAGCCGATCGATCTGAGTGAGATCTATGGTGCATAGCGACTGAACTAGCTTGCCACAGGTGTTCGGAGGTCAGAAAGGGTGGATGTAGTAAATCTGTGCTCTCGGCTAAATAAACAAGCATAGAAACAGTACAGATAAGGCTGTTTGAACAACATCAGTCAGTGTTATGTGAAACTCGAAGTTGCGGCATTGATACTTAAAAACGTCTCGTATGTGGGCGAAGTGATCAAATGTTCTGTATGGCGGACTATGGGATGAGCTCTGCCCTACTCTGACCAATAAATCACGTGCTTATCTAAAAATCTAAATGAAACTGGTATTCAAGGTTGGATGTGCTTCAGTGAATGCGTTTCATGGACACGGTTCTTTCGAACAGATTTTTAATCTAGGATTATCACTAATACAATTATTGCTTTTCTTCTCTCCATTTTTTTAATTCAAAGGGCGTTGGTAAGTTAAACATGAACGTATTTCATACGTAAGTCCGGACACAAATGTCTTCGACATTTCTAGCTTATGCATGTGTGCATTGGAAAAGTCACGGTCATACCTGTAAGGGTCCAGCTCACCATCATAGAAAACAGATGGCTATAAAAAAGCCTTGAATGCTTCTTTTTAATTCCATTTTTATTTATCATGCAACAAAGTACAAAAATTCAGGAAGATGGCCGAGGCGAAATGAAGGCTGCCAAGTGGGGAAGTGACCGGCTGCTGTAGGAATCGAACCTTAATTGTTATTACCCCGGGATCCACCACGATAACCGTCAGACCATGGCCTTCACCCTGCGATTTGAAGTGAGGAATCGTATGAGCCGACAACCAATCAGGCTTGGTCTCAATCTGGGCAACAATGAAGAGGTCTGTGCAACCAAAGTTGACTGGTTGGGGTGGGGGTACTAATCCTTGATCTGAGATGTGTTGCTGCGAGCTTTATGCTAATAGGCCGTCAATTGTCAAATTATGATACACGCCCTACACAGATAGCTATTTAACACAGATCAGTTTGATTAATTACGTGCCGGATTGATCGGTCATCGGAATTGAATGAAATTATTATCAACCGAGTTGGTTTCATCATCAGGAAGTGTGAACTACATAGACTACGGTATCATTACTATTTAGATTAGAACGTTTGCAAACAGGTCGTTCAGTTCGGTTTATCATTTAAAGTCAAAATCGATGACATCCCGCTTCCGATTGTAAGGGGAAAATCTATTTTTTCCCTCAGCAACACCGAAAAATCAATTGATTATCGACCCTACCATCAACTTGACAGGGGGCTATTATCGCGAACAAACTTTTATGACTTTCTAAGTACTCACTAGTGGTAATATTGCACGATATAAAATAATACGTAGTTTGCTCGAATCTGTCTTCCTAAATGCAATCTTGTTTTCACGACAAGCAATTCTTTTGTTAACTGTCACCGGTGATCTCAAGTAAAGCTGGGCAGTAAGAAGAAAAAAGAGTTGTTTGTAAACTTGATACTTATACCTTTGCGAAGTTCATTCCGGAGACTTTCGATCGTCTTGGGAAGTTTGCGAACTGTATTACGAATAAATGCGATGGAATATGGAATCACTACGGAAGTGGATGTTAAAGATGTCTTTTTCATTGCTTTGGAATTCACTGACTCGATAGAAAAGCCAGGTCGGAGCAAAAAATAGCTGAGGAGTTGACTCGATAAAACCAAAAATGTGACGTAGATGGCACCTCGCAGGGACTTTGGCTTGTCTGAAAAGCCTTCAGCGCTCACTGTTGCACACAGTTCAATGCTAATGTATTCGTGGAAGTTGATGTAATAACACTGTAAAGCAATTCAGGTTACCTGCTTGTTTTTCTCTCAGCAGATCCAACATGATGTTTGATGATACGCTTGGCGGGCATACTGCGAGATACCCGGATTGCGTTCACGTATTCCCATAGCACCATGATTATTTTATTTGTAAGTTGAGCCTGATTGCTTTGAGTTCAATTCTAGGCGAATACGGACGATTTCATTTTGCTAGCTGGTTCACTGAGCTAACATATACTCTGCACAATTGACACGAACTGCAAACGTAAATTCTAGTTGAAATACGAAAGCATTTGTACTGGTTTTGTTGAATTACGACTTTCGTTTAATTAACACTCCCGGTCATTCTCTGAGCCAAAAACAGTCTGAGCTGCTTCGGCTGCTTCCCCGCAATTGGAACTCGAAAGCCGAGTTATAGATGTGACTGCGCTTACCGGTCGGACCATTGATGGCTAGTGGTGTCACTGACTTTCACTAAGGCCCCAAACACTGGTCGTGACAACAATGGGTCCAGGCTTTTCGTCATGTCCACGAGCCATGGAACAAGGTGCATACGGTAAAAGCGCAGCTCAGCCGCTGATGCCAACCAGGGTGTAGGAACTTGGTACTTTTGATTACAGACAAATTTGTATCTCTCTCATTGCTGCCAATTCTATCACTTTCTCATTTCAGCCCGTCTCGAACTTTCTTGTTGTACCGCGATTCGCCAATAACCCGACGTTATCTCTGCTTCTTCTCCACTTCCGTCGCGGAGCTTTTACTTATCAAGAAAGGTGATTTTTGCTGTGTTCTGACATGGAATTTCCAGTAGTTTTGGTCCGTACGAATTGTAATGAACTAAACTGACAGGAAGTGTTGAAATTGCCCCCACTAAGAACTACGCGAATGAAAGTAAAAGAAGACCAAGGCTGCGAAATGGCAAGTTAGTTGTATTGCAAAAAGGGTTGGCATAAATACGTTACATCAGAGAAGATAATCGGTAGACTCTTAGATGACCAGTCTCAAGGAACTGTCGTCGGACTTATTCGCGGCGATCCTGATGGGTTGAGGCTCACCCGCGTACATCGCTACGAAGCCGTACCCGGGCGTATCATGTGTGACAGCCGCTGAATCACCACATCTGCCCTGGTATTTCGTCCCTCACATATGTCGTTTCGTGACTGCGAAGAACAAACGATCGATTCATCGGTTCGTCGGTCTTACTCTCCGTAAGCTCAACCGTCATTGAGGAAATCCGTTCAGGCGAACATTCTCAACCAATCCTACAGGTTCTCGGGCACATGGTTGCGATAATCAACAGAAATTCAGCACAACAGTGAAAGGAAGCCATACCAGAAACTTATCGGTTTGGAAAGCGGCGCATGTGATGACTCCGTCTAAAGCTGTGGTTAACTCCAACCGGACTTGTATCCATAAGTAGCAGGAGTCGCGGTGACGTGGCAGAACAGAGGTAGCGCTTTGGTGATAGGCTTCTTAACCGCTCTGGAACAAGCGACGAGCATGATACGTTCAGGACTTTTAGGAAGGGGTAAATCACCACATCACATTCGTGTTTCTGAGGGTATCAGATCCTGTGAGCACGGAACAACAGAGCCTCATTGGTGTGCTTTAAACCGATAAGATTTTACAGTTGGGAATTTTCCCTGCTTTTTGTCATTAGTTTTGCTATTTCATGCTTATCCGCGGACCTAAATGTTTCAGTTATTCGTGCTCCTCTATAAGCCAAGTAAACCCACGAATCATGCCCAGTGTTACCAAAAAGTAATGCTCGTTCAAAGGCCTCAAGTTGCTGGCGCACTTATATCATTTGATCATTGTGCTTCATCACTACCTGCATCAGGGAGTCGAAATTCCCCCTGAAAACACGGATATACCAAGCACAATTGCTGGACTACCTTTGGAGCTATTGTTGGACACATTCAACCTACCAATGCACCAACAAGGAAATCCGTCATCAGCTGAAGAATGAATATCCCAATCAGTCAGGTGAACAAACGGGAGGCGGAAACCAACAATTTCATTCCAAGTCAATCCTAGATTGCACTCCTACTTCAGGTCGTATGACTAAAAAGGGGAGTTGTCAAGGCGTCGAAAATCCCCTTGGAAACATGTCATCAACGAGGTTACAGTCAGCATTCTTCCAACCCACGGGCAGGGTGCTTGTAAACACTAACCAATGACAAGGCCCGCATATCCCACCTAACAGTGCAGTGGTGACGCGTGTTACCGTGAACCAATCAATCTGTCACACGTCACTGTTCACATAGACCATTGACAGACAACCTACCGTCCACTCTTCACACTAGCCCATCAACCAATCAGACTCATGGCATACTGTGATCTGACTTAACCAATCACATCTGCGAGCCACTCTGAGCAGTCAGTAACAACGTCTTATGTGTCTACGTATTCCTTGTTTAATGCTAAATACAGTGTTGATTTTTATCACAATCGAATACCGTTCCCGTACTTGTTCTTGGTTACTTTTCCGTTGGGACTGGACGGTCGATGAATCACTGGCCGGGGATAATCCAACGATTTGCGCAGCGATATAACAGTGTGCACCTCCCAGTTGTTATTGTCAGATACCGTATTAGGAATTTGGTCCACTTTTTTGCTAGCTTCCCCGGCTGAAAGGGGCAACTTAAAAAGTCAAAAAACTCAGTCCGTTCCATATCTAAAAAGCAAGACTTATTTTTAAGGTTATTTTGAGGTATTCAGCTAAACCTTCTTGAATTAGACGAAACTGGCGTAAAGTTATAGATTAATTCATTCAGATATTCCCCAAATAACTTCGGCACCACTACACGCATCAGTGCAAATAGAAGGATACTTTTTAATTTTTAAAAATAAACGCTAGCTGTGATTGAGCTCGATAAAATAACCAGCTGAGTTCCACGCACGTGAGAGTTTTTACTTCAGATAATACATCAGATTGACCGAGGTGCACAAAAAAGAATAAGTATAAGTTTGGTCCATACCCACTAATTATCATTTGCCACTATGATTAATGTTGACTAAGATGACTTTTTGTAGAGAGACACACGAAGTCTCATTAGGTCAGGCTTAGTAATCACAAGCAAGACAGCGGAATAATGTCTACCACAGTAGCGGATGGAAGTAGCGGGAATTGAATCTCGTATATCCGGCTCGATGAACGTTTATATTATTCGACCATCATCAGTCAATTGGTGTTGGTTAAATTTAAAAAGTCTTGCAATCTTATCCAACAGAAGTGAACTGAGACGGCTACGGACCAAAGCCAAAGTTGTGCGGCAGAAAGTTTTGTAAAGCTCAATAGAGAAATTTTCACCTTCCTCGAGGAAGCCTTGATATTTTTGATTAAATAAAAATCTGGTGGTGCTTGAGACGGAATGTTCTCGAAATACTTGTCAAACTGGCAAGTGACTAGTTCACGAGGACGACCAAATTCAGTTTTGCTTCACAAATAACCTCACCGTATTCGCGCAGATATCATGTAGCAGCTGATCACAGATTAGCTGAGTCGATGTAAACTAATATGAAGCATTGCGTTACTGAGTTTTTGGTCGACGAAAACAGTTAAATACATCAGACGTCTACAGTTCCGTAGCTTCGCTTCACTCTATACTGCGCATAATGTACGGGATAAAAGGTGGGCGATATCTTAGAAAACGGGATCGCGTTAGCCCCAACCGTGCTTCATAATATCCCCATAGCTGAACCTGTTCAACCGGTGAGAAGCTAACGCGTGTAACTTTTGTTGAACAACTTCAGCCGTAAACGAGTATTTGCTGGTCAGTATACAATGTACGGAACTGTTCGATCTGTCGACAAAACTTCAGCTAAATTTATTCCGCGTACATGCAGCCTCAAAGGACAGCTCGACAAAAGGTAATATATATGTTCCTATTGATTTCTATCAGTTTCTTGTGATATACTTACTAGATTTGCCAACTTCTATCCCTGAATTTTCTTCAATTGTTCTGGTGTACCTTGATCATACATTATTGAAATTGATGAAACAAAGTGAGAACTTAATAGCTCCCCTTTTCTAGTCATACTCATGTAGCTATATTCTAGGACATAAGAACAGTTTATTTAAAAAAAATGCCAGGTTTAGTGATGCTTTCTTGTGATTGTGCGGTTCCAATCCGATTGAAACTAACTTGTACAAAGAGAAAGACACTCGTTCAAAACTTCGCCTGGTCAAAAGGGCTTGGTCCCAACTGGTAACTTTTCAGACCTACGAAGTCAGATATTTCCCAGCTAAGCAGCACGCCCATTCTCCTTTTGCCTTCTAATGTGAGCTTCTTTTAATTTGACATTTTCCTGGTTCTGTCTTTCCTGGCAGTGTACACTGAGAGTCCTTTACCATTGGTTCAATGTCTCACATTCTCCATAGCCAGTTCAATAAACTGGCTGATACCAGTTTTCTCTTTTTGTCACTGGAATTGGGACGCTTTTCTTTAGGTCAGTGAAAAATGCTTTCATCACCGGAAAGTGATCTCTGGGTTTTGCAAAACCATCTGCAAACTACAAGAAATAGTTTGGCAGTGAGCAGGCTGCAGTCTCACTAAAGTCAATTGTGCCACAATATTTCTTCGACTCAAGTGATTCGTCCCGCTCGTGTACGTTATGTAGAAGGCTTTTTGTTTCATATTATTGGAGATGAAAGATTATCCGCTCTCGGATATGTTTCTTTGAAGCTGTCTGTCAACGAAATCACCTCAGCAAACTGGAACCAGAAGAACAGTATTTACGTCTTAATACTAGTTGAATGCCCATGTGACTGATATATGGGTGACAAAATGCAGCAGATTCCAAGTAGATACAAAAGTATTCTAAAGTGTTTCTAAGCTGAGCTCTACGGAACCTCGGGTTTTGATAATTCCGTAAAACATGCAGTGATAAAGGACTCACCGAGTGGAAATCTAGCGTCAGGCTTAATCTTAGAGAAAATACACTCAAAATGGTATTTTACAGCTATTCTCTTCATCCACTCACAGCATTTTTGAGATACCTCTGATGGTGTGAATACAATATCCTAATAAGTTATTTCATGTTCCATTTTCTTTTGTCACCATGACTCGTTTATTTTACCAAAGCTACTTATCAGCTAACGCTATGACACCCACTGACCTTTGGGATTTGATCACCTGAGTGAAGTTTCATTTTTCAATAAGAAACATTTTTATGTTTTTGGAAAATCCACTTGCATTCTTCACATCGAAACATTTTTATCTTTTGAAGGAGTTGTCATATTAACATGAATTACTTTTTCCTCAAGTCAAGGTGGCAGATATATGCCTAATAAGACCAGCTTGATTTCATACTGCCTACTTTAAGTCCAATTTTCCTAGTCTTTTCCGAGAGTCCGCCACTGAGTTCCCTTTTACGTTTTGCCTCTTAAAAACGCATTACTAATAGCTTAAATCAAGTTAGTGAAATTATTAAATAAACTCAAATAGGTTTGACATATGTCGCAATCTCAGGGAATGGTAGTTTGCCGAACGTCCCACAAATTTCGGAACTCCAATCCCAAACCTGTTTTTCATTGATTTGCAGTCTTGGAAAGCAGCGACCACAGAAAGATTGCAGTGTGTAAACTGTTCCCGATTTCACTCAAATCAGCCTCAATGAACCACCATGGGTATGGGTCCCTAAAGAATAGAACCCGAGTGGCGAATACTGTTCTCGCACGTCGTTGGTCAAAATAAATTATCTGTTGGATTGGCCGGTTCAGGGATCACCCATGTACAAATAAGTCAGGAAACAGCCGTCAGGCCGCGTGCATGGTCGCTCAGAACTTGCACCGACCGTAGTCTAGGAAAATAGATGTGTTCCGCCTGAAAACCACCGAGTGATCTAGCTTCAGTTGAACAGAGAAAACGAGCTTGCTCCTGTAGGCACGCTTGCAGAGGAACTGACTATCATAGACAAGTCCGGTAAACCCAGCGGGATGACTTGCACACAAGTGTGCATCAGATACGCGAGCCGTTTGATGCTTACGTGTGCATCGGCTGGAAAAAAGCCTCATTCGAGGAATATCGATCCCTAATCATTTTGCAATGACAGAAAATCCGTAGCTCTGAGAGCAGAGGGATGTTCGGCCGACCGAAAGGGTTATTAACAGAATTGCATCACATGGGATTTTGGAAAGTACTCGAATCGGCTCGCGAAAAATAGGCTAATTTTATTTCATTGTGAATCCTGTGCAGTCTTTAGGTTCATAAAGCAGCAATTAAAATAATGAGGTATCAAATCAATTGTGGTACAGCGAAATAAAATAAGGATGGTGCGTGGAAAATACGATTTGATTTAGAGGGATTTGTAAGCAGTTCGATGGTGACCACTTATTTGGTCATCATTAAACGACCAAAGTACGGCGCAGGTGAGTATAAAATGCACATATTACTCACCTGCTTCCGAAAGAAAAAAGGACCAAAAATTCTTGTGCCGAGAAATCCTACCCAAAACTGTTCATGTTTGTACTAACTTCGGTATGTGAACTTCCGTTCCATGGATTCTATTTCATAGATAAAATGAAATTTGAACGGGATGGTTTTTTGAGCGAGGGGTTTTGACCGAAATGTAAGCACATGAGCTTACAAAGGTGACGCAATCAAATCCAATGTTTTCTAGCATAATAAAAAGTTTCAAGGAACTTGATGGGTTGAGTCTTAACTCATTTTGTATAAAGTTATTGCTTTGGGTCCGTTCTTTGCAGTCAATTTGATAAATTTCTTATTGTTTTACCTAGGCGATTGTGAAGAGCAAAAATATTTCACCATGCTGCCGGTTAATAATCGTTCTGCTTATTCTGGATTTGGTAACCCATCAGCCGAACTCTCCTAATCTTGCTTATCATAGCGGCGATCGAGAACGGGTGATTTTTGTTGCCTTACGGACGTGCTTGAAATCAGCAACATCATTGCGATCGATAATCGACCCAGCTGCCTTTTGTCACTGATCCTAGCTTGTGCTTACTTGCCCCCTCAGACAGATACAATCACTCAGTCAACCGGTTTTCTATTGAGCCCCTTATGCACCATGGTCCTTTAGGCGAAAAGCGAACCGAACTTCAAAGCCAGTCGCAACTGGCCGCGTAGCGTGTAGTTTGTCTCAGTTGTCCGCGGCCCCAAGCACTTCACCTGACTTGTTACTACATAAGTGGATGACCCCGTTTTTGCCCTATAGAATACGACTAGGCTGATTCAAGTGGCAGATCCATTTTTTATCATGTGCTTGAACATGAGTGCGGTGGAAGGGGTGAATACCCCATATCCACAAAGGCCCACAACACTATTGGGAGTAACCGGCAACTAGACCCTGAGACTTGGAGTAGAGATCCGCATAAGGTCTCAGTAGGTTATGTGTGGTAGCGAGCCGGACAACAGTGAAATACTGTCTACCGTCAAAGTAACCGGTGATGGAGGGGATTCGAACCTCTGACCTCAGACATGGTAACCAAACGCTCTAAACCACTCGACCTTCACCAGTAAATGTTCGTTTTCTCGGGACGATTGAGGTTAAGACAACCGCTTGAGAAATGTTGATAGAGTTTCGTGAGGATGAAATTTGCATTTCAACTTATGAATAACCATGGCAAATCTCTAGCAAATAGAAGATACCTAACTGAGACAACGGAACACTTGGTAGAGAACATGATATTTTTCCAAGTTTTTACTGCTATATTTCAGATTTGATAGATTTGATAAATCCCACTGACAGGAATCACAGATCTATGTAACCAAATCTCGTTGGGATTTTCATATCCCGTAACGCTAATGAATTGGTCTATTGGTCTATTCAAGTAGGCCGGTGAAGTTGTTTTGGTTCGGTCTGTCTTCCAGCCGCCTGATTTAGATGAATTTAATAAGAATATTACACTCGTTTAAAACTCTTCCGAGCAGTCTGGTATTCGGTTAAACAGTGACTGATATCAAGCGCGCATTTATTCACCTAGCAACTGTTTTTTTACAGAAGACACTACCATATTAAATCTACTCCTTGCACGTGTAAACCATATGAAACATCTCAGAGTAACATGGCAAGAGAACTTGCTTTGGTATTTTGCATAAAGAAATTACCGTTGGAAAATCGCGTCGACTGTCGATCCAAATTCGTAAACTACGACAGTTACGTACTCCGCGGTCTGTTATTTCTTCTTTAGTACTCTAGTGTATCTTTTCCATACTTTTACACTGTTCCCCAGCAATTTTGATGAAAAATACGTCACGCTTCGTAGAGGTCTGTTCATCATCAATCTTGTTTCTGGCCTAGCCTTGAGAGACCTCATATCGGACGGATGTGATAAGTTCATAATGGCATCATTTCATTGGTCGAAAAGATCATTATTGACTGTTTTCACACGCACTGCTTTGCGACCTTTCTCTGAGCCTGTCATATCCGTTGATCTGTTCCACTTTCCGACTAATTCCGTCAGTATTACCGCTACACTGAACTTCCGTAGTTCCATAACTTGCTCGTGTTTTGAAAAAAGAGTCAAGATTAATCCAAACTGTTAACCCCATTTCGGAGTGTAAAACGTTCAATTTACCATTTATAAATGATCACCTTGACTGCAGTATGCACTAGTGAAGATGCAGCGAAATGGTCCGGAATACATCGTGCAATTTAATGCTATTGGCTTCTATGTTCAAAACCTATTTTCTTGTTTCCCTACAGCTGAAAAGCACTGTAAAACATGCTCGAATCAGTGTAATAATAATATCAGTATTCAAGTGCCAAAAATCTCTGTGTTCCTTCTATCCACAATGGTTAAAAATGTCAAACACGGCAGATGTGTGCTGTTAAGACAAATACGATATTTTTATCTATTTTCACTGCATACTTTATTTTTGGCTTTAAAGATCGTTCGAGTTTACTAAGCACGCCATCAAGCAATAGATTCACCGGCTTTTATTCTAAACCATACAATGAAATGTTCCTCAGACCGGGGCTGAGCAACCAGAAATGCGAGGTTGGTGGCGGAATGAACTGAACTGATCAACCAAGGCCACAGTCATGCTAGCTTCTTCAAACCTCTGTCCCATTTTATAAAATGGCCCATGTGTCGTTTCTCCCGGCCAAGCCCAGGGGATAGTAGGGCAGATGATGTTGAAGCATAACCAAAAGGGGTCCAGGTACCCGGAGGCTGTCCAAAGTAGCTATCTTATTTAAAGTTCTACCATCTACACTCAACACGAAGTCGAACCTCATCGCTACTCCAACAATGTGGCCACCAATCCCTGGCCATTGACGTAAGATAACGTGACGAAATCACAAACCCTGTGCAACAGACATGGCAGTTATCAACGTGCTCTATCTCTCATGACACCGATAACAACACTACTGAAAGTTTGCTCTTTACTGGCAATCCAAGTGCATCCCTGAATTTGCTTTGTGGACACGAACTTGTTAGTTGGTGTTACGGAAATCATCATTTTACTTGTCGTTATTCTTTTTGCCTGAATTTTATTACTTATAAGATGTGTTGTATTAGGCCATTTGTGAAACATGGTAAGTAAATCTAAAATACCCAAAAAATGTAATAGAAATATAGCTAAATGGGTAAATCAGTTGTGATTTATCTACTTCGATAAAAGGGGCATCAGGGATTGACTACCTATGATGTGTTATTATTGACAAAACACCCCAACTTTGAAGTGTACTGGTTCTTTGAAAAGTGGCACTTTTCCCCATGCCCGGGGCGGGGGGTGCAACATTTTCCAGACTTGAGTTTGGTTCGCAAATCAGGCTCAAACTGGGTACCTGACCATCTGTATCGTGAATTTGAAAATGTGTGCACTTATTTACCTTTTCACGGGACGGATTTTAGTGAACAAAAGTGGCGTGAGCTGAAGGCTAGTTATTTTTCCTAGAACTGGTAAACGAAGTTTAGATCTGTCGGAAGGAGGAAATGTTGTTGTTCTGTCTTTCTTCCACCATTCCACCGCAGTTCCTGCTTTCCCGTTCACCTTATCTATCTTGGTAAAAAAGTGTTCAAAGCAAGTGCTTGTGTGTACATGTGAACAAACGATAATAATGTGAACGGAATTCATTTTGGACACAGAATTTGCAAGCTGCCTTTAGGCTTTGCCCACCGAAGTGTGCGTGTTAGATTTTTTCATCTCTTCTCTTCGGGCAGATCTCGACCTGACATTCCACATCTCCCAACCAGAGCAACACATCACTGTCTTCTATGTCATTGGTTAGTCGCGCACGGCAGTAAATGATGGGAAAGGTGTGAGATTTAACAGCGGAGTACTTTGAGTCGGCAGCTTGTCAGCGCTTTCATGTATATTATCAGTTCACAAAACTGACCACAGAGGATGGTCTTTAGACGCACGTGGAGACCATTTATCACACACGTTTGTACTTTTGAAAATCCAGCCTTAAATTTCTTAGCAGGCTTGTGGTATAGGTTTACTTTGACGGTTGACCACGCAAAATAATTTGGAATCAATGTTCCGTAAAACCACCCTTCCGACAGTAAAATATTCCTTAGATGTATGAAAGTGCACACCAGACTAGTATCATATCTTTTATTTCTGTTTGTACTGTCATTTTGGCTTACGATTCTGTAACACTAGTTGAAAATTTCTAAATGTGACTAATGAGTGCTGTTGAGTGTGTTCATTCTCTGTGGAAGTAAGAGTTATGCCAGTTAGTTTTCAAATTATACCGCGTAAATTACCATCCGTGACATGGTGTCACGAAGTAACTCGATGGAAATGACTTATACACGAGTACGTTGTGTTCAAGAAACACCAAGTGGGATAGCTCAATTTATTTCTTACTGAGAGGGAGGGAGATGGTATCATTTTTAAAGCAGTTTGCCCAAACAAATGTACGAGTTTTGAGTTTTACAACCATTCTACAGAGGAAGCTTAATCAGAGGGACCACTTACTACTTGGTGTTCTCTTCTTCACCATTGAAACGGTTTTTTGCAATCAAAGTAACAACGTCTACCCCGCAACTAATTCGCATGAGGGTTAAAGAGCATACTAAGACCTTTGAGCTTTTGTTCTGGCAAAAATATGAATATAACAGCCCCTGTGAAGGTGTGTCGTCTTCTAAACTGAGCTACAGACTGGACGTTAAAAGAAGAATGATGGTAATTTTGAATGCTTTTTGCAGCTGTCCAGCAAAGTAAGAATTTTTCTGTCTTTAGCAGCCAGCGAATTGTTCCAGCTTCTCAGTCCACCCTCGAATGTGGGACATCGCCATCCAAGAGCTACACGGTTGTTCTCAAAATCAACTCCGATTTGCGGTGGATTTTTGAATCAGCTCGGACTGGCACATTTGCTGATAATTACCGCTTTTGATTTTTCACCAGAATCAATGCACTATAACAGTATAGTCAAACGGTCTTCAGCTTCTTTCATGTCTGAACATTTCTCACCTACTTGGAGAAGGATTGTGTTAGTCATGCTTCGAAACAGCAAAACTCGTTTCAACAACAATAAAATTCTTGCTCAGCTAGTAATACTGTGAAACTTGGTCTCAAATATCATCAAATTTTGTTGTAAAAATGGTCTAATAGCATCGCGAATATTGTTCACCTTATCTGTGTCTTGCACCTTAAAATTCTTTCTCGCGGACTGGTTATGGCACTCAGAAAGGATGCAATCTGAGGGGTACTACTGCATTCCAAAAATGGTGCAAATGACTTTTGGGCATTAATACTTCATTCGGTATCTCCTCAACACAGATACCCAGTAGATTGTTGGTAATACTTCCTGAAAGTTTTGCTGCAGAGAAAGAACCTATTAACCCTGAGTAATTGTTTGGATTGAAAATCAGCTGTGAACCTGTTTGTTTAACTGTATGGCGGAATAAATTTACATCTGAAGTCCTCTGAGTGCAGTTACAAATCGACTCTGTTATCGCGTGGTCTATTTCTTTAGCAAATCCTGGATTTTGGTTGCAGCCGCAACACGCAGGTTCTGTGTATAACAAACTCATACGGATTTTGCTTCAGATGACTGAAACATATCCTAAATTTATGCTCGGATGAACCCACTGATAATTGACTGAATGGCAGTCCACAACACAACAACAGTTTTTGTAGCAATTCACAACTGAGGAAGACCAAAACTAAAAAAAGTAATCCACACAGCGGAAGTGTCTGAATTCGATAGACTTCTTCACCAGAAACCAAAAACCATGAGGTTGCACCATTATAAATCGGTCAGCTTCTTTTCATACAAGCACTTCCTCATATTAGCACTTAGAAGTCTTAGACACTCGGTACACTTGGCGATGGATTTAATGGGACGATGGAAAAAACCTATAAATTTATTAATATTGCGATAAAGGCTTCATCTGGAATAATCTTACACCACACATTGCTCCAGTGCTCTTACTGTACAAGAGAGTTAAGGGGACTATTCACAGGAGAGACACTTTATTGATGATGGGCTTTCAGAGATAAAAATGTTGGGCTGTTTCGAATTTTTTCGGCTGTGAGATAAATCAGTGTTTTAGCTAACGCTAATAAGGATAACTCATTGCAAGTGGAAGGCATCCACGTGAACACGTTGTTGGAAGGGGCATCAGACAAGTGATTTCAAGAGAAACAGTTTGACTGTAGCAGTGCTATAAAAGCGGAAAGGCGGCAGCTCTTGGACGGTCGCGTAAATGTTGTAGACTTGAAGTTGTAAAACAGGTGAATGACTGTACGTTGGTTGGACTCAATATGCAAGAGAAAACACGGTCCCTCCTCAAATAGGGCAACAGTATAAGAAAATGGGGAGCATTCAGGTGAGCTACAATTTGAGGAGTTGAGATGCGGTTAAGAATCTCTTGAGCAAAGCAAGTGCACCATCTTTAATGGGGCCTTTGGAGTAAATTTGGAAACAGAGTCGGGGCCAAGATGGGAGTAAAGAAAATTGGGAGCCAAGAAGCAAATCAGAGAAAGCGAAAGAATAAATTTCGAGGGAAAGCTACGCACGCTTAGGTGTCAAAGACATAAGGGGTCCTGGAAGTCTTTAATATGGCTAGTTCTGACTCTCTGGATAATGATAGTTTCCAAGTTTGAGTTCACAGAAACACAGTGCACTTAGATCCTAAGATGTAGAAGTCAGAGATGTAAAATATGAGTATAAAAAGAATGTAAGAAGGAGATTGTCTTCGCCAGATACGAAAAAGACGACAAATAAAAATACGGAATAAGGTGGAAGAAGGCAGGGAACATCTAGGAACGACAGAGCTTTCAAATAATGCTCTGGAAAAGACACCTACGCGAGCACCTAAACCGAATGGTCCCGAAAGAGACTTCAGTACCACAAGGTGAAACCGGTAGAGGATTTCGGTGGGAGCACCTTGTGTTAGATCCGACAAAAACTTTTCAGATGTCCAGAGAAGCTAGATGACTCCTACGGTGGAAAAAGACCGCTGGGGAATGGACTTGGGACATGTAAGATAATAGACGACCATTAGGTTTGTGGCATCTAAGTTCCCATTGGCGGTGACTTAACAGAAAGTTGGGTTTCGTATGTTAACGAAGCTGCTTCGTGACCATGAATTTTAAGACTCAAAATAATAGAAGCAATTTAGGCTTTATTTTAGTTACGAAGACTGAAAGGAGCATCCCTTCCGAGAATAAAAGTGATGCCATTGGAATTTCAGCAGTGTAGGAAAGTTTTAGAAACCGAAAATAGTAATTTCCCATCACATATTTGAATACAGAAGTCAGAAACTTAGGTTTTCACAAAGTATCGTGGATCATTTTGCTATATCCGTAAAGTGCAGAATGCAGCTAATTTAATTTTTGATGCACAGTCAATCATGGGAGGTCAGAGGTTCGAATTCCAGCCATTACTGGCTAGTTTGCTACTTTACTTTATTTTAATGCTGCTGGTTCCTTGGAGAAGATAAGCCCGCTTCGTGATGACATGATCATGAAGTTTCATAAGTATTTGGTACAAGAGAGGCCCCCAACGTCACTGGGCTCCTTTTCGAGGGCGCATCTCCAGTCTAAGCACAACAAAAAGTGGGCTGCAAAGAAGCCGTGTTGATACCCGATTGTCTGTGGCTCCTTAGGAGCTCGTCCATCATTCGATTGAAATGCATCCAACCCAGAGGTCCATGCAGCACCGTTAGCTCGACAGATTCGCTTCACAGCAGTTGTATTATACAATAAATCTCGTCCGCCCATTCAGGGATAACTGTCTCCGCATGCCGAACACCGTCCCACCTGCGAGTTTCTCTCAGCAGAACAATTATTGGTATCCTTCAAAAAGTCACGAATTTTCCTAGAAACACTTCTATCTCGAGTCTTTGTAAGCTGGTAGGTTCCCTCGTTCTAGTTCAGAAAGCGGTGGACCTCAAACCCTCCAGCTGATTACAACAAATAAGAGTTAGCTTCTAATCAGAATGTACAGATTGAGTACACTTTGTTTAGGAATGATGTGTGGCGTGAATAGCCTGCAACAACACGCTGAAGAATATCAAGAATGAATCACTGACGAAAAAGGTCATTGCATTTTCAAACCAGCTCCGCGTTTTTATCATTAGCGCAAGGGTAGGTTTAGTAGCATTTTTCACCTTCTCGTATACTTTTTCCAAGAGAAATCGATTTATCTGTTTTATGCCTAAATCCCACATGAATATTTGGTATACTAGTGAGATGACATATCAGTATGACAAATTTCGTTCACCTAAGTGGTTTGGTTCATACCTTATCACAGAAAACCATGGTGGGTTTAATAGCTTTCCAGAGCGGCTTCAAAAATTGGTGAGTAATCAGTTTACAGTGATGACGTCATCAACGAAATCGGAAAATAATCACAACGTCAATTACGCAACATTTCACTCAGTAAGAACATTGTCATTCCAAGTAAGTC
Source organism: Fasciola hepatica (assembly GCA_948099385.1). Taxonomy (NCBI): domain Eukaryota; kingdom Metazoa; phylum Platyhelminthes; class Trematoda; order Plagiorchiida; family Fasciolidae; genus Fasciola; species Fasciola hepatica. Next base: position 967,310 of record CANUEZ040000020.1, read on the forward strand.
GATTAAGGTCACATACAACACTAAAACCACGAGATTGCTCAGATATGCCGAGGCTCTAGCCGAACTGTACAAAGTGAATCGCTCGTCGGTTCGGTCTCACCCTGGTGGGCAAATATTCTCCCCCCACCCCACCCCCTCACTCTTATTCTCTCCTATCATGTGATTTAGCATTCAGTTCAATTTTAACTCAGTTTCAATGCTTATCTTACTGATCGTATAGGCATTCGAAGTGAATGCAGTATGCCCACACAACAAAATGGTTCGCGGTGTACTGTGCAGGTCTCTTTTGGACTCCTTTATTCAAAAGCCAGAAAGAAGACACTGGAGGAAAATATCTCATAAAAGAGAAACCAGTTGAACTGCCTTTGCCTTTGGGACTGGGATATTTGTGTGTTCTCCAAAATTAGTACCATGAAATCACTCTTGGCTGTGGTCAAGGGGGAAGATATCGGACCATAATGGGGAGTATAGGTTGGAGTAGGTAACTTGTCGGTAAAGAGGAGCTGGCGGTAAATAGAGTTGCAGGTACCTCAGCTTTTTGAACGGGTTTTGAAGGCTGCGCCTCCAATTCTTGTGAGTTGGAAAAAGGACCGACAACAGGCTGGCCAAAAGTTGATTCTCCAATGCATCAAAATGAAGGAATTAGAGACATGCAAGTGGTTAGCTTGTTAGCATTACCCGATCGTCCCAATGACTGTCTTACGATTGTTTAGTGCTCAAACAGCTGTGACAGAAGGCATTTGAGGATAATCTCCGACCGTATATTGCTCTTCTACTGAAACCAATGACTCGGGAACATATGTATGTAAGCCGTTCTGGTAAATAGCGTTTTCCCGGATTCAAGGAGATGGACGTAGTAAATAAACATAACGTCCAGAGCTTTCTCTCTTACATTCAACTTTAAAGTGGAAGGATCGCTTCAGAAAGCCCAATCAACAATGGAGATTGTCAGCACTCTGAATGAGACAGTGGACCGAGGTTACTGGAGAAATGTGATGAGAGAATGAGGTGCGAATATGGTCCGTCGAAAAGTGAGAGCATTGTAGTATGCAAAGGATCAGCGTACTTCCCCGATCTTCGCTTCTGTTCGAACTGCAAAACACAAAGGAAAGGAAACTCCATGAGCCCAAAGCCCCGTAAGTGCATCAACAGGATCCTACGCTTACATCTGTCATACACCAGTGTGGCTACCAACAGCCAGCTCACTACAGTTTCATAGGTTAGTAACAGAATGACTTTGTAAGTTTACTTATTCACACGATCGCGGACTCAGATATGGAAGTTGATCACGTGGTAATGGTTATTCGGTAGCGGAGAAATTTGAGCTTCCGATCCAGGCTGATTGAGTCGGAAGAGTGCTTCAGCCAAGTTCCACTGCGCTCTTTGAAGTTCCCCAAAAGTGTTAGCTGACCGCGCGCGTCAGGTTTCGGTATTTTCCACAGTCAGCATTGTGCTGCTTTATGGTCGAATATTTTGCAAAAGCTGGTGCCGGTGATTAGGGCTAATAACTGTTGTTACTTGCCAACTGTGTGGATTCTGACTTGGCGGTGTCACATTTAACTCAGTTTGAGATTTGTTCTGACGCTTGCTCTGCTCAACCAATGTAGGCGGTTCTGCATCCATACTGAAACTGCTAAATCACCTTGATTTTGGTTTACGTGGCCAGGGCGATGGGAAGCACTGTCGCCCAACACACCAATTTCCGCAGTGCTGCGTACTAAGTAACGAAAACAGGTTCTCATTTTCTTACCAAGAGGTTGTTTACATCATCACTTTTGAATTTAGGGCCAACGAGAAATGCCATTCTTGAATCTGACACACCAACAGGTTTTTTGGGCTTTTAACTAATTGCTCTTTTTGATGAATCTGTGAAGGTAAACATCTTTTGCGCCATAGGGTGAGATGTTCTACTGGTGTTTTACCAGTGTCATCAGTGCAGATCCTTCTGGTTTGACCCAATAGGGCGCCAGTGAGACCACTATTGTAGGTTATTGGCGTGCAAGTTAATTATTTCTTTACTGCGTGCTTCTTTGCTAGTTACAGGACTAAGTATTTAAGATGTGCCTTAAATAAATGTACCGGGACCGATAGCCACATCGTTTCCATGGCAAAAACATTGACCTATCCTTGGTTCTTTCCCTGAATCAGGAAACAGTTCATAGACCACAATACTAATAGACGTTCTGAAATAGAAGCAAGTAAAATCCCTCTTTGTTTTTGATGCGTTTCGGTATAGATACAAATTAACTGAACCGTTTTGCAGGCAGGTGCACTAACAAAGCTATATTTTCTTTGCTCTGAGATTTATTCGTCTTCTTTTTCCATTATTTCGAAGGTATTCCTCACAACCGTTGATACTCTAAGAAGCTCCAACACTGAGACTAACTGTTGTAGACAGTGTTACGTAGATAACATTCGTCTCAATATTACACTAGGGTTATGTAGCATGGGTAAACCGTACACCAGTAGCGTATGGCTTTCACTTGTCATCAATAAAATGAACCTCGGACAATAACTAAATCTCAGTCACTATCTTTCACTTTATTTTTTTGATCATATATGCTTTCGAACAGGTAATTCTGAGTATAATCCAAGACTGAATTCATGCTCTTTTGGTATATGAATGTGGTGTATGGTACGACAAAGCTTCCCATCCTCTTAGTTAAGGAACATCTGACCTCGTATACCAAATTCATTATGAGTTACCGATTTCAGTGTATGCACAGAGCCATCTTATTTGCCCGAATAAAGTGGCAATTTTGCAATCAGGTACTGGAACACATCTCAAACAGGGTTAAATGACGTTGCCAAGTCAGGATCCATATAGCTGGTTAGCGAAATCGCTCAATCGCCCAAAACACCGGCATTGTCTATTTCTGAACCTTTGATTGCAATGTATCCCGAACTTTTACCGGTTTAAATTATTTGGTGTAATCTAAAAAGCGGAAAACATACGATTGCCGGTGCCTGTGGACATGAGTGAAATCAAAGGTTATAAATCACCGTTATTTTACTAAGAAGATGAAAGTGTCACAGTGTTATTACCATGGTATTCCTCCCTCTATACAGTCCCGTTTCATTCATCGTTTTAGCATAATTGTTTTTTCCCAACCCTGTATATACGCGGTGTACGGTTCTTCAGTAGGGACCAGCGAAGATGCAGTGAAATCTTCCTGGACGTAAAAAGGGTAGCACTTACCAATCGTACCGAAAAGGCAATGAGTGAGAGACAGTGAAATCGACCAGACCAGACAGTACAACTGAAATAAGGCACGCAAGTCCATTGAAACGGTCTTTTTCCAACCCACTCTCGGCCAAGATTTATTCTCACTCCAAGTGCGTATTCCCGCTTCTTCTTTATTCCTATATCAGGGCATGTTGAGCCTGTTCTCCAATGCACCATTCTTTCTGATTTACTCACACTGAATATTGCTGATTATTCTCAAAATTATCACTGGATAATGCACCTATTACACATTGGAATGGTGCTCTATCGCTACGCCTTATCATTTGATTCGATATGCTCAATGGTTTATCGCTCATCAGTTCATTAATATTTTCATTTTCATCAAAACGGTTCCTTCTCACAGAGTTCCTTTTCAGGACATTTTTTCATCAATTGCGTCAACGTTTCTACTAGTATGAGATGTTTAAAAGCATTATTAGACATTCAACTCTTCGGATACATTACACCAAATTCACCTTTTAGCTATCTCTGGTTTTTCTGCATTCGTCATTCGTTCAATTCAACAAGTCCAAGTTCATTTTCGATCGAATTCACTTTGGCAGGCTTACGGCAAGTGATGCAACACTGTTCTATAATAATATTTGAGTACAAATGCACTGAGCACTCCTAAATAATAATCAAATCTATTGAACTATCCTGGAAAGTGAGAACCACCTCCCCCTCCCCTCTCCGTATGCACTGACCAATCAAATAAACTGGGATACCTATGTGTACTCAATTATAATCCTGAACCTTCGACAGAATATCAGTAAGCAGTAATAAGGTACATCTAATTTAGTCATCGGTTTTAATGCCTTTCTGTTGTCAGCAGTAGTCATCTCATGAATCCAGCTGTGATCTCGGCCAAGATTATATATATATATATATATATGCGTGGTGCCCCATCCCTAGCGCCAACTTCATCGGGACCGACCGCATCTGTTCACTCTTCGGAGGTGTTCGCTCTTGGAAGGGAAGTTAAGAAAATAGCACAAAATATGGACAAAACACGAAGACCATTTGTCAACATCAACCAAAATTCTGAAAGGTTCAGAAGAGATTATCCCTGCTATCTCTTTTGAAATAAGAAATAAGAAAACCTTCAGCAGCATTTTATTTTATCAGTAAGGAATCCATTGTTTGCTGTGCCCTGCTTTGTTGTCTCCGGCATACAGCTGGCTTCATTTACGTTTTTTTAATTTGGGCATGAATTCCATCCAAGATTTTAGCGCGAATTTTCGCAGTAGCTCTGCAGCTTAAACTGCACTGCTCACCAGAACCTTTTCGGATCCAGTCATCTCATCTCCGTCGTCGTCACTTTCTGAGTCTAACTTCTCTGCATCTTCAATACACGTGCTGTTTTCGTCTGATAGAGGAGTCGTAAATGACTGTGTGGATCATCCTTCACAATTAGGCTGCTTGTAGGAGCAGCTGTCAAACAAGGACCGTTTCCTTCAGAGTTAAAATTGTCCTTCGATTCCTACTTTTTGCAACACGTAAGAACGCGTTTCAGCCAGTTTGATATCTCTTCAATTGAAGCTTGTGAAGTCTCACCGTCCAATATTCTTGAGCTAATGTTATGTTGTTGTTGGAATTTGTACAGCCAGCCTTTGCTCCGGCAAAAAGCTCGACGCCCTGCAGTATAAGCCACCTCCATTGCTTTCCTTTTTAGCAGCACTCCTGTCACCCGCAGATGATTTCCATGAGTAGTGACAGGCCATTCACACACTGCGCTGTTACCACTATTGAAGTAAACGAGACTTAAACGCAAGCTAGTCCACTGACCTGAAGTTCTCCGGTCCCAGGTAGTTCTGATGCAGGTCTCAATTCTCATAACCATGTGGATTTGCGTTCTTCTTACAACTAATTGGTAGGTAATCCTCGTCACGGAAACTCCACTGTTGTGAAAATTAATAACCTTTGCTGTGTCACCAAGAATCAATGACGTGGGTACGAACCACTGAAAAGGAGCTTGTTCTCCAGTCTGTATTCTCCAAATATATTCACTGAAAATTTTCCGACAACGTATTTCTCCTTGACCGTTCCATCACGATTGATGGACGCTTACGAGTTCTGCTGCCGTGGTGTGAAAGTTGCAGTAGTAGGCTTACGCGCTAATAGTATAATTGCAGTAGCCAGTACCGCAGGTGTCCATATCTGACTCAAACGACAGAGCGCGCACAGTAACATGGGCAATTTACGAGGAATTCCTGAGTATTTGCTGGCACTGTTTGCCAAGTGATTTCAGTGATCTTCTGTGAACTAACTGAAGGGTCTACGATGTTCACAAATACATATGCAACTGTGACATTTGACGTTCGTCACAAGAGAAAGGCCTTCGGACTTTCTTTAGCATGTAGTTAAGTGGGATTTTCCATTGGTATCTAGGTACGCAATCAGATGGTCTTGTTCACTAGAAGTGGGTGTTCACTCCTGAGGGGTTTCAATGGTAAAATCAGCCGGGACCGGGATAATGTGTTCGCTCGGACGGAATGACCGCTCATCGGGAGTAAGCTAAAGGGGGGAGGCATCATATATATATATATATATATATATATATATATATAATCATAATCCCTTTGGAAGTAACTCACATTCCAGCCAGCGCTATCACTTCCTTGTGTTTGCAGGGAGCAACCAAAATTTCAGTTCAGGTGTGTGCTGAGTCTTATTATACCAAATACACCCAAGCAAGGACTATCGCAGTGCTTTGGAAAACCTATTTAACTAACTCAGTAACTTTCTGACCGTCCTAATCTGTCCCCAGTCTCTCATAATTCAATTCCGCAGCACACTCGGGGGCACTTTTCCCCTAGAAAAGGAAACCATCGATCGATTATTCTAATGGCGGTAATTTTATGTCTTGTAGTCACTATCGTGGATGCAGCAGTCGGTTGAAGACGGGCCCCTCCACGCACATTTATACTTATTACCGAGAATTCAGCTCATTTTTGGTGTGGTCATCAAGGAGCCAGAGAGACTTCGCGGATAGATGACGAATGACCACTGCCTAGTCGATAGCTTATCTTTGTGTGGGAGGCGTTGCCCCCGGCGTAGCTTCACGTGAACTTACGTGGGATTCATTTGAAGTTACGAGGGCTTTGATGGAAGATAGAATGACATAGCGTGCGGTAGGAATATTGCACTGGTACCTTGTAGCGTTTTCACTTTTACATTCTCATGTGTCTGTGGTGTTTTGCGCTCGAAATACAATGTAGATACAAAGTCAGAAGACTGCTAAGTAGGTCCAACAGCAGGAATTAGCAAAAGTTTGGATGCATCATCGTTTGCTTCTTTGTTACTCTACCGTTGAACAAACATAGCTACAGAGCATTTATTTTGTGGGACAAACTTACAGTGACCAGAATCGTGCGACAACTTACAGTTACATGTAGTTCAGATTCACACCAAATGATTCATTGATTATGAAAGTTTTTCACTGTGACTGCCAATTCACCTAGTTCAGCCCACACAAAAAAATGGAGTAAAACTGAGGTAATCTTGTCGTGACTTTCCTGTATTCCACTCTGGGGTATTCTATCCTGAACAACATCCAACTTCTCAAGGAAGTGATTGCGTTACCCCGTTGTAAATTTATGGAAACGTGAGCCTTAAAATCTTAAGCTTCTTCTGGTCTGGAATTAAATTGATTACACGATGACTACTAATCGTATTCGTCTTATGGACAACTGTTGGCTGACAACTCAGGGGTGTATGGGGCGTCTGAGAGGAGTAGCACACCTGAGTTGGTTGACCGTCGTGTCCCTTTGGGCATCCTCCATCTCCTTGGTCTCCATCATTTACCCAGCTCTCACCTGTGGCTCCACAAAGCTGAAGGATGCATCAGCGGCCACACCCCGGCAGACCACTCGACAGGCGGGCTAAACCGGGTTGAGGGTTACCTAGGTCTAAAGAACTTCAGCAAGACGGTTTTCGGCAATGTGAAGACAGATTCTTCTGAATGGGAGGACGAGATCTACTGATCCAACTACAAAGGAGACCTGTTCAGCTTCCTGATCCGGCATTCCAGAGAAGGATAACGAACAGCATAGCAGGTCACCGGCTTCTCTGGAAACAACCCGCTGCCTTGCAGTCTGCACTTGGGTGTGCAAGGTTTAGAGGTGTAGCCTCGAACAAAAAGGCCGAACGGGGTTGGGGACAACGCTTCTTTCCCCACTCCCACAACTCTGGTTATGCACAAAACCTCATGCGCACATCATGCTACGACGTCCCTGGTAAGCGACGCGCCTCGTGTCCCGGCGGTCGAGGTGATAAGACAACAAGCTGGGATTATTAGCTGCAGGAAAAGAACACAGCCTGTTGGAATGTCAGGACGTTTCTAGACGTCGGCAGTCAGTGCATCACAATGCAGACTCTACATGACTAGGATGTAGATATTGCTTGCCTCTCGGAAGTCCACCTGCCCAACTCAGGTAGCTGGCAAATAAAAATGCCGGGAGTGGATACACCTATTACAGTGGCCCGAAAGACAACTCCGGTCTCTACGGTGTCGCGTTCGCTCTGAACAAAGAAATCTAATAATGCAATTAGCTCTTGGGACCTACTCTCATCCAGACTCGTCTTGGCACGTTTTAAAGGCTCCTCACACGATCTGACAGTGATTGCGATCTATGCTCCTACCAATTCGGCTGATGACGACACCAAAGACGAATTCTACAATAACTTGCAAGAGGTAACCAACTGGGTAGCGAGGTGCGACGAACTTTTCATCGCAGGAGATTGGAACGCTCACACAGATACAGCCGATGAATCCACTCGCAATTTTCTCGGGAAATCAGGTCTCTGTTCACCCACGAGAACGGTGGCCGATTGATTGGTTTAGCACACATGAACAGAATGGTTGTCTGCAGCACTCGATTTCAACACCCCAAGAAGCACCTACTCACACGGTGCTCTAGTGACGATCACACTGTCCACCAGCTCAACCACTTCCTGGTGAGAGCCCGTTGGGCTTCGTCTGTGGAGGATATTCAAGCGTACCGAGGTGCAAAAGAGGGGAATTCAAGCGGCACCGACCACGTGTTCCTAAGCGTGCACTTCAAAATTCATCTGTCTACACATGCTAAAGTGTCTGCACCCTCCCGGATAAACTCTGCTGCCGTGGAAAATCCAGAGAGGCGAGAAGCGTTGTCACGACCAATAACAACTCGACTGACCAACGCAACCAGTGCACAAGCAGACAAAGTTTCAGTGGAAGAGCAGTGGACTCGAATGAAAACGACAATCAAGGAAGCTACTTGGACAGTACTAGGGAGAACAAAAAGACGAACAAAAAATTGGATCTCCGAGAACACGCTGAAGCTGTCAACCAAAGCATACGAAGCGCGACTGGCAGGTAGTAATGAACACCGCAGACTACAACGAGAGGTCACACGCTCCGCCAAGGCTGATCGCAAAATACACTGGATATAACTAACTTAAAAAATGGAGACTGCATCAAGGACTGGTGACTGTGGTAAACTGTTCCGCCCTACTTGCAAAGCCTCGAATCGGTACCGAAAACATGATTCGCTCCTCCGTGATGCGGCAGGAAGCCTGATACCTGAACAACCGGCCTACAAACCACCAGTATCGATTTCTTCAGTCCAGTGTGAACGCAACTGAGACCCGCCCAGTACCGCGGAAATCACAGAAATCATTACCAAGATGAAAGACAGAAAGGCCGGTGGGGAAGATAGCATCACTCTAGAGGTGTATAATGCCTGTTTGCCGTAATGATTCATAGGTTATGTACACACTTTGGCTCTATTTAGCGAGAAGCATTCCCACTCGACTGGGGCATGTCCATTCTGCTGCCCATTTCGAAGAAAGGTGATAAATTGGCATGTGAGAACTACCGAGGGATCATATTGGTCGATGTCGCCGCAGATATTTTTGGGGCGTTGTTACTAAATCGTTTCTCTGAAGCAGGAAACTGACGTACTCGCCCAACCCCACGAGGTTTTCGTCGTGACAGAAGCTGTGTGGATCAAATCATCACTCTGCACCGAATACTGAAGCACTGCTAAGTCCCAGCAGCCAATGATAGCTTGCTTCATCGATTTCCGGGATGCCTTCGATTCGGTTAAACGCGAGTCCCTTTGGATCATTATCCAATCCGATTAAATGCCCGATAAGCTTCCAAGGCTGTTGAGGATATGCTACTCACGAACTGGTGCTAGTGTTCGTATGTACGGTGAAGAATCCTGTGAGTTCGCACTCACTACTGGAGTTAGACAAGGCTGTTCCCTCTCACCGGTGCTGATTCACTACGCCAATAACTGGACAATGGGTCATGAATTACACGACTACGGTTGCGTTCAGTTTAGCCAGGAAATATGAATCTCGATTCTGGACTTCGCGGATGATATTGGCGTGCTGGGAGACTCCTCTGCTATGCTCTAACCCATCCTCGACCGAATCAATTCGTTTATGAGGTCCATCAGACTAGAACTTACCTTGACCAAAGCCTTTACAACTCATCTAGGCCCGACAATTCAACAAGAGTCCATCAGTGATCGACCAGTAGAGTACGTCTCTTCACTTAAATATATAGGCTCAACTCTTCTTCCGAACGGCCAGGAAAAAGATGAAGTGGTAGCACGGATTGACAGCACTGGAAGAGCCTTCTTTCGGCTAAGACGAATGCTGTGGACTCGCAGTGAAATCAGCTTAAGAACCAAAGTTCGTGTTTACCGTACCGCCATCCGGCCCGTTATAATCTGTAACTGCGAAACCTGGCCACTACGAGCTGAAGATATTAAAAGATTGGAGGTTTTCGACCACTGATGCATGCTGCGAATCCTCAAAGTCAAGTGGCGCGACAGGGTGTCTAGCGACGAGGTAAAGAGACGATGCTCTGATATCGATGTGCTCTCCGACCTCCTCCAGAGTCGACGACTTCAGTGCTTCAGCCATACGCTTCGGCCACCCGAGTCAGAGATAACCAAGCGAACATTCTGCTCCACTCCCCGCCCTGGTTGGAGGTTTTTCCTTGGAGGGCAGCTAAAAACGCGGACCAATAAAATAGTGAAAGACGTAGAGATCCTAGGCCTTCGGTCAGTCTATGGAGCCCGGCGATGGAAAAAGGACTGGATCAGGATCTGTACCGTACTCGCCTCCGACCGCCGTGCGTGGTCAGCAACGGTCGGTGATATCCGGGAAGCCGACTTATCCTGTCGCAGTAGATAGTCGCGTAAAAGTAAAAGTAAAAAGTAAGTAACAACTCAGAAACACGCGTGAATACTGTTTCTTAAGAAAACACTGACCGATAAGCACTGAGTTATCACAGATCGACCATTATTTCCTGCTCCAGGACATATAATACCATAGGAAGCAAACAAACTAAGAGTGCTCAAAGGAGTATTCACGGTAATTCAGTTACATGCACTGTGCATCCCATAAAGCAACTTTCTATCTGCTTCGCGGGAGGTTTGGGAACATGAAATAAAAAGATAACAGAAAAAACTACTCTACAGCTCTTTTTAGCCTAATGACAATAAGTCCAAAGTTTTTAAAATAACAACTATCATTTAAATGCATGCTAACATCACTGTTCTAGGGGAAACATGTTTGCCTCGGGAATGAACAGAAGCTGTACAAATCTTCTAACCAGGTACAAGTCAAGAGAACATGATGATTCATCCAGATTCATACGGCAAAATATCAGTGAACTGACATATAATCTTCGTGAATCCAACACAGGCAATACTGGAGTACACGAGAAACATAACAAAAGAAACTGGGGCTCTGAAGCCTTTTACCACAAAAAACCAAAAAAGATACTTTAAGTAATCCTCTATTTATTTGGCAATTCTGTCTCATCCGGAAACAATGCAATGAACTTCGATATTACGCTTGCTGTGCAGAATAAACGGAAACATCCGAGGAGAATGCACGTTTTTCGTAAAGTACCACGACGTACTTTTCATAAAGTCAGCAAAGCCTTTTCGTTCTGGCTCCATCCACTATGATATTCCGCTTAGTGTGTCGTACGTAAACTGATGTGTTTAACGTTTACGATCGACAAGTGTATGGAAAATGTTCTGAATCGCTTTCTATCAACTGAATTCAGTTTAATACGACAGCAACACACTCCCTCGGTTGGAAATCACAATTCCTAGATCGAGTTCGTAGCTGCATAAGATCTGGTTGGAACCAACAGGTTTCAACTGTTTATTCAATGAACTTTTCAAAATGAAATACATCCGACATAGTACTCACAAATTCAGTGGGGCAAACAACACTAAATGTGCATCCGTAGCTGATTTGGAACTGTTACAGCGGGTCGCCCGCAAACTGACCGACTCCTAATATGGACATTTCCGTAGAAAGTCTAAATGAACTGAAGAGACTACGTTACTAACAAAATACGGAACTTGGGAACACGATCAACGGCAGTAGTAGCCAATTTAAATGATACACGAAAGGGGATTGGCGTGCAGGACCGACGATCAGCTTCAGTGTTTCCCTGCAACTATTAGCTAAATCCAGCAATCGACACACAATTCTTTAGTCACCACTCATAGTCCTTCAGCAGCGATGCGAAGCCTACAGTCACGTCGCTGTAAGCGACTTAGATAAAAAAATTTCGAATATTATGACGTTAAGAACTGTTGGAACAACTTATTCTTTTGCAATGATTAGTGCTGCAAATCTGATTGAACAAATAAGGAAATGTGACGGTCGTATGCTGCACCGTTGACCGCGGTAATAATTTCAAACGTTTTGACATTAATAAAATGAGGACTGTGATGAGGGGTGTGCTTGCATCAACTGTGTGTTATCTTCGATAGGTCAACGTATCAACTCATGTAAACAAAATCTCATTTAGACAAGGATAAGGGACAATTTTTTGCAATTTTCCATTATACCGAGTCTTGATCTTTGTCAGCGATTGCAAATACAAAACAAAGTGCAATTTGTTAAATTAGGGAGTTTTTCTTACAGGTGCTGCATGTTTGTGACATTTTTGTTCTTGCATAGGGAGACCTGAGGCCGATTTGCTCATGTTTCATTCGGAGGCAGTCGGGTGGCATAGACATCCCGCAACTGTTTGCGGTAGTATTCGTCGTATTTCATCTTCCACTACAGGCTTCATCACCCGACAATATGGAGAGTTTTATCTTGAGCGCAGATGAATAGTCTTGTCGTTTCATCAGTGTGGAAGATCGAAAGAGGACAAGCGGATTTTCAGGAAGTGTAGATAACTTGAAGGACATTTCAAACAACCTCGGGATTGGAATGGAAAAATATGGTGTTGTCGCAGCTGTGGACCGAGAAATGGCTTTCCAAACCCGGATAATACAAGACGAAGTTCAACAAACAGTTCATCAGGCATTTACACCATGTGGTAGATGAAAACCCAACAAGCATGCTGAGACGGTGGAGAGAAAGAGTGGAGAACGACTACGGAGGTACAACAGTCTGCAAGTCATCCACTGACGGGTTGCTGGTTGGGAATCACTGTTCGGTTTAGGAGCTGACCATACAGCCAGTAGAAAAAACTCGGATAGTCAAAACCAGACGAGCAAAATGTACCGATTGGCTACAACGATTAGACACTGCAAACTTTGGGTTTTTTATCGATGAAACCAACTCCAACATGTGGTGCGGTCGTAGCCATGTGCGAGCGAAAGGACGTATGGAAGCCTTTCACGATCTCCCGTCACTTAAAGGGCCTAATTTTAACACATAAGCATGCTCCTCTGCCACCGGCACCTCCAAGTATGAATGCTACACAGATTTCTTCCTCGAGTCAGTCTCGACTGGATGCTGTCCACCAAAATCAGTGGCGGACTTGCACTATATCATGCAGTGTTGATGTTAAAAAAGCTGTTGAATATCAAACCGGATAGCCCGGGGGTTAGGTGTTCGATCCACAATCGTTCACCACGGGTTCCGGTCCCAGTTGACGCTCGATGTCTATGCCTTTCTGATGATTCCTAAAGAGGAAGAAACAGCTGTACAGCGCTCCCACAGTTCCCAGTGCGGAGTTGAGTGTTGATACTGGATGGCTAGTCATTTCTCATAGCATTTAAATTTCGTACGGCTGGCAGTATTAATTAAGACAAACAGCCACTCCTGATAAAAATCCGTCCCAATTTATTCTCGGTATCACTGTGTATCTATTACATCGACTAGCTGTTTCCTGGTTCACCTTCATCACGATTGATCATCACACTGTAGACTTTTGAATTCACAGCAGCACTGTGGACTACAAAGGTAAGTAGGTTTTCTAGAATAACAATGGTGAGAAATGATTCGTCATGCAGTATGAACACTCACCCCCGCTTTGGGAACTGTGGGAGCACTATACAACTGTTTCTTTATCAATTTGAGTGGTGGGATATATGCTTAGATTGCCAAATCATTCACCACCAAGCAATGAAACATAACTCATCGTGGAAGGCCATGAGAGTTGTTTCATCCCTTTTAGGAATCATCAGTAGTGCACATAAAATAAACCACGACTAGGACTCGAACCCGGGGTGAACGATTGTGAGTCGAACACTTAACTACCAAACTGTCCGAGCTGACTTTCAATGGCTTGTTTCGCTACCCCGCTACATGATTAGCACCTCTAGGTCACTAATTAAACTTTAACTGCGTGCCGACGTTTTGTACGCGCTACGGATACAGGACCACGTGAACTCGTCACCGTGTAGCAGGTACCGGTTGAGGCGCCGCGAAATGGGTCCGGAAATAAATTGTGCAATCTCGTGACTCCATCGTTTGTATTCCGAATTCATCTCAAGAAAAGAATGTTTCAAACAGCTTACCGTAATACTTTCATGTTGACTGAATAATTCAGGCTTTGAATGAACCAGACGCATAAAGATTTTCTTTCAAAAAATGTTTCTTAATATTCCAAGTAACTTGTGATAAACATTTTACTTAAGTAAGGCTAGGTCAGTTGATTTTAGATATTTGTTCAGAGTTCTAGGCTTCTGTGTACGCCTGAACCCACTGACATGTTCTCAAATCTCTACTGATTTAAGACATAATCACTCAGATATTGGGGAAAGAGTTTGCACAGTAGGTAAGATGATAAACAGTGTTCATATAAATGCCAAGGGCACGAACGCATGTCGCCGATCAGGCCACGCTCAGCCACATTCCGAAGTGCGGATGAGCGTTACCCTTCTTTCATTTCATGAGAAAAATTCCATGGTACAGATCTGGGACTTTAGGACAAAGACAATGGGAAAACTCTGTTAGTGGACGCACGTCATCTGGCTTGTTTTCGTGCAAGGAGCTTGACACTTTCAAAACAATTATTACTTTGCGGCACTCACAAGGTTACTTTTCACCATGGGTATTTGGCATGATCTTTGTTCTACGATGCTCCAAACGATCAATATGATGCCATTGGGCAGTACAAATTCGGTTCAACTTTCGCTACTGAATTTCCCTACAGTAATGATCTTTTCGGTCGCAAATTGCTTCCCATTGTAATTGACGTTTTGTGGGCAAGTCTGCAGGAAATTGATTCGGCCTAAAAACTGTTGGTCGGTGAGATGAGAAAAGCTTTGACGTTAAACAGAACCGCAACTAACTACAACAGCTTTTTATGCTGCACTTATGCTTACGCATGAGTGCAGTGGAAGGGACATTTACCCCATAGCCACGAAGGGAACATGGTCTAAAAAGATCTATGTTCCGAAAACTAACGGGGCAAAAGACTATCAGTCTAGAAGCTAAAAATAGAATTTTCATAAAAAACTGTCTATTTCAGACCCACAGTTCAGCTGTACGAACCTGTATGCTCGAACAATGAGGAATTTTTCTAATTGCATCTAGCTTGACAAACATAATGGCCATTTTGAGTCAAAAGCCTACTTTGTTTCTATGCTGACTCTAAAATCGCTGATGCCGTAACCTCAGAAGAGGATTGAAATGGTTCATGTTCTTCTCATTTCTTTTCAATTCGGAGACCACCAAATTCGACTTCGTTGAACAACGGAAACAGCTTACGGAACAAACTGGGAGAAAGAAAATGAAATTGAAGTGGAACGGTCGTCCGGAACTGAATGACCAAAACGTATGCACATCTTATAATGTATTTTCATTGGTGACCGATCATGTCCTATTCTCCCTTGCCTCCGTGCATGTCATGTTGATTTTATGCCATCACGAAAGTGACTACTATTTGCCCGAAATTTATCCAGTCACAGACTCTTCTGTGTGTGGTTCGTGAACTGGAATTAGTCAGACACAGTAACCCGAAAGATGAATTTATACGCACGATCGAAAAGCACAGAACTTCCGCAAATTCGGAATTTTTGATTCCAACAAATTTGTTGCATTTTTACACTCAAGTCTTTTCATAAATTACCAAATTAGTCCTTAGATTGACCTTCTACGAATAATGGGGAATCGTTGTGTTAAAAACGAGAACTACATTAAAAAACGAGGTTGCTACCAATCATTACTTTCGCCAAAAAATTATAAAATCAAAAGTTATTGAATGCTTGATAACCATAGCTTTGTTCGCACAGGCCACTAGTCAGCCGAAGCCCCGTTAGAGCGTTAACCTGTAGGGTATGCCTAGAAGGGGTACTCTTTTGTAGTCATTCACCTAATTTCAAAAGATATCCATATGCAACATGAGAACACTTGTTCGCTATTGTACCCCAAAGTGATGAAGTGAAGGGAGATTAGATTTAAACAAACGATACTAGAAACCGAGCAGTGTGCGTTCAAATCGTTATCAAATCATTCATCATTGTTCCCACCTGCAGGCACACTCTCCAAATCCTGGTGTCGAATAAGGGCTGAGGATAAAATCGGGATCAACGAAGATGGAGAACGGTGGATGAAACTTCGAAAATCGATGTTTGAATAAATGCGTGCATGAAGAAGTCATGGCAAGCATTTCCAACCTATTACAAAATATTTGCTGCGACAGATAGCTGAAAAATAAACGAGTTTGCCTTGCCTGAATAGAACAAGATTCAGGTAAAATACTGGCAGTTATTCATTAGTTGAAAAGAAGAAGAGCGACATCATTGTCAGTTTCAGGTCAATCGGTACTTCAACCCGGATAAATGTTCGACCGGAGTAATTTGTTGGCTCCGTTAACTATTATTTTAAATACGCTCCGTTGGCGTGAGTTTGTTTATCCCTTTACTGATCTATTATAGTTAGTGAACCAAATGATCTCCCCTTAAGCGACTAAAACTCGACCTGAGGCAAAAACTTGGGAACCACAAAGCCCATCCACATGGGGACAAACAGCGTCAAATTAATTGACAAATGTGTCTATCCTGTGGGATTACGTTACTGAATAATGGATAATTAACACTGACAATAGGACATTCACATAATCACCTGAAGCTTACAAAAATCCCTCGTGAGACACTTCCTAGGTAAGGCGGAAAATACCTAGTAAGCAGATTCTTGATGATGAAAAATCGCATCAAGCCATGAGTAACTTTTATCCTATTAACTAATACATCGCCTACTGGTTTCTGGTAACCAAATACACGCTCCTCTCGCGATGCAACATTCCGCCACGTAATGTTGAACTCAATTACTGATCGATTACTCAGAAAAAAGTATCCTCCCTCCAAAAGTGCTGTCAGTGACCTGGAGAAAAATGTGTACCATTACTCGTAAAGATGCCAATGCATCCGTTCAGGTAGTTCTTTACTGAAAATGGTGAACATAATGCTCAACTCATCATTCGCATACTGATCTGAAAATATTGTTTAACTTCAAATTATTGAGTCAGGATTCATTGTTCTATGTGAATTTCTGACCAGCGGATTTAGTGACGTAAACAGATTTTTTGTCACGTTCATGACCAACTAGTTGATTTGTACTAATACCTAGATTTCTAGTTCCCTTTTTAGCTTAGTCTGACCTATTTCCGTATAGCATTCTTGGTTTGCAACACGATGATGACTCACGAATGGAAAGAACTCCGGAGGTTGAAGCAAAATGACCTGTGTTCGATGGAGGAACGTAGGTGGGGCCCCTGAAATCAGTCAAACAAAACTGTCACTGAGTATTATGTTACACAGTGAAATATTGCGCACAGTATCTTCTGAAGTTTGATTTTACCCAAAAACCAAGATTAGGTTCGCATTCGAAAATACCAAAATACCCTACACAATCGTATAGAACACCAAGTGGGCGAAACCAAACTGTCGAGGATATGCTGAATCGTTGCTATCAGATACCGGCTCATTCGCGAATCACTAAGCATACCACTGACATCAAACACTGATTGATTCCAGTTTTCCGCTCTTCGAATCGACGCAATAACCAACGACCCTACATACAATTTGGTTATGAGATAATACAGTGAACTCATGCTCCGGTGATCACTCTTACTCAAAGATCAACGTGACAGTTGTCACACGTCAGGAAGTATCTTCCTATTGAAGATAATTAAGTAGTTGAATTTTATGGTATTATGGTGAAATGAGTTGTTGAGAAAGCCAATCCAAATGACCTGAGGATTACACCAAGGTTCATAGCGCACAGGACGCTGGATTCGAGCCCCGACGTGGGCCGTACAAGCGCAGTGAAATAACAGCAAGACGCAATGGGCACCAACGTTATCCTACATCGAGACTATTGATGAACCGAAGAATAGTTACTACTGCACTATAAACATCTAACTACTCCCAAGTTATAGCTTGATCCACTATCCCTGACCGCACATCAGAACAAAGCCAACGATTCACACCATGATCTCTTGCAAGTAAAACCAGTCTTGACCTTACGGACCTTACTTAAGCACGCATTCATTCATCTGATCGTAACTAAAATTTCAACAAACAAACTCCAACTCCCATTGTTGACACCTGATTTGTTCTCATGGTGTCTATTCACATACAAATTGAAGCACATTAGAAAAATTGTGTTTTCCTCGTCAGAACTGAATGTGAATATGTTGGTACTTTCAGGACAAACCAAAAATTGTATCCAATTATGAACATCCCCAAATTCATACCCTAAGTATCACTGAAAAGACAAAAACACAACCATTGTTAAATCTGAGTGAACAGAAAAGAAAATTGCTGAGTAATTTAGGAAAATCCGTGCGCACTTCCATTGTGACTTTGAAGTCATAGTTATGAGATAAAATGACAGGGAAATGATTGAGTCGAGAACGGATTTGTGCCGACTAAAAAACCAAATGATATCGACGTATAAATGTTGGGCAAATGAACAATGTTTGAGCACGAGCAGTTTTTCCAACTGAACTGGCGACGCGAATTCGTCTCCAGGATCAGAGTTAAATCCAACATTAGAATCGCTAAAAACAAGCTGTTACGGGTACTATCGGATACAACCGAGAGTATAAGTTCCAGCACAATACACACAATGAATAACCACGCGTTGTCCGTCTACTAGCGGTATCGAATAAACATCATCAGATGTCCGGCACAAAGAGTCGCCCACTAAATGAGGTGACGGTAGCGTATCGCCTCCAGTGGCTAAGAAACTTTTCACGTGGGCTAACTAAACCAGGTGTTTTCTGCAATGTCCTAGTGTAACAGGGAATGCTGGGGCGAGAGGATGGTTTGAACATCAAGCCGAACGGACGAATCAAACGAGGGCCACAGACAAAACGGGTGGCGAATATGTCGGAGGCGTCCCGAAGCAGGCAAAAGGGGACATACAGACGACCAGAGAGGAAGCAGCGGGATCTCCGGCAACCAGCAAGATAGCTCAGGTGAGGGGCTGCTGATCGAGCCGTTAACTGAGACAGTCGGACCAACCGAAGGGAAATGACGGTCAAGAGAAGCAAGCCATCGGCCACAGGCAACTGGACAGAACGCAACCGAAGCGCTCAAGCAGCGGCAATAGCAATCTTGGTGCCGCGCAGTCTGGAAAAGGACCTATATAAACGACTGTATGTGTTCCATGACTTGACTTGTTTGGCCGGTGAAATACAAGTATCCTGTCGTGTGTTTTCGTCCTTGTTACACTAGCACGGCTTGAAGAAGCATCGTGGTGACGAGTCCATGAAGTTGGCATCAGGGCCGACCTAGATTTATAATGGGTGACTTTTCATTGAGATCCGTGGTACAAAACTTGCGACGGGGTTGATCGCAAATGGATGTCACAGAATTGAAATCAGTGACGTGAATACCCAGTGACATACATAGTTAACGCATGCTATTTCTAAACCGCAAATAAAACAACCAAAAGACGCATTTATTGGAAGTTGCGTAACCTCATCTTGTTAACCAAACCTGAGAAAGAGCATGGAACACTTCGGTAAAACTCGGAATATTTCATTTAATCGTTTAGCAAGTCGATTCAAACTACAACCGGCAATAATCTAATATGTATGAGGGATACGACCAATTATGCTCATAAGACAGATAGCAAAAGCTCCTAGGGTCTCGCTATCTAAATTAGTAAAATAGGACTAGTAGGCAAATCCTAGTTCAGGCCAGCACAACATGAAATCAACCGAACTATTTATTGTAACAATCAAATACTTGACCTTATGATTGGGAAATGCGTTGGCAGGTCATTAGAAGACCAAACTGACCCCAAACACATTTTCAAAGAGAGAAAAACTTCAGTGCGTCCACAGAGAGAAAAAGATGATCAGGTGTGTTGGTTCGTACACAAACGAATCCTGTTCGGCATAAGAAAACCGTGTCAACTAGCCCAAATAACAGGAAAGCAATCAAAGTGGAACATCTGTATGCTGCTTTATGGAAGCACGCATGTCAGGAAAGAATGAGAAGAACAGTGGGGAGGAGAAATACGGGTGCATATGTGTACGCGCGACAATGTTTTTTATTCACGTTCTCAGATATTTCAATCCCAGTATTTATGTACAGCTAGTACGTTGTTAGATTCTGGTTAGCGTCAAAGCTGAAACAGAAAAGAAAAATAAAGCGTGTGCCACCAGGGCAGCTCAGTTCTCGGGGCGCAGAGATGGTGCAACGGGGCTGTAAGATGACGACCAATGCAGGATACATAAATGCAATCAGAACTAAGGCTTGGGTGAGGGCGTTTGCGCCTGCATACTTAGTCGATCTTCCAATCTACATTTTTACACACAACTGAGACAGTGGCAGTTTAACACATTGAAAAACTCAAAGTAACCGGGCCGTCTACGAATTCGACCGCATAAGGCTGTGTGCACTTGTCAAAAAGTTTGGAGTAGGTGTAGGTCAGTTATCCGACACAAACTGAACCGTTGCGAGACAAGGCCCATGGAGTGCGCGAACGCGAGCATAAGACAGGTTTTAAGGGTGACATGGGTTTACATTGGGCCGTGCGCACAGCGCGCAAAAGTGATTTGTTACATGAACCAATTTGTTAAAACATCAAAGCCCGAAAGAAAAACACCGGTAATGTTTTGTACGGGCTAGGTGGAGAATCTGTATCGGTGGAACCGATAAGAGGTTGGCGTGGTCGATGGAAAAAAATCGAAATGGATGCTGCACACCGTACAACACGAGCAGAAGAACTGCCAGCAGTAAACCGACTCCATCAAACACTGAGAACGGGAATGATGTCAGACGTGCGATAAACAGATACAAAGAACTGCATCCGAACGAGCGATTGTCAATGCGGAAAGTGAATTCAAGTGTTGCTAGTGACTGTAGCCGCCATTTGGTTGATTAGGTGAAGTAAATTCATCCAACAATTTCTGGATTTTTCCTCCTCTGAAAAAGTGAAAAATTGAAGGTAAATGCATTAGATTTCACCAAACCAGAAACATTTCTGTCGAATCCACCACTGATTTACGAATAATGCGAAAAGAACAATTACCAACTACATTATTCTTTTGTGATTGACACAATTGGTTAGTAATTCCTTTTTGTTTTCCAACCATTAACCTCGCCCTTCATATCCTGATTTCCTTCACAACCCAAAAAGCCATACAGGACAGATACTTTCAGTTGCAGATACAATCATGGCTGACAAATCAATGAGCAGAGACTGGATGAAGACCAGTAAAAGAACCAGCTGATCGAAAGCAAATGATTCGGTGAGACCGAATAACATGCCTCCAGAAAGGGCGCTTTAGTGAGTAAGCACGGAGAAGCAATTTATCGGTTAAATAACCTCTACTGAGTGAACGTAAAATAAATATTACCCGGGGTTTTTCTCGACGACGGGAGGATTCATCGTGTATTATCAGGCAGCCTCTAATTCAAGAGATGCAGATCCGCCCACCTTCCGTTTGCTCCGTTGTGTGAATGGAGCCAAGTAGCGAATCGACAATCAGTGCAGCAATTAACAGTAAACGAAACACAACAAAAACACCAAGATTTGTTGCGACGCGTTTGAAGTAGCAGCTGCATCGGTGCTTTGAGAAAATTCCAGCGTTGGATCAACATCCCGCTGCCTAGTGGATCAGACTGTTGAGTCAAGCGCTCTGACGCGGGTTACCAAAGGAAACCCACAAACTACCGTTTCATCGCCACTCCATCTTCCAAGTGAGAGGAAAATCCTTTCTAAGGTGTGTGCAACCGCGAAGTATGATAAGCCTAAAAACCGTCAACACCCTTTCGACAAAATAACGTTCTACTCTTCTTATCGTTAATCTGGAATTTATGCAAGAAGTCAAGTATATGCTGTCTGTACCCCAAAAGGTTAAATTCAGATTCTACATAACCGTATATGTATAAAACCGCTGCTTGAAGGATGCGTTTCACGGTAACAGTAGTTCAGAGGCAGAACAAAAAACCAAAGTTACTTCTCATGCCTAAATAGTTACTTAATATGGCTGCCGCTTACGTTTGGATACTTAATGAATATGAAACCATCAGACGTATTTTACTACTTCAAAAACGACACTTTGCTCTTCAGATGCGACTTGGGGCTCGCTCTTGAGTCATCAAGTGTTCGGTGGGTAGTTTTCCAATACACACTGTCAGAATGACGTAGACATCGCATTGTGAATCGGAACAAAGCATGCACTGTCTGACTGGGTCCCATTCAGCAGTCATCTGGGTGCAACTGGGTTTGACTATGCCGTGAGCTAAAATCAATGGCCTAAAGCGTATATTTGTTTCTCGTATGCGTGTCTTTGTTTTGCTCCATTGTGCTCTCAACACTGTTTCTGACGACTGTGAAATCTTTCCACATAACGCTGCAAAGATACGTTTGGTGTCATCCTGCGTCTCTGTATCGTCGGATTCGGATTATTAGCATAGCCACTGGACACCGCTGGCATAGATCAGGCGTGGTGTAGAGCGTGTATTGCTTTGTACGCTAGGCATGACTACCTCAATTCGGACGCTTTATCATTTTGAATCCCTTCTCATCTCTGCTGCGTCATCCACGCATGTTTGCTTCATACACGTATCGATCCGTGACGTACTGACGCACTCACATGCGTATGCGGTCGTTGTGCTGACAGTGAAGGCATTCGACCGCTCCAAAACAAAGTGGATGCCACCTAAGACTGTGCGGAACCGCAATCGTTTCCTGAGTATAGCCAACTACTATTGTCGATTCGCACCAAAATGTTCGGAGATCTTGCGACCACATACCGGAATTTTGAAGAAAGGGCTATGCACATTCCTAATGACACCCGGAGCTAAATCTGCATTCCACGCAGCCAAGCGAAAGTTGTCCGAAATTCCCACATTCACGCACTTAGGCAATGATGACAAGGCCATGCTCGTATAGCGGACAGACAACTCCCAGACTGCGCTTGGCGAAGAATTGCTGCAGACAGTCATAAGTGACCGGCAGCCATTGTCATTCTTCTCCCAAAAACTTCAACCGCCACAGACTCCTAACAGCACCTTTGACCGTGAATTGCTGGCGATCTATGTTGCAACTAAACACTTTCAACACATTTTTGAAGGTAGAAGCTTTATCGCTTATACCGATCATAAGCCACTGACTTGTGTATTGACTTCAAGCAGTTACCGTTATTCACCCAGGGAAATTAGGCACCTCGATTACATTTTCTAGTATACCAGAGTATAAGATATATACAAGGATCCTGTGACTGATGACCTCTCTCGATCAGGCATTCATCGGCTAACCAACCCAGCGACATTCAGCTGGTCCGGGATAGCACAGAACAACTACAGAGTTACCGCTCATCGTTCTCCCTGATGTTGAAAGACTTGCTTCTTCCTGAGGGAAATGGTACAATTGTTTGCGATGTCTCCACTGGCAACCCTCGCCCATTTGTTCCATGTCCACTTCGTCGCTTGATTCTCACGCGTTAACATTCTATGTCCCATCCTGGAATACGCGCCTCTTCCTCTTGCTTGAGAACAAGCATGGTGCCAACGCAAAAACAACAGAAAAGGATTACAAAGTCAGGGAGGTGGGGGGGGGAATTAGGAGTCAACATTATGACTACAACAACAATGCAATTGATGAGTACGTTGAAATCCAAGGAGAAGTAAAATCACCGGAGAGGTTGGATTGAAACTGTGCATTTCCAATGGGCTAGTGGAACGCTTTCATAGACAATTAAATGCTTCTCTCACCTCCACCTCTAATTCAGTAAACTGGACGGGCGCCGTTCCGTCAACCATGTTGTCCACACGCACTATCCTAGGGGAAGACTGGTTTTGATCTGCTGATTTGGTGTTTGGCACACTTCCAAAATTGCCCGATGAGCTTTCCGGACACAATTCCGATGTCGTTGACCCCCGTAACCTTGTTTGTCGATTACAGTTGTATAGTCTGTCCAAAACGTTCGGGATCATCTCAATTCGGTCGAAATCCTGACATACGGTCGAATTCCAGTTTAGACTACTAATACTACTCTCTCTCATTCTCTCTCTCTCTCTCTCTCTCTCTCTCTCTCGCTAAACAATGATGCCTATTGTGCATTTTCGACTACTGAGAGTAGTACCAAGTGTATAAACTGGAATTCAGCCTTATGACAGGATTTCGATAGAATTGAGGGGATCCCGGATTTTTTGGACAGACAGTATATGACATCGCTCCGTTCTACCCCCATTCGGCCATCCTTTTGTCTGACTTACATTCCCAAAGACGTTTTTGTTCGTTGTGATGCTGTTAAATCCCCGCTGCATCCATCATTGTCAGGTCCATTTTGTGTCCTTTCGCGAAACGGTAAATGTTTTGTCATTCATAATGCTGGTCCATTGTATCGATCCAAAGTCAACTGACCCGACTGAAACACACGTACATGCCCATACGGTCCTTCGACGAACGTCTGATCGTTTAGATTACTAGTAAACGCGCTTGCAGTTACGCTACGTCTGCTTTTTCACTATAGCAGATTGTTGCTCATTCACGTTTACTCTTGTGGACCCCAACGACACTTACTTTTGTTTACGTTCCACCTGAAGCACCTTAACATTCAGAGGCAACCAGCTTTCCAGGCGAAAATTTATGTAATTATTGATTCAACCAGGTATTTTTTGTGACACTGGTTAAGCATCAAAAATGCATAGCCTGGGACCATTTCTGATGAACTACTAGGTCGAAGGACTGATCCATGTGCATCGGTGTTAACACTAAGGTGTTTTTGTCACACATGAGCAACGTTGCGAATAATCATACGCTCAGACACTGCTAGTTTGTACTGCCTAGCCGCAATATGATACACCTACTCCCAGCAACATTTAGCCAAAATCCACAAATGTTTAGCCTTGACGCACAACTTTAGCCATGTCGTTGCAAGCAAGTCCGATCACAGGTATCGGAATTTTATGTCGTCGAGAAACGATGGAACAGTTAATTATTTTTTATACAAAGATTGTTGTTGTGAAACTGATCGAAGAAATGAGGAAGTGTGACGATCGTACACTACGCAGTTGCCAGTGGTACTGGTATCAAATACTGCACTGCAAATTGACTGCAGGTGTAAACGATACACCCGCACCGTCAAACCATGGGTCACAGCCTGTATGACGGCTACATTTCAGTGATGGTAATGGTGTCAAATGTTGCACTACTAATAAAGTGATGACCGGGATAGGGGATACTTACGCCAGCTATGTGTGTTAACCCCGGACTGTCAACGTATCCACTTCTCTAAACAGCGTCTCATTTTGATAAGGATAAGGAACGAATGTATCACTTTCTCATTATATCGAGCCTTAATCTTTGGCAGCGATTGTAAGTACAAAACAATGTGCCATTTGTTACTTCAAGGATTCTTACTTGCAGAAACTGCTTTTTTGTAACTCTGACCGATTGCTGGATGGGCATCACTGTTCGGTTAAGAAGCTGATCATCCAGCCAATGGGGAAAAAACTCGGACATATTCAAACAAAAACGAGCAAAATGTGCCGATTGTCTATAACGATTAGATACTGCAACCTTGGTGTTGTATACAGATGAAACTAACTACAACATACGGTGTTATCGCAGCCATGGACGCTCAAAAGTAGGTAGTAAAACCATTCGAAACTCCCGTCAAGTGAAGGACCTAACTTCAGTATGTTTCTTTGTCTATCGTATCTTGAAGTAAGAATGTCACACAAAGATTACCTAGCATAAATCTAGTGAGTTGCTTTCATGCAGTCCAGAGTCTATTGCTCCTGACCAATCAAGTGTTCCAGCAGTCTTCACTTTGACAATAGGCCCGTTCATCGGAGGGCTGTGGATTCACAATCACCTACCTACTACCAAACTCGTTTCTTTCCACCGCACAGATTTTTCAACCCACCGGAAGAGAAATTCAGTAAATTCGAACACGCAAGAGTTCTTACTACCCCAATTTGTTTGGATTTTTTAGTACATTAAAAACTGGTTCACTGAAAACACAAGTCATACGGGCTGCGCCTAATGGTTTGACGACACGGGTGTATTGTTCAAACCCTTTCCAACCAATATGCAGTGCAACATTTGATATCATTATCAGGACCAATTTTGCGCCACATGACCGTCGTACTTTTCTCATTTCTTCGGTCAGCTTTGCAACAACAATTTCTGAATAAAAAATAATAAACTGTTCCATCGTTTCTCAACGACATAAAATTCCGATACCTTTGATCGGACTTGCTTGCAACGGCAAGGCTAAAGTTGTGCTTCAAGGCTAAACAATTGAGGGTCGTGACTAAGGAGTTGCGGGTCGGGGTTAAACAATCGTAAGTTCTGACTAAAGGTTGCTGGTAAACAGTATACATATGTAAGTTGTATGAGAGGAATAACCTGACTGCGTAAGTTCGCCTGTTGACAGAAAAACAGGATGAGATATACAGAAACTGAACGCGTCATTTTTCCATCTGAACAAAAATATAGGGCGATATTCTCGTATGAAAAAACGGCAAAGCTAACCAAGCTAATCCCGTTGTAGTTTACACAGGAGGACCTGTCATTTCTGATCTGGATCGACTTATAACATAAGCCCTGTAGGTCCAAACCAAACCCATTTTCTGATGAACAGTGAAGCATCTCAGAAAAACCAAAACAGAATGGTACTCGCAGTAGTTGACGATTCACATCAGTTGAAAATTAGGTACTTCAGTCTATTGCAGTGCATCTATCATACAACTTGTCGGTAGTAGTGGTTCGGAACTCACTTGCAAAACACGAGAAAAGGTGGAATCTGTGGTTCGGGAAAAGTTTGTAAGTGGGCCAAAACGGATTCCATTGAGGGCTGCTCTCTTGTTGTTTCCAAGTATTCTAATGAGAAAAAGCAAGTAACAAAGACAACGATTAACTCCATGATATAACCGCCATTTTTCATGAAGAGATTTTTCAGAGTGCATGCATAAGACTCTTGAGGGATCGGGCGATGTAACAGAAAATGAACGATGTGAAATCTACCGAGCGAGGTAATAATACACATTGTGTTGTAAATTAGGATTATAGCTAACTTACGCTTGTGTGGGTCACAAACAATACAGGTGGTGTGGAAATTCGAGTGAAAAAAATATTTCCTACTTTTGTTCCTAATTATTCTCATACCATGTCAAACAATGGTTGGGGATATAAAAATCTGCACTACTCAATATTGTTCACGTTGTCTGTGAAACGTTTTTTGGGAAGTTGGAGTTGCGCGACCTCGATTACCAAGACAAATTTGCTGGAGCTTGAAAGACCCGTTCAGTACAGTTCATTTAAAAATCAATCTTGCACTTCGGTGCTTTGAATGCAAGCTCACAACATCACCCGGATGAGGGTCGGACGAACAGAGGCATAAAGTGAAAGAGCCGAGAACAGAAATCACTAAGATGAAGGAAAAGCCCAGATACAACTACACTACTAGTCACGACACCCAACCATGTCGTTCAATGTATTCAACCACATGGTGGGCAAGTCTCGTGGACCTCAACCTGCAAGCTCACTAGTCGAGGATTTCATACCTTTTGCCATGTCGTCGACTGACCAATCCAACCTATTTCCCAGTCACTACCTGTCTCGGAGAACATCGCAAGCCGAGGAATTCTGTCGGCGGGCATGCGTGACACGTGTCCCAAGCATTTTAAGCCGTTCGGATTGAGTGACCGATACAGTGACTGTCTTCCTCCTCACGCCCTACCTCGACATTGATGATACGGTATTACAACACCACGGAGAGCTCGATGCTCCAACACCGACAGTCTTCATCTATCTTCTACCCTTAACGACCATGTTTCTGAGCCGTATGGAAGGACGGACATAACCACCGCATTGTACACTCGACCCTTATCAAACGATCGGATGTCACGCCTGCGCCACAAATGGCTGAGATTGGAAAAAGCCAAACTGGCCTTTTGTGCACGCGATGACACTTCATCTGATATCTGTCCGCCTCGTGAGATGTAACTGCTTAGATAAGAAAACTTATCTACTTCAGCCAAAGCTTCCCCTAACAAGACAAAGTTTGACGCAACACCAATTTGCCCCTGCAGTAATATTTTACACATAAAATGTGTAAAACGCATCATTGGAACTTACCTGGACGCTTACTCAGAAGAGCAATAATGTCCGCGTATTCCAAGACAAACAGCTTACTGCCTGATCGATATTTCTACCTTAACGTGGCAATCGGGTTTGCTTGCTGCGATAACTCCGAGGATGGTACCGGTTGGCGCGCAAAGCGCTCAATCGGAGTCACCCATATCAGACAGGCAGAGAGCGAGTAGCCGGCGTTGTTAGAAGGCGTGGCGGATTTTTCGCCTGGAGGCGAACTCTCTACATAAAAGCCACGGAAGTCCGTAGACAGCAACATAACGTGTGCGAATGTGGCCCGCCACTAAATAAAGCCACTGCCTCCTGCTTCTTATTCAGCTGTCCTAAGTGGAGTAAAATTCACTAGGACGCGTTGGGCATCCTCGACCGGCAGATCGCTATCCGAAAGACGTATGAACCGACCGTTCAGTCACCGGCTTCCAACGCACAACCTTCTTGTTGCCCTATAGGTTGTGCACAAGCTAGAGTAACCACCGCGAACAAAAAGCCGAGTGACGCTGGGGACGCCACTTCGTACCCAAATCCCAAGATTCTCCATGAACAGTTCCTCTACACACACCGTTCATGGGCAGGCGCCATTTGGGACATCCATGAAGCCGGCTCATCCTCTCGTAGGAGCTAGCAGCGTAAAAGATCACTGCCGGAACAGAGGGCTATACCGCTATTCTTACACGAAGGTAGCGCTTTCTTAAGAACCAATTCAATTATAAAACTATGGTCAATCTCACTGTCCCACAAACGCAGGTGAGAAGTCTCATCTGCCTCCGAATCACCTTGTTGTATTCGTATAAAATAATGAATATATGGGATGTTGGTCCATGTACCCAGTCGTTGCACACAAACATGTTGGTTCGACTCGTGTGGGTGACCGAGTCTCGCATCTTAAACACTGCTGGCAGAATTCATCTCTCATCCTATCGATCCACATCATCGATCGGCTATTCTGTCGCTCGAGATTCCGTTGTCCCAAGTCTTGGGCTTTGCACCGCACGGGTGCTGACTGCTAACGTGACTTCGCTGTTCATCGAAATAAATCAGCCCATACCATCGCAATGTGAATCCATACCGTTTCTTATAACAGAAGTTCGTACGCACCAGAGAAAATCTGAAGTCAGAGCACAGCTGGATGTGACAACTGCCGTCGTCAGTGTGACTGGGTGGGATAGCAAATGGGCCTCCAATGTGCTTTCCCAAATCGTCCAAATTTCCAGCTTGGATGGAATCTCCAGCAATCAACACGACATCCGTTGAGCTCATGTTTCGGAGCAGCTTAGACAAATTTCGGTAAAACGTCCTCGGCTTCGACAGAACTGCAGCTATCGGTCGCGTACACAGATACGACGAACAAGTATCGACACTCCAGTTTGCTGCTGTTGACACGCATAGAATCATTCAACCGCACAGCATACAAACGACTGCTGGCTGGAATAGTCTAGTAGTGCGCGCTGAGCTCCGAAGTTCAAAGCAATCCCAACGCCGGTTTGATCACGAGCACTAAAAACCGGATCACCCGACACGTGAAGAGTAAACCGAGAGACTCAGTTTGTATCTGGGGTGCGAAGAGTGATCACAGAAGTGGGGTTGTGTATGCGCGCTTTGGAGACAGCATAAATCTATTTTGAAAGTTTCAAGAGTTCTAGAGAGGAAAAGCCACCGCCCCATCTGTGCGAACGGTGAACACAGCCAAGCGAAGTGGACATGTGGATCTAAGAGGTGTGTTTCATTCACGTCCTACTCCTGAACTGGTGCTCTCTTCAGAGACCCAGTGGCATGTTGCATCGTGCTCAAATAAAAGGGGGAAAAATTAGCGAGGCTTTTTACAGGGAGGATGCTGGATGTTTCTGAGCGAATCATACTTTGTGGACGCCCACACTGCTGAGGGGGCTTTGCATCGAAAATCCTAACCGGAACCTCTAACTCAACAGGCGGACCCGCAAAACGGTGGGGCGTTAAGCACAAGAAACTCGGCTGAAGCACTCGTGAATGAGCTACTGCTGATGTCCCACATGAGGCCTCATTGTTGATTCCATCACATCTTGTTTTCGCTAATGCTCTATTATCAAGCAGTTTTCGGATTCAATCCTTAGCTCCATACACCCAATGGAGCAAGCGATACGTGGACGGGGCAGCATTCCTTGGACCGAAGGTTGTCCAACTTACGCGGGCGATAGCTGCCCAATGAACTGCGATGAATTTTCCCACCGACTAGAGAAACCCCAGGTAGTCCAGTCCTACGTCTGTCTAGTGGAGATTTTTAGATCGGTTAACTGTTTCTCGTCTCTCGTACTCTCTAGGGCCAAAATGGATGAAACGGATTTTCCCATCAACCGGTCCAGAAACTAAACTTAGTTTGGCTTCTACCCATTGACCTGGCAGGCACAATTGCATCTTCAGTTTGAGAAAGCCATCTTGTGTTACTCTTTGAGTTGCAGAGACATGCAGGCCATCACATCGCGCTAAGGTGTAGTCCCGTCGTGATGAGCTTGAAAGACGGAAGTTAATAAACAATACGAATAATGTATGGGGCTGTGAAGGTCAAATTCACTATAAGTGGTTTAGGTCACTGACAGAAAAGAATCTGATTCTTTCAGGAGCAATTCTTTTTGCTGAAGTGCCCATTTGACTTGGGTCTAGCAGAAAGAAGCACAAACGATACGAACACATTTTGAGAGTACTGCATTATCTTGCGACTCAATAGCAATTTTTGCGGTTGACGGTAGGCTTGTGAAAAAAATTGTTGATTTATTTAGAATGCACAACCTTGAAATCATGGTCTTCGTGCGTCCTTCGTTAAACGCTGATTTTGTTTTCGCGATGATGGAGAAATGAACAGTCAGAAGTGAACATTTCACTGTTCTAATAAATATGAAAGAGATAAAATAATGAAAACGTATTTGTACGTATTCCCATGATAGATACTGTTCAGAATCTTTCCGCAGGTGGAAAGGTGTTTTTTCACATTATTCGTGTAAAACGCGGTGTCAAAACAAGACGTGATGAACAAAAAGTCAACACTTTTTACTTGATTAAAAATGTTTCCCGCATCTTGATAAAGAAAGGAACGCTCAAAGAGAAATAAATATAACCAGAGATTTTTCAATAAATTTCTACAGCTATTGTTAGGAAGGATGAGACGAAGTAAGCTGCTTCATCTTTCGGCCGATCTACCGTCTGCATCATGAGCTCAACAAAGGTGGTCACTTGGTTCGATTGCGAAGAAATTAAAATGTCAACGGTATTTGGTGTGGCTTTCGATTCCGGTTTCGCACTCCATTATGAGATTTGCTGGCTCATAAATGCATGATCCATGATAGGAAATTAACAGGGGAAGAAATTCCAATAACTTTGAGGTTGTAAAACACAGTACATTGGTTGATGTGGATTGCATTAAATCATGATCAATGTTGTTGAGATAGTGTTATCCACGACAATCCGAACAACGCAGAATTCGCCGGGATCGAAAAATAAATATTTCCAGTCAACCACGTTCGAAGTTCTTCTCGGAAAACTAATTTTCTGCCGGGTAATGCTCCAGATCATACCTCAAATAAGAATATTCATTTTATAGCCGTGAACAGATCCATTAATTCTTTATATGAATTTAAAGCAAAGCCATGGACACTTCGAGGATTTTATTGCCACAACTGCCTCATAACAGTCCTGATTTGATTATGATGGAGATTTCATTTCAAATGCTAGAGAAATAAGTTAATGCACTTTCTTCACATTGAATTCCGAAGGTAAATTATTGAATGGAAAGTAGCGCAGAATGGTATCGTGGTTCTGTTGCTAAATTCTGTGCCTGAAAAGCCAAAATAACTGACCAAGGATAGAGACAAGTCAACGTATCATGAACCTGATAATAGTGCGCACATCGAACATGATGGTGGAAGTTTGTGATCTAATACCTCTTATTTTTCCACTTGTGGTTCACATTCTTACGCATTTCTGGATGGATGCTAGACACGAAATGAAAAAGTAACGGAATTAATGGTAATATGTTCTTCGCGCAGGGTAAATGTAACTCGGAATGCCTTTGTATTTATTAGTCAACAAGTGGTAAATGCACGTGACAAAGTTTGTGCCAGGGTGCGATGTTTCACGTAGGGGATAGAGTGGCCTCATGAGATACAATTTCATTCGAATTTCGGCAATACTTGTAGAGACACCCTAAAGGGAACTCAATTACTCATATCAAAAGCCCACATACTATGTCCGACCAACATGCGCACATACGTGTACCAGGAATAGACCATTTCAGTAAGGGAATATGACAAACAGACTAACGAGTCTCAAAAAGAGCGCTGATGGATGAACTAATAACCTAGAACCACAACGGCGGTAATGTTTATTCATACCTTGGAAGCACTGTTGTATGAAAAGTAGAGTTCAAAGTCATTAAAGGATGCGCCGGTAAAGTCATACGAAGCCCCCTCTGGAAGGAAACCAGACGGATGAAACTACAGGGTAGTGAAGAACAAAGGATTTCGCCACATGAAAAATGTGTCATTTTGCAGAACCAATGCAGAACAGACACCCGTTGACCGAGGGGCTGTCATTGGGAAGACGGTACAAACAGAAGAAATGGAGACAGATGGGTTCTAAAACGGCATGAAATCCAGCAGCACAGTAGGTGATAGCAAAGCCAACAAAAAAACAAAGGTTCGGGAGAATTCATCGAGGAAAGTAGATCAACTTAATAACGTACTTTAGTGATCTGAAGTCATTGTGCAAAAAAAGAACATTGGTCAATAAACTAGTTTAATATACTGTTTAGCAAGCAACATAAGAGGGAATATTACATTCAGCATCGCTTCACAAAATCGAAGATATTCTTAAACCTAGGGTCGCACGAAATGCAGCACATAAACAAGTAAATGAAAGGATTTACTTCACAACTGACACACAACTGGGAGGCGATAAACTTACTTTTGGCACGTTCGAATAGTACTTCTTCGATCTTTTCATCTTCCGACTTGCATTTAGGATCCGTCCGAGGAGCCGGATCGAAGGCGACCAAGACTATGCTCATATTATCCGAGCTGCCCTGAGAATGGCAAATAAATGCAGGCTAACAGCATTAGGAGAGAATCGGCCAGAATACATAATACTATTACGGCTTATTTGAATACGAAAAGGAAACCGTCTGCGATCAAATGTGCATGCACACCAACTAACCATACAAGATGATCGACTTTAGGACGTTTTTGGTGAGGCTAGTGAAAGAGTATTCTTAAATGATAGTCAAAACCAATTCAGACGCGAACAATATCAAATAAACAAAGTAGTATTCGTACTTGGCTTCTACATTTCACCAGTTGTTCGAAAATCAGACGAAGTGTATTCACACATTTAGAAGGCCATTTGACTATCTAGAACAACACCCGGTTGGAACATCAGAATACTCGGTAGCGAACAAGCTTGTTTTTGGCGCTTCATAACCGGCTAAATACAGCACATTCAGATTGAAATAATAGAAGAGACAACACCAACGTAGGATAACGTGATGAAATCCCAAATTCCATGCAATCGAAATGACAACAGTCAAAGCACACCATCTCTCGTGACACCGATAGCATCATAACCATAAGGACACGAAATTGTCATTTGTTGACACCATGATTACCAATTTTTTGTTGGCGTTTCTATTACCTCAATTCCAGTACCTATAGGATTTTCTGTACTTAGCCAGTTGTGAAGCATAGAAAACAAGTTTGTTCGCTACCGCTATAAGCAAAAACAACCATCTGAGATGTTTGTAAAATACCTTTGTTCGTCAAATGACGAATACGGACTGTTGAGTCATTGCGATTATACAGCCCACTATTTCCATTTCCTCTGCTAGTCTTAAAACGAACGTCTCTGATTCTGAACCACCTGCATCAGTACAAACTAAAGCTTTTGAACAGAAAGTAAAATGGACCATTTCATATCATGAACAGACTTGATATTCGGTAGAAAAAATTGCAGCATTCGACTGGTTCGGTAAACTACCGCTTTAATAGGCTGGAAACGTGGCATTTTGCTTAAATGCACTGGTCACTTTTGTAACGTGATGTTTTTAGTGTGTCAGAACCGAAATCGGTTCGGAGTGATGTTTTTAGCTTCTGAGTTTTCGATCAGCCCGATTCTTGCTATACAGCTTTTTTTCTAGTACATATCGAATGAATCACGTTAAAAAGGGGGTAAAGCCCATAATTTCAGAACATCATGTAAGAGGAGTTTGTGGGAAACGCTCACATCAGAACCGGTTTATTGATGTTATTTTGAAGAAAGGGTTCAGGATGGGTAGAAAGACAAAGGGGGGTTGTTTTATAATTTGGTCGTTCGAAGAAAGAAAGGCACATCTAGAAACAGGAGAGAGAGAGAGAGAGAGAGAGAGAGAGGGTGGGGTCGTGATCGACGAGACGGGTCGGTTTGCTTTGAACACGATCAAAGAGGGGCAATGAAGAAGACGAGATCTCACTCCAAACAGGAATGCCGGTGGAAGTCGAGTGGCTTAGAGCGTTTTTACCACATTAAATGTCAGGGGTTCGAATCTCACCACCATCGATCACTTTATTGGTAGACAGCAATTCAGTCATTCAGCTCGTTCCCGCATAAATTTGAGTTTCTGGCAAAATATGAACAGAGGGAGGAAAATTAATTTTCTCGTTCCGGAGGGGGTGTATATCGGCCGCACGACCAGGCGAACCATCCATGGTACATGGTTAAACACCGGAGCAATAAAGTCACTCACTGGAGTAATGGTCTCACACATTACTCAGACTAACCACACAGTAAACCTGGTTTAGGCTTCCCGTGCCACATATAAGGCTCGGAGTCGACAAAGGAGACTGATAAAATGTCACATACTAGCAACAGAGGAGGCTGTCAAAATTCGTCTCCACAATGCTTGGAATGGCAAACGACATAATGCATTTCAGTAGGGCGGTGGTATTTTCCCGGACAACAGTCGAGGCTGTCTGCCATCAATCACCGCCTACTCCTCGTCAGCACGAAATTCAGATACTCAAGTCGTTGATATATTATTTGACAATGTCAGGGTTCCAGACAGACTAAATCTCAATGGTGGGGTTGGATCTAAGACTATCTGTGCAAACCCGATCACGCCTTGGCTTCGGTGGGCACCCAAAACTCACGATGTAATGCCGGCTAGACTATGATAGCTGAACCAACCAGCTCGTCCATCCAACTTTAAAAATGCCGGACAGCGATCACAACGGTAAACACCTCTCCTTGAGAAGTGAACTTAACACGGGACTAAGAACCGCAAAATTCACTGAGGTCACCTGGCTGTTTTGTGAGAATAAAACGAGATAGTTCGAAGGCAGAATAGTCTTCTCACTAAAGTTAGTAGGACGGATCAGAACAGTAAATGAAGTGATCCGAAGCTGGCGATTTACTTGTTCAGTCAGCGGAGGCGTCTCGAACGCTGGACAGAGCACCTTAAGGTGTAATTTAGCAGATTCTCCACGCTAGCTTCGCCTGTAACTAGATTCCTCATACATGTTTTGTGGTCTGTTTTAACGAAACCACCAACAGAGACTGAGATCCACGTCCCATACCAGCACTAAGTGTCAGGTTCCAACGGCTTTCAATGTGTTAGAGAAAACCATGTTTAGTCCTCCAAGGTTCGGAATTCTGAGTAGTTCCTGACATCTCATCTTCAAGAACAACTTGTGCCGTGACTGTACCAACAACAGGAGTATTAGCCTAATCACAACAGCACATAAGCTACTAGCGTCCGTTATTCTAGGTAGATTGTGCCACACGCATGAGGAGCAGGCTGAGTTTTGTACCGCTTGTGGATGCGTCGATGAAATCTTCACCCTTAAACAGCTGCTTCAGCACCGTCGTACCATTTAAAGACTGGCCGTTATTGTGTTTGGACATTCATACAGCGTTTGGCCATCCACAGCACTGTGTTATGTAAATGTTTATTGGAAAACGATACTAAGTTTCGGCCCTCAAAGAATTGTATTCTCATACCTCAGGTCAGTTTACAGCATATGATCGACTCTTAAAACCATTGCTTCCTCTAGGGCAGTAACACAAGAATGTCTAACATTCTCATTTCTCTTCAACTATGCCACCGAGTAAGCACTAAGAAACTCGTCCGGTTTAGAAAACGGTAGAGTTGAACTCCCCTCAGGGAACTGCTTTAGACTTAAAATAAGACGATGATATTGCTTTGCTGCGTGATAATGCACAGATAATGAACTCATTTCGGACCGCTCGGCAGCTGAGTTGTAAAGAAATTGTATGATTTACCCCTTATAAATGCAGCATTTTTATAACATTGGTGGGACACTACGCCCGCCTTCACCTGCTGTGATGATCATTTAAAACCAGCTGGTGGCTTTAAGTATCTCGAGAACTGTTAGAGCCAGAGATGGATTTAAAGAGATCACATGACAAACAGCGCAGACCGATGGTAGACGAGTGGTTCAGAGGGTCTTTCACTACCTCAAATGTCGGGGGTTCGAAGCTAGCCACGCGCATCACTTTGGTGGTAAACAGTAATCCACTGTCATCCGGCTCGTTACCACACTTGACCCATTGGGACCTTATGTGGTTCTCCACTTCAAGTCTAAGGGTCTGGCTGCCGGTTACCCTTAATTGTGCAGTGGGCCTTCAAGGTCATGGGGTGTACCCCTTTCATTGCACCCGTACGCAAGCATGTCATAAAAAAACAGATTATCTTTCATGAATCTGTGAGAAATGTGGCACCACCACAACATCTGTCTCTCTTCGAAGCGACGGGTATACATGTCACAGTGCGCACTGTTTTGCTCCACAGTTGTAAAATCTGACCGCTCGGCGGCTTTCCGCGTTCGACCACCGATGTTTCTGAAATATTCCTAGCGTTTGGTGCGAACACTGCGTTAGCAACGACGAGTTTCGTCATCATGCGTCGGATGTGGACAGCCACCTTCTGATCGAGCTAGTCGTTTTACATCGCCGCCAATAGCTCGCACGTTTTGCATTTGCATTACCATCGTCTATCTTGCCATGTGTTAATTGTGCTTCCTCAGTACGACTGGAAGAAGCGACACGGTGGTTAGATCATGACCTGGCACAGAGGTATGAAGAAGTTCGCGTCGGCACAGGATTGTCGTTGGTTAGAGACATTGAAGGATATGGATCAGCAGTGAAACCAGTGGCGCGAGTGCTGTACAATATGCTTAGGAAACTCTCGAGTCACTTAACCGTCTAAAACAACTTGAAATACACAACAGTAAAAAAAATTCCAGCGTGCGTACAATGAAACAACGAAAAGAAATTTTGGCTACGTCTTAATCACTTCGTAATCCCCCTCCTCTGTTTTATGTATTCAACGGCTAAGCATTATTTTTTGCATCCGCATCGTTTAGAATCATCTTAATAGGAATTGATTGACTCCGTTTTAGATTGGCATGGACAGACAAAGAATCTACGTTTGAAATGCGACTGTGAGGGAATCTAGGTTCGGGAAAACACTGTTGGAATTGGCATTTAGGAAGTACCATGGATACCGATAAGACTGTGACTCATATAAAGTGCACAGCATAACAAAGTAGGTAGGAAAGAATTCATTTAGTGACTGAAACTGAAGTTACTCATAAATGAAAGCGACAATGGGTCGCCAGCTCCTTTTTGGGTACAATATCAGGTAAACAAAAACACTGGTTTGACATTCATTTTGTTGACATGAAAAACAGTTGAAACAGGTTTACCGGGCCATTAGAGGGGAAAATGAACTTTCAGTGAAGAACAGTGCATGAAAGTAGGGGAAAATAGCTACAACTAGGCCCAATAAATGAACGAGCACCTAGGATAAATGATGAGTAAACCGAAAGTGAACATACCAACGGACAGTTAGAGGTACAAAAAAGGATAAAAGTGAAAACAAGAACGCTGGTGCGACACAATTACCTTGTACAAGCACATATCTATCGTCTCATTACAGACGAGTGACAGGTCATCTGTGCAGCGCATCCGGTGCTGCAACAGACTGCACAGGGCCTCGTTACTCAAAACATCCCATATGCCGTCGCAGGCTAGAACAATAATCTCATCCAGTTCCTTATTCCTGTTCAGCACAGTGATTTCGGGCTCCGGAGAAATAAGCTGTTCAGTCGGACCAAGGCCTTTTACCGCCTTGTATGCGTAATCTCCAATAGACCTACAATTAAATGAAAAGCAATGAATTGCCTAAACTTTTACGAAAAACCATTGACCAGAAAGCGAAATCTCCTTAGTCTGCAACGACCTGACACATGTTTCAACAAAATGAGGTATTCAAACTCATCATTTCTTCGTTAATCTTTTGATTTCATGTTGTGGATTTTATGCACATTTATCACTGAATAAAACAACTCAACGCGGCTGTCAGCAATCCAATTGACAAGTAATGACAAACCTAAACAAATGGCCGAAATTCTTAGATGCCCACCATCTAAACCCTCCTGAACTGATTTACTTGAGCGGCAGATAGTCCCACTGTCAACCGGTCCCATGCCACACCTGACCTCCAGTTTGGGAGTCCATATTATAATGCCCAGGTTCTTTCTAAAAGTGCACTGGGTTATTGTGGTCTAGAAGTCTACTACCACCAAATTCTGACATCGAATGAAGACATTTCAAGGACATGGTGCCAGAAATCAATGTCTGACGGTGGAGAATACGTAAACGATAACGATAAATATGGACGACATTGATCTTTAATAAAAAATATTTCGAAACAAGTTGGACCATGAGACCTGTAGGTTATCGGAATTGAGAAAGACAATGTGTTGTGACGCTTGCTTTCTACTCCATGATATATACATACGGCTTATGCACTTGAACTCTGCTCGCAACTCCTAAAATAGAAGTGTTGCCTTGTTTTCAACGGCGCCGTCTCCAATAGTTAGGCCATGTCCTCCGTTGACTCGAAGCGGAACTCAAAAGCGGAAGCCTTCTAATATTTTGTCCAAGCTGGAAGAATCACCTTGGCGGTCAGCCGAAGGCTCAGGTCAACATAATCAGAGGACGTAGGAAATCTAGGCCCTCAGCCGATCTTCGTATGTGGCGCAAGAACTGGATTTCGCTGTGTACCGACATTACCGCCGATCGCAACGCATGGAAAGCCGCTATTAGGGACATTCAAGAAGCCGACATATCCTCACGCAGGAGTTAGTCGTACAGAAGTAAAAATTGAGTAACTATAGGTTCTTACGATGGGTTTCATGCGAGTAATTTCTGGATGACTAGTATGGGATTGATGCAGAATGGTAGGCCGAAGGGACCTTGGTGTGACTGCGGCATGACACGAGGCAGGATCCCACAATCGACGGGAAGCATGAATCAAAGCTTCTTCGGATCCATCGGGAAACGTGACAGAGAACGGCACCGACACCATGATTGGACGCATCAGCAACCACCGTGATTGGCAGCTTTGGGTCGTAGTGCGTTAGCGATAAGTTGAATGTCACTATTTGTTTTAGCCGCTGAAAACACATCTGGCACGATCAACTCAATAAGGCGTTCTTACGCAGCAAACGGTTGAGTGGCACACGTACTCGGTGTAGGTGAGGTAAGAATGCATTGCAGTAGCTGATGAGGATCAAGAACAATCTTAGGGAATACACGTTGGTTGGAGCGGGCATTTTTAGTATCGCACGGATGTTTTTGGGATTCGGGTGTCGCCCACTGGCACTAAAAAGGAATCTCAAGAATCTGATAGACTTTAGGGAGAACTGGTATTTTTCGGATCCAAGGCGCAAGGTGAAATTCTGGACGCGTTTTAAGATGTCAACGAGAGGTTTGTTGAATTCTTCCGAAGACTGTCTCATGACCATGATGTCGTCAAGATATGCAGCTGTTCCAGAAAGTCTAACTAACATGAAGTCTATCACCCGCTGGAATATAGCTGGAGTCATTTTGACACCGAAAGGTAGTCATGCTAACTGGTAAAGACCCCGATGTGTATTAATTGTCAGGATCGGACGGAACCATGGGACGATTTCTAACTGGAAGTAGGTTTCCAAGTCAAGCTCTGCGAAACAAGTAACGCCGTTTAGCATCGTCAATATATCCTCTGGTGCTGGAAGTGGGTAACAGTCAGGTTCGAGTGCCGCACTGAGACCGGTAGAAAAGTTGACGTGTATTTAACTGAATCGTTTTGCTTGCATATGACTACAACTGGAGCTGTCCATTCAGAAAATGAAACGGGATTCAGAATGACTAGGTCTTTGAGACGTTTGGTCCTTGATTGAGATAATACAGTAAATGGGACCGGGTGTTTTGGTGGAAAATCAGGTCGGCAACATTTCTTCAGCTGGAGGGTGGCTTGAGTATGGGTGCAGACGCCCAGTTTGACTGTGAAAACAGTGATGAACTGTTTGATCAGTTGATCTGTTGGCGGAAATGTGGAGTCGTTTGGATTTGGCCGCAAAAACTGCTGACAGATAAGTCACGTAGGTTGAGCTCGTCAAGCCAATTAGCTCCCAGTAGATTTATGTCGGGTTTGGTGACGAATCATCATCATCATCGTACAGTGTAAAACAGTAGGGCAAGCCCCACTGACCACTGCCTTTCTCACCATGTTACACGTTGAATTAGAAAGTATGAATATACAAGATGGACAGGGAGTGGACCTACATGGGTGGAAAAAGGAAAGAATGCCCTAGTAGCAACACACGGAATGCACAGTCTAACTGAACAAACACACATCGATCAGTCATTCTGATTCGATAGAAAGTGACAACACGATCGCCACTGCTCGCGGTTCGCTGCCATATCCTTCAGTGTCTCCAGCCAACTGGTAGACGGAACTTTTGGACCCCAACCACAAAGACGTGAAGCACCTACTTTTCCTAAGTTCGCTGTACATTTCCTCATTCCTCGCTGCCACGTCATCTGTTGACCTCCATGTGGTCCCTTCCATTCACTAGGAGGAACGGAGAATAGGACGCGATACGGTAGACGTGTGTTTGACATACGT
The DNA here is from genome assembly GCA_948099385.1 of Fasciola hepatica. Lineage (NCBI taxonomy): Eukaryota > Metazoa > Platyhelminthes > Trematoda > Plagiorchiida > Fasciolidae > Fasciola > Fasciola hepatica. Next base: position 1,008,343 of record CANUEZ040000020.1, read on the forward strand.
AACACATGCCCCAACCAACGAAGTCTACTAAGATGGATACGCTGTGACAAAACGTTCTCCGAATTATTACACAATACTCGATTTCTGACCTCAGCATTGCCTACTCGGCTATTCCACCCGATCTTAGTGACACTACGTGAACATCGGTGGTCGAAAACCTCAAGACGACGAATATCCTTCACACGCAGACCCCAATCTCGCAACCATACAACAAAACTGAACGCACCACGGCACAGTATACACGACCTTTCAACTTCAGTGAAATATCAGATCGACGCCACAAGTGCTTCAGTCCAGCGTACGCCGCTCGAGCCTTGGATATACGCGTACTCACCTCCACTACTGTGCTCCCATCCGTCGTCACGCTGCTGCCGAGGTTGGTCAAGTGGTCGACAACTGACAGCACCTCCCCATCGAGCATCAAGCTCGGAATCGTTGATGTCCAGTCTTGTAACATCACTTTACACTTTGGAGGTGCAAAGCGCATCCCGAATGGAGCTACAGCTCTCCCAAGTCTATCTAGTGCACGTTGAGCATGTTCCGTGGATTCGAACAAGCAAACAACGTCGTCCGCGTAATCTAGGTCACATAGCTTTCCACTATTTCCTAGTTCGACGCCTACATGCTGAAGATTTTGCAACGCACTCTCCATTATTTCGTCCATGACGAAGTTGAACAGGAATGGAGACATAGGACATCCCTGTCAAACACGACTGGTAGTTTCGAACCGACCGGATAGTTCACCGTAAACTCTCACGCGGCCACAAGTATGAGAATACAATGATCTCAGTAGGTTCACGAACTTCTGGGGCATACCTTTTCGATGAAGAGTACTGAGAAGCGTTGCTCGATCAACTGAATCGAAAGCGCCTTTCAAGTCTAAGAAAATCATTATTGTCGGTCGGTAGTGCGCGTAACGCGTCAACGCATCCTCGACCTGGGCGGAATCCAGCCTGCTGTTCGCGGGCATTCCTCTCGCGAGCCGGTGTAAGACGGTGAAGCAGAATTCAGGCTAATACTTCGGTGACTTTCGGAAGTAAGCTAATCCCACGATGGTTACTACAGTCATTGCGTAATCCCTTCTTGAAGATGGGAACAATCAACGACTCACTCCATATTAACGGAATACGCTCCTCCTTCCAAATGTCACGGAGCAAAGCGGTCAGTGATTTTATCAAAACATTCCCACCCAGTTTGAAAAGAACTGGGGGAAGTTCGTCGGGACCTGCCGCTTTCCCTCGCTTTAGTGATCGAATGCATGACTCTACTTCTACTTCCAATGGGGGCTCAAGTGATACCACCCAAGGAGTCACAGTTGTTGATACAGGAGTAACTACACTAGTGTGCGGCCAGATAAACTGTTCCTTGGAGTACTCGGCCCAACGGTCAAGCCTTTGCTGTTTGCTATGGATGGGTTCTCCATTCCTATCGCAAATCGTTTCACTGACCTGGATGCGCCGTCCACCGGTGTCACGAATAAGTTTGAACAGTCATTGACTGTTACCTGAAGCACCTGCTATTTCCATTTCTTCGGCTGCCTTGACCCACCAATTTTCGCGATCCTTCTTTAGACTTTTCATAACTTGCCTTTGCAGCTTTTTCCGCATCTTATTCATCTCCTTACGGTTCGAGAGCTGAAGCTTTTGCTCCATTATACTCAACGACTCTTGTGAAATCCAGTGTCTTTGGTAGACATCGGATCTAGGACCAAAGGCAAAACCTGCTGCAACGTACATCGCCTGTTTGATATGAGCCAAATGCTCATCTACATTACTGTTCGTCGTAGATCCTAGCTCATGTGCTAACTTCTGCTCACAACGGGTGCATACTTCTGGATCACACAAACGTTGCACGGCTAATCCGGTTAACGGTTTGCGACGATAACCATGGAGCTGGAGGGATAATCGCATTTAAACTAATACATAGTCCGACTTTACATACGTGGACTGGTAAGATCTACAGTTCTGAACAGAACTGCGCCACCGGTAGCTCAAGGTGATATGATCAACTTGACTCAAAGTACCTGTAGAGTTAGAGCGCCATGTTGCTGTGCGACGCGAGCAGTGTCTAAAATCTGTACTAGACAAGAATAACCGTTTGTCTGCACAAAACTGAAGAAGCCTATCCCCGTTATCTGTACGCTCAGCGGGTAAAGCACAACGCCCAGCTAAACAGGCTTCTGACACCCTAAGTTTGCCAACTTGTGCATTGAAGTCACCAGCTAGCACTACAATGTCAGAACCTTTACTGCTGGCGAACGAGGGTGACGAGGGCATCATAGAACTCATCTTTCTGCAAGTCTGAGCTGCAGTCCGTTGGGGCGTACGCTGAGATCACAAACAAATTGCACTTAACACAACTATCCTTTCGAACGCCGACTGACCCTTGGGGTCTCACAGCACATAAACAACTGTTTACAGGGATCCAGTCTAAAATGGCAGCCTCAGCCTTCTCAGTCAAGACTATTCCTACACCACGTTGACCCGCAGCTCGAGCTACTTCGTCTCCTGAAGTATACAGGAAATACCTCGATAAGATACCAGGAGCAGTTAGTCGAATTACACTGCTCGAATCCTGTATACGCGTTTCACTTAAGCAGCAGACATCAATCTTAAGAGAATCTACTGTGAGGGCTAGGCACGCCTGCTGACCGACCTGCATGAGTGTATGCACGTTGAAGGAGCCGAGATTCAGAGACTGACGAGGCTTGAGAAAATGTGAGTTACCAGACAGAGGGTTATTCTCGACACTATTTGACAGTGAATCGTTGCGAGTATCGACCGTGTTATCAGTGGGGGCATTATGGGTGGATAGATGGGGCAAACAGAGGTGGTTGAGGACAGAAGACAAGTTGAATAGAAGAGAGGGAACTCTGAGCAGTAGCCCACTTATCACTACCCACCCCGCTCGATGCAATGGGCAGCGCGGTCCTGATTATCCTGCGCGATGACCGATGCAGTATGGACTTTTTTGTATTCGTGCAGTTGGTGACGAAGCAACCCACAGAAATTGTCGGGTTATGGTACAGTGAAGTTGGCCGGTGTGCTTTAGAGAACCACCACAAGCACTAGTTGCAATCAATGAGGCATGCTGGGTTTTCGGCCGATCGATTTCATTTCATGTCTTGTGATATGATGAAAATGCTGGACACAGCATTTAGGTGGGTGCAAACACAATGGTCATCGATCTGAACATCTATAAATTTCCGACCTTCAGCTACTTTCCACCGTGACGTTATGACTAATTCACAGGAATGGACGTACGACTTGTCAGCATTGGTAGTTGGTTTCGGTTGGTTGGACGTTCGTTTTCCTTGAAGCCCTCTGTAGTGGGAAAAACCGATCTTGTGTACGAATTGGAGACAGAGTCTGTATCGGTTACGTCTGAACGGAGAGAATCCATGAAAGTGCCGCGCACTGCAGTGTCCGTAAGGAGAGAGTGGTGTCGCCGGGCCGGAATGGGCAGGGGCGGATGGCCTCTTTATTGGTGGATATCCTTGGGGAACAGTGATCCTGTGGAAAACGTGTATAGGTCGATCTGGCTGCTGGACCATTGCAGCGTCATGTTTCGAATTGTCGATTCGATCATCCTCTTCAAAGAGTTCCTCCAGTGTAGTATTCGGCTATAGGTTGATTCTGGTCAAAGTCGAGTCCGCAAGTCAGAATGCGTAGCGGGCTGGAGGCCACAAATGAAAACAAAAAATCGGAATTGGTCTTCTGTCAGTGATCAAAACTGAAAAGTACTGCAAACACGATTGACGACCACAAGATCGTCCCCATTCCATTTAGCCAGTCTGAGGCAGCGATATCGAGTACTGAACAGCGAGGATGTGGAACCAAATACTTTGGTGAGGATATGGGCAGTCTGTTCCCGAGGTTCATCTGGGAGGCTGTAGCTCGTATAACGGGCGTGTTCTGCAGATCCCAGTTTCCGTGGTAGAATTCGGGTCTTGATTGCATTGCCACTGTTGGCCAGGTCTACATTGAAAATGTCTCATCGTTTGAACCAAGAATCAAAAGTCATGTCTAACTGTTTTGCACGAAATTCTCAACGTTTCGGAGGAGTGTTCCTGTGGCCGGTTCTGTGGGGGCACGAGTTAAGCCGATGTCCTCAAGTCCTCAAACCAGCATCTCAATCAGCTTTTGTCGCGATTGGTATATCCTGAAACCTGGATCAACAGCCCATATTGCAAATGGAAAACCTAGTCGCCAGAAATTTCGTAACGCACACTCTCTACTTCATGATTCTTAAATACAGTTTGTGCACTTGACCTCTGCTCGTTACTTCGATCACTCCAGCCCGAAAATGAAAATAATACGACAGTACCACGCGCAAAATGACCACATATTTGCACAAATAAACAGCATGGTATTTCAATCGAGAAAAGAACATCATTAAACTCCGACGATCAGTCAGGTTTCTGTCTTGACGGGTCGATTAGACTGCTAAAACGCCGACCAGTTTGATTTACTGATCTTCGATCCAAATTATGCAGAACTGCTGACAACTATCTGATTAGAGAAGGGGGCTAAACATTATGTGCCCTGGTGACTTGTTGATTATTGATTTTGTATTGGGGTTTGGCAGATTTTGAAATGATCCAAACCAAAGATGACTAATGTATTGAACTGGTGGACACCGGTTAGGGAAATCCTTTTGTAGACAGTCAACTTACAAGCCTGATCATTGTGACAGATGCCATGTGCTCCTGCAATTTGGGTAGGTAAACTGTGTGATCCATCCGCGAAAGGTCAGAAGCTCTTTGGTGTGGCCTCGTAGCTCAGCTGGTAGAGCATAAGCGGTACTAAAGCAAGGGTGGCAAACATGCGCGGGTTCGAATCCCGCCGGGGTCAATAACTGTAACCATTTGGATCATTTCAGATTACTGATTGATAGACTAGGTCTGACATGCTATAACAGATTGACAACTTGTTTCGTGGGAGGCTATTTGCGACTTCCTGACATAAGGTGAGGTCGCATTGTAGTTGATCTAGCCAAAAACTGCTCTCCTGCTGTCGACCTGACACGCATTATGTTTAAACATTTAACCAGAAACATGACGTTAAACATCGTTTATTACATGCTTAAGCATGGGCGCAACGGAAGGGGTGTACCCTACAGCCCCCAAGACACACTGCACAATTAAGGATAACCGGCGACCTATCCCTGAAACTTGGAGTGACAGAGAACCACATAGGGTCTTAGTAGGTCAGATATGGTAACGAGCCGGACGACAGCGGATTACTGTCTACTACCAAAGATGACCGGCGATGGAGTGGTTCTGGCCTCTGAAGTCCGAGGTGGTAAACGAACGCTCTAAATCCCTCGACCACCACCGGTCGAATGCGCGAAACATTTGAAACAAAATGACCCATATAAAAGAAACTATTTGCTACTTGCTTCCACGGAGTGGTCGAAAATGAATGTTCCTAGATGATGGAACCGCACAGTCGTGCATTGATGTGCCCATACACGCGCACTCTATGCGCGCAGAGTGACATATGCAAGTAATGATAGGTCCACGGGAAGTTGAGCGTGGTAGTCACCATGATTCGCTCATCGGTCAATAGGTCAGTTCAGTTCAGACAACCATTAGCCAGGGTGCGGTGGTTTTCGTTGCCATCTCCTGGCGACAGCTTCAATCGGGAACGCTACGTTTTCTAAATTCAGACCATGGGGATATTTTGCGAACTAAAATGAAAAATACCAAGATCGTGCTGCAACATACCTAGAAACCGCCAGCGAACCATTAACACGTTCAACAATCACTGAGCCACCAGCATTCTGGATACGTTCCTTCTCCGACGGATTGATCGGCTTATGGTCCACGGTGGCGAACGCAACTTCTCCTTGTCTTATGAGCACAGCCCGTGAATCACCGCAGTTGGCAAAGAAGATGTGTTTCGGTGTGATTAAAACACAAACCGCAGTCGACCCAGACTTATCTTCGCCACTGGCCACTTGAGGGAGCTGCCGCAGACGGTCGTCCAACGACAGAAAACCATCACGAATACCTCTTTCGATTTCTGGTAGACTTGGAGCCAGATCTGGGTCAATTTTCTTAAACTCTTCCGTGTCTACGATGCACTGAAAAGACAAACAGATCCAAATAGAATTAACCCTAACGCCTTATTTGAATGAAAATTCGTCTGGGTCTTAAAAAGGAAAGAGTCATACTTGCACTTCTATCGTGTGATTACCCACCAAAATTGCGGTCAAAAAACGAAGCAATACTTTATTCTTCGGGAAGCCAATCTGTATTATTTCAAGTGAAAAAAACTCAATTAGTTACAAATATCAGTCAACTCAGTTAAGTCTTGTAAACTAGTCTCGAATTGAGAGACAGCAAAGCAGACCATAAACCGGCATCTTGCTCGAAAGTATAAGGAAATAACAGATCACCACATACGAGATAAGCGAATACTAAACAGAACGTGTCTAGGAAATTACAACAGGATCACTACTGCTTTTAGTTTGTAGCCAACCCACTAACAGCAGGATCTTTCAAAACCTGCCTAGGAACAAGACGAACAGTTTATTTTCCGAACCAACTGGCACAAATAATTAGAGATGAAGTCAAACTGGAGCACCGCATGAGCCAAACACAAAGCGATTCGTCCACTGGGAGATTTTTGGGGGCTAACACCAGACTGTCAAACAATTTTCTTAACCGCTTCAAACACATCGGTCGGGTCTCTGGTTCAGTTTTATGCCTATACATAAACCACGATCTATTGGCCAAATGTGCACGTGATCACGCACTCTCAAAATCTCGCTGAACCCGCATATTGCATTCTTAAACATTCTTGGATTATAGGATAATACTGATTTTGTGTACTACTTTCTTGAATGTCCCTCTGGATTTAGAATTTTACAACACCCGTGTTTTTGCTTTCATTACCACAATACACCTTCATTTCCCCAGTTACTGGATTCACCGATATCGGACTTTCACAACGTTCATCGCCACCATTAGGACGGCCAATCCTGATAAGCTGGATACACTTATGAATTGTGTTGCCTTTTCCGTCTACAAATACATCAGGGACAGAAAAATCTTTCACGATCCTATACGAACCCTAGGAAAATGGTAAAGCGTGGTGTTTACACGATATGTCTTATCTACGATTATTCAACATAACAGACAGATACTGCACCAATTTCTAGAACTACGGATGGACCCTGTTAAAGCGTGTGGCTGAAGACCTGTTTCAAAAGAGAAACGGCGAGATGAACTGGTTAGTGACGCCTTTATTCGTTGAAAAAATCCACCCACATTTACCAGAGACTGTCTGAGGAAAAAATATCGACCTTTAAAGTCTCTGAACTGAACAAGCAACTAGAAGCTGCACAGAAACAAGCTATATCGTACCAAAAAACAAGCATCAACCAGTCGTGTCCTCTATCCTACAAGTTCAATTCTACCAACGACAGAGACAGGCAGCCAGGAGAATGCGATGGAACCGATAGCGATTTTTCTCAGCCCGGACTGCTATTTTTGTGGCTCCGATTTTCATGCGCGACCACAAAAACTGCTCATAATGCCGTCTGAAGAGATTTCAAAAAAGGGATATAACTAACGAGTTTGACCAGCTTCACAGTCCACGAGTGAGTTACATCTACTGTTGGGCTGCTTTTATCTGCAATAATCGTTTCTGTCGCTCCTCAATGTTTGTCCATAGCAGTCGCATGATTGTCAGTCAGTTCCGCCACAGTTATAAATCGATACAGGAAGCTCTGAAAGTTGTGTATACAAGGCTGTTGTTCAGCAGTACCACTAAAATGAGATACCTTCACAGTGATGGCACCTATCCCCTTGCCAAGTGTTACAGGACACTGCAATGTTGCCATATGATATAAAGGTACGAGCAACAAACACATCAACTTCCCCGTAATGACAAGCATAAGTGCAAACGAGCTACTGGACCACAACTATCTCGGACAGCACGAACGAGTGGAATTTTCCTCCTGCAACCTACCTACCTTCGTGTTTGGGCTTCTCGGGGCTAGACAGAGTCACTCTCTGGTAACTGGTTATCCGAATACTGGCTCGTCGTAACGAGATCTCGAGTCCACGTCAGACAAACTATTCATATGATCCCAAGTATAAAAGTTACTAGATGCGGGCATTATTGAACTGTCTTCTTGGCGTTCCCAAGTTCTGGTAACCTTAAACGAATGACAAGAAATGTGCAGTCGTGGAGTATAGTCATACTATAATTTGTCAATGTATCGGAGCTGATTTCGGTTCTCCAACGACGGTCGCACTTCGCATCAAACCGACCATATTCTAGCGAGGTCCTGCTAGCCTTCGTCTGTAAAAGACTGCGGAGCCTACCGCGGCGCAGTGACGGGAAACGCAAACGATACAGACAACGATCTTGTTCGTGCACACTTCAGAATCCATCTATCCACGCGCCTTGAGGCCTCTCCACCAACCCGAACAGACGTCACAGCCCTGGAAATGCTACACGCTGTTACGCGCAATCGCCATCCAACTACTCCCAGTAACCAACGTGCCACCGGATTCAACTCCAATAGAACAGTGGGCTACGGTCAAACAGACGGTTAGAGAAGCTGTCCTAACCCAGAAGACACTCAAAAGACTAGATCTTTGGAGGCATACTTTAACTGTCGGCTAAAGCACATGAAGCCCGAATATCAGGAGGTGGCGAACGTCGCAGATTGCAACGCGAGGCCTCGCGCTCCACTAGGGCTGGCGGTAAGCGGTGCTGGATGGAGGTAGCTGAAAAAATTGATATTGCAGCAGGGATCGGTGACTTCGGCAAACTAATCTACCTCGTTCGCAACGCTTCCGGTGGGAGCTGCAAGTAGGAGTCGCTTCTGCGCGACACAACCGGTTAGCTCATACCTGAGCAGAAAAGAAAAGTCCAGCGATGAGTGGAGCACTTTGATCGGTTGCTCAACCGACCACCAGACCACATGACGGCCCTACAACCTCAGTTCCTGCAGAGCCGTACGATGTCAGTCATGATCCACCGAACACAACTGAAATCGTCGCAGTCATCAATCAGCTGAAGAACAGAAAAGCTGTTGGAGAAGATGACATTCCACCTGAAGTCTACAAGTGCTGCCTGTCGTCATCAATCAACAGACTGCACACCCTGTTTGGCTCCATATTTCAGGAAGAAGTCTTTCCGACTGATTGGGGTACATCCGTTCTGTTGCCCATCCCAAAGAAAGGGGACAAATCCGTGTGCGAGGACTATAGAGGGATCAACCTGATCGACGTGGCTGCGGAGATTTTCTGCGTGCTGCAACTCAACCACTTCTCAGTTGCGAGAGACCACCGCACCCGACCAAACCAAGAGCTTTTTTGCCATGGTAGAGGCTGTGTGGACCAAATTTTCACACTACGTCGAAGATTGGAGCACCGCTACAAGTTCCAGTAGCCAACAGAAGCCTGCTTTATCGAATTTCGGGTCGCTTTCGATTCATTTAACCGACATTGTCTCTGGGCGATAATGGAATCCGAAGGGATGCCCGCCAAACTCGCAAGGCTTCTGAGAGGATACTATTTGTCCACTAGGGCGCGGGTCCACATGTATGGTGAAGAGTCCTCCGAGTTCACACTTACTTTTGGCGTCCGACAGGGCTGTCCGGTGTTTTCCAACTACGCGATCGACTGGACAGTGGGACAGGCACTGACTGACTATCCCGGTGTCCAACCAAGTCAAGAGATGCACACCTCGGACCTAGAGTTCACGGATGACATTGTCGTGCTAGCGGACTACCCTGCCACGCTTAAACCAATTCTTGACCGAATGAATTTCTTCTCAAAATCTACCGGGCTAGAAATAAACACTACGAAAACCAAAAGTATTTCAGCCTACCCAAGGTCATCAGCTCAACAGCTGTCCATTCATGAGCGCGTTCCATCATTTAAGTATCTGGGCTCTGCACTGCTTCCAAACGGTCAGGTGAAGGATGAAGTAATACTCCGGATAGACAACGCCAGGAAAGCATTTTTCCAGCCATGAAGGGGGTTGTGGGCCCTCAGTGAAATTAGCCCTCGGACTAAGGTGCGTATCTACCGTGCCGCTACATGCCCCGTACTCAACTACGGCTGCGAAATCTGGCCGTTGAGAGCCGAGGATACTAGAGGGCTGGAGGTGTTTGATCACTGGTGCTTGCGACGTACTTCGAAAAAAAATTAGCGGAACGATGAAGTTAGGAGACTGTGCTGTAAAACTGACGAACCCCCAGACTTCCTCCAATGTCGTCGACTGCGGTAGCTAGGTCATATCCTACGGCGGCCCGAGAAGGGACTAACCAAACAAGCACCGTCTCGACCCCTGTCCGGTAGCCAGCTCGAAACTTGGATCAACACTGTCGAGAAGGATGTAGAGCGCCTAGAATCACGGCCGGTCTATGCTGCCAACTAATGAAAGAAAAACTAGATCGCGATTTGCACCAAACTCGCTTCCAACCGCCGCGCGTGGTCAGCTATGATACGAGATATTCAAGCCGACTCGTCCTCTAGCAGGAGATAATCGCGTAAAAGTAAAAAGTCAAGTACAGATCAGTGTCAGCATCGCAACTCTTTAGGGCCTCAGGCTACCAACGGGTCTCGTATATATACTTTTGATGCGAAATGCCTTAAGTTAGATCTAGGCCTACGTCGTCTTTCTCAGTGGAATTTTGTTATTGTGGACAAGTCTCAGCTCGACATGCTAGGAGTGGAGCAAAGAGCCAAGCTTGGGTTTGGGGGCGGTGTTAACATTGAAGTTGGCTCTGATATTCGTGTTCAGAGAAATAAAACACATCTATTGTAAAGGTTTCAAGAGTACTAGTAAGGGCAGTCTGTTGCCACGTTCAGCAAAGTGTGCGGATGTTGAAAGCAGCTAAGTGAAGATAATGCTTGGGTTTGAGAATCAATTGCTCATTTTACCGTCTCCAAGTTATTATCCTTGTTGTATGATTACCTGATTGGTTTATCATCCTAACGCTTCCATTTTTACCTTCTAGATTGATTTGTTTGTTGGATAAAGCCCATTCTTAGGTCTTTGACTCTTCTCGTTCTGAACCTTGCGACGTCATTCTAGTTCACTCCAATTTATTCAACAAACGAATGGATCGAGTTCTGTGTCCCGAACGCTTTGATGGTGGTCTACATTCTTCAACCACTTCTAAGCAATGGATTCATTGGGCGGATACGTTTACTTACTTTCTGGCCAGTATAGAATCATTCAATCCCAATAAACTCGGAACTCTCGCCAAATGTCTCCCAATGTGTATGATTATATCAGGGGTTGCGCAACTTACGAAGCCGATACAGAAACTCTTACGAACCTGTACATCAAACCAAAGTACGAGATTGTTGCTCGCCATATACTGGCTACATGTCAACAACAAACAGGCGAAAATCTGGATCAATTCTTGCAAAAGCTGAAATCGCTGGCTACATACTGCATCATCAAATCGGTAACGGCAGATAAAAATCAATAAGATGCCATTAGAGGTGCTTTTATCACTGGACTCTAGACTCAGGAAATACGATAACGGCCTTTGTAAAACATTTCACTCGATCTGCAAAAGGTGTTCGAACAAGCACGATCTCTTGAGATGGCTCAATGTCAATCACAATCGTACAAAGCAGGTGTTTATAAGGCTTCCACAACTAATCCACCGGAGTTGTAACAAACAGTTCACAAATCAACTACTCCAGCTGAAAATACTGGTACTTTCGCGCCCACCAATGTTGGCACTAGCAAGTGTTTCTTCTATGGAACCGGCAGACACACGGTCGCTGTGTCCTGGCCGCGAAGAGATTGACAAGGGATGCAGAGAGAAGGGTCATTACTAGGTGTGTCGTTACCCTAAAAACACAGCGTCTTTGGTCCAGAACTGCCTGTCGTCAACATCTTTTGCCGCAGCACCAAACAGTCTCTCTCAGGCTGTCGCCGATATTCTCATCAACAACATTCCGCTAAAAACCCTGATCGATACAGGAAGTTCTGAAAAATATACCGCTCCGTCTATTGTCAAACAATTCAACTGGCACGTGATACAATCTCATAAAAAATCTCTATGTCTAGTACACATTCAACGTGTTTCCCAAATCGCCATTATTTCCTTAGATCACAATTTAAAAAGCGAAATATTGGATCCCCTTTACCCAATTTATCAGAACAGAGAGAAGACATAAGTCGCGAGATGCAAGCATTTCGTTTACTCTTGTCAATCGTGGACGTAAAACGTGTCAGTATATATACATGGTACAGTAGGGGGGTAAGTGCAACAGTAAAGTAGGCACGATCGAAAGTTCTTACAGTACGTACGTTGGGGAGAATGAAGTCTGTCGTGTTAACGCCAAGGTAAACAAGCATTTTGGGTCAATCGTTTTTGTGCACAGAGTGCTGGCTGATGTATCATGATTAGAATAGCTTCACCAAACGCTAAACGTTTCGGTGTTGGGTTGTGCAACAACAGTTTGAGACGGTGGGTCAGGTCAACTTTGTGACCTGATGTAATCAAGTGTCTTGCAATCGAAGAAGCTGGCGGTTTCACGTCGTTGTGTATTGCCCCAGCAGGTTGCATCATCAAGTTTGACAGCCATTTGGGTATGTGTTCTGACACTCGTTGAGTCAAGCAAAGATCCGTCCTGCCAATGTATACGTCATCGCAACTACAAGTGAACTAATAGACAATATATGAGACATTGGGATCAGCAAGACTGTTTGAGTGATTTTGAAAACATAACCTTTTGGTCGTCTGCAGCAAACGCAACTGCGCCGCTGTGTATGTGTGCCTTAGGGCTGACTTAAGGTTACAATTTATTTGATTGAATAAATGATCTCCTTTAAAAGGAAAAGCGATAAAAACTTGTTCCTTCTCCACGTTCATTGTTTTCTCGCGCACAAATCTCGGTTTCTGATGTTGTATGATAAAGTTTTCCGGATAACCGTTGGCCAACAGTGTTCTTTTTATGAACTCTTCGTTTTGTATTCAATCTGTACAGATTTTCTGGGCTCTGTTGGAGAGAGTTCTGACAAATCCACGTTTGTAAGCCACTGGAGCGAAGCTGGAGAATTGTAAATAACGTCCGCCCTACGTTGCTTTTCGGGGGATTCTGCGCTGTAGAGTCCCATCCTGAAGCCTGGGTAATAGAATATCTAGAAAGGACAAACTGTTATCGCGTTCTTCTTCGTGAGATACACTGAGGTTTGGGTGAATAGAGTTAAGATAGTTAACGAAAGGGAAAAAACACTCTTCAGTCGTAAAAATTAAAATATCATTCACGTATCTGTGTAAAATAAAAATTGGGAAATATTATCACAGCTGTTTTTCGATCATACCCAAAGATACATCTGCCAAGGTTGGGCCCAGAGGGCTTCCCATGGCCACACCATCAGTTTGTTTGTAAGCTTTACCTTGCTTGGGCGGCACTTTGTAATTTACACCCAACGACAAGACCTCACGTTGCGCTGTGGTCAAATGACAACCGGAAAGATTGTGAATGAATGCGCTCGTGTCTGTCGGGAATAATGACCACTGTTGCATTTTGCACATACTGTCCTCAAGGCTTTTGATCGTTTTCACCCTGGTTCTTCGTACCATTTCTCTTGAGAAGTTCTCAAATTTAATTCGACAGAATAAAGATAACGTGCCGAGAACAGCGTAATGTTATTAATAATATTACGCTGCAAAACAGTAGAAAAGGTGCGTATTGAATTCTTTACTGAATGCGTACTATCTTGTCGTTTTCCAAATCGATTTGTGAAACTTTTGCCGAAAGAGAATTTGCCAAGGAACAACATCAATCTCATAAGAATCGCAAATACCCACATTGAGGCTGCACGTGAGATGTTCGACCTCATTGAAACACAAAAGTGTTTCGTGACTGTTCTCGTGTGTTCTCGTCGAGATTCTTACCCCCGTTCGGAAACACATAACACCATTTTGTCTACAAGACTTATTTGAACTCGCGAATTTTCTACACAGTATTGCAGTGAGTTCGGATAAAATGTATCCCGGCGATGTTAACTTTTTACAAAGGTATCTATTCGTGAAACAGTAGATTATCTATGTGATTTTATTTCTTCGCACAACTTTCATTTGCCTATTCCTGTTGAATACCTTAAAGAACTCATTCTTCTATGCACAGAAAACGTTCGGTTCAATTTTGAAGGTAAAGCTTACAAACAAACTGATGGTGTGGCCATGGGAAGCCCTCTGGGCCCAACCTTGGCAGATGTATCTTTGGGTATGATCGAAAAACAGCTGTGATAATATTTCCCAATTTTTATTTTACACAGATACGTGAATGATATTTTAATTTTTACGACTGAAGAGTGTTTTTTCCCTTTCGTTAACTATCTTAACTCTATTCACCCAAACCTCAGTGTATCTCACGAAGAAGAACGCGATAACAGTTTGTCCTTTCTAGATATTCTATTACCCAGGCTTCAGGATGGGACTCTACAGCGCAGAATCCCCCGAAAAGCAACGTAGGGCGGACGTTATTTACAATTCTCCAGCTTCGCTCCAGTGGCTTACAAACGTGGATTTGTCAGAACTCTCTCCAACAGAGCCCAGAAAATCTGTACAGATTGAATACAAAACGAAGAGTTCATAAAAAGAACACTGTTGGCCAACGGTTATCCGGAAAACTTTATCATACAACATCAGAAACCGAGATTTGTGCGCGAGAAAACAATGAACGTGGAGAAGGAACAAGTTTTTATCGCTTTTCCTTTTAAAGGAGATCATTTATTCAATCAAATAAATTGTAACCTTAAGTCAGCCCTAAGGCACACATACACAGCGGCGCAGTTGCGTTTGCTGCAGACGACCAAAAGGTTATGTTTTCAAAATCACTCAAACAGTCTTGCTGATCCCAATGTCTCATATATTGTCTATTAGTTCACTTGTAGTTGCGATGACGTATACATTGGCAGGACGGATCTTTGCTTGACTCAACGAGTGTCAGAACACATACCCAAATGGCTGTCAAACTTGATGATGCAACCTGCTGGGGCAATACA
This sequence comes from Fasciola hepatica, assembly GCA_948099385.1. Classification (NCBI taxonomy): domain Eukaryota; kingdom Metazoa; phylum Platyhelminthes; class Trematoda; order Plagiorchiida; family Fasciolidae; genus Fasciola; species Fasciola hepatica. The sequence goes on from CANUEZ040000020.1 coordinate 1,023,351, forward strand.
CAACGACGTGAAACCGCCAGCTTCTTCGATTGCAAGACACTTGATTACATCAGGTCACAAAGTTGACCTGACCCACCGTCTCAAACTGTTGTTGCACAACCCAACACCGAAACGTTTAGCGTTTGGTGAAGCTATTCTAATCATGATACATCAGCCAGCACTCTGTGCACAAAAACGATTGACCCAAAATGCTTGTTTACCTTGGCGTTAACACGACAGACTTCATTCTCCCCAACGTACGTACTGTAAGAACTTTCGATCGTGCCTACTTTACTGTTGCACTTACCCCCCTACTGTACCATGTATATATACTGACACGTTTTACGTCCACGATTGACAAGAGTAAACGAAATGCTTGCATCTCGCGACTTATGTCCTCTCTATTCTCATGACTATAAAAAGTGCCAGTACACAAATATCAAACTATCGTTACTCACAAATCCTTGCTCTGATGTTCTTCTAGGACGCGATTTTATCAAAATGCATCAAACGGTTGAGATCCCGTTCTCCGGAACAAAACCTCTATTCTCCCTCTGTGGCTTCCTAGCCGCTGATGTGGATTCGCTGTCTCAATTCAGTGAAAATGCTCCCACCTTCAAACCAATCGTAACCAAATCACGCTGTTACTCGGCTGCCGACGAAAAATCCATTCTAGCTGAAATCAATAAGCTTTTGGACGATGGCATCGTCGAACCATCTGTATCTCCTTGGTGGGCATAAGTTTTATTAGCCACGAATGAAAACCACAACCGGCGAATGGTTACTGATCAAAGTCACACGATTAAATGATATATCCACCTAGACGCTTATCCCTTGCCATGCATAGATGGGATCATTGAAAACATTTCCCGCTACTCGATATATAGTACATTGGATCCACAAAAAGCATATCATCAAATACCAATAAAATGGAGCGAGAAGTTCACCGCCTTTGAAGCTTGTAGTAACCTTTATCAATTCTGCCGCATACCCTTTGGTGTTACAAACGGTGTAGCCTGTTTCCAGCGGTTTGTTGACAAGATAATTCATGACGAGGACCTAACAGGGACATATGCATACCTTGATAACGTAACCGTATGCGGAGTCACGGAGGATGAACATGACTTTGACTTAAACATTTTATGAGACTGCTCGCATGTACAACCAAACTTCCAATGAGAGTAAAAGCACAATTCGTTCTCCAGTGATACGGTCATTGGGGTTTGAAGTTTCAGACAAAACTGTTCGACGTGATCCTGACAAACTTCAGCCATTACGTAACCTACCGGTATCCACTGACCCAAAGTCTCAGAAACGTATCGTGGGACTGTTTGCTTACTACTCTTCGTGGATCACACATTTTTCAGAAAAAATCCGCCCGCTAGTCGACAATCACCGTTTTCCTCCCCCTCCAGCCATCTGTGACTCATTAGAGGAAATCAGGAAAGAAATCGAGAAGTCTGCTGTTGTGACTATTGATGAATTCATTGCTTTTGTTGTGGAGACGGATGCTTTTGACATTGCTATCGCGGCTATTCTGACACAGAATGGACAACCAGTTGCCTTCTTTTCTCACACTTTATCACCTAGTGAGTGACATCACTCAGTAACTGAGACAAAAGCCCATGCCATTGTTGAATCAGTAAGAAAATGACGTCACTATCTTACTGCGTCTAGATTTACTATCATCACAGACCAGAGGTCAGTATCCTTCATGTTCGACCATAATCACACAAGTAAAATAAAAAAAACGATAAAATCCAGCGATGACGTGTCAAACCTTCTTGCTACACTTTCGACGTCATATACAGACAAGAAAAAGACAACGTAGCCGCCGACGCTGTATCCCGCGTTCGTTCTACATCATATGCACAGGCATCAAATCTTCAGAAGCTACACGACTTCTTGTGCCATCGTGGTGTTACCAGAATGTTACATTTTATTCGGTCAGAAATCTACCATTCTCTGCAGATGAAGTAAAATCTATGGCATCTCGTTGAAATGTCTGTTCCAAATTGAAGCCCAGATTTCTCAGACCATCCGGTATTCTTATCAAGGCTGCTCGCCCGTTCGAAAGACTCAGTGTCGACTTCAAGGGACCTTTACCTTCTCCATCACAAAGGAAGTATCTTTTATCCATTGTTTTTGCTTGCACGGACATGTCTGCAACCACTGTGCTCGATGGTTTCTGTCAGCTTTGTACGTTGTTCTGCATGCCACTCTGCATTCACTCTGATCGCGGCGCTTCGTTCGTGTCTGCAGAACTTCAAGCATTCCTTATCGAGAAAGAGATTTCAATTAGCAGAACTACGCCATACAATCCACAAGGAAGTGGACAAGTTGAAAAAATGAACAGAAAAATCTGGAAAGCTATAACTCTTCCGTTAAAATCAAAGGGTCTCGCTGTACCCTAATGGGACTTCGTGCTGCTGGATGCTCTACATTCTATCCAGTCGTTCTTCTGTACTGTGACTAACATCACGCCTCACGACCGGCTTTTTTCTTATAATCCGAAGTCGACTTCGGGGATATCGTTACCAACTTGGCTCACTACACTGGGACCCGTACTCTTGCCCCGGAATGCAATATCATTGAAGTATGACCTTCTGGTGGATGAAGTGGAACTGATCGACTGTAACCCACAAAATGCACATGTTTGTTCCCAGGACGGAAGAGAGGGAACTGTTCCACTAAACAATGTAGCACCTTATGGTCAACGCTAGTCTGTGCCTCCCGAAAACAGTTTACTTGTAGATACCCACGCCCTTTCGTACACTCACGAACCCATCTGCACTGATGACATTGTGACTGATTCATCTACACATTCATCTCAGGAAGATAGCGGCCCTGTCCATATCGAAAATACACAGCAAAGAATGCGCCTATACAGTTTACGAAATCGAGAAGCATAACTATCATCGAACTGTTGCAGTTCAGCTGTACAGCTGTACAGCTGTAAACAGCTGTACAATTATCCGACTGTTTTATCATCCTAACGCTTCTATTTTTACCTTCCAGATTGGATACCTCAGTTGTTTGTTGAATAAGTTCTATTCTTAGGTGTTTGACTCTTCTCATTCGGAACGTTGTCATTCTGGTTCAGTACAACCTCTACCCAGAAATAGAACTGCTCGGTCACGACTCATTAGAACTTCTCGTATCCCCTTAGAACTGGGATGTGTGGGATAAAGAGTAAATAAATAGAGAACGTTCCCCGTGGGACTGCTGGAGATTTCGGGGTGAATCGTACTTCGCGGGGGTACACGCCGCATGTGCTTTTCTTTGGGAACCCTTACCGGAGCCTTTGATTCAAAAGTCTGACCCACAAGGCAGTGGGGGTATTAACCCAAAACTGGAACGTGACCGGAGAACCTGTGAAGGAACTTCTGGTCTGCCATGTGAGACCTGATTGTTGTTTCCATCATATCTTGTTTTTGCTGGCGCCCTGTTAGTAAGCCGCTCTTCAGATGCAGCCCTTAGCCGCATACACCCAATGGACGGGGCAGCATTCTTTGGGCCGAAGGCTGTCCCACTTATACGGGCGATAGGTGCCCAATGAAGTGCGATGACTTTTCCCACCGACAAGAGAAACCCCAGGTAGTCCAGTCCTACGTCCGTCTAGCGGAGGTTTTTAGATCGGTAAACTACTTCTCACCGCGTCAACTCGCTGCAATGTAATTTCCAGAGGTATAGTGGGTGGAACCGGATTTTCCCATTAACTGGTTCAGAGACAGGACTTCGTCTGAGATGCAGCCCCATTCACATGCTATATTAATTCACTCCCACCCTATTGATTTCTTATATACGTTGCATTAAAGTGAAATTTTTTAATTTCCAGTTCATGTGCGTTTTTACTAATAGAGTGAAGTGTTACATACTGAATAGTTTGAAAATCTTTTTCATTCGTTTCGGACGAAATCAATTGCAGAAGTTGCAATCAGACCCCGATTGAAAATGAGTGAAGAAAGTGCATTGTTTTCGAGGCAAACGGGAACTTGTACTTCTTCTGCCGTATCTCATTTGGTGCTACCAACAGCGTCGCGTGCTTCCAGTGAACTATGGATATAATTATTATTATCTGCAATTCTAGTCCCGTATGATATGGTCGGAAACCGGAGCGGCTCCTGGGAGTACCAAGAAAGTACCAGCTCAGTTCAAACAACCATTAAGCATGCACTGAAAGCGGTGGCTTTGTTTGCTATCTCTCAGCGCGAGCCTCAGACGGAAATTATGGCAAGAAAACAAGAGTATAAAAAGAATGGGAGAACCACAAGTAGCATCAAGTCGACGGAGAAAAATTGTGAAGACAAGAGCGACACTGGTTTTGGTACTGAACCATATCCTGCAGCTTATCTATCCACTGAGTAGGGGCATCTTTTGGACCCCACCCGGAAAGTCCAACACACCCTACATCGGAAGTCCGCTGGTTCCATTTTCCATACCTTTCTTCCGTGCCACGGACTGACCACCCTTACTCATCTTCCAACAATCACCCGCTTCAGAGAACAAGGCGCGCCGAGGAATTCTACCCGGGGCCATGAGTAACATATGTCCCAACCATCTTAGCCTGGTGATCTTTAGTGTTTCCTCCGATAATTTGGTTCATCTGCCCAACTTTGCGGCTGACCTCAGCATTGCTGATACAAAGCTGTCACCAGATTCGAGTAATGCTACGAAGGCAACAGTATTCGAATACCGACAATCTTCATATACCCTTCATTCGCAGTAGCTATATTTCCGAACCACACAGAAGCACTGGTCCGATTACTGCAGCGTACACTTGACCCCTGATAGATAAGCGGATGTCATGTCGACGCCACAAATGACTGGGGCTAGAAAATACTAAACGAGCCTTCTGTATGCGCGAGGACATATCATCCGATATTCGTCCTCCGGGTGAAATACAGCTGTCCAGATGACAGAACTTGTCTGCCTGGTCTATAGTCTCCTCAGACACTGAAAGGTTGGGTGCTGGAGCAGCCTAGTTCTGCAATAGCATACTGCACTTCGAAGGTGCAAAAACACCTGCCAAGGACGAATTCTACTACCATTTTATTCAACTGCGTCGAAGCATGCGTCCTACCGACGTGGTGGTCATTTCTGGGGTTTCAACGCCTAAGTTGGCGGTTTGGCGGATTCCGAAAGGCCCTTTGAAGGTCCATTTGCTATCCAAGCCGATCGCACTGACAACAGTGATCGTCTCATTCAGCTGTGCTCCGACCCTAAATTGTTTCCGGCGAGTACGAACTTCTGTCGTAAGAAGCGGTATAGACTCATGGCGTCCTCCTACGTCTTCACAACGTTGGACTCAGACTGACTATATGGTCTGTGGTCACCGTTAGCATGAATCAACTGAAGATTGTCGTTCACTTGCGTTTGCGCCTGTGGACTCACATCACGACTCTGTACGTTTCCGCTTCTGTTTGCGTCTCGTCCGTGGTCGCATACAAACCAAAGCCACCCGGCCCGCACACTTGCATTCAGGTGGTAGGCGACAATCCACTTTCCGTGTGGAGGTGTCCACACAGTTATCGACGCATTCGGATGTACATGACCCAGAGGGACGTTGACAACAGATGAAGAAAGCCTCGTATGCCGCATCTAGTGCCAGACAAGACTCTAGCTCATGTAGTGTGGTGGACTAAATACTTTCGTTTTACCCCATGCCTCATTCATATTTTGCTAATAGTTCTCTGATTCCATTTCAGCTATGCGGTCTGATACCAAACTGATTAAAGCATACAAACGGCAATTCTGACTTCTTTATTCGTCTCACCTGTGCGTGCTTGTTTGTAGTCATTTGCTACAATTTATTCAGTTTGGATATAGAACGTATACTTCGACCTGATCATTTCGACGTTGCCCCTCACTCGCCAGACGCTTCGGACAACTGGATTCATCAAGAAAAAACTTGTGATAACTTTATCACTGCTGCTGATTCATTCCATGTTGACAAACTCGCCATTCTGACGAACTTTACCATTCCATCTATCTACAGACACATCGCGGATTGTCAAGATTACGACAAGACCATAAGTACTCTGGGAAGTTTGTCCATACAACCAAAAAATGTTGTCTTCGCTCGGCATCTACTGTCAACTACAAGAAAAGAACATGGTCAGTCTCTCGATCAGCCCCTTCAGAAGCTGAAAACTCTTTCTGCCAAGTGTGATTTGAAATCTGTTGGTTCTAAGCAGTATCGTGAGGAGTTAATTCGCGATGCATTTATTCGTGGACTGTCGTCAAATCATATCCGTCAGACTGCTGGAAGAGAAAAATCTAGACCTTAAAACTACTTACGATGTTAGAAGACAATTAGAATTCAGAGAATTTATTGTTGGCACGAGGAGCCTGAATCGTATGTAATGGGAAATCCACTTGCATTCACATCGAAAAGTGAATGCAAGTAGATTTCTCATTACATACGATTCAGGCTCCTCGTGACAACAATAAATTCTCTGAATATATTTCAATGTTCGATGGATCACGTTCATCCGTATGCTGTTCGTCCCATTGGGAAGTGACCGACGAGGCTAGTCCAATGATTAAAACCAGGACGGATACTGTGTACCATTGGAATAGTAGTTCACTCCTTATCGATTATTCACACCGGACTGTCTGGACCCCGATAGCTCAGCTGATAGAACATCTGCCCGGTATGCGGAGGGTCGCCGGTTCGACTCCGGCTCGCGGCGTCTGACTTTTCGATGTGAATGCAAGTGGATTTCCCATTACATACAATTAGAACTAGCTCACAAGCAATCCATGGTATAAGCTGTTGACCCCTCATCTTCGTATTCCCTATCTGACAAAAACAAATCTTCCGATCTGCACGTTAACTCTGTTTCAGCCGAGAATCCTGTTCTCACAACAGCAACTTTCTGTCATTTTTGTGGTCTCGTAAGACATCCTTGAATAAATTGCCCAGCCTGAGAAGCGCTGCGCAAATCTTGTGGTAAAAAGGGGACACTTTCAGCATGTCAATCTTCGTCTCAAACGATAACAGTATCCCGGCGATATGTTCCCTCGACTACCCATTCGCTCCTATCTGCTACCACCATCGCTACTGTTCCAGCCTGTCTTTCTAATACTGTAATAACCATAGAAATCAATAACATCCCCGTACAAGCTCTTACTGACACAGGCAGTTCGCTGAGTTATATCTCCAAATCTGTCGCTGATAAACACTGTTGGCCAATCATACCCTCACAGCAACGAGTCACAATGGCTTATGCACGTTTTTCTAGTCTTTCCTGTGGTCATCTTTACTCTTCTATCCAGTATAAAGATCATCGTTACGATCACATTAAACTCTCTGTCCTTCCCGACTTGTGTACGGACGTACTCCTCGGTCATGATTTTCTTAAATTACACAAAACTGTCGGGATTCTTTTTATGGAAGTAAGCCTCCCTTTACTCTCTGTGATCTTCTTGCTGCCCATGTTAACCCGCAACCTCTCTTTGAGCATTTAGCACCGAACTGCAAACCAATCGCCGTAAAGTCAAGACGTCACTCAGTGCAAGACATAACCTTTATCAAATCTGAAGTCGAACGGTTGTTGCAGTCTGGAATCGTCGAACTGTCTAATTCCCCTTGGAGATCACGGGTTTTAGTAACCTCCAATGATCGTCATAAACGTCGTATGGTAATCGATTATAGTCAACCTATCAATCAATACACCTTCCTCGACGCATATCCATTCCCACGGATTGACGACTTGATCTCGAAAATCTCTAGATACGAAGTCTACAGCACACTGGATCTGACAAGTACTTATCATCAGATCTCTATCCGTGCAGACGAGAAGATATGTACAGCTTTTAAAGCTTGTGGTAAGCTGTATCAATTTCGTCGTACTCCTTTCGGTGTTACAAACGGAGTGGCCTGCTTCCAACGTACGATTGATAGCATCATTGAAAGCGAGCTGCCTGGTACATTCGCCTACGTGGATAATCTAGTGACTTACGGCACAACTGAACAAGAGCACGATCTGAACTTGTCCAGGTTCCTCGAAGTTGCTCGAAGATATGGTATCACACTCAATGACGAAAAGAGTATCATCCGTACTCGGCATCTTACTCTACTCCGTTTTTAAGTTTCTACAGGAACAATTAAACCGGATCCAGAACGACTACCACCGCTGTAACAACTTCCACCGCCTACTAACATCAAATCACCAGAGCGTGTAGCCGGCATGTTTGCGTACTATTCTCCACGGATACCTCGCTTTTCCGATAAAATTAGTCTACTTGTTCGAAATTGAGCCATCCCCCTTCCGGGGGATGTCCTGGAGGTTTTTGAGCAACTGAAAAAGCAGCTCGAAAATACTGTTTGTGTCACCATCGAGCCGGGTGTCGCTCTGGTTGTAGAAACAGATACTTTAGATATCGCAATCGCCGCGTCTCTCAATCAAAATGACCGTCCAGCTGCTTTCATTTCCCGGATCCTATCACCTTCAGCAGTGGAGAAAGAAGCATATGCCATGGTAGAGGCTTTGCGGAAATGGCGTCATTTTCTGGATGGGTGTCATTCCAAGTTGACAACTGACCAACGATCTGTTGCTTTTATGTTTCGTCAGTCACCTAGAAAAGAAACTAAAAAAAAACACAGCGTTGGCGTTTGGAGCTATCAGATCTGCGATCCGGCATAATGTATCGTCCTGGCTCGAAAAATCACGTGGCCGAGACACTTTCGAGAGGATTCTGTGGAACTTTGGCAAATTTTGACTTGACTGCTCTGCATAACTCTTTGTGCCATCCTGGAGTTAAGCGTATGTACCACTTTATACGATCACAAAACTTACCCCTTGCCGTTGGTGATGTGAAGTCTGTCATCACATTGTCAAACATGTGCGGAAATTAAGTTTAGATTCTACAGGCCACCAAGAGTGCACCTCATCAGAGCAACGCAACCGTTCGAGCGTCTCCCCATCGACTGTAAAGGACCCCTGCCTAGCGTCACCAGAAATCGCTTTCTGTTCACCATTACTGATGAATTTTCACGATTTCCATTCGCATATTCTTGTTCTGACATGTCTACTTCGACGGTTATTAGATGCTTAACTAACTTGTCCTATATTTTCGGAATGCCCAGCTTTATACATTCCGACCGTGGATCTTCGTTTATGTTCCAGGAACTTCAAATATTCCCTCACAGCCGAGGTATCGCAACCAGCCGCACGACGGCCTATAATTCGCAGTGAAACGACCAAGCAGAAAGCCTCAGTAGTACCCTCTGGAAATCTGTTACACTAACGATTCCGCCAAATGCACATTACATAATGGGAAGCCGTACTTCCAGACGCACTTCGTTCTATCCGTTTCTTTCTGTGTGTGGCCACCAATGTCACGCCTCGCGAACGTATCTTCCAGTACAACCGGAAAGCTACCACGGGTACGTCACTCCCCAGTTGGCTACTGACCTCTGATCGTGTGCTTATCTGTAAAGTTATTCGTGCATCTAAATTCGATCCTCTGGTAGAAGCAGAATTCGTACAGTGCAATCCCAACAACGCAAACGCACGTTACGATGATGGCTGGGAAGATAGCGTATCTCTCAAATACCTTGCCCCATCTGCGCACAACCCAGAATCAGAAGTGGGACATATGCCTACGCTTGGTGCGCCCGAACATTCAGACAATAGATCCGACGGCCAAGCGCCCCAGTGAACCCATAAACCGTAACTCGCTTACTACTTCCGTAGAAGAAACGGCAAAGTTCGACTCAGTGAAAGAAATCAGCAGAATCCAACAGTGCGTACGCCCCTACTACTTAGGAAACAGGAAAGCGTGAACTCATCAACCCTTTTTGCTGTCATCAAACATTATTCGCCATGTATAACGCGTCCTGTTGCATTTCTCTGGTATGTCGCTCCTCAAAACATTCCCGGCGGGGGTGAATGTGATGAACTAAATGCTTTCGTTTCATCCCATGTTTCATTCATATTTTGCTAATAGTCCTCTGATTCCATTTCAGCTATATGATCTGATTCCAAACTGATTAAAGCATATAAACGGCAATTCTGATTTCTTCATTCGTCTCACCTGTGTGCGTTTCTTTGTAATCGTTCGCCACAAGGTCTCACAAACGAGTGATACCTTCGACATCAGTTGCTCAGTTAGATGCTTGCAGATCCGTCCCTTCAGATGCCACGTTCAATGAAGTGCGTAAAACCCTGAGACGCAAACTGATGAGGAGCCTGAGTAATGACCATGAATAGTGGTAGACTAAGAAACGTAAGGAAATGGAGAAGACTGCGTCTACTGGAAATACTCGCAACCTTTATTATTTGATCAGAAGTACCGGTCCACGGAAGCCCGATGTGTTATTCAAGGAATCCGACAGTCCACTGATTCACTCTGTGGCGTCATCTGGACCGTTGTGTGGAGTACTTTATGGAACAATCCATCTGGTCCGCCTCTATATTGAATTTTCGAACAACACCTGCAAACGATGGAGGTATATATCACTGCCCCATCAGAAATGGTTATCCGGGAGATAGGTTTCTTGAAAAGTTACAAAGCCGCTGAAACGGATAGGTTATTTCCATCTTTTTCAAGAATGAACGCGAATTTTCTTGTTTCGGAGTTAACAAAACTCCTTCGGGTAACCTGGGGTACTAAAAAGATTCCCAGAGAACACTGTGGATTGGTGATTGTGCCGATTCAAAAGAAAAGTGACAAGTCCTCTTGTGAAAACCCCAGAGGAATTAGCTGAGTGACTATCGCATTCAAACTGCTCATCGGGCTTTCCCCCCACCGATTATCCAACGTCCACGAAAGGTGTACGCGTGAGAATCAAACCGGCTTCAGACCAGGTCAGGGTTGTACCGACCACATTTCTACCCTTGGACAGACCGTCGGTTATCATCTAGCAGGAGCTGTGCGAGACGAGTGGCTTTAGCTTTGGGTGCAGCTACGGACGTGAAGTACACAAAAACGAGCACGTACCGAGGCGTGAGGAGCCCATAGACGATCAAAATGAACCACAGAAGGATACCATGTGAGTTTATTTCGCTTTTTATGACAGAACTTTGAACCCGCCAGAAACAATCCGTCGTCAGAGCACATATGGAAGAGACAATCGCCGTTGTCAGTGTGACTGGTTGGGATAGCAAATGGGCCTCCAATGTGCTTTCCCAAATCGTCCAAATTTCCAGCTTGGATGGAATCTCCAGCAATCAACACGACGTCCGTTGAGCTCATGTTTCGAAGCAGTTTAGACAAATGTCGGTAAAACGTCTTCGGCTTCGACAGAACTGCAGCCATCGGTCGCGTACACAGATACGACGAACAAATATCGACGCTCCAGTTTGTTGCTGTCGACAAGCATAGAACCGTTCAACCGAACAGCACACAAACGACTGCTGACTGGAATAGTCTAGTAGTGCGCGCTGAGCTCCGAAGTTCAAAGCAATCCCAACGCCAGTTTGACCACGAGCACTAGATACCGGATCACCCGACAAGCGAAGAGTAAACCGATACTGAGAATGTACTTGGATTCCAAAGAGTGATCACAGAAGAGGGGTCTCGTATGCGCGTTTACGAGACAGCATAAATCGATTTTGAAAGTTTCAAGACTTCTAGCACAGGCACACTTTCCGTCGGCCAACAATCTATATCTTCCTTGATCTGTAAGTGACATTCCATTCAGCTGATCGTACAGTGCTTTGACGCTGCCTCTCACTGAAGCATGCCAGAAGCACTCATTTCTCTTCCTCGTTTCTTGTATGCGAACATCCGAAGCCGAATTTGTGCTTACGCCTACCTTTCACCCGAGTCTACCACAAGTACCGTGCGTAAGGATTGCCTTCGATCGCTCCAATATCAACTGTATTTTTATCATATCTTACAAGGCACGAAATGATAAAAAGGAACGTCTGGTTAAAGGTGAAACCAATACAATTTTCTTCAAACGTTCCTACGGTGGGCTGAGTAGTATTTCGAGGCATATCAGTAGACTAAAGGCATTGTAAATTACGAGTTACTGGGACAGACTGCCGATGTTCTTCCGCAAGAACCTGAAGTTGAAACTGACGTTGTAGTTAGTGCGAGACGACCCATGGTGTTTCATCAATTACCAGCCCAAGCAACTGCATGTGACCAGTGTACGGAATTTTCCTATGCACCCGGGATTAGAAGGTTGATGGGGAAGCAGTTTTTACTGAACAAACAAGCCAATAAACTGAATTACTGTTATAGTGACATTACATCAATCTCTGGCGTTTTCTGTTGCCATCCCCCGTGCAAACTGCGTTATCACTCCGAACCAGGCCGTTCCTGGTTCCACCACCAATATGGCACATGCTCTTGTTTCTCGTCCCGTATTGCTCGCTCTGCGGGTTCTCGAAGTCTCCGTGGCTCGTGACTTTGGTCTTCTCACAACCGGAGCAGCACCATTCGATTCGCGAATGAGGCTACCGAGCGCGTCCTTGTGCCATTCGTCCTTTATAACCTTGCACGCTAAGCTTTATCCCCTATTGTACGGCTTATTTAAGAGGTGATGAGCACATTAACCTAAGAACCGTCATTTCCTTGTGAAATCTTGGTGCGAGGGTTGCAAATAGCTTCACATATGCTTTCGAATATATATAATGCCCACGAAAGAACACTGGGGTAAGAATTTATAACGTTTTACTGATAAAAGGCTAATCTGCACTCAACTTGTGCACGTAAATGCGCAGAGCGGCCCCAATCTGGTAGTGGGATTCCATCGCTACGTAGCAACCACGCCTATAAACTAATTGAAATAAGAGGGCCATAATATCACCCAAAACAGGAGTCTGACAAATTTCTTTTGATGACAAAGGGAGCCATTGTGACTAAATCAACTACATACATAACAATTAGCGGATAATCAAACTTCAAGAAATGATTTCAGAAATTGTGGATATGGTATTTCACCTTAAGCAACTCAGTTGCACACATGGCAGACACTAACGCTCCAGCATGTCCATCGAACACAGCAAAAAACGACCAGTCTTTCAAATTCCCTGGGAGTTGGGTAATAGCACAGTGTGCATCTTCCATTGAAACACGCCATCCTTGCATGCTTGCAATGCCATATCTCAATCCATTCCCGGAACCAGTTTCATTGTACTTTTCTGTTTTGGGTGTACCAAGTAATGCACCCATCTGAGGGAGGAAAGGTACCAACTACGGGCCAAGCAGCACAACCAACGGAAAGTACCGCAGATGACCTTAAGAACATTTCAGTTCAGTTCAGTTCAGTTCAGTTTGCACAGGACAGGTAATGGCCACGGCCAATCGAGCGTCCAGAATTCCTTCGATGGTATGCACACCAGTTATGCACCCACCACTGCCGAGTGTATTTCGTCGAATCCCCGCTAAAAATGAGAGGGAAACGGAAAACCTCATCGCACATCAACTGCGAGAGACATTATGCATCGTGAGCGTTCACTGAGACAGTATGCAATGAGGGAAAAAGTCTGCTAAAACATACTCCAGAAGGACCACAGTGCTACCCGTCATCCATCTAGTTGATATTCTTAAGGCTCACTACAAGGAAAGATCTCGTACCACTTGCGATCAAGGGCACATTTGAAGGATTGGACTGTCTGCAGATCTACCATTTCACCAGGCAGACCGTTCCAACTGTTCACAACCCTGTTGCTGAAGAAGTGCGATCTAGCCATCAACCTAGATCGGGCTTTTATCAACTTCTTTTCGTGTCCCCTTGTTCTGGAGTCTACGGCCAATTGGAATAGACTATCTGGTCTGAGGCCAGAAAAGCCCTTCATTACCTTGAACGTTTCTATGAGATCTCCTCGACTTCTCCTCCTTTCCAACGAGAAGAGATTCAGGTCACAGAGTCTCTGCTCGTAAGTCTTACCCCTCTGCCCTTCAGCCATCCGCGTGGCGAGACGTTGGACTTTCTCTAGGCAGGCGGCGTCCTTTTTGTAGAAGGGTGACCAAGCCTGCACACTACCTTCTAAGTGAGGTCGTACTATAGCCATGTAAATAGGTACGAATACCTCCGGCTTCCGGCAAGACAAAGCCGATCGCAGTCTAAAGAGCTCCCCACGAGCCTTATGCGCAGCCGCGTTGCACTGCTCCGACCATTTGAAGTCACTTTTCATGATGATCCCCAGGTCTTTAACCCTACTGGCTGCCTCTACGGTGAACAGCCCTTGATCATGAGCGACAGTTAGGCTCTCTGTTGCCCTTGACAACAAATGGCTTTTTTGAGCGTTTAGAGGTAAGTCCCATTTGTATGCCCAGTTTAGGACGGTGCCTATTTCCCTGCCCAAGTCCGCCCTACCCTTAGATCCAACAATTTTCACATCATCCGCAAAAATAAAGCTGGGCGATTGAAGAGTGGATGCTAGGTCATTAATAAATAACAAGAATAGGACCGGGCCATTTCAGTTCAGTTCAGTTCAGTTGTCATGAAGTCTTGAAGTCTTGAAGTACTACACGGGTTCGAGGCTTTGAGCCCAATTGTCCCGGTTTTTTAGGAAATCTTTGATCTTCTGTCGGATTCACCGAGCTGAAACGAGAGCAAAAGGAAGGGGGGGGGCGGGGGTGGCAGCGAAAACAAAATACATATAACCTCATTCAGTGTCACACTGTGGACAGTGCCTTAAGCTGAGTGGGGGTGCGGCATTCATGAACATATATGCGATAAAAGACAACTATTTTGTTTGTTTGTTTTTGACAAAGGGAATTATTGGGAGAGACCCAGGTAGAGGTCTAGCTTTTTCTTGAAGATAGTTTTGTTCTGTGAGAGAACAATATCTTCCGGAAGTGCATTCCACATAGTAATAACCCTATAGCTAAAAAAGTTATTCCTTAGTGAAATGCGTGGCCTCGGTTTGAAAACTTTTCTGCTGTGACCACGGAGAGAGGAGGCTGGACAGACGGAAAAGAAACAATCGCTTTGACCTGTTTCAAAAAGGTGAAACATCAAAAACAGATCACCTCTTACGCGTCTTACGTCAAGGGGATAGAGGTTGAGGAGTGAGAGGCGGACGGGATAAGGTAGATGGGATAGACCACTTACTGCCTTGGTGGAGGCCCGCTGAACTCTTTCTAGGATCTCACGGTCTCGGACAAGACCAGAGTGCACTATCTGACTACCGTACTCCAGCAGAGGTCTGAAATACGTGCCGAAAGTTATGGGGAAATCATCCTTAGAAATGCTCGGGAAGGACCTTCGAATCATGTTTAGGACTCGAAAGGCAGACTTGCTCGCAAGTTCGTGATGATGAGAGAAGGATAAGTTACAATCTAACCAGAAACCGAGCACCTTGTGTCGGTCAACCCTTGGCAGAGTTGCTGCCCCATTAATGGAAAACGTGTGACCAGTCTCTCTGCCGAAAGACATTCTCACGCATTTGTCATCATTACCTGAGAGGTTCCAATCCTGGGACCAGCGTTTTGTTTCATAAACTGCAATTTGCAGGTCTTCAACGCTTGAACTTCAGAGGGGTACATCATCTGCGTACATGGCAATGTTCGCAGGAAGGGCTGTCGGTAGATCGTTTATATAGATCAGGAAAAGAAGAGGACCTAAGACCGACCCTTGGGGGACCCCAGTTGTTACTGGGGAGGGTTGAGACAAAACATTCCCGACTTTAACCACAAAGGTGCGGTCGGTAAGGAAGCTACGTAGGATGGCCAACACGGAGCCTGTGATCCCGTACGTCTGCAGCTTATAAAGAAAAGGGGCATGTGGGACCTTATCGAAGGCCTTAGCAAAATCGATGGATACAGCGTGTGAGAGCTGGCCATCATCATAGGCTTTCGTTAGACTATCCATGACAGTAAGCATATTGGTGATGCATCACCTGCCAGGAAGAAACCCATGTTGGGACGGGGAGAGGATCTTATCCCTATGCAGGTGGGAAAGAAACCCACCCCTAAGAATTCCCTCGAAAATTCTGCCGGTGATTCTGGTCAGACTTATGAGTCTGTAACTAAAAGCAAGATGTCTACTACCCTTCTTATAGATGGGTCCGATAACTGCCTTGTTCCAGCTACTAGGGAAAACTCCATCTTCAACACATCGCTGAAAAAGCCAGGCATAAGGAGCAGCCAATCTGTCCGCGTCTTCCTTGAGAATGCGGGGGTGGATTAGGTCAGGACCCATGGAACAGTATTAGTTGATCCCTCCGAAACCTTGTGCGACTGCACCAATGGGAATAGTGACGCGGTTAAGGGTAGTGGCCAGATATATGGGGTGCACGCTGGAGTTGGATGATATGGGTACAGAGCTAAACATTTTACGGAAGTAGGAGCTGAATGCCTGGGCTACTTGGCTAGACAAAGTGATTGGAGATCCGGCACTATCTTTGAGAGCTAGTGGCTTTGTAGCTGTGCCTCTCATACGGTGCACGCACTGAAAGGAAAATGCCTTATTGGTCCGTGCTCGATCAAGTACAGATCATTGGACTGCACTCCGATAGGACCTAATCTTGTCTTTGCGTAAGTTTCATATAATACCGAGATCTTCGGCATCACGGACAAGGTCTGTGGCTTTATATCTAGCAAAGAGGCGTGTGTAACAGCCGGTCGTGGAAAATCCCCCTTTTTCCCTCGCGATTCAGTGTTTTTTCCCAACATCACTCATTTCCATACACTATTGACTTGTCTTTACGAACTGGTTGTTTTTCTGGACCAATTGTTGTTTGTTCGCGCCCAGAGCGCTATTTTGACACATCCTTGCTCAGGACCTGCGTGACGCACGTGCTGTCTGCTCACACGCTGCTATTCGGTTTCTCGTTGTTGAGTCTTTGTGATCGTATTATTGAGGTTTGTATATTGTTTATGTCATTGTTTATTTTAATAATCTAGTATCGTAGAATTATCACGGATAATCGCCTTCTGATTTCGGGATCCGTTGCGAATTTGGCTACGCATTGCTCAAACGTTCGTAACAATACTCAATAGATCTATTTGGAACGAGGAAAATTCACGCAAAATGCCAAGGAAAGGATCAAAGGCAGTCGAATCCGGACAGGAAGTAATACGGCAAGTCTCTGGGGAGGTTTTGGGTATTTATGATTCTTTAGTTAATGCTAGATCGCCTAGTCCTGTCAGTGCTAGCTCATGTGTTATTGAAAGCAATATTGATCGTAAGGACGTTGATTTATATAAGCTGAGAATAATAGAACTAGAGCAACAGTTACTTTCAGCTAGACTACAGGCGCATGAAGCAGAGAAGTGTACACAGAAACAGCGAGAGTATGGGACCAGTGACTTCGACACTTCCGATAGGTTAGAGTGCAATAAGGTAGGGAACCCCACGCAGGTCGCCGACTACAAACCACCATCGATCGATCTGCCTAGAGTGGAGTTAACGGTTTTCGACGGGCGAGCTGAGCAATATTGCAAGTTTGTCAAACAGTTCGAGACGTTCGTTGAAATCAAGGTAACCGACCCTGGGCAAAGGCTTCTTTACCTTACTCACTACTGCCGAGGCCGAGCGCGAGAAGCTATCGACGGATGCACCATGCTCGATCCAGAACAAGGCTACACTAGGGCAAGAAAGATTCTGAGGGACTTGTTTGGCCAACCTTTCAAAGTAGCCCGTAACCTAATAGAGGGCGTGATGGCAGAGGCGAAGAAAACCAAGGGCGACGTCTACACCATGGCCGACCTGGTGATCAAGATGCAGAACTGCTCAATAGCCCTCGACCATTTAGGTTACAGAGCTGACCTAGACGCCATGCACACTTTGGAAGGCATAGTCCGTCACCTCTCTCCCGAACTACAGGGTCGGTGGGCGGAAGAAGCTGAACGGATAAGCCGAGGCGACAGAGAAGCCAACTTCGAAGACCTGACTGAATACTTAGACAGGCAAACGAAGATAGCTGACAGCAGATTCGGCCGACTCATCCGGGACAGCAACCGAGCAAACAAGCCCGGTACTAGCCAAGTCCAAACCCCTGTACGGGAACATCCAAAGTACCAGCCTTGGACCAACACACACGTCATTTCACGAGATGCTACGGCGAAACCAAATTGCAGATCCTGTGGTACTAGCCATGGCCTACCAGAATGCCCCAAGTTCGGCAATGCCACAATAGACGAACGGTGGGGAATGGCGAGGATGGCAGGAGCATGTTTCATCTGTCTCAACACCACGCACCGGGCAGCAGCCTGTAGAACAAGGAATCGATGTGGTTACGAGGGCTGCACGGGCAGACACCATCGGCTGCTGCATCAGGCGAGAATAACCATATCCGAGGCGAGTGCCAAGCCCAGCGTGATCTGTTCAACTTCACAATCTGCCAGTAAACCGGTACGTTTAGGCGTAGTGGCCGTGGGAGTAGTGACTCCGACTGGGATAGTCAAGGCGTTGGCTTTCGTTGATAGTGGATCCGACACCACTTTAGTGAAAGAGCGGTTTGCCGACAAACACCAACTGGCTAAAGGTGCGACGTCGTTAGCAGTGAGCACGGTGGGCGGAACACAGGTAATGACTGCCGGTAGATTAAGGCTGCAACTCATCTCTCTAGACACTAACGAGGAAATTGAACCAACGGAGGCATTCACGTTAGCGGATCTTCCCATGCGAGCACCAAGGTCGGTGAACGCAATCTTGACTCGATGGCCCCACCTGCAGGATGTAACCGTCGTAGACTGGGAAGATGATGAGGTGGATCTCCTCATCGGATGCGACGTGCCAGAGGCGCATTGGGTGCTTGACCAAAGAGTGGGCGACCGCCAGGCACCTTATGCCGTACGCACGGCTCTGGGATGGATGTTATACGGTCCAGTAGGGGTACGCGGTTCCGTGAATTACTTATCCGCCGAAACGGACCGCATAGAGTATCATCTGCAACGGCTTTATGAAAAGGAGTTTCATGACATTGGGGACGAAAGACCGACGTTGTCTCAAAAGGATCACTTCGCTCTACAAACGGTGCGGCAAGGCTCTAGAGGCCTCAAAAGACAGTTCGAGGTTCCCCTCCCATGGCGCACACCGGTCGACCCGTGGACTGACAACAGAAATTATGTTCTCCAACGATTACTACGACTAAAAGAACGCTTCATTCGAGACCAGAATCTGTGGGAACGATACGCGGATTTGATGAAGCGAAACGAGGACCTCGGTTACGTTGAAAGGGTGCCTGTTATCACCGACAGCAAAAGGGGTATCTGGTATCTGCCTCACCATCCGGTTATCAACCCCAAAAAACCCAATAAACTGCGCGTGGTTTTCGACTGTGCGGCCAAGTTCCAGGGCAAGTCGTTAAACGATCGCCTACTACAGGGGCCTGACTGGACCACACCACTGATCGATGTTCTGTGCCGTTTCAGAGTGGGTAAAGTGGCTTTGTCTGCCGACATTAGGGAAATGTTCCATCAGGTGAAGATTCCGGTAGGAGAACGAGATGCTTTGCGTTTCCTGTGGTGGGAAGGGAGCAACCGGGGCAACGCAGTGGTGAATTATAGGATGACCGTCCACCCCTTCGGAGCAATATCGTCACCATTTTGTGCAAACTACGCCCTCCGAGAATCAGCGAACAAACATGGCGATCTGGTACATCGGACGGTGGTAGAAAGCGTCAGCAGGACCTTCTACGTCGACGACTACCTTGGGTCATTCGATGATGTGGAATCAGCTCTAGAGCAGTTCAGGGGTCTGACGAGATTGCTGGAAGAGGGTGGCTTCCATCTAACTAAATGGATGTCGAACGCTTCGGAAGTGCTGAAGGTCATCCCGTATCACGAAAAGGTCGAAAGGGTAAGAGATTTGGACGGCTCCCCACTTCCTATCGAGCGCACTTTAGGGATACAATGGGACGCGGAAACGGACGATTTTGTTTTCGAACTGAACGTTCCCGAGCTGCCAATAACCCGTCGTGGCATACTATCTGCCGTCTCAAGTTTGTTCGACCCGCTCGGTTTCGTCTCACCATGGCTGCTACCCGGAAAGATCTTGCTGCAGCGGCTGTGCCGTAAGAAAGTTGATTGGGACCAGTCACTGGACCGAGGGGACCGGCTGGACTGGGAGGAATTTTTGAACACCTTGAAGAAATTAGGGGACATAAGAATACCACGATGTTTGACCCCTGGCCATACGACACGGACTGGAGAACTAAATGCCTTTTCCGATGCATCCGAAGTCGGTTATGGAGCTGTGGTGTACGGACGATGGTGCGCAGGAGATGGACAATATACCACGAGGATCCTGTTCGCCAAAGCCCGCGTTGCTCCACTGAAGTCGGTCTCAATCCCACGCCTCGAACTCAGCGCAGCCGTGTTGGCAGTCAGGGTGGTGCAAGCTGTGAAGAGATGTTTCGATCTCTACATTTGGTCGGTGAGCTTCTGGACGGATTCAACGATAGTACTTTACTACATTAACAACGTACGGAGCCGGTTTAGTACTTTCGTTGCTAACCGGCTCACGATTATCCACGATGAATCGGCCACGCACCAGTGGAGTCATGTCAGGTCTGGCGATAATCCGGCCGACCTGTGCTCTCGAGGTGCGAACAACTTCAGGCAACTGGACACGTGGACGAGAGGGCCGAACTTCCTGCAATTGCCCAAACAGGACTGGCCCGTGTTCGAATTAAAACCCCCTACGGAATTGGAACTGGAGATCAAAGGCGTAGTGATAGCAACCAACGTCGTCGAAGCGTCGCCCATTTTATCGCGACTGGTCAGGTTTTCTTCCGGGATGAAGACGCTTCGTTCGCTAGTTTGGTTAACCAGGTTCAATATAAGTTTACTAGTCATGAAAGGGCTACGGCCCTCAGGTCGGATACCGGTCGGCCCGATAGGTCCCGATGAGCTACAAGCGGCAGAGTACGATATTTTCAGAATGATACAACGCGAGGCTTTCGCCCGAGAACTCAAGAGGGCGGAAGAAGTGGGGCTGACCAATGAAGACATGCCATCTCCAAGAGGCGAGCTGAAGCGTTTAAACCCCAAAATCATCAACGGACTGCTGCGGGTGGATGGTAGGCTGACCAACGCCCACCTGAACTTCGACACAAAGTATCCTATACTGCTGCCTGCGAGACAACCCGTAGTAGAGCTAATGATTCAACACGTCCACGCCGTAGAGGGACATGCCGGGGAAAGTCACGTGACGAGCGTCATCCGAAAGCGTCTTTGGTTGTTGAGAGGACGAGAGACTGTAAAACGCGTGATCCGACGGTGTGTGCAATGCAGGAGACGCAATGCCACAGCAGGCAAACAACTCATGGCCCCGCTACCAGAATGCAGGGTGACTACGGGCTGGTGGCCGTTCAGTGACACCGGGTTGGACTATTTCGGGCCCTTGTGGATCAAGTGCGGGAAAAGATTAGAAAAGCGATACGGATGTATCATGACGTGCATGAAATCACGTGCGGTGCACCTAGAAGTCGCACATTCGATGACGACCGATTCGTTTCTACGGGCCTTGCAAAGATTTATCAACCGAAGAGGCGTACCGGCCGACATATACTCAGATAATGGATCGAACTTTGTGGGCGCTCAACGGGAATTGCAGCGTTGGCACAAGAACATAAACAGGGACGAACTGCAGAATCGAACCGTGGCCTACGGCATACGCTGGCATTTCAACCCCCCACAGGCCAGTCACCGAGGCGGCATATGGGAACGCATGATCCGGTCCGCCAGACGGATATTGCTGTCAATCATGGAGCAGCAGCCGCCCGACGACGAGACCCTGAACACCGTCATGACTGAGGTGGAGCGAATCCTGAACAACCGCCCCCCGGTTCCAGTATTGAACGGCGACCCCACCCACCTGGCGCTCACCCCAAACGACTTATTGACGCTAAGGTCGAACGAGGGTTTCCAAGGGCCGGTAAACCTTCGTGGGAGCTACCTCCATGGGTGGAAGCAAGCGAACTATCTGGCCAAGGTCTTCTGGAGGCGATGGCTACGGGAGTACCTACCGGCTTTGCAGACTCGACAGAAGTGGATGGCCAAAACAAGACCATTCAAAGTTGGGGACGTGGTTATGATCGCCGACGAACGCGCACATTTCAGCGCTTGGTCTTTGGGAGTAGTTACGGAAACCATCAAAAGCACCGACGAAATGATAAGAACGGTGAAGGTGAAGACAGCTAACGGAGTGCTCATTCGTGACATACGCAGTATTAACCTACTCGAGAGCGAAGACGGAGGAGCTGATAACCCTGTGGCCTAGTAAACCTTTTTCACACCAGTAATCGAGGTGGATAAAGAAACACCATATATACCACACAATCTCCGTCAAACACGTTAAGGTGCTCGCGGTCCCTTCGTTGACATTACAGAAGGTTCTTTCCGATATGTGGTGATGAGTGCGATTCCATTATACATCCCGATACATACGCGCACGCACGACGCACTCTACATCCCGTAAACCCATCATACATGTGACAGTGTTCTTTGTTCGCCTTTTGTTGACGCTACCGAATGCCCCTTGCACATGTGGAAGTAGTGGAGCTCAGGTCACACATGCATGCTACATTTACTCGTTTTCTTGCCACGCGGTCTTTTGTTGACATTGCAGAAAGTCCTCCTTTGATGTGTAGTCATAACTGTGATTTCATTGTAACCCCGGCACACACACACACGCACGCACACACACACACACACTCAAGCGCGTACATCCAGGACCGGACGGCCCCTTACGAGGACAACGTCTATGTGACCATTCACGCCCGCCATCGGTCATTTGGTCTTGTGGAAGATGTAGACTAGCCTCACGTCTATGTAGCCAATGGGTTAGGTGCGACCAGTAGTAGAACGTCGACGACGAGCATTAGACGCGCGCACTGACAGCAGGGCCTAGGCAGGTAGGAAGAATCAGTACCTTTATACCGAACCTTTGACTTTGCTAAGGATCCAGGAGGATTTTGGTGGGCGGTGTAACAGCCGGTCGTGGAAAATCCCCCTTTTTCCCTCGCGATTCAGTGTTTTTTCCCAACATCACTCATTTCCATACACTATTGACTTGTCTTTACGAACTGGTTGTTTTTCTGGACCAATTGTTGTTTGTTCGCGCCCAGAGCGCTATTTTGACACATCCTTGCTCAGGACCTGCGTGACGCACGTGCTGTCTGCTCACACGCTGCTATTCGGTTTCTCGTTGTTGAGTCTTTGTGATCGTATTATTGAGGTTTGTATATTGTTTATGTCATTGTTTATTTTAATAATCTAGTATCGTAGAATTATCACGGATAATCGCCTTCTGATTTCGGGATCCGTTGCGAATTTGGCTACGCATTGCTCAAACGTTCGTAACAGCGTGCGCGTTCGTTTAGAATGCGCCTAATGGGGCGAGGGAGGGGTCGCTTAGCGGTCTGTGGGCGACGAATTCTGGGGACAAAATACCTATCAGCTAAGGAGATTAACTCTCTGAGATTCTCTGCCATTTCATCCGCAGAGTTACCTGGGTTAGTTAAATTTAGCTGGGAGCAGTTTGCACAGGACAGGTTATGGCCACGGTCAAATGAGAGTCCAGGATTTTTCAATGGTACGTGTACCAGGCATACACCAACCACGGCCCAATGAAGTCCGTCGAACCCCCACCAAAATGGAGAGGGAAACGGAAAACCTCATCGCAGATCAACTGCGAGAGACAATATGCCTCGAGCGCTTTCACTGAGACAGTATGCAATGGACGAAAAAGTCGAATAAAACATACTTCAGACAGACCAGTGTTAACAGTCATCTATCTAGTGAACATACTCTAGGCCCACCACAAGGAAATGTCGTACCACTTGCGATCTAGGTCACCTTTGAAAGACTGGATGGTCTGAAGTTCTGTCATTCCACCAGGCTGTTCCGTAGTAAGGAGGTGTTGATAGCCATATTGTTGTCAGATTAACGTAAGTATGGGATCCTGTCGATGCAATTACTGAGCCTCTGAGCCCATGGAGTTTGGTGTTTTCGTATTTTGCAGATCGAATAAGAGCAACCCAACTGACGACGTTGGTCTCGCATTCTACCGTTTGATTCACGTCAGGTCAGGTCTGATTACAGGATATTGAGGCTTGAGCCACATCTGCATCCAGTTTCTTGCACTCCAGACTCCAGTGATTCCCACATGCTACAAAATAAAAATGAATGTAGCATTTGTTTGTCTGACCGTCCGTTTCCCCTTCCCAGAAAAAGGAGAACCCCCGGTAGAAGTACAAGCGATCTCGGCCCCCACTGAACTGAGATATGGCTGCACTACAAGGGTCTTCTTCGAAGGTGGGAACCTGACGCTTACGTTCTCTGGTCTTCTCCCTAGACTGTCCTGGCGATGTTTGAGTGGATGATGCTGAAAGCTTTCTGTCCTTCTACTGCGTTTCCAAACACGACTGGGGGTATGGTACTGAATTCGGAAGACCAGACAAAAGAGAAAGAGAAAAGAAAGGAAAAAGGAAATCGACATTAATAATGAAGACTAAAATAATAACACGTGGAAAAAGAGGAATACGGGGAGGAGAAGTTCAGCGATTTGGGAATTCGTTGGAAATAGCAGTGATGCTGGCTTCAGTGAGAGTGAAAATGTGCTGATTTAGGATGTCAGATACAGGACAAGTGTTGAAGTCGAACCTCAAGAACTGCTTCTAGGTGGCGTATACCTTCCGCCCAGACCTAGTTCTGACGGCTTTCCGCAGATTATCGAGGCACTCTACTTGGTTAGTGATCTCCCCCTATGTCCAAAATTGACAGCGGGTGATTTTAATGCACCAGTAGTATGCTGGTCATCATTCAAAGCACCACGCCACTTACTACATATTTTGAGTGCAATACGCCTTGGAGGATGGAGGCAGTACATCAAGTCCCCAACCAGAAGCGACAACACTCTTGACTTGATCTTGTCTCTAGGATAAACCCAGGTTATATCAGCGGTTCAGAATAACCCACCCGGGAATGATCATGCCACTGTACACTGCTGTTTCACAGTGCCCATAAAATATAAGCAGCCGAAGCCCCGGCTTAAACCAGGTCATATGGCCAGTTGGAACATACCACCTTCTCTGATTCGCAGCCGAAATCGGGACACCTTCTTTTTTGACTGCGGATCCCCAGCTGGTGGCGGGCTAACTCCGTCTTTGAACAATGCCTCAATCTAATAACCTCCTCCCCCAGAAAGATCGTTAATCCGCCGTAAAGGCCATAAGATGTCTCGTCCTAACTTAAATTTGAGTAGATTCTAAAGCGTTTATTTGAAAAAGGGACCTTTCACTGTTTATACCGTTAACTCACTTATCTGGAACGATAAAACCCTACCCCGAGTGAGAAGTAATACAACAGGGACAGAGGATCCTCAGTCATTAAAAGGAAGCCGAGATTCCTGCAAAGCTGATGAAATCGAGCAACCCTAAACCAAAATATATCTATTTCTTCTCTCTCTTTTAATAACACATATCTTGACAAACCACTGGGCATAGCAGAAGAGCTTACCGCGCTTTTCTTCTTCTTTAGCTGGAGGCACAGCACCATTTTTCCGCAATCCACCAGAACCCCAGTATGAGGCATTTTCTTCTGTGTCATTCGTACCCTCAGAAATGGAAGCTTTAACTTCAAGTCTCAAAATGTCTAGTCGCTCTGGATCGAACTCGTTACCATCGCCATCTTCAAATTGAGAGGCCTAGACATCCCAATCCTTTTATCATATCTATCCAATTTGTCCGTGAGGTTAAGTTGATACCCTGTGCAGTGGAAAACGTCTGCCATTATTTCAGTTCATAAGGAGGAAACACGGGGAGACTCGGCCAGGTACCGGCCTGTGAATCATACCCCAGTAATATTGAGAATAATGGAAGGTATAACATAGGTAAACCAACAAATCACCTCCCCAAAATTCAACTTATATTTGAAGGTCAGCACAGTTCCCTCAAACATCGATTCTGCATAACTTTTATGGCTGACTTTCTGAACCTCATCACTGTAGCTGCCAATGATGGGAAGGCAGTGATCTCAGTCTTTTTAGACATGTGTAAAGCCTTCGACCGGGTGTCTCATATTCGTCTTTTGTCGAAGGCTGAGACATACGGCATTGTTGACCCACTATATGCCTGGCTAGACTAGCGCTTGTCTTCGCGCCACCAACTGGTAAACGTCGATGGCATAATCTCTTAACCTAGCCCTGTAACCAGCGCTGTGATCTGTGATGGTGCTCTGGGCCCCGTTGTAGTACCTCATGTACATAAATTGTATATTTACCGTGGTTCGCCATGGAACTCCGTTTTTATTTGCTGATGGTGTAAAGTTGTTGTACACCATAGACCATAATTCATTGGGTAATACTATAGCGAAAATATCGGAAGACTTGCGGATGTTCATTTCGTGTTGTACCTGTTGGATAATGAGGTTCTCGTCAGACAAAAGCTGCTTTCTTACATACGAGTTCCATGTCCCTCTCGAAACGTTTAGCATAGGTTGTCATCTGATCCCCAACAAATCACCAGTACGTGACCTGTGCATATACTACTCCTGTTCGTTCAACTTCTCGAAGCAAACGGGCACACAAATTGCTAGTACCCGCGGGTTGATAGGACTGGTTCACAAAATATTTCCTTTGCGCGGAAGTAAACTCACCGTCTATACAACACATGTTATACCGTTGCTAGAGTGTAATTGAATAGTCGGCTCTGACGTGCTCCTTTGTGACAGGATTGCCACTGAAAATGCTTAGTGCACCTTTGCTAAAAGAACAGTTGGCTATTCGTCAAGTCTCAGCCATAAACAGTGCTGTGACCTGCTACACCTCGAACCTTCTCGGCTCCGACTGATAAAGAACAACGTGTCCTTTTTCTGCTCACTATTAAAATACAGATCCTGAAAAGCCTCCTCTGTGGTACGAGACCCATTAAGGTTGAGGTATTCGTTATGACACAGCAATCATTCGGTCGCTGTGCCGTCCTCGAGAATCAGCTTACGGTGCAACTTCTTTATTGGTTAATATACATAAGTGTGGAATAAGCATCCACAAAATGTCCGTGTCGTATCCAACAGCAATCCGCACTCTTCGGAGGAGCAAGTGTGCGAAGTTGGTTTGGGTTACTGACACTCGGGTCTGAGTAAGGGGCCAGGGGGCCTAGGTACCACGCGAGTTGCCGCATATCGCTCGAGCCTTATTATTCTCTCGTGTAAAACCTTCTGTTTCGCCAGGTCGAATCAGACACCAAGGTAACGTCCACTCAAAATGACAACTATAGCCACAGTCCCACGGCTTCTTCCTTACTCGTCCCATTTACTAGGGTCTCCACTGGAGGAAGCCAAGTCTCAAATCTGATACCTGAGCTGGCTCTTCGGCGCATTTCAACCTCCTGTAATGACTTCACGGATGCTGATCTCACATACTATCCTCCGGCCAACTGGGTTCCACATCTTCATGCAGAGTTTTGTTTTTTGTTCTACATAGTGGTTGCCCCAAATCCAGTCACAAACTCATTTCTGAATCTCGTAGCTCTTACTCCTCCGAAGTTCTACCTTCCAATTTATCCCTCTCACGTGCCACAGCCTCAGCATAAACGTACTAGCTCACTTAAGTGCTATCATTTGAGTTCATTTATTCCATCATTTTCTGTGGTAATCCTCCGCCCAAATAACATTCACCTAACATGGCAACTATACCCCCAGGCCAAAATCTTCCCTCTTGCCCGCCGCACGTACTAGGCCCTCCGTTGGAAGAAACTCGGTCCAAATTCTTTCGTCTCATCTGTACTATACCAAATTTACTTTATTCGGTCCAAACTGGTTTTATTCTCCTTCTCTTGGCTCTTCCTGGCACTTGAACCCAGAATCCCATTCCGGCGACCACCACTCTTTACCAAATCATCGTTATCCTTCTTGATAATTTTCGCCACTTTTTGCATCCCTGTCTTCTCTCATCTGCTCGTAGCCCGCATTCATTCAAAAGTAGTACAATCTTCTGGATACTAGAGGTTTCCTTTCACCAATGACCATTTATCCTCAGCTGGGAGCATCCCAGAGTGAGATTTGTTTTTATTTTTGCAGAAAACGGCTGACTTGTACGTTCTTTTAATTGGCTCGGAATGGTTCACTGACGGAGCCGGCAAAATATCTTGCCCACCACTCCGGCTGAAAATTCGATACCTGCCAGTCATTCCGCCGCTCAGCCGTTGGCCCTGCTCTCCAAGACCCTACGCAACCTGGTCGCAATCGCCCGGGTCATTCGATCTCTACAGTTGTCACAAAGTCAACATCACTGGTGCAAATTCAGCCAGTGCGGGCTGCGGCCAGATTCACCGCTTTGGCCGGCGCAGTTCGAGCGTGCAGGACGTCTGCAACTATGTGCGGGAGCAGCTAGGACGGCGGATTGCACCTCTTATCGCCAAAAGTGTTTTTCAGGCTGGGTGTCCAGTGCACGGTCAGCCCCACCCACCGGCGCCGGTTGCGGAATAAACACTATTCATTCACTTGAGGTGCTGCAAATATGCCGTTAACTTCTCCAGTTATCACTGATTTTCCATCATACTCGCTTCCATCTTAGACATCTTAACTCACCACCTACTGAGTCCGGCAAAATTTACTTACCCTGGCTCATAACTACCGCATATTGAAAAGACAGTCACCATTCTCCGCTCACCGTTTATGATCCTTTTTCCCGAGGATTAGCGCCAAACCACTCACATGTCCTACTCACAAACTTAACATATCCACGAGATAAAACTCGCCCCTTTTTATCACTCTTACCGATATATTTGAAAAAGCTCACGTTTAATGTTGCCATACACTTCCCCTCCAAAATTTTCAGACGGTATACTTCACTGAGAAATACTTGTCTCCAGGGCATCTCAACAGTCGA
Organism: Fasciola hepatica; assembly: GCA_948099385.1. Lineage (NCBI taxonomy): Eukaryota > Metazoa > Platyhelminthes > Trematoda > Plagiorchiida > Fasciolidae > Fasciola > Fasciola hepatica. Next base: position 1,052,077 of record CANUEZ040000020.1, read on the forward strand.
CCATATTGAGACAGTTTGCTCTCCCTATCAGCCCCGCGGTTCACCCGCCCAGAGCCGTAGCAATGCAAAGAGCGATGTCCTCCCCATGTATGTATTTCTGAGACACTATCTCAGCATTTTGCCTTGTCGCCGACACAAGATCCACCTTTTACAAAGAACATCAATAGGTGGTATTTTACCTGTCAATTACTTCACCTTCTTTTCTGTAGGCTAAGTGTCCTTGCCACTGTCGTGGCTACGCGTCACACATTGATCCGTCGCCCAGATCCCAGTTCCATGTTGGTGCATCATATTTCACTCTTCTGGAAGTAAACAATCTGCTCAGCGATTACCTGTTCACATACGGCTACTCCTCTCATCATCGCCTCGGAAACCCCCCTCTACAGATGAGTTTTTCACTGGGGACTTAAACGACCCAGCCGACAGTCGGTCTCTAAACGTTATAAATTTATTCTTCGATCTGTTCTTCTTGTTCTGTATCAGCAATTTTACTCCTTCGCATCGTCCGATTTCCAACTGTAAGCCTTTTCATACACTGTGAAGTGCTACGGCTGGTCTAGGCCTCCCTTGAAAACCTCCTTTTCCCCGAGGTAAACAAAATTTCCGTCAGTCCCGCTTGATTCCTCCTTTCAGCAGCCCCCGTTTTGTAATATCTGAACGTAAGTCTACCACTTTCAACCAGCTTCACGTGGGCTCAGCCGGCGTGGCCACCCGACCTTGGGTTTAAATTTGCCGGGCTCCGTCATAAAAAGCAACTTTATTACTTTCTCTTTTACTGTATCAAGTGCTCATGCTTTAATCGCCCTCTTGAAATTTCTATTCCTCTTCCATTTGTACCGTTTGATCTTGCTTTGCGGCGTGAATAGGTGTTATCCGAAATAGACAATTTTTAGTATTAAGAATATTATTAGCCAGTAATTCCCCCCTCCTTACCTCCTAAGCTGCACGCGTTTGTGTACCATTCGGTGGCACCTTCAGTCAGGCCATCCGCTTTGACTATTCGCCCTTTGGCCGTTTTACTCTTGGGGGCAACTCCCGAGGGGACACCCCGTTTTTAGCATTAGCGGTCGCTAGGTCCGTATTTCTCGAACCTTCGAGGTAACACCGTGCATGGCAACTGAAATGCTCTCAAAGGAAACTGCTGAGGCTTCCCTTGTCTCATTACTTGGCATTCCTTCGCCCCTCGAGGGGGCCAGGGACTTATTCCTGCTCACGTAGGGGGGGGGGTTGTGCAACGACCCTTGCCTACTTTTCATCCGTGTTAGTGGCATTCCATCTGATCTGAACTGGCGTCGCCACCACTTCCGTTTCCATTTCTTTCACACACCCTATCTTGTTGTTACGCAGTCGCTGAACCTTCACTTGCTTTATGCCCTCCATGTGTACTTTTTATCTCCTGCCCCGTCCGCCTTGACTTTGTATCCGGCACGCTAGACATTAACTGTCCAGCATGGTTACGGTCAATGATTGTGGCTTCAGGCCAAGATTTGCCCACAGGAGTGTCGTCAGCTGAAGCCATCATGAGAACCTGTTGCCCGGGTACCGGCTTTATTGAATGCTGCGGATTTTGTGCCGGTGACAACTTTTTACCGAAAGGAGTGCCCAGCCTGATTCTATGCGTCCCCTGGGGCTTGCTCAACTCTTAATGCCCGGCGTAGGAGAAGGTCTTCGATGTATGAGCTGGAAAAGAGGATAAGAAGGGGCCTTGGCTTTAGCCCGTTGCTCGCCTTCCAAAGCCCCACTCTGAGGCTCCTTGCATACGTCTAGTCGGTGGGTAGTTGCACCAAACTCAGGACACTTACAAGGTGCCCGTGTTTTGTTTCTCTTCTGCTCCGCGCATCTCTGATCATCGGTTCTGCGCAGTTGTGCAGGCGACGAAGCCTGCTATTACCAACAACTCCTTCGGTGAGCTCTTCTTCAAGTCACTCCATCCCCTGTTTAAACACTTCCAACTCTACCGCTTCCCTGGGTTTGCTTCAACATCGTTGCTTTCCCACCTAAAATCCTCTGCCTGATGATCGCTGTTACTAGTAACTGTGCTCGGTGCTATTTCCGGGCCGTCCGAGAACTCTATTACGAAGCTTCCGCGGGGCCCCGTTCTTTCTGTCTAGTAATCCCTGCAGTATACATGAGCACTCCTCTGCCAGAGCAACACAGCGAGCTCATCCACTTCAAAGATTCGTGTCCCCTGAGAGGCTCATAGTTATAGTTGGTCAGGGCGGAGCAGATCTGGTGGTAAAACTAACTGCACCAAACACACTGTATACCTGTCCCAAAATACCCTTTGCAACTAATAGCCCCACATGACCTTTCGCTGCAAATGATCGTCATGCTATCAGAGGGGCCGGAAACGTGTAAACCAGGAAAAAAGGTAAGGAGCGAAAAAGGAAGACACTAGGCGGTTGTGATAATTGTGTGAATAGCCAAAACTACCAAGAGCACAAAGCATGAAACTTTGATAAAAGGACATCACCTACGGAGGATGAACCAGCGGCGGTAAAAATATTTTTCCAAAAAAGGGCACCTCTGTTGTAACTGAATCTCTGTCCAGTGAATGAGTGACTCGTAGAACGCGAACCCGAAACCCAAATCGAATAAGGCGAGCTGGTGATTTCCGTGTACCCTAGAGATCGATCACTACAATTACAAACAATATACCTCGATTTTGCGCGGGCAATTCCACCACTAGTGTCCAAGAATGGACTTCAAATCGTCCGTGGGGTCTGTCGAAGAACATATGCCGGGCGAATACCGGACGGAGTTCCCCGAATAGGGCGAGATTAATCTTTTATGGCAAAACAATCGACCAAGCACGGAAAGAGTGGAAAGCATACATGAGGCGGAGGGACAGATATGACCATGAAATCAGTTCAGGCAAGGACCAGGAGAATCGCACACACGCTCGACCTAGACCCCATGCAGACGTGGTGTGACATTTAGCATGAGAGGGAGTACAAAGGCCACTCAGGCGGTACGGATGAGAAGGCCAACAAAGGACGGATGCGGACTTGGCACACGAGGTCGAGCACGTATGGCGCACAAAAACTTGAAGGTTGTGGGTCCCTGGATTGAACCCAAAGGAAAATTGGACCACTGTAAAAGTGCACTCATAAGGAGGCGGTAGGTGAACGGAGGCAAGGTAACTGGGTTCAACACGTGAAAAGATAGGGAAGACGTGTAGGCCGAATTGATTAGAGAAGACCGGGTAACAAACTGACTAAAGTCACGGGAGTGAGAAAGGGAGACTGCGTGGGAATTCCACACAACGTACTGAATTAACCTTACACCGGACCCGAAATGCTCACGTGGTTTCGTCACCCCAAACACAGTTTAGCCATGGTTCTCCTGCCTGGAAGCTTCCTGGCTTCTCTGCTCACTCCTTGTTTCCAGCGGGAAGAAGGGAACATATGCGGAACAAGGGCCGCTCTCCATGATCTACTTTCTGTGCTTCACCAGAGATGTCCTTCCAGCCCACAAACCTTGCGGGTACCTCGTCCGAGGACTTCGCCTCTGGTGCGCGCGGTCACGGTGCGCACAAGGTCGTCCCTGCTGACTTTGCTTTCCTCTATTCTTCCCAACGGCCATTTCCCCGGAAGAATCCTTGTGGAATCCAGAGGTACCACTTCTCCTACTTTCAGTTCATCATTGGGCTGTAGCCGCCGTTGTTTTATTTGAAGTGCAGAAACGTACAAACTTGCTCACCTTCCCCAGGTCATGCCGCTTACTCTCATCGATACAGTTTTCATTCGGCTGTCTTGGGAAATACTAAAAATTACGGCTCCTTAGAGCATTCCCATAACCCAGAGATAATCGAGGATTTTTTCTCGGCGGTAAATTCTAAACTGGCTCCAGTTTGCCGTTATTGTTCCGCCTCTCACGGCTTCGTTTTGGTATTCCAAAATGCCACGTGTTGTGAAGAAGACTCCCACTAATGCCCCATCCACTCACGCTCCGGTCACTAGGAAAAATAGGCTTACTCAAACTCCCGTGGCCTTAAGACGATGCTCGGCTGACCTATGTGACTTTGTGGGCTTGGTGACGGAAAGAACAGCTGTTTTTGATCAAAGCATCACCGATATAAAGTCTCAGCTCCTGAAGTTGGAAGGTACGGTATCTTAACTCGCCCCCTACCGTGCATCACTCGAAGCATCGAACATTCCACCTTACAAAACCTGACAGCAGTTGACCGCTTCTTCGATTCCGTTGCACCCGAAGTTCTCATAAGAGTAAGGAACTCCCGTAATGCAGTAGTGTTTAATGTCCCAGAGAGAACACCCCTCTAGCATGTCAAGTATACATTGTTGAATGCACGTGGTATGGCTCACCTTCCTTGTCAAATATCATGGCTGCGTAGGCGTGTTCAGCGCTTCAACTGTCCAATCCTCATGCGATTTGCAGAAGATCTATTTGCCAAAGAGTTCATTAGAATCCACAACACTGTAGCTTTTAATTCTCCATGTAAAAGAATAAAAATAGCCAGAGATAAAACCCCTCTTCAAGGGGCAATTACTAGATCTCTCTTGACTTTCCCACAAGGAAGACGCCTGATAGTCCCGAGCCTTCGACACAGACGGCCGGTCGCTCCACTGCCTCTTCTCAAGTCCCCACCGCTTTATCTTTACATGCGCCTTCCACTTCTTCACAACCACCCTCTGCCTCCTCATCTGCTCCCGCACTGAACTCTTTAAAATCCGATCCCATTATCGCCGATCTAGACATTTCCGCTTCTTCCCCATTACTGCCGCCCACTTCATCGCCTGTTGGGTACACCCCCAGCTCTAATTCTCTCTCTGTTGTCACCGGTGATACACTATTTGCCTTCCAGAGGACTAGTTCTACCAGTCTTTTCACCCTTATTACTAACCCATCCTTCATTCGACTGTCTTTTCGTAAACCAACTCGCCCTAACTCACCGAATTCGGTTTCGACCTTGAAAAATATCCGTTGCTCTTAGACATCTGTGGTCCCTACGAATTCACCACAGTCACTGCCTACCAATACCAAAATACGGCCTCCACACGCCGTCCGCTCTGTCCCACGTCGTACTCCTCACCTGACAACAATCCCTACTGCTCCCGATACTAACTGCTCCGTATTTGGTGTTCCACCCAACTTGCCTCACCTTTTCCATAATGTGCAGTTTATTCTACCACCACACACCCCTATTCCTCACACATTTTCAGCCCTGCCCTCTGCAACTCCCTTCAGCCAATACTCAATTCCTACTGGCCGGTATTTCTCAACTGTTCTTAATCACCCTCGTCTGATATCGGCCCGCCAAATCACATAGGTTCTTCCCTTTGACGCGACATTCCCCCCTTCGTTGATGTTCAGTTGTTCTGCCACTCAGCAGTCCCTCTCACTGCAACATTCAATCCAGCTAGGCTGGAAGCCACTCCATCTGTACCTCCACTAGCCTCATCATCGACATATTTCCCTTTGACCCTGATCTCCACTCCTTCCATTCGCGATAGCCTGCCTCCTTCCAACTTACACTACCCCCCTGGTGTGCCCATACCACCTCCCACAAATGGGATGTCTTCAGCCTTATTCTACTGGCGTTCCATTCTTGGCAAACTCAAGCACCTGAAGATACTTGTCCTCACAAGTAATTACAACATTATCTCAATAACGGAATCCTGGCTGTCTGAGGCACTCCCAATGATCAATTATCTTTGTTAGGGTACAGTCTTCTGAGGACCAACAGACCGAGCCGGCCTGGCGGTGGGTGCTTAGCCTGTGTCGAGGAGATGTACACCACGACCCCTCTTTTACATACGGCACTCGAATCTATGCCTGATTCTCTCTGGTTCACTGTCATCCTCTAGAGCGATGTTCTTTACATTGGCCGCGTGTCCCGCTCGCAGAACTCTCCCAGCTCCTTGTTTCAACTTCTCAGTAGGTCTCTTGAATACCACTCATTCCTTCCTTCTGGAACCAAGCTTATTTCGGGTGACTTTAATCTTCTTCAAATTTGTTGGCCCACCATCTCGGCTCCTCCAAATCTTATGGACCTGATCACCAGCATTCACCCTGGTGGCTGGACGCACCACGTTGTCGAACCTGCCAGAAACTGGAACAAACTAGTTCTGGCACTTACTCATAACGTGCCTCTCGTCGACTTGTTCGTAACACAAGATTTCCCCGACAGTGACCACAAATTGGTTATCTGCCATCTGCCCCTTGGTGGCCAACCTAACCCCGCACACCCCTCTAAAAATACATTCCCATGCAGAAATTTGGCCTTGCTAGTCAAGCTTATTGGCCAAAAGACTGCGGTGAGTATTTCCTCACCCATGACCCTCAGCCTGCTGCGGATATTTTCTGCTCCTTCTTTCCCGGCTGTCTGAAAAGTTGTCTGATACTTCCTAGCTGTACCCAAAAAGAGGTCCCCCGTCTCGCCACTCCATGAGAAGTATCATGGACTTCTCAAACAACTACATAACCCCAACGACTTTTCAATTTTTATTCGTTTAAACCGCCTTTCCGAGCTTATTCAACGACAAGATAATACGCGACTTTGTGACCAAAAAGCTAAGGTATTGAGTCAGCCCAACGGGTCGCAACTCCCTTCTCTGTTGCATAAGTCTAGAAATGCTGATATTAAGGTCGACTTCCAACTTCGGATTCTGGACAACAACTCATCTACCAACTCCCAACCTTGTATAGCCGAAGTCTTCAATGCATTCTCTGCTTCAGCCATGGCTTTAGATGCTGTCATTGCCTCTCCCCCGCTTTAACCACTCACTGACTCTGTCCTTTCTTCGATGCCCTCCAATGCCAGGAGTATTTCTGAGCTACCATCCAATAGCAAACCCTCCCCTCTATTAGGCCCCGATGGCCTACCCTCAGTTGCTCTTGTCAATGGCGGGCCGAATCTTAACCTGTTGCTGCTTAACATTTCCACCCTTTCACCTAATAGTAGCACCGTACCCGCTAATTAGAAGCCTTCGGTAATCGTTCCCACTCATAAAAATGGACCTTTGCATGAGGTTTCCAATTATTGTCCTATAAGCCATACCCCATTTTGTCCAGAATAATGGGAACAATAGTTAAAGACCAAATTATTAACTATTTATTAGGTCTCAACCCTAACAATGACAACCAACATGGTTTCCTCCATTCACGGTCATGCATGACTAGTCAGCGTGATTTTCTGAATCTCGTCACCGACTCTGCTAAAAGCGGGAGATCTTTTGTTGTTCTTTATCTTGACTTATCCAAGGCATTTGATCATATACCTCACCTCCACCTTTCAACAAAGCTGTGATCATTTGGCATTACCGATACGCTACTTTTTTGGTTCTTATCTTACTTATCTCATCGTTCATAGGTTGTCTTGATTACCGGTCACACCTCCAACCCTAGGCCTTTTACCAGCGGTATTATTCAGGGCAACTATTCAGACCCCTTTCTTTTCCTCCTATATGTAAATGTTATGTTTCCGACAGTACTTAGGGGCACGCCGTTCTTGTTTGCGGACGACTTTAAGATAGTCCACACTTGTTCGCCTAGCAACCGCATTACTACTGTCCCTGAAATTTTCGCTGACTAAGCCGCTCTCGATGAATGGTGCTCAACCTGGGCGATGAAATTCTCCGCCGATAAGTGTATTTTTCTTACAGATGTCAGGTTCCTCTCGGTTCCTTACGCATCGGCGGTTCACCCATCGACAGCCAGCCCTCAGTAGGAGACCTTGGGTTGAGTTATTCTTGTTCTTTCAACTTCTCGGAGCATGTCATCCAGACGGCGAAGACTAAAATGTGTCTTGGTCTTCTGTTCAGGTCCTTTCAGCTTAGGGAGAGCATTCTTTACAAGTACAAAGTACATGCCAGGCCCTGTCTCGAACATTGTCCATTATTCCTCTCTATTGTGCGAGAATCCGACAACATTATTATTGAATGTATTCGAAGAAGACTTGCAAAGCAACTTATCGGTTGGTCGTCAAACTTTAACTACAGGGAACGATGTTTTTTTCTCAAAGATGAACCATTGTGGCTTCGTCGCATGAAACTAAATCCGTTATTTCTGCATAAACTATTGACTAACCAGTCTCATTCCTCCAAACAATTGTGCTTCTCGCCGGGTACTGGATATTTACTCCGCGCTGGACAGTATATTATAACCACACCCTCCGCGAGGGCTGTTCTACGCTCTAAGTTCATTCTACTCAAGTATTCCAGAATCTGGAATAAACTTCTTTTGCACATCAGACCTTCCCAGTCAAAGTATGCCTTCGTGCATGACACCGGTCAATTCCTTTCTGTCTCAACTGTTTCGCGCTTATTCAACATTCACATAACCGAAAGTCAAGCTTACAAGAAAGGCCTCAACTTTTGGGCCATTGCTTTGCTTTCTCGCCTTACCTTACCTTCCAAAATAATCTCACCGCCTTTGAATTCCGAACGCTCTGTTTGACAGCTTCTCTTCAGACTTCGCCGTCGACCTATTTAATGCATGTCTGCGTCCACCAATTTTTTTCCCCATATTGACTTGTAGGGTCCTGCCAATTTTACTTCCAAATAAGTTTTTCCGGATGCTTTCGCAATTTTAGAGAAGCCACCGTAATACTCCTCCCAGTTTGTCAATATGCCCCATCTGCTCCACGATTTGTTACCTTTACTTAGTTATATCATGTCTGCGGCCTTGAAACAAACCTCAACAACGCTATAGGAACTGCATGAGTAACTACGCTCCGGTGCGCTTTAAATACATATATATATAGTACAAATATATTTATAGTACAAATGTAAACTCACTGTTTCGTCACGGTTCTTATTCATGGCTTCAGTCCGTTTGATCTGCCATTACCCTCTGGTACCCCTTTTGCTCATTTCCCTCCCACGCTGTTTGCCGTCACAATTGCTGCATCTTGCACCACGGACAGTTTCACCTCCTGGCCCGGTCTTCCTCGTCTACCGTAGAATCTCACTAGTACTCGAATGAAGACGTCGGTAGAAAAATCATGCTCTACTTTCAGATGGACCGCCCAAATTGGTAGGCAGGTGAGCAAACAAACATGTCGTTTCTCACTCCCCTCCCCCTTCCTCACTTTTATCGGTCTGAAATGGTCTACCCCCGAAGGATGGAAGGGGCGCCAAATCGGCTGCACTCTAAACGAGGGCAGAGGGACCATCACTTGCCATACAGGTTGCCTTGACCCTTCCCTGCAGCTTCAGCGCTGACCAACTTCCCGTCGAAATGCTATCCCGCCCTTCATGATTCAGAATTTCAATCTCGAGGATTTCTGTACTTGCAGTGTCCTACGTCTTCATGTACACGTCGGATAATCAGACTCACCACGTGGTGCTTGTTGGGCAAGATCATAGGATGCTTGATCCTTTCTTCGTAGTTGGAGTAATTCAGTCGGCCTCCAACACACAAAACACTATTTTTTAGAAATGGGCTCAGCTTCTGAATAGTTCTTGACTTCCGTGAGGAATGCGAATTTTTGACCGTCTTGCCGGTCGCCAATTCAGCTAGATGCCTCGTCTCCCCTGAATACGCTTCTTGTTGGACCACCTTGACGACCAAGACCTTGAACGCTTGGAACTCTTCGACTAGCAGGTGGCCGATCTTGACCGGGAATTTATCGGCACGTCTAATGTGACTCAAGTACCAATACTTAAATCTGTTCAACAAAGCTATTCCCCCCAGTAACCCAACCCAGTTAGAGTACCTGTTTCTTAGTTGGTTTGGCCCGACGGAGATGGCGGTTGCGTGCACAATACTTGGTTTCGGTTTTACTCCACGCCCGGCGATTCACATAACCGACTGGACTAGAACGGCCGGGTGGATTGCGTTGATACTTGGAAGAGTGAGCCTGCCATCCATCGTGGCCCATCTTCATGGCTCACCGTCCACCTAGACACCAGGTCCGCGGGTTCAAGCTGGAGGTCACATGACGCAACCGATCGCAGCGTGTTGTTTCACGGATTTTCGTCACGCCTTCCACAATGCAGATGCACGATCGAGTCGTCTCATTGTTTAGGTAGTGTATCACTATCATCGAGTCGGTCCAAAAGTAAACCCTTGTTATTTCACTTCCAACTTTGTTTTGAGCGCCTCAGAAATCCCTACCGCTAGGAAAGTGACCTCTAATTTCAGCCTGGGCACAATTATTGTTTTCGTCGGATCGACTCTCGCGTTACTGAACAAAAGCAAACTGCATCTCAATTGCTACTGAGTGGCGAAACACGCATACGTTAGGGCTCCATAATCTGTTCCGGAAGCATCGCGGTAGGTGTATAATCCAGAAGGCTTACAGTCTGATAATACGGCGGGCTCCACACCTCAAGTCAAACTCATCGATCCGAAATGCATCAAGGATCTCTGACAAACGTCCCACCTTTTCTCCTCTTTTTTGCCTGCCCGGTCGTCCCACCCTCGACCTGCATTACACATGGCTTGCACTAGAAAATTTTCAGGGATCAACCGGAGGCCACGAACCTTGAAAGATCGAAAATGGAAGATATACCAGATAGAGGATGCCCGGCGCTTTTTGGGTGTGGGCTGTAATTCTGCCGTTACGAGTGGGCTACAGGCCTCTGCTAACCACATCAGCCCTGGAAAACTTGTGTGGGTAGTAGACTACTTTCTTACGTGATTTTGGAGTTGCTTTTTCGGGGTGGGGAACAATAATCTGCACAATTTCTTTGTTTGACATCCATTTGTGAGGCCAAAACTCGGCTCTTAGAAGCAGTTCGGAAATTTGCTGCAGGAACTCTGCCGCTTCACTTTCTTTCAGGAAAGCCTTCATACAGTCGTCTACGTACAAAATGTTTTATAGTGCGAGTTTGCTGGAGCCTTTGTACGCCGATCCAAAAATATCTCCAGTCCGTCGTACAGTGAAGTTTGCACAGAATGGGGAATAATATTATTAATAATAATGGTATATTTCGGGCGCCCGAAGCATGTTAGAGTAGGTGATCAGATGATTCAAGTTGTGTTAGAGTCGGAATTTGCAAAAAGGTAAAGTGTATGTGCACAGAGTATTGAACAGGGTGTTAAAGTGGACTAAGACTGTAACAATGCCCGGCGAACTGGAAACTCGAGGTCAAATAATCGAAAAGGCCGGCTATGTTCGGGTTCAGTTAAAGAGGGAGGAGTATGCGTAAATAGTACCGGAAGTAATCACAACAATAAAAATTCCACCTGAATCAAGGATATCTATCAAAAAACGAAGAGAAAGGAAAGACAGAAGAGTTCATCAGGTGAAATTCAAAGATTCGTTTGCAAGTAGCAAGGTGTAAAATAGCTGGATAGAAAACTCGAGAATTTTAAATGATGGATTTTCAGGTATCAAATGCCACGAATCAACGGCCAGGTTAGTGATAGAACTTGATGGTGAGATGCCAGTGTAATCAATCACTAGGAAAGAGACCGACAAATCCGTTGGATAGCGAGAGGGATTTCAAGAGCGGTGATGGCAGAAATAGCCAGCTGTGAGTCGATATGTGTTCAGCGGTTTGTCTTCCTGGATATAAGTTTGTCACGGAGTAATATCAAGGAAAGGAAGTTATGGCAGTAGAAAAATGTAAAGTGCAATAGGCATCGATTACAGGGGCAAATGGCGTGTAGAAATGAAAATGAAGTAGAGGGTAGATAAGTGACCTGAGGATTGTTCTGATAGGCAGATCACGCGGCAACGGTAGGGCGACAGCTATGGGACCAATGAGTGTGGTAAGAAAAACGAGAGCAAGACATCAGATTGTAACGTACTTGCGTGGAAATCTTCCCTAGCTGTTGTCATGTACTTGTATTGTTGAGACTATGCTCCTCATTTTATTGACCCTGGAACAAATACAACATCCATCAATCACTACACTTCAACATTTGTTTATATTTTGCTCACGTGAAGTGGCATAATTTTGATTCGAACTTGGACTGCCGTGACGGTGGTATTTGACATTGGCATTTGTTGAATTCTGGTCCTCGTTTTTAGACGTTGTGGCCGTGCAGTTGAGGTTTGTACATATTTGCATGCGTAACACTTGTTAATCCAGTACCATAGAAACTACGAATCAATCTTGTTCTGGTTTTGGGATTCGCTTTGAATTGGCTACGCGTTGCTCACAGTCGTAATAAACGTTACGGTACTCAACTTCGGATCTCCAAGAGGAAATCAATCGGAAATCTCGAGAAGAGGACAAAGGCGAACTGAAGCTGGACAGGAAGTAACCCGGAAATTCCCTGGGGTATTTTTGGGTGACACTGATTCCTTAGATATTGCTAGGTCTGCTAGTCCTGTCAGTGCAATTTCATGTATAGAATTGAAAGGTGATGATATCTATCGATTGATTATAGTTGAATTAGGAACCCAGACTAGGCAGGCTAAGGCAGAAGCTGAATTTGCCAGGAAAGATCAACTCCGAAGACGGGAGCGAGAAGGGAATTAGGAGACCACGGAGCACACGGCCATTGAGCCCAGCAGTTCCGTGGAACGACTGAGATCGACTGGTACTAGTGTTACCCACCCTACTGACTTACCAAGCGTGAGACTGTCTCCATTCGACGGGAGCACAGAACAGTACTGTAAGTTCGATAAACAATACGAGAACCTTGTGGAAAGGAGAGTATCCGATCCAGGGCAGAGATTCTTGTAGTTACTGCATTAATGTCGTGGAAGGGCCAGGGAAGCAATCGACGGGTGCTCGATGCTGGGTCCTGAAGAAGGTTACACTCAGGCACGTGAAATTCTGAAAAACCTATTGGGGAAACCATTTAAAGTCGCCCAGAATTTGATCGATGGTGCATCAGAGATAGGCTACGGGATAGTTGCATACGGCTGCTGGGTGGACGCAAATGGTGGGCGGCACAGCCAGATATTATTCGCAAAGGTGAGAGTGAATAAATAAATAAAATAAATATTGGTATATTTCTCGGCCATGGTCGAGACGCGCGCGCTAAAGCATGATCATGGTGTACACGCCACTCAATAAGATGAAATGTTTACATATTCTAAGTATGAAAGTCGAGAGTATTAGAGATGAAAAAACAAAGACAGGAAAGGTTTGAATGGATCATTCTGATAATGGTTTGTGCGGCAGTTTTAAACCAGTTTCGAATCCGGGTCAGGCAGTGGTGCGCGGTGGAGATATCGAGAAAATCGTTAACGCAGTGCTAAGGATGCATTATTAACAAGAATGATGCAAGCCCAGGTAACCAGAGGCCAACTAAGGTTCTGCAAATGGAATAAATTTTGAACAAGAAGAAAAGGGGGAAAATCGACGCATGCGAATAGGATAGCGATCCATGAAGACAATGCAGACCCTGAATGACGGACTTACCGGAGTTCTGTAAGCGGAATGAGTTTTGAAGCAGAGGGACATGAGGCCAATTTCGTGAAAGTGAACACCGGCGGATGTGGGAGAACTAGCGGTCCATAAAAAGGTGAGTTTAGATTCGGGGCCAGTAACGTGTACTATTCAGAAATAAAAAGGCGCAACTGGAGGGTCCTCGAGAAGTGGAGAGTCAAATTCCAGCCGGCTACGGTTCGGAGGAAAGATAACCTGTGGTAACGGATAATAAGGTGGGAAAATCTTCGCATGGACTTCAGCGTATGTGTCACTCAATCAGCCGAGTGTGGCTGTATGTTAGCGGCATGCGCGTGAGCTGGAATTCGTGTTGGTTGCGTTAGAAAATTCTGAACGATCTGATAAGCAATTAGGGGTATCTCCTTTTGTGTGGTTGAATTTCGGTCCCAGTTGCCATTGTCGGTTCCACTTGAATCTCTGTCCGTACGCGTCAAAGCGGCCTCCTTGGTTAGCCAATTTGGCGACTGAGATAGTGGGAGACAACGACCTGAAATAAAGGGAGATTGCAGTCTGGACGTGGTTCCAGCTGTGGGTTATGATAATATATGAAGACAATAAACGATGGATTGGTTAGGTCTATGTGAGTGGGGCATGGGTAAAATAGGCTCGCAGTGGATTTGAGCTATACTGCTGCAGGCTGACGAAGTTGCGTACACAGGCTTGGTAACTGTATGCATTTCAAAGGATTTATGATTTGCCCGTGGTTAGTAATGATTACCTCCAATACCGTTTGCTTACGCAGAACGCAGTTTGGCAACGAGGCGATAAGATAGGTTTGAAGTAACAGACAGAGCGAGTAGGACTAACATACTGTTTGCGTGGCACTACGCTGTTACTGTCTCTTTCGGTATAGTGGTTGTTCTATACTGAGTAGTTTCTGAGGAGTCAAAGTAGAAGAAACTATTGGGGTGACAGTGGTTATAGATTAGAGGTAATTGGTCACTTGTCTTGGAACATTGACGTGAGTTCATCTATGTTCTTCCTCTATAGTGCTATCGTACTGAGATTAGGCTCCAATGTGAGCAAGGAAGTCTGATGTGGATATGATTGCATGGTTACCGTGGTATCTTTTTCATTGTTATCGTGCTGCAAAGCAGGACTACACCGATGTAAGAACTGGTTTGGGTAACCGAGTGAGGTGGGTCCGAATTTTCGTCAGGGAAGCAAACTCTAACGGTCTACATTCGGTGCTCATGGTAGGCGGTACAAGGGCCTGCTTCAGGTAGGGAGGTAGCACGATACACAACTACTGGCATCCAGCACGTGGCGCTCCACGAATGATCCACACATTTTTAGACGTTCTTATTATTATTATTGTTTTTTTTTGTTTTTTTTTTAATAGTTTTATCACAGTCAGGTATCTGGCTATCAGAGGAGGCAACTGGCTGCACAGCCTGGAGCAACTTTGTGAGATCAAAATACAGAGATGCTTGACAGAAATCAAGTGCACAAAAGACGCCCAACTCCACTTATTTTTTGCTGCATCAGAGATAGGCTACGGGATAATTGCTTACGGCTGCTGGGTGGACGCAAATGGTGGGCGGCACAGCCAGATATTATTCGCAAAGGTGAGAGTGGCTCCACTGAAAACGGTGTCCATTCCAAGGCCGGAACTGACGGCAGCAGTACTGGCCGTGAAAGCCGCGAAGCTGATTAGATGCCTCGACCGAATAAACTGGGAACCAAACTTTTGGAGGACTCAGCCACGGTACTACATTACATAAATAACATTACCACTCGTTTTAACACTTTCGTGGCCAACAGACTCACTATTATCCACGAGTCGACTAAAAACGATCAATGGCACTACGTAAAATCTGCCAGTAACCCGGCCGACTTCTGCTCAAGGGGCCTGAAAACACTAGAGGGGTTGCGGATGTGGACAATCGGACCGGACTTCCTAACTGAAGCTAAAAAGATGTGGCCAACGCTATTAATACATAAGGCTGATGATGGCGATATCGAGACCAAGAGACTGATACTGGCTACAAACTTTACGGGAAGCGTAAGCCTAATGGAAAAACTGTGCCAATTTCCCAACTGGACAAAAATGTTAAGAGCCGCGGTCTAGTGGACACGATACAAAGTACCCTTATTGATTATGAAAGGCGCAAGACCACAAAACACATTGAATGTGGGGACGATACTACCGGGCGAGCTGAATCACGCCGAACTCGACGTTGCAAGCCTACTGCAACTAGACGCTTTCCCGTTCGAGGCCCGTGGGCTAGCCAGGATAGATGGTAACACCAAAGGAAGAAGGCTGTTGCACAGCATCATACGAAGACTAAACCTCATGCGAACCAACGGACTACTGAGAGTTGGAGGGCGGCTGACGACTTCAAATCTAGAGTACGAAACAAAACACCCCATAATAATCCCTGGTGACCACTACATAACGAGATGCCTGATAGACCATGTACATCAAAAGGAGGGGCACCCAGGTTTGGATCACTTATTGAACAATATGCACCGACGATTTTGGATGAAAAATGGACCAGCGACGGTCAAGCGAGTCATGGGCAACTGCATCACTTGTCGTCGCCGGAGAGCGGTAGCAGGCCAACAAGTGATGGCCTCCTTCCAGCCGTAAGAGTTCAACCGGGATGGTGCCCGTTCGTGGGAATTGGCGTAGACTGCTTTGGCCCGTTACTTGAACGACAGCAAAGGAGCACCCAAAAGAGGTATGGCTGCCTGATAACATGTTTACAATCCAGAGCAGTCCACCTTGGAGTAGTGCATAATATGACCACGGATTCATTTCTAATGGCCTTTCAAAGGTTCATCGCGAGGCGGGGCGTCCCCAAGAATGTGTACTCACACAATGGCTCGAACTTCTTTGGGGCTCATAAGGAGCTAGTGGAATGGTGGAATCGCCTGGACCAGGCCAAAATACAAAACAGGACCGTAGCGAAGGGGATAGAATGGCACTTCAACCCACCCCATGCCAGTCATCGTGTTGGCGGTTGGGAAAGACTGATACGATCGACTAGGAGAATACTCACAGCCCTGACTTCACAACAAACCGTCGATGACGAGACGCTGACTACTTTACTAACGGAAGTAGAACGCATATTGAACAACAGACCCCTGGTGCCGATCGTCCCAGACCCGGAAGGCGAACCGGCTCTCACCCCCAACGACCTGTTAATACTTCGGTCAAACGCAGGAGCAACCACACCAAAAACCCTGCGTGGAACGTTCATCGTCGGATGGAAACAAGAGAGCCACCTGGCCAAGGCTCACTGGAAAAGATAGACGAGGGAGTACTTACCGACACTGCAGCTTCGGCAAAAGTGAATCTCCAAACAGAGGTCGTTCAGACGTGGCGATGTGGTCATCCTCTTGGAGAGCCACTTACATAAAGGCGATTGGCCGGTTGGAGTGATGAAGGACTGCCGTACGGAGATTGATAGCCTCGTGCACACTGTGGTGGTGGGAACAAACAGAGGAGACCTATTGCGAGATATCCGTAAGATACGTCCGCTTGAAGGTGACAGTGACGCGGGCGAGGTCGGCGCTACACACCAAGCTATATCCATTTCTACTGATACCAGATAAAGCTGAATTCATTTATTTATTCCTCATGCGTTCCGCCGTAGGACCCAACCCTCCATACCGTCTTTGAAGTATATTTGTGTCTAATTTCATACGGTGTTCACTATATACTGCGGATTTAGTTGTCCAAACCTTAGTTTATCGCACGACACAGCATTGTATGTAGAAGTAGCCGAGCTTAGGTCACTCACACATGCCCACTTTTTACTCGCTTATGCCTTGCAGTCCCCGTCAAACACGTTGCAGTGCTCACAGTCTTTCGTTGACGCTGCAGAAAGTCCTCCTTTGATGTGTGGTGATACATGTGATTCCATTTTACACCCAGACACATTCGCACATACCCGATGCACTCTATGTCCCGCAATCCCTATCAAACATGTGGCGGTGTTCGCAATTTGCTTTTGTTGACGTTACTGAAATGTCTTTTGCATATGTGGAGGTAGCGGCGATTACATCATACACACAAACACTCACGCAAGCACATACAGCCAGGGCAGGACGGCCCCTCCAAGGACAGCATCTATGAGCCCCCTTCACGCCCGCCATCGGTCGCTTGTTCTCGTGGAGGATGTAGAATAGCCTCGCGTCTGTGTGGCCACCGGAATAGGTGAGACCAAAAGTAGAACGTTGACGACGAGCATTAAGCGAGCGCACTGACAACAAGGCCTGGGTAGGTAGGAAAAATCAGTACCTTAATACAAAACTTTCGACTCTGCTAAGGATTCGAGAGGATTTTGGCGGGCGGTGTAACTACCGGTGGTGGAGATTCCCCCTAAAACACCTGCGATTCAGTGTTTTTCTTAACATCACCCACTTGCTTAAACTATTGACGTGTCTTTACGAACCGTTTGTTTTTATGGACCAAGTGTTGTTTGTTCGCGCCCAGAGCACTACTTTGTCATATCCCTAATCTGGACCTGCGTGACGCACGTGCTCCTTGCTCGCACTGTTTCTGTTTTGTTGGGTTCTTGTGATCTCATAATTGAGGTTTGTATCTTTTTGGTGTCATTGTTCATTCAATAACCTAGTACCATAGAATATCACGGATAATTAGCTTTTGATTTCGGGACCCGTTGCGAATTTGGCTACACTTTGCTCGAAAGTGTGGTACGGACACCCTCCCACTGGAGAGGGTTTACAGGTGGTTCATAAGAACGACCTCCGGTTTAAGGGGACCAAGGTACGAAGACAGGCCGATATCGCTAGGTTTATTCCCGCTCAAGAGCAGACGTGCAAAGGGAGGTTCATAAAAATAAAAGACTATCTAAAAGGTACATGGAGAACGAAGAAGCCATTGCTCATCCCTGCAGAAAATCCACTAATGAGCTGGTAAGTTTGAGAAATTTAAAACATTTCAAAAACAGCCGGAAGATAAATGAGTGGTGTCTTTTTCGGAAGCAGATTCTTAGCACAACCGAGGGACTCTTGGAGATGAGGTGTTCCAGGTGTTTCGCAAACCAAAGCAAAACCTGCTGTTCAGGAGGAAGAACTCATATAACGGTCGTCCGTTGCCCGGATGGTGAGTCATGCAGCGTACCAATCGGTCGAAGTGGTACACTGAGCCGACGTCGAAACTACCAGGGATGACATCAGCAAACGAGGATAGGCGGAGTGCGGCCAGATAATCAGGAGAATGTGCTCAAGGTAAACGGCGAATGGTCGGATGGCACCGAAGGCAATAACAACAGCCCACCGACTGCATCCAGACCTCCGGTTAGGCAAGGTCCAGAATGATCTCAAGTCCTAAAGCGAAACTACGCAACAAAGAGTTCTTATTGCCAGATTTTAGCCTTTATATATTGTGATCACTTGTGTGCGTTTAAAAAATGTGCATTGGTCAGTTAAATTCAAAAGTCGGTACACCGGATGGGTGCCGTACCGAAAGAACATAATAAACATGAATTAGATTCGGCTCTACGGGTACCTACACGACCCCCCGCCAGAGCTTTGGCTGCACAAAATACACTCCAATTGGCAAAACAGAAAGACGAAGCGGGCCGGCGAAGAAAACGTTTAATAACAAAGTCCCGAAATCTGATAGGATACCCGATGTTTTTGCCAGAACAGCCAGTCGCACGAAATGGTTGCTATGTCTATGATGCTTGTGGGGGCGGTGTGGCCTCCGTGTGATGGGTTGTGGATCGTCAGCACTAACTAATAATGGTGTGTCTATGGAAGGTTACGGTGTCAATGCCTCGAGTGACATAGGTGTATCAAAATATGCGGGTTTCGGTCAATCAGTAATGACAGAGTAGGGTCTACCACCCTTCTGAACGACAAACAAATCGCCTCAGCCGCTAACCGCCATGAATGAACCGTCTTCCGTTGATATGAGTGGTTTGCGTACAACATCTTCACGAATAAAAACGAATGGTGATATTTGCTAACTATTATATCCAAAAATATGCGTGGGTGATGAGCCATTGGGCGTTTGGCGTAGGTGCAGCACAGGCTGTTGAAGCTGGTAAAGGGGCTGAGAGGAACAGGAGTGTCCGTGGGTCTGCATTGAACATACGCAAAACGCCAACGGCGGTGTCGGAAACGATTCCAGCCGACGAGCTTTGGAAACCATCCGTTACTGCAGATGGATGACCCAAGAGGATGAGTAGCAGATTTTCGCCCCAGCAATTAGGGTTTCCTTGTGACATAATTGCTGTCTTTAGCTGACGATGCAGGAGTTCTACCATACAGCTGGAAGGAGGATGGTAAAAAGTTGTCATGATGTGTTTACAACCAGGCTGTCTAGCGAATTCACGAGACAAGTCGACTGGGCTTGGCTGCGGCGTTCTGTTGTGAAGGTAGATGGCACGCCGTACACAGCAATCCGGTGTTTTAGAAGTATTTCCCAATGTTTTCACCAAAAGTGTCCTTAAAAGGCACTGCTACTGGCCAACGAGTGAAATGATCAACAGCAGCCGATATATGGATTTGTTCATTAGACGGTGGTAGTTAACCAAGGAAATGGACATGAATACGTGTGAAGCGGACACCGGGATTGGCGAATGTACTGTGAGGAGAAATTGCGCGAAAGTGGACTGTTTCTGTAACAGCGTAAGAAATGTTTAGTCCATGATGCGATTTCACCACTCATGTTGGGCCAGGAAAGCAGACACCAATGAGTTGGCGAGATGCACTAGCACCAAGAGGAGAAAGGGAGCGAAAATGATGGAAAAGGGCTTTCCTGCAGGAAGCAAGAATGACAGTGCTAGGGTTGACAGTAGACCAGTCACACAAGATTGTGCTACCGACTTAAAGTAGAGAAGATTCTTCCGGTTAGATTGTGGAGAACGTGCTCAGATCAGGTTACGACCGATCAATTTGCCGGAGTTCCACTAAGTCCGTAAGATCAAACTGAGCTTGCGCCGTGTTGATGCCCGGTCTGGACAAGGCGTCAGCCACAAAGCTGCCAACTCCACGCAAGTGGTGGATAACCGTTGTGAACTGATAAGTACAGTCCAAGTGACACAAGCCTCTTGGTGGACGCTTATCGGGATTGGCATGAATTGCATGTGCCAGGGATTTGTGATGGGTTTGCAAACGAATTTGTTTTCCTCCCAAATGATGACGGATGTGACGGATAGACAAGTGACTAGCCAGAAGTTCACAAGGGAACGATATACATGTTTTCTACGCTGTCTGGAATTTTCGTGGAAGGAAGGATGATGGTTGTATATGACTGTTCATACTTTGACGGAAAGCCGCACCGACAGCAGTAGTGAACGCATCAGTTGTTAGAATCAACTCCGTGAGTGGATCTGAATGAGTATGATGCGGTATGGTGGCGTCTGCTAGAGCTTCCTTGGTTTCTGCCAGCTGTGCTTCGGCCTCGGCAAAGAAGTCAATCGCCATGGCATTGGGCTTGAGTTTTTTGTTCAAGGGTGAAACGAAGCGGCGGAAGTAGTTCGAAGTTCCCGAAAAACGGCGTGATTGTGTGACTGTCTTAGGTGCAAGAAATAAGAGAATACTGCGCGCTTTGTCTAGGAGTGGCATCAAGCTGTTTTGATCGATATAGTCCCCAACCAAGTCGAGGGACGGAAAGCCAAACATACTTATTGTGGTTCAGTTGAAGCCCGTATTGTTGGAATCACTGGAGGAGCTAACAAAGATGGACGACATTCCCCAATGGAGGGGTAGTGGCAAACAAAATGGCTTCAATGTGGCAAAGCGCGAAAGGTAGACCTCAAAGAGCCTAATCGATGAAAGGTTGGAACAACTGAGAGGCGTTCCGTAACCGAAAAGGCATGCTTACGAACAAAAATAAGCCTAAAGGCTTGATGATGGCAGTCATGAAGAAGTCCTCTTCGGCCATGAGAACATGGTGGCATGCCCTTACGATCTCGATCTCACAGAAGATTTTCTACCCAAAGATACTTCGTGCAAAGTCACATGTGTGGGTCTGGGTACCTGCTGGAGAAGGTGAAGTTGTTGGCAGCGCGTTAGACTCCGTTGGGTCTACAATCACTAGATGACTTCGCGACCACGTGCGAAGGCAAGGCCCGGATTCCACAAAATGGTCCAATGAAGCCTAGATCCATCGTGCTCGAATTCGAGGGGTGCAGTGCCGAGCTTGTCGAGGTCGAGTGGTAGGATTTGAAGATGAACTGGTTGACCTTCTATGGTGACCTGGTGACTCACAGCATGAGAGACGAGGTCGGCGAACTGACACGATTCAGTGGCGGGCGGAAACTCCTTCAAAATGTCAACAAGTGGCGATTTCACGATAGCCAGTGGAATACTCAGGGAGCTGGCGCATTTTACCAAAGCCGATGGCGCAAAACCTGGTCGTGATGCCTACCTGCTTGCTATTGTTGAGGTCCATTGTCAGGCCGAAGTGTAGGGGGAAATCTGCACTGATAATGCGAGTTTGAAAACCTGCATGGAGGATAACCCGTTGATAACTCCGCCGGAGGCCTGAATAGGGTGCTACTGGCCACTGGCCGAATGTTGTAGTAGTAATGTTGTTTGCTGCTTGTGGTGTGGACCAAGATGGTCTGAGGTGGCAGGGGATAATAATGGTCTCGGCATAGATATCCTTAGGGAAACGGGGTCCGCCGGATCGGTCAGTGATGTGACGTAGACGACTTTCACTTAGAGGGCCAGCCGCAGTCGTCGCCGCTACCGGCTGCCTGGTTCGTTTGACCTTGTGATGAAAGCACAGAAGGAATGTGGGGGATCAGAGGGGGTGGACTGAGAGCCGAATGTGCAATGGTACCAATACAGTGTCTGCAACAGGCCATTTTGGGGAAGTGATCTAGGTCGACGAGGTAATCCCTCAGACACTTGTCGGCGAGAAGCCAATGCTTTTCTCATTGCGCCGATCCGGTTGCATGACGAGCAGACGGTCCCTTTCGGGTTCACAGTGTCATTATTGAAGCTCTACTTATGCAATGCAACCCCAGGACTGGAAGAAACTGAGCGATGTTTGTCTGTAACTGGCCTTCTTGATGCCATACTGGGGTCGTGCTTTGGAGCTGGTAAGGTGGACGTTGTAACAACGGCCAAGGCAGACTATGCAATGTGAACAGAAGGCCCACCAGCAAAGTAAGGTTCCTTTATCCCATCGGCTTTTTGGGCTTCTTCGGCAAGAGTGTTGTTGGGCTCCACTGATGACAAGACTCGTTGCGTCGGGAGAGGCAGTTTACTGACCCACTTCTCCAGGAAAATAGCGTCTCCCATCTAGCTTCCGGCCGGCTGTGACCGCATGTGGAGCATAAGCTGGGACTGTGTTTGTTCTTCGAGTTCAGCTGATGCGGACAGTTCACGGAGCATTTTTCCGGCTAATGTCCCGGTGCGCTGAATCACCGCCTCTTCCATCTTAGCGTTAGGGCTTCCGACGAAACAGTATCGGAAAAATCTTCCTTGTCGGCGGCAAAACAAGGAGGAGGCTTCTGGTCAAATTGGGATCATTTGACTTGCTCACTTATGGTGCATCGAGCGGTGAATGCAGCCTTGATTTGTGTGATCCAGATTCGATGATTGGACGGCGCAAAAGCGGGCACCTTGGAGGAGACCGGGTAGTCATCGATCGATTTGTTGTCAGAAATTGCTAGGAGTGTCAATTTTGGACCAAAATAGCGAAGGAGTCCACCGATCGCATGCAGATCCCCGGGTAAACAAGTTCCAGAACGATCCCAAATCAGAAGGTGAAGTTACCTCGCAGAGTGTTCCCCTTCCCAGGTTTGCTTTGTAGTGATCACGTGCATGCGCTTAAAAAGTGTACATTGATTAGTTAAAGTTGAAAGTCCCTACAGCAGAGGGGTGCCATACCAAACAAAACATAGCAAACGTAGAGGAAAGTGAAACTTGCATGTGCATACAGATGTTTCCATTCTTTTCCTTTTCAGAAAAACTGGATCAGTGGAGTATTCCACTGAATTAAACGGATATGAAAAACCTACGAAATCCGCAAGAGAGGAAGCTGGCCTCAGTGCATACTGCCAAGAGGAACCTGGACGCCCGAGTGGGGTCGGTCTCTAACGGTCCTGCGTAAACACAGCCGAAACTTGCTACGAAATGACTATGAGTTGTCTGGAAGATATGGGGACGAAGAAAGCGTACCAACTCGGGAGAAACAGAAAACAAACCAGTAAGCATAAAGAAACAACATCAAGTCGAAGAAGAAGGGAATAAGCGCCGTAAAGTGACGCCAGTTGGGGACTTTATCTGTGAAAGAGAAAACATTGGAAGAGGAGACAAAAAAAACTTCCCGGGAAACCTCGGGAAACCTTGGACTGCGGTTTTCGGTCCGACCGTCGGAATAAAAGAAGTCAGCATGCCCTGGAATTCAGTTTGTCACTATCATTTTAGTTTTTGCCGTTGCATAGGGATATTCTCCCGTTTTCCTGAGACTATTCATCTGTATTCCTCGTCAGATTTACCTGTTTCTATTGTGGCGCATAATTCTTCACAACCCGTGGTGAACGCAGAGTTGGTCATCACCATGAACTTAAATGGCCCCTGCTGTCACAAGGACAACTGTGAGGGACAACGATGGCCGCATGGAAAATCAGGCATCATGCGGAAACAGGGAAAGTAAGGAGGATGTAAGGGATGAAGAGATCCTTTGTGACTACTGCTAAAAGTAGTACCGTAGAATGGGCAATGAAGCTGCTGAGAAAGCATACAAGATTTGTGTGAAACATGCGTACCTGAAGTGGTTCTGTGTGGACGGCCAATGCACATTGATTAAAATTGGTTCAGGTGTAATAAAAGTGTTGTAGGCGTAAAAGTAAGTAACAAACGCTCGCAAAAGCATACCAAAGACGGGCGCTCAAGTTCGGGGGAAGAAAATGACAAGGAAGACCACCGGATGGCAGGTAAAGCAGAAGACGGACTGGATATAGGTGGAGAAAACAGACTTGAAGCTAAAGCAGACTGGGAAGCTAACCGGGGACAAAAACCTGCGCGTCGTGCGAGAAGCTGAGGTGAATAAACCTGCAAGCCATGTGCAGCCGCTTCTGAAAATTGCCAGTAAACCAGAGAATTGTGGTGAATTAATAAGGGGCCTACTGCAGGACAGGAGAACGTTCTGTCAACGGACTGGAACCTCAAGAGGCGCTAGTTAAATAGCTACGGGAAGATAGGGAAAGGTGGTGATTCACGGAATGACGGAACCGCATATAAAAGAGAACAGAAAAAGAATTAGCGCCAGGAGACATTGTGTAATGAATTGGCTGAGATGCACTGGCCTGCCTGACCATGCCACGATTAAAAAAACCTGCCGCTAGGAGAGTGGACGGCAGATATACCGGAAAACGAGAGAAATCCAGGACTTAAATAAGTTGGCTTGTGAGATGCCGCGTGGATTGAATAATTTAGGTGCTCTACTTGGCCCCAAATTATTTGCCCCGGTAGTAGGATGCCAATAGTTACTTCAACATCTACTTACTGCAGTAATTACTTATTTAACTGAGCTTCTGTCCAGTGAATGAGTGACTCGTAGAACGCGAACCCGAAACCCACGGAGGCCACACCGCCCCCACAAGCATCATAAACATAGCAACCATTTCGTGCGACTGGCTGTTCTGGCAAAAACATAGGGTATCCTATCAGATTTCGGGACTTTGTTATTAAACGTTTTCTTCGCCGGCCCGCTTCGTCTTTCTGTTTTGCCAATTGGAGTGTATTTTGTGCAGCCAAAGCTCTGGCGGGGGGTCGTGTAGGTACCCGTAGAGCCGAATCTAATTCATGTTTATTATGTTCTTTCGGTACGGCACCCATCCGGTGTACCGACTTTTGAATTTAACTGACCAATGCACATTTTCTAAACGCACACAAGTGATCACAATATATAAAGGCTAAAATCTGGCAATAAGAACTCTTTGTTGCGTAATTTCGCTTTAGGACTTGAGATCTTTCTGGACCTTGCCTAACCGGAGGTCTGGATGCAGTCGGTGGGCTGTTGTTATTGCCTTCGGTGCCATCCGACCATTCGCCGTTTACCTTGAGCACATTCTCCTGATTATCTGGCCGCACTCCGCCTATCCTCGTTTGCTGATGTCATCCCTGGTAGTTTCGACGTCGGCTCAGTGTACCACTTCGACCGATTGGTACGCTGCATGACTCACCATCCGGGCAACGGACGACCGTTATATGAGTTCTTCCTCCCGAACAGCAGGTTTTGCTTTGGTTTGCGAAACACCTGGAACACCTCATCTCCAAGAGTCCCTCGGTTGTGCTAAGAATCTGCTTCCGAAAAAGACACCACTCATTTATCTTCCGGCTGTTTTTGAAATGTTTTAAATTTCTCAAACTTACCAGCTCATTAGTGGATTTTCTGCAGGGATGAGCAATGGCTTCTTCGTTCTCCATGTACCTTTTAGATAGTCTTTTATTTTTATGAACCTCCCTTTGCACGTCTGCTCTTGAGCGGGAATAAACCTAGCGATATCGGCCTGTCTTCGTACCTTGGTCCCCTTAAACCGGAGGTCGTTCTTATGAACCACCTGTAAACCCTCTCCAGTGGGAGGGTGTCCGTACCACACTTTCGAGCAAAGTGTAGCCAAATTCGCAACGGGTCCCGAAATCAAAAGCTAATTATCCGTGATATTCTATGGTACTAGGTTATTGAATGAACAATGACACCAAAAAGATACAAACCTCAATTATGAGATCACAAGAACCCAACAAAACAGAAACAGTGCGAGCAAGGAGCACGTGCGTCACGCAGGTCCGACCAGGTTTTGCGCCATCGGCTTTGGTAAAATGCGCCAGCTCCCTGAGTATTCCACTGGCTATCGTGAAATCGCCACTTGTTGACATTTTGAAGGAGTTTCCGCCCGCCACTGAATCGTGTCAGTTCGCCGACCTCGTCTCTCATGCTGTGAGTCACCAGGTCACCATAGAAGGCCAACCAGTTCATCTTCAAATCCTACCACTCGACCTCGACAAGCTCGGCACTGCACCCCTCGAATTCGAGCACGATGGATCTAGGCTTCATTGGACCATTTTGTGGAATCCGGGCCTTGCCTTCGCACGTGGTCGCGAAGTCATCTAGTGATTGTAGACCCAACGGAGTCTAACGCGCTGCCAACAACTTCACCTTCTCCAGCAGGTACCCAGACCCACACATGTGACTTTGCACGAAGTATCTTTGGGTAGAAAATCTTCTGTGAGATCGAGATCGTAAGGGCATGCCACCATGTTCTCATGGCCGAAGAGGACTTCTTCATGACTGCCATCATCAAGCCTTTAGGCTTATTTTTGTTCGTAAGCATGCCTTTTCGGTTACGGAACGCCTCTCAGTTGTTCCAACCTTTCATCGATTAGGCTCTTTGAGGTCTACCTTTCGCGCTTTGCCACATTGAAGCCATTTTGTTTGCCACTACCCCTCCATTGGGGAATGTCGTCCATCTTTGTTAGCTCCTCCAGTGATTCCAACAATACGGGCTTCAACTGAACCACAATAAGTATGTTTGGCTTTCCGTCCCTCGACTTGGTTGGGGACTATATCGATCAAAACAGCTTGATGCCACTCCTAGACAAAGCGTGCAGTATTCTCTTATTTCTTGCACCTAAGACAGTCACACAATCACGCCGTTTTTCGGGAACTTCGAACTACTTCCGCCGCTTCGTTTCACCCTTGAACAAAAAACTCAAGCCCAATGCCATGGCGATTGACTTCTTTGCCGAGGCCGAAGCACAGCTGGCAGAAACCAAGGAAGCTCTAGCAGACGCCACCATACCGCATCATACTCATTCAGATCCACTCACGGAGTTGATTCTAACAACTGATGCGTTCACTACTGCTGTCGGTGCGGCTTTCCGTCAAAGTATGAACAGTCATATACAACCATCATCCTTCCTTCCACGAAAATTCCAGACAGCGTAGAAAACATGTATATCGTTCCCTTGTGAACTTCTGGCTAGTCACTTGTCTATCCGTCACATCCGTCATCATTTGGGAGGAAAACAAATTCGTTTGCAAACCCATCACAAATCCCTGGCACATGCAATTCATGCCAATCCCGATAAGCGTCCACCAAGAGGCTTGTGTCACTTGGACTGTACTTATCAGTTCACAACGGTTATCCACCACTTGCGTGGAGTTGGCAGCTTTGTGGCTGACGCCTTGTCCAGACCGGGCATCAACACGGCGCAAGCTCAGTTTGATCTTACGGACTTAGTGGAACTCCGGCAAATTGATCGGTCGTAACCTGATCTGAGCACGTTCTCCACAATCTAACCGGAAGAATCTTCTCTACTTTAAGTCGGTAGCACAATCTTGTGTGACTGGTCTACTGTCAACCCTAGCACTGTCATTCTTGCTTCCTGCAGGAAAGCCCTTTTCCATCATTTTCGCTCCCTTTCTCCTCTTGGTGCTAGTGCATCTCGCCAACTCATTGGTGTCTGCTTTCCTGGCCCAACATGAGTGGTGAAATCGCATCATGGACTAAACATTTCTTACGCTGTTACAGAAACAGTCCACTTTCGCGCAATTTCTCCTCACAGTACATTCGCCAATCCCGGTGTCCGCTTCACACGTATTCATGTCCATTTCCTTGGTTAACTACCACCGTCTAATGAACAAATCCATATATCGGCTGCTGTTGATCATTTCACTCGTTGGCCAGTAGCAGTGCCTTTTAAGGACACTTTTGGTGAAAACATTGGGAAATACTTCTAAAACACCGGATTGCTGTGTACGGCGTGCCATCTACCTTCACAACAGAACGCCGCAGCCAAGCCCAGTCGACTTGTCTCGTGAATTCGCTAGACAGCCTGGTTGTAAACACATCATGACAACTTTTTACCATCCTCCTTCCAGCTGTATGGTAGAACTCCTGCATCGTCAGCTAAAGACAGCAATTATGTCACAAGGAAACCCTAATTGCTGGGGCGAAAATCTGCTACTCATCCTCTTGGGTCATCCATCTGCAGTAACGGATGGTTTCCAAAGCTCGTCGGCTGGAATCGTTTCCGACACCGCCGTTGGCGTTTTGCGTATGTTCAATGCAGACCCACGGACACTCCTGTTCCTCTCAGCCCCTTTACCAGCTTCAACAGCCTGTGCTGCACCTACGCCAAACGCCCAATGGCTCATCACCCACGCATATTTTTGGATATAATAGTTAGCAAATATCACCATTCGTTTTTATTCGTGAAGATGTTGTACGCAAACCACTCATATCAACGGAAGACGGTTCATTCATGGCGGTTAGCGGCTGAGGCGATTTGTTTGTCGTTCAGAAGGGTGGTAGACCCTACTCTGTCATTACTGATTGACCGAAACCCGCATATTTTGATACACCTATGTCACTCGAGGCATTGACACCGTAACCTTCCATAGACACACCATTATTAGTTAGTGCTGACGATCCACAACCCATCACACGGAGGCCACACCGCCCCCACAAGCATCATAGACATAGCAACCATTTCGTGCGACTGGCTGTTCTGGCAAAAACATCGGGTATCCTATCAGATTTCGGGACTTTGTTATTAAACGTTTTCTTCGCCGGCCCGCTTCGTCTTTCTGTTTTGCCAATTGGAGTGTATTTTGTGCAGCCAAAGCTCTGGCGGGGGGTCGTGTAGGTACCCGTAGAGCCGAATCTAATTCATGTTTATTATGTTCTTTCGGTACGGCACCCATCCGGTGTACCGACTTTTGAATTTAACTGACCAATGCACATTTTTTAAACGCACACAAGTGATCACAATATATAAAGGCTAAAATCTGGCAATAAGAACTCTTTGTTGCGTAGTTTCGCTTTAGGACTTGAGATCATTCTGGACCTTGCCTAACCGGAGGTCTGGATGCAGTCGGTGGGCTGTTGTTATTGCCTTCGGTGCCATCCG
The DNA here is from genome assembly GCA_948099385.1 of Fasciola hepatica. Classification (NCBI taxonomy): domain Eukaryota; kingdom Metazoa; phylum Platyhelminthes; class Trematoda; order Plagiorchiida; family Fasciolidae; genus Fasciola; species Fasciola hepatica. The sequence continues at coordinate 1,081,248 of CANUEZ040000020.1, forward strand.
ACCATTCGCCGTTTACCTTGAGCACATTCTCCTGATTATCTGGCCGCACTCCGCCTATCCTCGTTTGCTGATGTCATCCCTGGTAGTTTCGACGTCGGCTCAGTGTACCACTTCGACCGATTGGTACGCTGCATGACTCACCATCCGGGCAACGGACGACCGTTATATGAGTTCTTCCTCCTGAACAGCAGGTTTTGCTTTGGTTTGCGAAACACCTGGAACACCTCATCTCCAAGAGTCCCTCGGTTGTGCTAAGAATCTGCTTCCGAAAAAGACACCACTCATTTATCTTCCGGCTGTTTTTGAAATGTTTTAAATTTCTCAAACTTACCAGCTCATTAGTGGATTTTCTGCAGGGATGAGCAATGGCTTCTTCGTTCTCCATGTACCTTTTAGATAGTCTTTTATTTTTATGAACCTCCCTTTGCACGTCTGCTCTTGAGCGGGAATAAACCTAGCGATATCGGCCTGTCTTCGTACCTTGGTCCCCTTAAACCGGAGGTCGTTCTTATGAACCACCTGTAAACCCTCTCCAGTGGGAGGGTGTCCGTACCACACTTTCGAGCAAAGTGTAGCCAAATTCGCAACGGGTCCCGAAATCAAAAGCTAATTATCCGTGATATTCTATGGTACTAGGTTATTGAATGAACAATGACACCAAAAAGATACAAACCTCAATTATGAGATCACAAGAACCCAACAAAACAGAAACAGTGCGAGCAAGGAGCACGTGCGTCACGCAGGTCCAGATTAGGGATATGACAAAGTAGTGCTCTGGGCGCGAACAAACAACACTTGGTCCATAAAAACAAACGGTTCGTAAAGACACGTCAATAGTTTAAGCAAGTGGGTGATGTTTCCCCCTTTTCTTCTTGTTCAAAATTTATTCCATTTGCAGAACCTTAGTTGGCCTCTGGTTACCTGGGCTTGCATCATTCTTGTTAATAATGCATCCTTAGCACTGCGTTAACGATTTTCTCGATATCTCCACCGCGCACCACTGCCTGACCCGGATTCGAAACTGGTTTAAAACTGCCGCACAAACCATTATCAGAATGATCCATTCAAACCTTTCCTGTCTTTGTTTTTTCATCTCTAATACTCTCGACTTTCATACTTAGAATATGTGAACATTTCATCTTATTGAGTGGCGTGTACACCATGATCATGCTTTAGCGCGCGCGTCTCGACCATGGCCGAGAAATATACCAATATTTATTTTATTTATTTATTCACTCTCGCCTTTGCGAATAATATCTGGCTGTGCCGCCCACCATTTGCGTCCACCCAGCAGCCGTATGCAACTATCCCGTAGCCTATCTCTGATGCAGCAAAAAATAAGTGGAGTTGGGAGTCTTTTGTGCACTTGATTTCTGTCAAGCATCTTTGTATTTTGATCTCACAAAGTTGCTCCAGGCTGTGCAGCCAGTCGCGCCATCGCTTATGGTCGTCATCCTGGAGAGGTTCGTCCCAACCCGTCCCTCTTTGGCACAGCGATTGCAGCAAGCGCTTTCCCGGTAACAACCATGGCGGAACGAAACCTGGGGGACCTTATAGGCGGTAGACTGATGGTAGGATTCCTCTCCGTGTGACTGATCGTTTGGGTACGTCCGGAGTGAAAATGAATTCGTCACCTCCGGGTTTCCACTGAAGACCAAGCGTGCGCTCCGTTTGTGAAGAGGATCCCAAAAGCTCTCTCGTACACTCCATTTTCTCGGACTTTGGGATATCATTGACCACCTATTGGCTGTTTGAAGTCCATTTAGTGAGGCTGAATCCCCCGGCCTTTAGAGTGGCGATCGGTTCGGTCATATAAAAAATAACAGTATTTGGGTCGTCAAAGGAACATAGAAAATCGTCCACGTGGAAGTGGTCCATAGCTCTTCCTATCAAATTGCTGGTGCCGCCAAAACGCTGGAGGGTTTCCCGGAGGGCAAAATTAGCACAGAAGGGAGATGACACCGTCCCGAAGGGATGAACGGTCAGCCTGTACTCTTCCGGTGTACGAGTTGCATCGTTTTCAGGCCACCAGAGAAGACGAAAGGCGTCCCTGTCTTCAACGGGCATCTTTTCTTGTAGAAACATTTCACGTATGTCCGCAAAGACGGCCACTTTTCCCAGCCGAAAAAGACAAAATACCTTGAATAGTGGTGTTGTCCAGTCTGTGCCCTGTAGTATATGGTCGTTGAGTGACACACCCTGGCATTTCGCGGCACAGTCGAAAACCACTCTGACCTTCCCCGGTTTCTTTGTGTTCACGACTGGGTGATGAGGTGGGCACCACCTCAAATTTGCGTTCATAACCGCTGTATCCACTCTTTCTATATAACCCAAGTCGATGTTATGTTGCATGGCTCGCGTGTATTCTATCCTCAATTGTGGTTCTCGAATTAGTCTGGTTTTGAGGAGGCATAATCTTTTCAGAGCTATTTCTCGGCTGTTTGGCATGGGTTTCATTTTGGATCTCCACGGGACAGGAACCTCGAAACGATCTATTACATACTTGGAGTTCTCGGCTACTATTTTCAAAGCCGCCTTATCTTCTCGTGATGGGGCATCTCTATCAATGGCTGGATCGGCAAATTCGGCGTTATACGGCTGTTGAAATGCCCGTTCAATTTTCGCCATTTCCACCGAAGGGCAGTTGATTTGGATTTGTTTGCCGCATCTTCCATCTTTACTACCATATAAAGTCCAGCCGAATATAGTGCGTACTGCTTAGGGTAGTTTGCGGCTTCCTATTCTTTGATCTAGGACCCAATGCGCTTCCGGTACATCACAGCCGACCAGCAGATCAATTTCGTTATTCTGCCACTCCCCGATCGTAACCCCGTCAAGATGCGGCCACCGAGTCAGAAGCGACTGCACTGACTGAGGTGCTCTCATCGGCATATCCTTCATGGTGAATGCTTCTAGAGTTTCTGCTCTATCGTTTCTGCCCGAGGAACCGAGTTGTAGGTCCAGTTTGGTCGACTGGATGACCTGGGTGCCACTCACTGTGCTCACTGCCGGTGAAGATTTACTCCCTTCGATCCCATATCTCTCTGCAAACTCCTTCCTTACTAGCGTGATATCCGAGCCATTATCTACGAAAGCCAACACTTTGACCACCCCAGTTGCGGTCACTACGACCAAGGCAATTACGCCTAGAAGTACCGGTTTACTGGCTGACCGCGACGTTGAACAAATAACACTGGGCTTGGTACTCGCCTCGGTTCCTTGTCCTAAAAGCTGCCTCCCGGTGCGTGGTGTTGAGACAAATAAAACACGCTGCTGCCATCCTCGCCATTCCCCATCGTTCGTCTAATGTGGCTTTGCCAAACTTGGGGCATTATGGTGGTCCGTGGCTAGCACCACGTTATCTTTAACTTGGTTGCGCCGTGGCATCACTTGAAATGGCGTGCGCATTGGTCGAAGGTTGGTATTTTGGATGTTCCCGTGCAGGGGCTTGAGCCTGGCTAGTACTGTGCTTGTTTGCCCGGTTGCTGTCCCGGATGAGTCGGCAAAATCTACTATCTGCTATTTTGGTTTGCCTGTCCAAGTATTCGGTCAAGTCTTCGAAGTTAGCCTCACGGTCGCCTCGGCTTATAGGCTTCGTCCCTTCCGCCCACCGACCCTGTAGTTCTGGAGAGAGGTGACGGACTACGCCTCCCAAGGTGTGCATGGCATCTACGTCAGCCCTGTAACCTGAATGGTCGAGGTCTATTGAGCAGTTCTGCATCTCGATCACCGGATCGGCCATTGTGTAGACATCGCACTTGGTTCTCTTTGCCCCTACCATCGCGCCCTCTATTAGGTTACTGGCTACTTTGAACGGTTGGCCAAACAAGTCCCTTAGAATCTTCCTTGCTCGGGTTTAGCCTTGTTCCGGGTCGAGCATGGTACACACGTCGATAGCTTCTCCTGCTCGGCCTCGACAGTAGTGAGTCAGATAGGGAAACCTTTGGCCGGGGTTCGGTTATCTTACTTTTGATGAAAGTTTCGAACTGCCTGAAGAACTTGCAGTAGTGTTCAGATCGCCCGGCAGAAACAGTTAGTACTACTCTTGGCAGATCGATCGTTGGTGGCGTTGGTGTTTTATATTCGGCGACCGGCGTGAAGTTTCCCATTTTATTGTGCTCTGATCTATCGGAAATGTCATAGTCGCTGGTCTCACGCTCACTCTTTTTCTGCATGCCCATCGGTTCTGGTTCCTAGGCCTGTTTTCTAGCCGATAACAACCGTTGTTCTAGGTCTAGTATTCTCAGCCTATATAGATCAACATCCTTACAATCCATATTGTCCTCGTTAACACATGAACTAGCACTAACAGGACTCGGTGATCTAACATTAACTAAAGAATCAAATGTACCTAAACCTCCACAGTGACTTGCTGTAATATGTCCTGTCCAGATTCCAATATTTTCAATCCTTTTCTTGGCATTTTGCGTGTTTTTCCTCCTTCCAAATTGATCTATTGAGTATTGTAACACACGTTCGAGCAACTCGTAGCCAAATTCACAATGGATCCCGAAATCAAAAGGCGATTATCCGTGACACTCTACGATACTAGATTGTTGAATGAACAGTGACACCAAAAAGATACAAACCTCAATTATGAGATCACAAGAACCCAACAAACCAGAAACAGTGCGAGCAAGGAGCACGTGCGTCACGCAGGTCCAGATTAGGGATATGACAAAGTAGTGCTCTGAGCGCGAACAAACAACACTTGGTCCATAAAAACGAACGGTTCGTAAAGACACGTCAATAGTTTAAGCAAGTGGGTGATGTTGAGAAAAACACTGAATCGCAGGTGTTTTAGGGGGATTTTTCACCACCGGTCGTTACGTTGTCTTTGATTTACTGGAGAGCCCAGGTCTGGGCTGTGCACCGCAGGTATGATCGTGTGAAGAGACAACACAAACCTAGGGTCCATTGAAGTCACTGTTATCCGCAGTTGGATCATGGCTGTTCGCCTAGTCAGCCGCCGACGGACTCTGAGCCGATGACTCAGTGTGGCTTCTTACAACTATCCCCAAGTCTCGGATTGCTGTTTTCCACCTGACCGGTTCCCCGCTGCTATATCTGTTGAGCGGGTAGTTCTGGATCACCCTGCCGTCTTACAAATATATTCGCTCGGGTTCGGTGTCAGCTCTAAAGCTGCTTTCCAGTCTTATTTATTATCCAGGCCGTCCTGAACCTGGGTGTATTCAGGAGGTCCCAGAAGTTTTACTTCATTCCTAAACATGAAAAACCCGTCAAGGTAGGATGTTCGGTAGGTCGTTCACATGAACAAGGAAGAATATTGCTTCCACCGCTGATCCTTTGGAGGGCACTATGGTGCAACTCACAGCTATCGCTAAATCGGGCAAGGCGTTGCCATTTCGCACGAAGGCTAATACCAGAACCAGATTGACCCGTAGTCTTTAGGAAGTAAAATGGAAGTCACAAAAATTACAAGTTTATACATTATGTATGCTTTCAAATAGTGTCAACAATTTAGCCCAAATTTTCAACCTCCCATGATCCAATCGCTACCTTCAGAAACGGTCCAAGGACAAATTCAGTTGTGTCACACGACTTAACAAAAGTGTAAAAGTATCTTGTACAGACTAGCTTAGCAAAGCAAAGGCAAATATAGTCAAACTCATAAAACATAAGAAGAGTTGGGAAGGGGTTTCAATATGTCCTTCACAACTGGCTGCCTTCTCACCATGTGCTTCATGCCCTCGATCTCGACGTACAACCGGCGATAGCAAGTGTGGGTTGCAACCATGGCCTCTTTTGGGCTGATGTCGATCGACGGTGTCCTCCACACTTTTCGAACGGGTCAAACTCTACCGGTTTTCGATACAAAGCCGTTCCATCTAGAAAAACTAAGCGAAATCTTGACGTAACAGGTCCTCAGAAACCCAGCCGGAGTCCACATCTGGATCGGCGGGCCCCTGCTCTTGCCTCAGAAAGCAGTTTTGAGAGCTACGAAAATAAGTCCCCAACATAGCTGTCTGGACATTGGATTGTATTTAGGCAGGTAAAGCCCTGCTGAAGCCGAATTGAACTTAAGAAAATCAGCCCTTAGTCCTTTAGCCACACTCAGCCCCTTAGTTCGTTCCAAGATAGTCTGGGCCAAAACTTTCGAAGGCTTCGAGAAATTCGAAGTAGCGCACTGCGAATATCTGGTCCTGATCCAGTCGCCCGGTTGCCCCATCACGAAAGCTCAGTAGGTTGTCGGGTCAGGGTTTCGTGAAGCCAGGCGCTTTGTCTGTTACCGGGTTATCCACCTCTAAATGCCTCTTCAGCTTGGTCTAATGAACCTCTCTGGTACTTTTATCGCCATTGGTAGCGGGTGACCGGGCTAGTAGTTTGCTACGTCGTTTCTTCCACTACCTTTTACTGTTAGTACTACATCCGCTGTCGTCCTTTCAGCAGACAATTTTGCCTCCTTGAGGGATCTGTCGAATAGCCTAGCCAAGGATTGGACCGGTATCCCGACCGACTGATTTAGGTTTGCAGGATGTACACCTTCGGGCCCCGAGGGCCTCCCCGATCAAGTGCTTCTAGGGCCAGCCAAAACTCGCCCGGTTGGATTACAGACTCCCCTGCCAGACCAGGCCCGGACCACCTCAGAGGCTCCATTGCCCCTTCTTGGTCCACTCTGTTCACCTCCTCCAAGTATCTTTTAAATCCTTCAACCTTGTGCGTGCTATCTTCTGATTGGTGCTCACTTGCAACCTCTACCGCACCCTCTGAGACCCTCATGGCTGCTTTAGTGTGGAGGTGGCTATAGAACAGTTTTGGATGTTTTCCGCCACCCTGATGATGCCGACTGTGCATGTTGACTTCTCAGACCTCTTCTGTTCAACTAACTCCTTGTTCCTTCATTTGCTTCGGATAAGGCTTCTGTGTCTTCCAGTTTCCTGGAATCTCCCACATGCTTGGTGTTTATATCTCAGTTCCCCCTCCGTACAGTTTTTCCACCACGGCGAGATGCCCTGCCTCTGAATTCTGCGTGGTAAAGCTACTTAATCTGCCAAAAGTAGTTCGTAGCCTCTGGTGTCCACCAGTATGTCGTTCACCCTTCTTTCCGTGTCCCAGACTAGAAACACTACCGTAGCTATCAGACTCCCATCATCCAATCTCCTTGAGAGCCTCCGCCATTTATCTGGTAGGTCCTCCCTCTGGCTGAGAAACCGTAACCTTGGGACTCCCTGGTCACTCTTCCCTAAGAGGCATCAATTCGGAATTCGTCTACTTCCGTGAAAAATTTGGAGGTCATTAGATCCAACGACCCTGGAACCTGACACTCACTCCATCCAATATGCTAGTGGATAAGCCGTACTGATGCATTGTCTTCATTTTGGTCAAGCAACACTTGGCCGGAGGACCACAATGACCCCCTTTTTGATTGTCGGTCTATCGCAGGAGCGATAAAGTCCCCCGGGACCGCAAACATTTCCTCATTTCTGGTGGACATTGATAGATATTCTAGCAGACCCCTTCCTTCTTCCGCGTCATGAAAGGGGCTTCTCCAAACAATAACCAGCGCTGCCCACAAATTTTTTCCAGGGCTGCCATTCCCAGTTTGCCGTGGGTCAAATGTCTAATACGTTCCTTCTGAGTCATGTGCTGGACCAGAGACGCTATACTCCTTTCCCTATTCTTCTATCCGCACCGCCGCGCTGTGGACACTCGAACCCTCTGGACAAAGTGCATTTGATCTATCACTAGGGCAGCCGTGATTCGGTGATCGTTATGCTCCCCATTCTCTTAAACTGGACCGCAAGTTCCTCCCATTCATAGCCAATACTACAGACATCATTCTGAGTGACTGCTATTCCCCCTTTGTCTTTGCCACTCTTGGGAAGTAAGGCTTCCACTTAGCCCCCGAGTCCTAAGCCCGAGTACTCCTTACTTTTTCCTTTCTTTTGGGCCTCCGAGTGGTGTTTCAGCGATAGCCCTCCATGAATGACAAGGCGGCCTGTGAGTCCTTCATTCTACCACTTAGTCAATACAGCAGCCCCAAAACGTCCGAAGTTAGTCCAAGAAGAGTCCCTTATTGGTCCTAAAAATTTCAATCTAGTCCTATTTGAAACACTTCGGGAACTTCAAGAGAGCGTCGTCTTGCTTCTTTAAATTCGTATTTTTGTAGGCGGCCTTTATTGCTTTACCTTTTAACACCGCTGCTTGAAAAAAGAACCTGATTTGTTGGTATCCTCAAATTCGCCCGAATTCATACCGATGGTTTCCCCAGCATAAAATCCTTATGAAACGGAGCAGTCCCAAAATAGTCTCCAAGGGAAACATTTTGGACTAACTGCCCTCTGCTTTTGGCGACCGGGCTGAAAAACTGTAGTATCCCCGAATAAAATGAAATTGTTTTTCTTTTTTCCTAGTCCAGTAACGTGATGAAAACACATCCAAGCAAGCCATTAAAGCAGCCCCCTCGGAGTATTTTGGGACTGAAAAATGCACCATTGCATTGAGTGAGCAGGCAGATTGTCTCATTCGTTTACTACCCTATTGCCAGAGGAGCTCGGACTGGTTATCAGCCATCTTGAACTTCCGTTAGCTTTTCATCCCACCCCCTGGTTCTACACCCTTAAGCCATTATTACAGACTGTCGGACTCAAGACACTTGAGGCCCTTAACACCCCTATGAGATCACGAATCTTTCGCCCTTCCAAAGAGAAACTTCCGAACTCACAGATTCTCTGTTCATGTGCCGTACCCCTCTACCCTTCATCCACTCGCGTCACTAGGAGTCAGGCCTCCTCCAGGCCAGCGGCTTCCCCTTTTAATGACAAACCCTGCAGGTCACACTCTAAGTAAGGTCTTCCCATGGCCGTACTCGTTGGTACCAACAATTCCGGCTTCCCGCGTGGCAAGTTTGTTCGCTGTCTGAAGAGCTCATCACAAGCTGTTTTTGCAGCAGCACTGCTCCTCCCTTACTACTCAAGGTCACTTCTGTCAATAACCCCAAGGGTTTTATCCATTCTGACTGCTTCTTTTCAGGAGCGGCGTTTGCTCATAGGTGACAGCTAAGGCTATTGTTGACAGTGGCAGTAACTAGCTTTTTCTGGCATCGGACAGTAAGTCCCAGTTGCGCGCCCAGTCCCGGACCTTTCATAATTCCTACCCAGGTTATCGCTACACTCAGATCCTGTGACATCCAAGCCGTCGACAAAAAGGAAACTGGGGGGTTCAGGGGCAGATAACAAGTCGCTAGGAGGAAAAATAATGGCACCGGGCCCAGGACTCGTCCTCGAGGTACGCAAATGACGGAGCTCCGCAAACGAGAACATCAGTCTCCTGCTTTGAATTAATGCATCCCGGGAGAAAAAGTCCGCCAGTTATCTAGGCACTGATCCATTTCACCGAACTTTCCCCATTTTGCTCAAAAATGGGCCTTGATTGAACGAGTAAAAATGCCTTGTTAAGGCCGGAAAAAACCTTCGAATTGCTTGCCTCAGTTCGGTTGTCGAATCAGTTCATCCAAGGAGCACAAAGGGTCAGCAAGGCAAGAAATGCTTAAGGATTCCATGCTGGGTTGGGCTTAGCCTGCAGTACTCTAGTAAATGCCGGCAGACTTGGACGCGGGGATTTTCTCAAAATCACAACATTGAATGCTGGTTGGGCTCACTGATCTATAACTCATTAGAACAGAGAGAGGATATAAGTCGCGAGATGCAAGCATTTCGTTTACTTTTGTCAATCGTGGACGTAAAACGTGTCAGTATATATACATGGTACAGTAGGGGGGTAAGTGCAACAGTAAAGTAGGCACGATCAAAAGTTCTTACAGTACGTACGTTGGGGAGAATGAAGACTGTCGTGTTAACACCAAGGTAAGCAAGCATTTTGGGTCAATCGTCTTTGTGCACAGAGTGCTGGCTGATGTATCATGATTAGAATAGCTTCACCAAACGCTAAACGTTTCGGTGTTGGATTGTGCAACGACAGTTTGAGAAGGTGGGTCAGGTCAACTTTGTGACCTGATGTAATCAAGTGTCTTACAATCGAAGAAGCTGGCGGTTTCACGTCGTTGTGTATTGCCCCAGCAGGTTGCATCATCAAGTTTGACAGCCATTTGGGTATGTGTTCTGACACTCGTTGAGTCAAGCAAAGATCCGTCCTGCCAATGTATACGTCATCGCAACTACAAGTGAACTAATAGACAATATATGAGACATTGGGATCAGCAAGACTGTTTGAGTGATTTTGAAAACATAACCTTTTGGTCGTCTGCAGCAAACGCAACTGCGCCGCTGTGTATGTGTGCCTTAGGGCTGACTTAAGGTTACAATTTATTTGATTGAATGAATGATCTCCTTTAAAAGGAAAAGCGATAAAAACTTGTTCCTTCTCCACGTTCATTGTTTTCTCGCGCACAAATCTCGGTTTCTGATGTTGTATGATAAAGTTTTCCGGATAACCGTTGGCCAACAGTGTTCTTTTTATGAACTCTTCGTTTTGTATTCAATCTGTACAGATTTTCTGGGCTCTGTTGGAGAGAGTTCTGACAAATCCACGTTTGTAAGCCACTGGAGCGAAGCTGGAGAATTGTAAATAACGTCCGCCCTACGTTGCTTTTCAGGGGATTCTGCGCTATAGAGTCCCATCCTGAAGCCTGGGTAATAGAATATCTAGAAAGGACAAACTGTTATCGCGTTCTTCTTCGTGAGATACACTGAGGTTTGGGTGAATAGAGTTAAGATAGTTAACGAAAGGGAAAAAACACTCTTCAGTCGTAAAAATTAAAATATCATTCACGTATCTGTGTAAAATAAAAATTGGGAAATATTATCACAGCTGTTTTTCGATCATACCCAAAGATACATCTGCCAAGGTTGGGCCCAGAGGGCTTCCCATGGCCACACCATCAGTTTGTTTGTAAGCTTTACCTTCAAAATTGAACCGAACGTTTTCTGTGCATAGAAGAATGAGTTCTTTAAGGTATTCAACAGGAATAGGCAAATGAAAGTTGTGCGAAGAAATAAAATCACATTGACTAACTACTGTTTCACGAAGAGGTAACTATAATTGCCCAAAATCGACTTATGTCAATCCTTACGTGTAGCGACTACCATCGCGCTCTTTAAATCCTTGAGCTGCCCACTCTGGCCCAAATTGGACCTGCATAGCTTACTTATTGGTGAAGATATGATATTCACCTTCTTCTTTATGATAGCTCAGTGAATGCCACATCTGCCAGTTGACCAGTGGGGTTTACCTTTTGCCTACATTAGGAGTCTTCCGCTGAAAGATTTAGTTCACGCAATTCCTGCCTAGGTTGTAGCGGTGTAAAATAGACTGGCACCTCACCATTTACTCTGCGTACACCGCAGGAGATTTCATCCCAGCATCCGCCTTGTTCTAGTCACCACTGGCTGTGGCTCGGCCCTCAGCCGAGAGTGGGCTTATCCGACCACGTGTTGAGCCTTTTGACTGTGAGCATCTGAGGAATTACTCTGGCTGCTTCTTTGCGCATTTTCCAATCCCGTTTCGAACTTTTGCTTGGAAATTGGCAGAATGTTCTGAGCCATACTTCTGAGCCCGTCAGGCTGAACCCAATCAACCCGACTGCAAAAATCTTTGTAAAGCTTGCGACTACGGCTTTTATGTTTGATGGCCTTAACCACTTCGCTCTCCTCCACATTGGTTTGCCCTTCCCGATTCTTTGTCATTAGTGCAAGTTCCTTCTTGGATGCATTTGGGTATTCGCTTATTACATTTCCGCTTTCCTCGAGAGTGACCTCATCTACGGCATCCCACATCAGCTCCTCTGCCCTAGTGCGGGACTGATCCACTTCCTTGGTTGCAGCCTGCGCGGGATGAATCAGTCACACGCGTGATCACTCTTGCACGACGACGCGCAGCGTTGTAGCTTTGACACATCATTTGGGAAATTTGTCATCGCGAGATGAAACGAGAATGGCAGGTATCCAGACCCATATGTGAATTCTTCCCTGACATGATAGCGCAGCTGGTTTACAATTGGCCACTCTGAGTAGCAGTCGTCCTGGGATCCAGGCATAGCGACTTCAACCATCCGTTCAATGTACGTCTGGTTGAAGTCACCCACAATGGGGGTTTTACAGGCCTACTTAACTGTTTCCTTTGAGGTCCGCTTTGGGCGAATATCCTCGAAGCCATCTGTCCACGATGATTTGTTCATGCACACAAGGTCAACCGTTCAGCTCGAAAGAACGACTGTAGCAGGGCACGGCCGAAGATATCAGGTGCATATCCCGATCCGATGTTCAACATAATTTGTGTTTGACTTGACGATGGTGGCTACACCTCATCTAGGGCGACAGCGTTCTCAATCTTACCTGTAGGTCAAGTAACCGTTATTTGGTAATCCTGGCACATGGTCCTCTATAAGGTGCCATGTTTTGGTATCCGCGACTGTTTTTATGTTGTACCCTGCAGCGGATTTAGAAAGTTAAGTCCACGGTGCTGGCCGCCTACGGTGTAGCCTCCCACGGATCAGTGTTGGGAGCTGTACTTTTCCTGGTTTGTGTGAACGAACTACCGGGCACCCTACGTTGACCGCGTTTTCTATTCGAGAAGAAATTGGAAATTCTGAGATCTTTTGAATCCAACCAGGTTCAGGGGGGCCTGGATACTATCCACAACTATAAATTGGCTTGAGAGCTGACACCGAACCTGAGAAAATACACCCGAATGACTGCAGGTTGTTCGTGATTCCTATGGTTCCTTAACCTCAACACCGCGTGATTGTTCAGTCTTCAAAAAGGTGAACATTTTATGAGATATATCTCGGCAAATAAAAGAGGGAAATTATTGTGTATCATACCTGATTCTCAGTCGGATTAATATACTTCGAAGTCATGCTGCCCTCATAGCTCGTCCACTGTTTTCTTCAAGGCCTACGCTTTCTCCTCACTTATGAGTTTTTGTGGAACTTGTTCCAAAAGTGTCGCTCTAACTCAGCAATAGTTTGCGCATTCATTTTTTGTGGCCTTTTTGTTCTATTACTGGTCCACTTATCTCGGGGCTTCCCGCTTCCCTGTCCGCCTCCTTCGTGTTTCATCTGCAGTAAAATGATCTGATTGGTGATTTCTTACCTGTGTCTCCTCGGTCATTGCTTTAATCCCTTGATCCGTTTATTACCCGCCACAGGAATTTTTCTGTACCTTCCAGTGTGGTCCGCTTTTCCATGTTCCACCATTGTAATGACAACGTTACGTCGTGACGTTCTTTTACAGTTCCAAATTGTTTGACCTGTCACTACCCGATTCCTCTGGTCCGTCACTACATCTCGCACCTGCATTGATCAAATAATTAGACCCATTCTTACCTGTTTTCCTTGATCCCGTATTTCATCTTCACTCTTCCATGAACTGCTCCTAACAGTCTTCATCACTTCTGTGTAGCAATTTATCCAGGTGCAGCTGCCATGGAGATGGTCTGTACAATGCCCGAAGTGGTTGACCTTCATCGCGGATTACTGGAAAGGGAGAAGGGATAAAGAAGAGCAATCTGGGTGCGCCCCAGATGAGGAGAAACGGATACTGAAGAGAGAAAGGAAATTAAAATGATGGATAACAGACGAATGCGGGTGAGCAACGGGGTCATCTTATGAAGGCAGGAGATAAGTTCGCTGTGTATCAGGGGTGGCAACGACCGTGGTTTGCGGCGCTGAAGGGAGGAGAGGTGTAGGGCATGGATTGAATCTATTGGCCTGTGGCGCAGAGGTGGTAGAGTTGCAGTGTTAGTCCTCTTCCAAAGGCCAAGCCAGTGGAAACGAGCTCACGCAAGTGCGCGCGAGAAGGCGAAAAGTGAGGAGGCACTGCGTAAGCCAATAGGGAGCTTGTTCCAGATCTTGGATTAGGCCGACAGAAAGAATCGGGACTTCAAACTGGGGTCAGATCAAGGGACAAGGAGAGAGAAGGCACGATGTTGGACGGAGTAGGAGCAGCGGGTAGCGAATGAGAAATTATAGGTGTCGGCCGTGTTTTGGAATAGCTTTAAGAGGTAAACTGGGTTGAGCCTCATGCGACGAATCCACAGAGGCTCAATTCGTAGGAGCTCAGAGAGCTTGCGGTATGTTGGGGCTATGGATACGCCCGACAACGTTTTGACGGAGGTATGCTGTACGTTCTCAACAGATACGACAGAGGAACATGGCCAGAGGCTGGAGGTAATAGGACAATATTCTAGGAATGGTCTTCCATGTGGAGATACAAATAGGCGACTGGTTGTTAGTAAGGAATATCGATGAACCAGGCTTAGGGTTCACTTGGCTCTAGCGATTTGGAACAATGCTTGTTCGGAGAAGTTAAAGGAGCATGAGCAGAATACACTAAGCTTAATAACAGTGTGGTGTAAGGGGATGGGTAGGCCGTCCAGGCAAATTTGGCCGGGCCGTGCAGTGTACTTTTAGAGTGGGAGGAAGGTTCTCTCCGCAGGGAACTTCATGAATAACGAGATGCACCAGGTTTGGAGAGAGAGTAGATCAAGCGATAATTTGCATAGGGTTACCGATAGGTCATTAGGGAGGAGGGAGTAAACTATTTTGATATCCTCGGCAGTAAGGAATGGGGTGTAACGTACATGCTTGGAAATTCTCCCTAGCCATTGTCATATACTTGTATTGTTGAGACTATGCTCCTGATTTTATTGACCCTGGAACAAATATAACATCCATCAATCACTACACCTCAGCATTTGTTTATATTTCGCTCACGTAAAGTGGCATAATTTTGATTCGAACTTGGACTGCCATGACGGTGGTATTTGACATTGGCATTTGCTGAATTCTGGTCCTCGTTTTTAGACGTTTTGTCCGTACATTTGAGGTTTGGATATATTTATATGCGTACAACTTGTTAATCCAGTACCGTAAAAACTACGAATCAATCTTGTTCTGGTTTCGGGATTCGCTTTGAATTGGTTACGCGTTGCTCACAGTCGGAATAATCGTTACATGGGGTGCTGTGATGAGTAAAAGGGAAAATGTCATCGATATAAATAAAGAATGGTGGTTGGCCCAAGACACTGCCTTGGATGACGCAGCTGGTAATGGGTTTGGCAGAAGATAAGTGGCCATCAACTAGCGCAGCTTGTGATCAGTGAGAGGTACGAGAATAGCCAGGAGACGAGAGAGTCATTAATACCAATAGACCGGATTTTGGCCATCGGATGCATATGGGGAACACTTTCAAAAGCCCTAGAAAATTGGTGTCACATTTAATGTTGCCATACACTTCCGTCCCGCGATGTCCAAACAGTACATTTCACTGAGGAATATTTGTCATCAGAGCATCCCAACAGTCGACTATATTGAGACAGTTCGCTCTTTCTATCAGTCCTTCTGTTCGCCCATACGGCTGTAGCATCGCAATATCTTCGTCTTGCAAAGATTCATGCCCTCCCCATATATTCACATCTGGGAGACCTCTGTATCACAGCGTTTTGATCTTTCGCCATCACATGATCCACCTCTTAAAAGAATACCAACAGATGGCATTTTGCCTGCCAACTATTTCGCAGCCCAACTTTACAAACGTACTTATCGGTTGTTTGGTTCTTTTTCATATTCGGTATTCTATCTTGGTAAATCCTGTCAGACAGTTATGATCCTTGCAACTCTCTGGTCATCATGTTCAGCCCTTAGATAACGATATTCATTACGTAACTACTTACCCGTCACTTAAATACTCATCTTTGCAAGCCGTATATCTGCGACTATCATGGCTACATATCACAAATTGATTTGTCGCCCAGTTCCCATTTCCATTTTGATGCATCACATTCCACCTTTCTGAAAGTGAACAATGTGCGCAACGATCACGTGTTTACATCCGGCCACTTCTTTCACCGTCACCTAGACAATCTCGCTCTACAAATGAGTCCTTCACTGGGTACTTAACTGACTCAGCCTATATTCGATAGCTAAACGTTATGAACGTAATCTTCAAAAGATTTTTCTTGTTTTTTGTCCGCAAGTTAATTCCTTTCATCGTCCGATTTCCAATCCATAGCTGTGCCATAATCGGCGCAGAGCTATAGCCGGTTCATGTCTCTCTTGGAAACTTCTTTTTCCCGAAGGTGAACAAAACGTTCGTCAGTTCTGTTTCATTTTCTCGTTGCACAGTATCTCTTTTTGTAGTATTTCAGCAAGAGTCTACTGCTTCCTACCAGCTCCACTCTAACTTGGCCGGGTTGGCCACCCGACCTTGAGTTTGATTTTGCCAGGAGCCGCCCTAACGAGTATCTTAAATACTTTCTCCTGCACAATATCGAGCGCTCATACCTGAAGCATTCTCTTGGACTTCAGACTCTGCGACCAATTGTACCGTTCGATCTTGAGTTACGACATGCCACGGGGTTATCCGAAATAAACCATTATCATTATCATTATTATCATTATCAAGTATTTCCCGCTGGAGGGGTTTTTTATCGGGGGATATCTCAGTGTCCTTAAATGGCGAAATGGCAGCCGTTGTAAACTTGTTGCTAGTGAACTCCCTAGCTGTTAGGTCCTCCATGAAATGGAATAGCAGGGGGCAACCATTTTGCTGGGACATTTACTTGGCCTCCTGCAGTGGCATTTATTCTGAGCCATATTGTACGAACTTAGTATGCTGTGCTTTGCTAAGGAAGTCAGTGAGAGGTTTGGACCATTGAAAACCACTGCATTCTTGTGTTGGTAATGCGGTGGTATATATCGGTCGATATAGAGTCGAGGATGTATCCCACTGAAACGAAATTCTTGGGGGACTAACGGCTACAGGATCAAGGAGAGTAGCCAGGGGTGAAACCTTTGAAAGGGTTTCATCATTAAGCTCAAGCTTGTGTCTAAGGTCAATGGAACTCTGCTAGAGGCCATTTGGACTATCAGGAGCTTCACTGTCGATGTTAACGAGGGCGACAGAGCAGGGTCTAGTTGTTTGGAGGGGTTGGGTGTGTTCGGATTTGCCAACTTTAGCGATACGGATTGTCCGAGCACTGGTTGGGGACCGGGTTGGCATGATAAGTAAAAGTGTTTGACGAAGGTACGGAGGTAGAAGGACTTCTGCTAGACACAGACAAGCCAAAGGTCTATGCAGTCTACGAGTGTTTGAGGGCGCTATATGCTCACAGGTCTAGGTGAGACCTATGCAACAGTGCGGTATAGGAAGTGAGCTATATAGCTCACTACATACATATAGTTGGGATTAGGAGACTTGGGACTTTGAGGGATAGTGAGCTAGTAGAATTTCGCTGTATGGCAAGCACAGATGCAACCCACACAGGGTACGGCAGGTACTGTACTTTTGCCGGGACCACAACAACAGGTTGCACGGGGAGATAAAATTTAGATGCGTGATTGACGAACCGGATGAAAAGAGGGTGCGCTGTTAAGGTAGAAAAACAAAAGGAGACACAGTGGGGCAGAAACTTAATAAGGTGCACCGGTGGATGCGTGGCGAGAATAAGGTAGGAGCTGAGTTATAGGGAGCGGGATGTAAACCGCTAGATGGATGGCGTCGTGGCGAGGATCAAGGAAGCATTGCTGTGTAACCAAACAGTGTTATTAAATGAAATTGAGGCAGAGAATATCCAACATAATCAATAACTCTAACAGGCGATAATAACTAGCAGCTGCACGCTGGTGTGCGGCAGATACACAAATAGGTCACTTTTTCCGTTAATGAGGTGACATTTACTAGAGTGGGAACAGTTGTAAGTCCAAACAGTGGGATAAACAAAGAAGGAAACGAAACAACTCTAATTTCATGTCAGGGTGACCCTGGCCCTGACTCCGCTGGTTACAGCTAAAGGTATTTTAATAGGGCCTTCGGGAAGGTCGCACAAGTACGACGAGTTGAACCGATAGAATTTCTCTACTGTTTCAGTTGGTCATGTCAGCTTTGAACAAGCAAACGGAAAACTGAAAGAAGGTGGAGAAACCTCCAGTCTGAAATACTGAGGTTTTCCGTTTCCTTCTCAGTTTTAGCGAGGATTCGACGAAATACACTCGGCAGTGGTGGGTGCATAACTGGTGTGCACAACATCGGAGGAATTCTGGACGCTTGACTGGCAGTGGCCATTACCTGTCCTGTGCAAGCTGAACTGAACTGAACTGATCAAAAATGGATGATTTGTGATGTGTTTATATTCGTACTTTTACGTCGATAACAGTGTGCCATTTTTTGATGGGTCTTTACATTGCTTAATTCCGTCTTTTCGCCTTCGGATGGCAGCTACATCCTATCCAGTTTCACTTTCCCGTGCCACTAGCCCAGAGGCAAAAGGGGAAATTTTTCAAAGTTTTGCTCGAACGACTTAAGAGAGGCTTATAATTAGAAATCTGATTGTGATAATTTCTTGCACCTTGGGGAAAATAGGTGCCTGCAATTTACGAAATTTTTTTTCACCTTTACTAGACAAAGCGAACGCTGGAACATTCCTTTTCGTACTGGCGACCAATCAAGTTCAGTGTTGAAGTGTGACTTATTTTTCTGCATCCTTTGATGAATTTTGAGGCGATTTTATAATCAGGACCTGATTTTTATTCTAACAGGAAAGCTAGATAATCGATATTTATAATTGCTTTGTATGACATCCCTTCCTGACTGTGCGAATTCTCTCTGTAATTTGACTTTGTCGTTTGCATTTATTCTTTCCGCGCAAACTGTGAACAAAGTTACCTCAACCCGTGGATGAAACTATTCGTTTCCCGCTTTCAATAGGCAGCCCATATTTGCGCCAACACTTGGTCTTACGTAACACTTTCGTATCTGAACCGTGCGTACCACCTTGCACCTCGACCCTTCAGTACACAGATGAACCTTGGACGAAGAGACGGATCGTTCGATCGGATCAGGTCACAGAACCCGTGGCTTTGGCCAGTGTACGCCCAGGTTCTCGCTCTCGAGAGCTGCAATTTTTCCACGGGGCTTCGACTGCCGATTGGTCCGAATGTTGCGACTGTTAAGTAGTGGACTGCGAGGAAGAGGATAAAAGGCAGGTTCGCTCTCAAAAAACCGGCAGTCGCTTAAGATAAACAGGTTCACTGTCTCAACTTGCTGCCATGCTTACCCTCGAGCATCTCCTATGAGGACAACTAAATAAACAAAAGAGGTCAAAGTTTGCTGCATTTTATTGCATGACGGGGAAACGTATTGTGTTTAAAAAAGGAGGGAGCGGAAGGGAGAGGTGTAACTTGAGGGTATGCTCGGTTGGCTGGTCATAGTCCCGGAAAGTCCCGTTTCAGCAGTCATCAAGTCATTGCCCAGACATGACGAGGCTATTCGCCGCTACCACATGGGGTGGCAGTTTGTTCCAAGGGTTCTCAACGCGGTGAGAGAAGAAATGTGTTACGTCACTTCCGATGGTCCTGGGTTTCATTAATTTGTTTTCGTGTCTCCTGAGCTTCCGGTGTTTACTTAGAGCTAATAAGGGCCTGTCGGTTTCCGATAACCCGTGGAGCCGTTTGAAAGGCTCCATCAGATCCCCTTGGGCGTCGTTTGCTGAGTGAGAACAGGCCAAAGGCTTTGAGGCGTTCTCTGTACCTCTTGTCCCTCAGCCAGTTGGTGATCACAGCAAACTGTTCTTGGACGGTTTAAAACAACTTTTTTCCCCTATGACTTTCCGTGCCCAGGCCTGGGAGCAGTATTCCAGGTGGGGGCCTACGTGCGTTTTGTTGAGAGGCAGTATTGTTTTGGCGTCCCGGGACCCGACAGTCCGTCACAGCTGAAACGTGGGCTTAGTACCCGCCGCTGCTGCCTGAAGGCACCGCTTGGTGGGCTTAAGGGCTTCTTGCACCTGAACACCAAGATCTTTTTTGACCTCAGTGGTCTCAATTATCTCGAGTGCCCCCCGTCGAAGAGCCGAGTTTCTCCTACTCCTCCGTCAAGGAGCAGACTTTTGCACTTACTGCACTTACTTTTGCACTTACTGCTTGCTTCTGGCTCGTCGGGAAAACCTCAAAAATTAGTAATTCACTCGTTCTTCAATTCAGCCGCTGTGGATCACCTCGTGAAGCCGAATCATAGTTGATGTCCGACTGCCATTCCGTGGGTTGCGAAGTGAGTGCGGCCGAGCTTTGTTAGCGAAATACCCACATGGCTAATAAGCTGCACCTGGCCGTGTGGAGTGTGACAGCCACAGAATCACCACAATACCGCATCATTTTGGTCTGCTATGGCCGCCTTTGTAGCAATAGTTGCAGTCAGTGGCTGGTGAGTCCTTTGAACTCGTAAATGAAGAGACTTCATCGGCGCAGCGTTATATCCTGTTATTCGAATATCTTCAGGTTCTGTCTACTTATCATACAGGTTTTTATCATCGATTGCAACCCGGATGATTCCACTTTTGCTACATCTTATGCCAGCACCCATGTAAAGCAATCCTCTCAACGCCACTGTTGGCATATTCAATGCACGTAAGACTCGGCACACACTAGCCCCTAATTCTGACCCAGTCCACTTCCCCAGCCGAGTTGCTATAACATACGTACTTCCAATTCCTGGGCTATAGTTAAGTTTATCCAGTTTATAGGCCAAGGTGGAGTTCGGCGCTCCCTTTAGAGACAAAGTAAACTGGCTGAGGTTTATTAGTTCTACTACAAACAGTAGTCACTCACAATGGTAAATGTGCAAGTCTCAAAAAGTGGCGTCTTCAGGAGAACCATCCTTTACTCACGCTCCACAAAGCTCAGAAAGGATAACACCTGCTACGGCCAACTGGCCGAGGAGCAAGTCACCAATAAGGTTAATAAGAATACCACCACAATAACGGACAAGGGAAGGAAAGCGCACTTAAGGGAGACGAAAGGACGAAAAAGCGAACTTGCTGAAATCGATCGGTGGTTGAATAATCTGTGTCTAAAAAGAGTACTACTGTACAATCATTCCCCAATAGCTACAACTCGATTGCTTCGGCATTACACAATATGGTAGAACTGATAAGTTGCGTATGAAAATGAAGTGATGGGCGCAGACAAGGGGAACGGTGGGCAATGTTCAACCGAGATAAATGACCATACACAGCAAAAGTAGACTGGGCAAACGAGACCCAATCGGTTCGGAAGCGAGCATGAAAGTAGAGCCGATTATCTGGAAAACAGGAGGCCATCAGCCCCAAACCACATTAGCGGTATCAATTTACAACGGAACCGAGGGAATTTTCTCCAGATATACACAAGGGGGATATGGGGACCAGAAGAGATGTAGAAACAAGTGGTCTGAAGGTTATAGACTGCCCGCTAGAGTTGAACATCCTAGTATATCATCAGAGAAAGACAAACATGGTAGATGCCTCCGGGTTTCTATGGAATCCATCAGCTCCTGCAGCGCCGTTTGCTTTTCCTTATGTATGGCCAGCTTTGCTTCGCTGATCCGAACTAAAGCACGGAGCTTTTTGGACTCCACGGAGAGTTCGTCGTATTAAACGCTCTGTAATTGATCAAACTTATTCGCTTCAATCTGTTCCTCATGTTCTAGTCTTTCGATCGATTTATCTGTGTATTTTGCAGCCACCGTAGAATCTAAAAACTGCTGTGCTTCCGGACTGTTAGGGATTTCGTTTATTCTCGTCAGACATTTATCTTCTTGTAATCGGTCCACAGGAGAAGGGGCCTGCTTTTCCGCTGCACGACCGACATCGGTAGACGGTACAACAGGAGTGACTGAACTAGGCATAGGGATACGAGAAACAGGGATATCCTGGAGCGCGGCTGATAGGCATGATAAGTTTAAACAAGGAGCACCGCCTTCGGGACATGGAGATGAGTCCGCGATAAGGAAACGCGGTGCAGCGGGCTCCGATTCGCACTTTTCCAGAGTCTGGCAGTTTGTATGAGGTTTAGTATGCAAATCCCTCGCCACTGCGTGATGAAAACTCGAAACTATCGAGTTCTCGTAGGATTTTGATTCCCCGCGATTGGGTTGCGAGGAATCCTAGGTTGGTTGTATTTCGTGAATCGGAGCTGGTGCTGAACGATGAGGCACAGCGGGATTCGGAGGTTCACTGCTGGATGACACTGAACTTCATGCGCTTAGATGTTGCTCTACGGCCGACTTCAGTACCTTCACTAAATCACTGATGCGATCCACTTGACTGCTTTGACTGGAGTCGCGATAGAGCTCTCCGCTCACGTTGGGAATAGAAGCGTTATCACACGGTTCTCGCCCTCGAGGTTGTGACCAACAGTACGGCCGAGTGGTATGTGGAGAGATTACTCCGCGACTGGTCTGAAGTATACGCTCTTCAGTAAGACTGGTGAACTCATGTACAGATGTTTTCCGACCAGCGCTTGGATAACATTCTATTAGCTTGGACGTTCCAGAACGTGCCTTTTGTGTCAGGTTTTCCAAGCTGGACAAGAGATCATCCATTTGGTGGGACGACAAACTGCAACCCGATGAAGCCAGCATGGAATGGGTAATTCTGCTTTTGGAACTCTCGCAGCTGCTGCTTGTACCCGTGTTTGCAGACGGAGTAAGAGGACTGGGAATAACCGGTGAACTGATTGGCGGCTTTGTTTGCTGAGTTGTTACGTACGTATAGGAAGGAATACGGTGATAGTTTGTTTGTACATTACCCGGAGCAGCGACGGTAGGACTGGGGCTAGAGTTCGGGGGCGAATGGACGTAATTGTTGTTACTGATGAGACTGACCAAGATTGTGAGGGTAGAAACTAAGCCGGAGATGTTCTTGCTTGTATTGTCTATCGAATTTGAACCCTGCACCTCTGCACGGCCTTTCGCACTGTTATTCGGTAGAGTAAGACTCGAGGAAAAACCACTGCCTTTTTTCAGAATTCGCTGGCGAACGTTAAGTGGTACAGAATTCTCTGGCGATGGTAAACACTGAGGTCGAGTCAAACTCTCGCGGGTCATAATGGAAGGTGTTCTATGTTTTTCATCTTTACCAAGGAAGACACTGGAGTGGTTTGACTTAACTGAACGGCCGCAAGTCTGTGATCCTTTAGCCGTCGGAAAGCGTTCCAATCCTCCCTTAGAACCTCCAGGATTCGGGTAACCTCCAAACAAGCCAAGTGAAGCTCGCGGAGCATCAACCAACTGCAGTAAAGGTCCCGAGGATTTACTGTAAGGAAGTGTCGGTTCGAACCGATTGTCCATGTTTGATTTTGTTGCACCGTACGCTGCTAGGTCACTTGGGACGATGTGTCCGAGACCTGTGCGAATACGTTTGTTGGGTGCGAGTTGAGCGTGGTAGGAGTGACACGAGAAAGAACTTCCGCCAGACGTGGGAGGGCTGTCAGGAGAAATGTCCATGTCTTCTGTTGGTACCAGGCGGTTCGCTGAAATGCCCGTTTTTCTTCGCGATTGCGCTTACCGGCAGTCGCCGCGGGGACGGTCATCATAGGTTTTCCGTGGACTTAATCGCGAGTTCAAACGCCTTGAGAGGCATATTTGGGGGGTAACCGGAGTGATGCAATTGGAACGTTTGCCTGGGGTATCTGACTGAGAATTGGGAGAGGGCTTACACTCCTGAGTCGGATTCAGAGCTCTGATTTCAGTAACGTACTTCGCACGCTTGGGAGAAGCAGAAAGCTGATCACCATCGGTATCCTTGATGCTGTTGGTATGCGAAGCACCGATCACTCGAGAAGGTTTTCAAGTTCTCGTATCCAGCTGCTCCCGTGCACGAAGAAGACGTACAAGCTCATCATGGTTCATGTCAGGTAACTTCCATTCTGGTGGTTTCTGCCACTGGGACACCTCAGTAATACAGTTATAGAAGTAAATTTTCCTTTCGGAGCTCAGCTGCTCAGACCAATCACCGCAAACACGAATAGCATTTTTCTCAGATCGGCCTCTTGAGGCTCCCATTCTCTTGGTCCGATGATTCACTGTATCGCGTGAGTGACCGGAACAATCAGTAAAATCTTCCATTAGGGGTACCCAGGATACAGCAGGACTTCCGCAATCCACCAAAGTGCTGAACGCAGAATCTTTCAAATATATTACCACTTTAAATTTTTAAAACGAATCCTATGAGAGAGGTTTTGCCGAGAGCAGACGCCAGGGGAACCAGTCAAAAGGGCTGTCCAATAACTCAGTTCTGACTAGTCGGTGAGTGGGGCAGGGATTCACTTAAGCACGTAAATACACGGTTAGACACGCTTCGAAGTGGTCGCAGTCCTATGTGGGTGCACGTTAAACCAGGTCAGCTAATCTTGGCCTCTCTTCAGGAGGACAGAATGTTCCCAGGGTAGCAAACTGGCGGGGTATAAGAGAGGAGTGAAAAAGCAGTACGGTCGTGTATTCACATGCCCATGGAAGATAGCCGGACATCTAGAGTGCAGGAAACTGGAGGGTTTTAGGGTCGTCTTCAAAATCGTCGGGCGATCAAAAAGCGCTATAAGCGACCCAAACATGCACCATGTTGAAAGAAGCCCATGAGGGTGACATGGATGTTTTGGAGAAGAGTTGCATCCTGAATTGGGTAGGATTCTATTTACTGTGAACATTAATTACACCTTACGTTCATCCCATCATTATGATTGTACTCCAGTTGCCGGAAATAGCAGAGGGACTTCGGCCCTCCCACAAGGTTGTTTGCGGAAATAGAGCTGAAATGCCCTAAGACAGACCCCTGTGGAACCCTACTACATGCTTTCGAAACGTGACTCGAAGCTGTTTGCCCTGAGGAAGAACCTCTGCTGTTAGTTCTGAAAACGGAAGAAGACGTAGTGTCGGATCGAACTCCCGAAATTCCATGTAGCAAGCCCCGACCCGGTCACCCTTGTTCAGACGTTCAGTCACTTCATCTAGGTGGGATATTGGGTGCGCGATGCTCGATCACTCTTTACGACCTCATTCCGCTCCACTCTCAATAAGTTGTGGTCACTTAGGTGACAAGCGACTCCATACCTAATTCATTGAACCCCAAATATCTGAGCATTTGGGCTAGCCGTCAGTTCTTTTTTCGGAACCTGTATGGAGTATCGGCATGCCTTTAGAGCCCTTCCCATGTGCTCCCTGACCCCGCTACTTTGCCTCAACGCATTTGGATTCCTTGCGCAATCCTTGATCAGCCTGCAGATGTCCGACGCGACCTTCAATACCCGACATGGAAAGATAAGTCATGTGAACCCCGCTCTAAGGACTTCCCGGCAATGATACATCTGGGATTCAAAACAGTGGATTGAACCTCACCTGCAATTCACTGCCCAAAAAAGGATCATAAACATCGCGTATTCATACATAAATATGCATAAACGTTCTTTCTGCGCGCTCCTTCCTAGTACGAGTACCAGTAGCACGTCGTTTAAAGTCGGCCTTGCATTGTCTACTAAGATTCCTACACAGCTGCATAGCCAAAATGTCACGCGACGGAAGTCTCTCCTCAAAACACGGCTTTTTCCTCGGTGGCAGATGTATGCCATCCTTTGACATATTCGTCTCGGATTCTTACTTAGTAGTCTCCGCCACTTCTCTTGCACTTTTTTACGCCCTCGACCTCTTCCAAGCCTATTGCCGTTCTTTAATAACCACGGCTCATAGATCTACACGTGTACTCATAGCATGTGAGGACTCCACTCTACTTAGCTGCAGTATAATTACAACTTCTCATAGCCCCCAGGCGGAAGCACATTGTCCGCATCCACTCAAAAAGCTTCGTCACAACCCCAAGTACTTTCTCCCGTTTATTATATTTGGAATCCTCACACACATCTAGTAGAACGACCGGACTGTTGCCTTCTTCCCCCCTAATTTTCCTTTTTAGGTCCTCATGTTCCAGTTCCTTTCGTTTCAGTTCAGGCCGATCATCCATAGAGGGCAGCACGGATTCTCAATGTCACTTTCATGCACCACTTGCCATTACGACTTCTTTAACCTCATAACGGCGGCCGCCGACAACAGCAAATCTATCATCATTATATACCGTGATATGACAAAGGGGTTTGACCGCGTCCCTCACGCTTTATTTGTAACCAAACTCAAAGCTCATGGCCTTTCTGGTTCCCTTTTATCGCGGTTAACATCATATCTATCGAATCGCTCACAAGTGGTTTCCATCGACGGGTGTTTTTCACAGCCTGCTCCAGTCACCAGTGGGGTTATAAAAGGCAGCGTACTCGGTCCTTTACTTTTTCTCATCTACACAAATGATATATTTCCAATCTTGCGCCATAGTACCCCCTTCCTTTTCGCTGATGACGTTAAGATTGTCTATAAGCTTCCTCGTCAGAACCTCGACTTTATGTTGGATGAAATTTCTAGTGACCTAAAACGATTCGGGGACTGGTGCAATACATGGAGTACAGACTTCTCCACCTCGGAGAGCTGCTACACAACATTCAGATGTCAAGTGGCCCCCGGAACCCTGCTTATCCACGACCTACCCATTTCGTACAGCCCTTTAGTTCGAGACCTTGGTCTTCAATATTCTTGTAGCTTTTGGTTTTCTGAGTATGTTCTACTCCAGATTGCAAAGACGAGAAGAACCACTGGTCTCATCTCCAGAACTTTTCCGCTAAATGATTGCAAACTGCTCACTTACAGGTCTCAAGCCAGGCCTCTCCTTGAATACTGTCCTATTATCTTCAACAACATGACGAAATCTGAACGCATTTCTCTGGATTCCTTGCAACTCCGATTCACTAAACAATTGATGGGATTTTCCTCCAGTTCGTGTTACAAGGATCGATGCATTTTACTCAGTCTTGACTCTCTATGGCTGCTTCGCGTGAAGCTCAATTTATGCTTCCTGTTTCAGCTGTACCACGGTACGGCCTTTTCGTGTACTGAACCCTTCGCTTCACTCCCTCCACGAATTATGCCCTACGCCATCGGTCACTGCAGGTCTCTACTCCTAGATCAAAATTAGCTTTAAGATCTAACTTTTTCCCGATAAAATACTCAAAGCTATGGAATAAACTCCCGCTAAACATCCGCGAGAGTCTCTCAATTTCCCAGTTAAGAAGCTGGCTGGATCACTTCTTGACTGTTCCCAATTTGATCCTTCTTACCGGCCAGACGGTCACCAAAGAGGTGGCCTACGAAAACGGTTTGCTTACTAGGATTATGGCACCAGGACTTTCATTTCTCGCCCGATGACAAACACCAGGGCAACTATTTCCTTTTATGTTATATTGCATACTACCTATACTACGGTAGCTACAGTTTGCTGACGTTTGTAACTATGCCTAGTTTAATGCTTGCCGGTTCTCCTAATTTTAGACAGTGTTCGTGTTCTATTGCCAACCAGTCTAAGGTTCTTAGCCTTAGATGTCTCTGCAGCAAATAGGTATGTGGCTTTGGATCCTAGGACACTGAGTTCCGCCGTCTACCACCTTACATGATCTTTTCACTCCTTTCCCTTTCATTTTGGCTGCCATCACCCGCCTGGGTTATGTATCCGGCCTCATTTCGCCTTTCTTAATCATCTCATTCCAGAATCCCACCTGCTAGTATTAACTTGGTGGCCTGTCCTCTCTTCTCATCTCTGTATCTACCATCCACCAACCACTATCATATTCCCTCTTATACACCACACTATTTCCCATCAGCTGAGCTAGACTCATCTACACCAGCTACCCCGGAATGTTCTCTGATGGTCTTAGGCATGGTTTGGCGCTGTATGAGACTGATACACGTATGCTAGCTTGTGATTTAAAACTTTTGTTGTCCTACTCCGTGTGTTTGAACAGTCCCACTCTGCATTTTCCCAGCCCATGCTACCAAAACCCCCGACGTCAACGGTACCCATACCATAGCGTAGTCCGAACGTGGGGAAAACAGACCACCCCCAGCAGTGGCGAAAAAAGATAAATACGCATAAACTTACGATCGGGCCGAGGGGCTATGGAAAGTTACCATATGGGCTCAACCACCCATTTGTTACGAAACAAAAATAAACTAAAAAGAAAGGTGGAAACAAAAAAGACCTCCTGCGGTCGATTCGGTCTCCAAATACCACTGACATCGGGCTGTGAAGGAATTGGGCAACCTTCATCTATGGGTATGTCCTCCATCAGTTCAGACCTGATCCTGCGAAAGGGCAAGCCCTACATCGCCCTTGTTCGCTCAACAAGCTTTCTTTTTTCACGCACAAGACTGACTGGGGTGACAGCGCACTGGACTCTCCACATGCGCTTACTCACCCCTTCTATAGGTTTCAACCACCCCATGCCCTCCATATGTGCACCTAGAATGCATGTCGACGTCAAATACAATCGCTACCATAGCTTTTACTTTGAACCCATTGACCCAGACAGCGTATCGACGTACCTGACGAATAACTGCAACCGCAGTGAAGCCCGGAAAAGGAAAAAAGAGAAAGGAACACAGTGGAAACTGGTCACCCTTTCCGTCCGTACCTCTCCATCTTCGGTCATCTTTTTTAGAAAGCGGCCTTCTCGATGTCCTAGCATCCAAGCCAAGCTTAAGTTTACAACCATACCTAACAGTAACCACAGCCTCCTGCCAACTACAATCATAACAGCAGCCTGGACTTTGAGCCCACTGACATGGATAACATATGGAGGCAACAGATGACCAACACCTGCCTCACTTGAGTCGCCAACAAAAAATTAACACGGAGAACCGTTCATATTTTTCCATTCCCTACTAACTATCTCTCCTCACTTTTAAAACAAATATGATATTCATGCAACCACCACGCCACGAGATTTTCCTGCTCACGTTTAAGTTTAATCTCAGTAGGCCGGCACTACCGAGTAGGAGCACAGGCGAACTTACGTCCACGTTTCTCTGCATGACAGCAACTTCCTCTAATACACCACCACCGACGCCCAAGTGGTTCTTCCTGCAACCTTACTAAATTGCTCTTCAGAACTTCTAACGGCGTGCATACCATTTATCCTCTGAAATGCGGACCCACCAGCCCACCCGGTTTACGCTATCTGGCTAGCCTGTGGTACCACTTATCGACCCCCTGCAACCCTAAGTTACTTAAACTCCTGAATTAAAACCCAGACCAGAGTATGAAACTGACAGTCCACATAAACCCAACCAGTTCATTATTATCACAACTCACAGCTGAAACCACGTCCAGACTGCTAGCATCATTTATTTCAGGCTTGTCGTCGCCCACTCTCTCGGGCTCCACTTTCGGTGACCATGGTCCACACCTCGACCCGTACCGACAGAGACCTAAACGGAATCTTTTATACCAAAGGGGATTGCAGTCGAGCCACATGACCTAAAACACTCGCAACTGCTTACCAGTAGATTGACAGGCGTCTTCTGAAGCAACACCTCTGCTACTGATGTCACTGCTGGAGTCTTCACAAATAACAGTTCACAAGCTAACTTCTACTGATTGACTGACATGTCCCTTACCCCGCCTGATGAACCATACCCACTGGATGCTGCACATCACCTTCGTCTCATGTGAAACAATCCAATAACAGAGCCAGAATAAGCAAGACAGGAATTGGTTACTCATTAAATTTTGATACGCCATCCGAACGCGAGTCTACATATCCCCCTCCTTCGTGGTCCCAGATAATGACGCCGAATGTCACTGAGATTCAATATTCAATATATTTTTGTCAGCATACCAGAACAATAAGGCGTGAGCCCACTCGGAGGTTTTCCACTCAGTTTTCTGTGGCACGATTTCATTTTTCTTTCGATCGTTATCCGGCATGAAACTGATTCTTCACTTATTCAAGGCCTTCAAGATGCGCTCCCTTTTTTCTGAATGATACTGATTATTGATCCTGAATTTAAACTCACCTTTATTGTGGACTACTGTTTCCTCCACATTCATCAACATTTCTTAGTCCACTTTCACGCAGCTTATTCATGCCTCCTCATTTCATGATGCACTCCGTTTATTGAAACCGGGAACATCCGTCATTCCGGACCAACATCGTCTTCATAGAAAGCCCTTCTCTTCATATTCATCAAAGTTCACGAGTGTACTCCCAAACATTTCTTTCATCTCTCAGTGTTTATGACTTATTCCGTTCATAGAATCTCAATGGGCCTTCGTTATCCACAGCCTGCTTTATTTCGGTTTATAACTCATCCTTAGCGATATATTTTCACAAAATATTCTGCATTTCCACGGGCCACCACCAACCAACTCAAATCCGAAACCAAACAGTATTTGCAGCGCAAACCATTATTATTTTGATCGATTCAAACCGTCTCTAGCTATATTGTTTTGTTCCTGAAGTTTTTGCCTCGCTTTCTTGAAATTCGTGCATAGTTCATTGTTTTGAGCAACTTTGTACAACACGATCATGCTCGTGCGCGTGCCCCTCGACCAAGGTCGAGAAATGTACCATTATTATTGTTATTATTATTATTATTATTATTATTATTATTATTATTATTAATAAAAGTTAAGGTCAGGCGGTAGAGTAGTCTGGAGTGGTTTGAGGTGGCTGATACCCGGGAACACAAACTAGAAACAGGAAAAATTAGACGGCCGCAGTGGGGGGTCAAATAGGAAGGGCGGAAGCGCACGAAGCCAGCAAATGCTGTCCAGAATGTGCACAAGCGATAGGAAGCTGCAGTGGACGACGTGGAGGAGGGACAACGAACCATCAGTAAGATCAATTATATCAGCCAGTTAGTTATAATGGCCGAGTACAGTGACAGACAAATACACCCCGTTGAAAAATGATTACACTTAAAGCGTGACCGCAGAAGTAAACGGGACAGAGAAGACAGTAAAGCTGGGAAGTAGATGCTCAGGAGGTGAGGACAGATAATGCGAAAAGGTATGCTCAGGCGACATGGCAAATAAGTAGTGACACCGGAAAGTCCATATTGTCAGAAAAGGTGTGTACAAAGAAGAGCCCATAAAATTTAGTTGAACTTAGGTCGACCACTCTTTTCCGTTACGGGACGATCAGGTGATGTTTACGTGTAACAATCAGCTGACAGATTCAGGTTAAGTGGGCAAAAACGGGAAGACTGGTGCTCCATAAGATAAGGATGATTCAATGAAATATCCCAAAACAGATGAGCGGTGGAACTAATGAGGTGGGCAAACATTCGCCGGTGAGATCACTGACAGATGGAACAATACGGAGATGTTTTTTAATTGGTGTACGTTGACCGGGGTTTGTATTACGGCAATGCAGGTCGGAAGTGGAATATGGTGGAGAATATTGTGGCAAATCGTTAGGTGATTGTTTTTGGGTCTGAAAGTGCACACGAGAAGGACCGGTGGATGACAAAGTAATAGCAGCTAATATTGACCGAGATGGATGAAGAGGTGCTCACAAATAAAGGAAAATAACATTTCAAATATTTCCGGTTTTCAAGTGGTTTACTGTGTACCAACGGAGAAGAGACTGCGCCAAACGATTTACCATGTTGTGAAAAAGAGCTGAAATGACACGGTGCTATACAAGATCAGAATGTGTACCGAAAGGTCCCAATAAAGATAATCGGTTGAACTGAGGAGAAGGAGAAAACTTCATCGATCAAAACGCGTGACTGTTGGACGAAACAGTAGGAGTCTTCCAGAGAGGGTTCATTGTTGTGATAATGCACGGCGGCAGTAGAAGTGGTAATGCATGCCATATTAATGATAGTGAAGCCTTTATTTTTGGAAGGGAACTAAAAAGCATCCAGGAGGGGCTGGCTTGAAGCTGTATGGGAGGGCTATGACGAGGCGTGAACAAGCAGCGAAAACAAAGAGGGTGAAGAATACGGATATCTTCCACCGTGGAGGAAGATACCTGGAAGTGATACTTGTGGTGAATAGGACAGACAGTGGCTTGCCAATATGTTTCCGGGCGTAGGAGCAGT
This sequence comes from Fasciola hepatica, assembly GCA_948099385.1. Classification (NCBI taxonomy): domain Eukaryota; kingdom Metazoa; phylum Platyhelminthes; class Trematoda; order Plagiorchiida; family Fasciolidae; genus Fasciola; species Fasciola hepatica. Next base: position 1,112,957 of record CANUEZ040000020.1, read on the forward strand.
AAGTATTTATGGCAATACTAAAGTGTATCGAAAGTGAGCACTGAAGTCGATAAGGGCAAGGTAAACCGTACATGGGGGTGTGCTTGAGGAACTGGGTATCTGGTTAGTCGGAACCTGGCAACCTTCAAGCGGTGAGTGTGGGTGGGACTGGTAGTGCACAGGGCACCCAACCAGAGAAACACCTAGAGGATTGAAAGCAGGGGGTGCGATCCGCCATCATTTTGCTCCCGCGCAAGGTTGCAGACTTCCTGCACCCCCGAAGTGTACGGGCCAGAGCGGTGGGTCAGACCGCGCCCCGAGCCGTTATGACTGGGAAGACAGTGCTCTGATATATACATCAGCCATAGGCTTCGGCCAGGCTGGAAGCGGGTAGTAGTGGGATAGTGAAAACGTCATCAAGAGCAGTTTGGGAATCTGGAAGGGAAGTGATAGATAAACGCGGCCTGCTAGTGTCCCGGCTTAAGATCAGTGATGGTGGGGAAAAGAGTAATTTTGAGGCCGATTCAGGCAAATATCAGGACCACACAAAACATACAAAGGACCGCAATGTGCTAGGCAGAAACTACCTTGCCAAGTGAAAGCATCAGTGCCACGAGAACATCTAGGCTTTGGTCGGTAATTGACCGGTAAGAAGACTTGAAAGATGCTCGGTGACAACACGGATCAAGGAAAGAGACCCCTCAGGACTGAAGAGAGATTCCTTACCGAGGGAAATTGAGTACAGGTTTCGGAACAAGGGCACATGCAAACTTGTAGAGAGGGTTTGAAGCCAAGGGGATAAGACCTAATGTAAGTGAGGTGTAAAATGAAAGGATGCAATGGGAGAGGCACAAAGCAATGTTAAAGCTACGACGGTGGGACAGAGGTGGTTAAAATGTTAAAGAGCTGAACATGTAATGTTCGGTAGTCAGACGAAGTTTCGACCAGAAAAACTGGAATAGAGTAAGAATTTACAGTAGATGGTGGATTAAATGGATCCCAGTGAAGGTCGGTGAATAAACGGACCAAAGTAGAGCTGGGGCCGTGGAATGTAAAAAAAGGAGGAAAAGGTGAACTCTGGGGAGGTAAGGGCTGGAGGATTCTGTTGTGAGGTTGGTGCTGGACTAAGAGTAACCGATGTGCAGAAGAGAAAGGCTGATTTTGCATGGAGCCGTGGGAGAAAATCAGCTGGAGAACAGTTTGAGAACAGAATGAGTGAATCAAAATCTAAGGGTTGGCTCCAGTTATGGTGCCACTTCAGCTGAGAGCATCGGGACAGAACTTTTCTATCCAACTTTGTTGAGGTGTTGAAGGCCTACATGGTGAGACCCAATGTGAAAGAGAGGCAAGAAAAGTGGAAGGATATCAAGGAGGGCAGAGTTATTGGCCATGCCTGTCATATTAGGTAGCGGACAGAAAGGAAGGTAGAACGATTAGTGGTAACCGATACCATTCCTATAACTACGTTGGAGTTGGTTTTAGGATTGCAGACATGATATAAAAGTACTATGGTTATCAGCCGTGAAACAGAAGAGAATTACTGAAAATGTGTGAGAAGTCCTACAGTGGCCTCTTTGAAAGTACGACCTCATCTGGTCGGAATTATTTCAAAGTAAAACCGGTGGATTTGAAGAAGCGGAGGAGGAAAAAGGGATTAGTAAACGGAGTCATGTTTCAGAAACGCCAATAGAAAACTCTAATAAAACGAACAAACAGAATACTCACAGTTCTGAAAAGGTCAGCAATGAGAAGAAAAAGAAATCAGGTGTTTTTAGGGGACATGTTGGTTCGAGGGAGCGGAATACTAACTCAAAAGCGAAGGCTTTTTTCTTCAGCTTGACATTCGGTCTCCTGAAAGCTCAACAAGCCCAAAACAGTTGGAAGAGAAAGGAATTTATTTATGGCATGCACAATTGAGTAACTCACGCGAAAGTCCATTTTCTATGGAAGAAAAGGATTGCCGAGCACTTCCAATTAGCAGGTTCGGTGCTACTGTTAACAGATAGTGTGAGAAGTTCACGCACCGGAAGGAGGGATCCAGGCGGCCCTCAACAAGTGAATCTGGCAGTGGGAAATCGGGGCCTAATCAAAGAGGAGGCTTGTTGGTGGACAATAATCTATTGATATTCCCGGCAAAAAAGGGCATTTTGGAAAGGACAGGGTCAGTATTAGACAAGGGTAGGGGAGGGCAACGTCAGTGGCTGGAGCCCTGGCTGAGGCAAGGAAAGCATTGACATCTTCAGCTATGCAAATTGGGGAGGTGATCAATGAGTTATTAGTCAGAATTTTGGATTGGAAGTCAGTCCTACGTCAGAGTTCCTAGTTTTATGCAGTGTAACAAGCAGTTGAGGTTTTTTTGAATGGATCAGTGCCTCGAATTGCTGGGCACAGAGTCGCGTATCATCTTTTCTTCCAATAGGTACGGAGAAGCGGCTTAGACGAGTAAAAATTAGGAAGTCGCCAGAAGTATGCGTTTGCATGGGAAGTGTTTGTAGTGGCGGGACAGGGGGCCTCTTTTAGATACAGCCTCAGAAGCACGATACAATTTGTTCAGAGAACCAGAAGAGGAGTAAAAATGTCCGTAACAATCTGAGGGTCATGGATGAGAAACTAATCCTTTCGATCTTCTTGGCGATTTTGTGTGGCCGGCAAAGCCCAATTTTTGTTATATTCGTTATGAACTTGGTTGAAAGTCGGTATGAAAATTGCCAACACCCAGAATTACTCGAACGGAAGTAGAGAGAAAAGTAAAGCCGCAAAATAGCAAGGTAATTGTGTTGCAGAGTGAGTCCGTATAAATGTCTAACTGATGATATAATTGGCAGACTCAAAGATGACCAATCACAGGGAGCCTTTGCCGGAATTGTCCTCGGCGATGGAGATCGGTTGAGGCTCATCCGTGAAAGTGGATACGAAGCTGTACCGGGCCGCATCTTGTGTGACCGCTGCTGAATCCCTAAATGTTCGCACCCAAATACATCGTTGAAGGGCTTCGTGAGACAAGGAGGGGCACTGAGGGGGAAGGTGAAGATGACCAATTTATGGTCACTGCCGAGGAAATTCTGTGGTACTGACAGTGGCAACGGAAGGCGTATTTTCGGTAACGATTGGAAGTAGCAGTAGTAGTAGTAGTAGTAGTAGTAGTAGCAGTAGTAGTAGTGGTAGTAGTAGTAGTAGTAGTATGTTCCCATCACCGGTAAGGTGTGAAACATGTGTCTAGCCACCAACATTAGGGCTAGTAATAAGTTTCATACGATAGGGAGGAGTGCAGAAAGTAGGCCAAAAAATCTGAGGAAGATTAACGTCACTGGCCTTAAGCTTGACTTCAGGAGGAAGGAGAGGTATTCGGAAAACTTAACAAGGAATGAAAACAAAACTGGGTAAAACCGGTAAGCGAAGCACACAGCCAATCTGGAGTACAGTGCTTTGAAGGTTACTGGTGAGCCAGAGTAAATTGGGGGTAAAATCGAGTGCAGTGTGTAAAAGAAGTGTCGACATGTAGATTTCCTTGGCATAACCTAGGCACCTACTACCACGCCGGTTTAGCCTGTTGGTCTTTTGTGGGTAGTACCCACCAAGGATATTTGGTAATCCGGAGTGTTCTCAGACAAGCACAATTACTCCATCGAATAATAGCGTAACACACATAACGGGCAATTGCAGGAGGTAGCTAGGTAACAGTTGTGGGCTTTTACTGGGTGGTAGTTAGGCGGAAGATGCGGACCTGTCTGGATCGACAGTAATGGGATCCGACTTAAAAGAACCTATGAAGGGAACAGATAACGGCCAGTGAAGATTGAGAAGAAGAGGCGGTAAGTGTAACGATCGGTCGCAGTAAATTCGTCGGAGAGGCTACAATTTCGTGTTTTCTTGATATCACTCGCTCACATACACTGTTTGCGTGTTTCTATACACTTAAGGTCTTGGTGGACTAGCCTTTGTATGTTCGCGTCCAACGCTCTACCTTCTCATATCCCATCTTGCACATGCGTGATGTACGTGCTTGTTCCTCGCACGCCGTCAACTTGGTTTTCTTTTTTTGAGTATATGATCATATAATTTGGGCCTGTATATGTTTTATGTTATCGTTCATTTATTAATCCAGCATCGTGGAATTTACGGATCAATCGTGCTTTGGTTTTGAATTTTTTTCGAATTCGGCCACGCGCCGCCCATAAGCTTGTGACAATACTCAACCTGACAAACATGGAACTGGAAAACACCCAAAGTGCACAAAGATGGGTCGAAACAATTAAAATCTGGACGGGAAGTAAAGCGGCGCGTCACCGAGGAGGGCTTGGGAACATCTGATTCTATGGTTAACGTTAGATCATCTAGACCTGCCAGGGCTAGTTTACGTGTTACCGAGGGTACTATAAATTGTAGAAATGTTGATTGATTTAGGTTTACGATATTGGATCTGGAACGGAAGCTGTTATCATCGATGCACCAGGTCCAGGAGGCGAGAGAAAAGAGTAAACCGAGCGGGCTTGGGCGTAAAACTAAAAACAACGATATATTCATCAGACCGGAGAAATAGAAATAGGAATCTCTACGCTGGTCGTCATACATTCAGCACCGGCACTACCAACGATCGATTTGCCAAGGGTAGAGCCGACGGTTTTTGACGGATGACCTGAGCAGTACCGCAAGGTCATCAAACAATTCGAAACCGTCGAAAATAATATAAACGTCCCCGGACAAATACTGCTCTACTTGACCCATCATTGTCTTGGCCGAGCAAGAGAAGCCGTTGGTGGGTGTACCACGCTCGACCAGGAACAAGGCTATGCATGGACGAAGGAGATTTTGGAGAACCTCTTCTGTCAGGCATTCAAAATAGCACGCCATCTAATAAAGGGGTGATGTCAGAGGCAAAAAGAACAATGAGCAAATTCTACTTAATGGCCGATCTCGTAGTTACAATGCGGAACAGTTCGATAGCCTCCGATAATTTGGAGTACAGGGCTGATCTCGACACAATGCGCACATTGGAGGGTATATTCCACCGCCTCTTTTCGAGCTACTGAGTCTTTGGGAGAGAAAAGTGGAAAGCATAAGCAGGAATGAACGTGGGGCTCATTCCGAGGACCTGACCGAATACTTAGACGTAAAAATGAGTGTAGCTGACACCAGAAGTGACCGACTGGCCAGTGATAATAACAGGCAGTCAGACCTAGCACCAGTCAAGCCCAAGAAGCTGCATGGGGATACTCGGAACATCAGCCTTGGACCACCGCGCACGCCATTTCGCGCGAGGCTACAGCTCACTCAAGCTGCAGGGCCTGCCACTCTAGCCATAGGTTACTAGAATGCCCGAAGTTAATCAATGCAGCAGTAAACGAAAAGTGGGGTTTGGCGAGGACGACGGGAGCATGATTTTGCCTTACCACTACACACCGGTCAGCAGTTTGACAAACAATAACCACATAAGGTCACGAAGTTTGTCCTGGCGGACACTACGGATTATTACCCCATGTGAAGGAAGATATTCAAAATAAGAACACAAAGCCCAGCGCAACCTGTTCAACGTCACAGTCTGCCGACAAACCAATGCGTTTGGTAGTAGTCGCTGTAGGTGTGACGACTCGGAACGGGGTAGCCAAAGAGTTGGCTTTCGTCCACAGGGGATCAGGCACCACCCTGATGAAGGAGCGGTTTGCCGATAAACACCTTCTGGCCAAAGGCACGACGTTGTTAGCGGTGAGCACTGTGGGCGGAACGCAAGCAATGATTGCAGGCCGGTTGGGGTCACAGCTCATCTCCTTAGTCACTAACGAACATGAGCTGGTCGCCCCATGCGAGCACCAAGGTCGGTGAAAGCAATTTTTACTAGTTGGCCTCATTTGCAAGATGTGACCGTCATAGACTGGGGGGACGAAGAGGTGGATATTCTCATCGGCTGCGATAAGTCAGAGGCACATTGGGTGTTGGGCCAGAGCTTGGGCAACCGTCAGGCACTCCGTGCCGTAATCACGACCTGGGGTGGATACCGTAAGACCAAGCCGGAGACACGGCTCTGAAGTTGCTCGTCAGCGGAAAAGGACCACGTAGAGTACCGGTCGCAGCTCCTATAAGAAAAGAAGTTTCATGACGTCGGATATGGACCAACTCACACGGCAGACAGGGTGCCAAGGAACCAGAGGCCTTCAAATCCAGTTCGAAGTTTCCCTCCAGTACCGCATTCAAGCTGACCATTTGGCTGGCAACAGAACTTACCTCCTCCAAAGGCTACTGCGCTTGAAAGAAGGCTTAGTCGGGGATCAGGATCTCTGGGAAAGGTACGCAGAATTAACGATGCGAAACAGTACCTGGCTATGTTAAAAAGGTACCTGCAACCACTGACGGCCCAAATGGGGTATATATCATCCTCATCACCCGGTTCTTCATAACAAGAAACCTGACGATCTACCGGCGGTTTTAGATTGCACATCCAAATTCCAAGGCAGGTATTTGAGTGACCGCCTGCCACAGGGGCTCGACTGGACCAAGCCTTTGATCTAGGTCTTCTGCCGTTTTTGGGTAGGCAGAAAGGTCTCGCTAGCCGACATCAGAGAAGTGTTTTTCCAAATGAAAATACCTGAGGAGGAACGAGTTGGGTTGAGATCCCTACGGTGAGAAGAGAACGACATGAATAAATAGTTGCTAAAATGAAGACTGACAGTCCGTCCCTTCGGAGTTATATCATCGCCATTTTGTGAGAACTGTGCTGTACGATACACCACTAACAAACATGGAGCTCCTGTTCACCGGTCGGTAGTAGAGAGCCTCAACGGAACCTTCCACCCCGACGATTATTTTGGGTTTCTCGATGATGTCGGCTTCGCCCTAGCGCAATTCAGGTGCATAACAACACTGCTGGATAAGTTCGGCTTCCACCTCACGAAATGGATGTCAAACGCGTCGAAAGTGCTCAAAGCCACTATGCACCACGAGAGGGCCGAAGGAGTTGGAAATCAGAAGAGGTCTTCACTCCCCTTCGAAAGCACTCTGGGAGTACGAAGGAATGCCAAAACGGACGACTTCGGTCTCGAGCTAAGCCTTCCCGAGAAACCAGTTGCTCGTCGGAGTATAACTTCAGCCATCTCCAGCCTGTTCGATCCACTCGGTTTTGTGTCTCCATGGTTGCTGTCCGAAAAGGCCCTGCCGAAGAGGCTCTGTCGTAAGAAAGCCGGTTGGAACCAGTCACTAGATCGCGAAGACCGGCCGGAGTGGGAAGAATTCCTGATAGCTTTAAAGACAGTAGGGGACACGGATCCCCGGAGCTTGCCTTCTGATTGTACGACACAGACGAGGGTGCTTCATGCTCCTTCTGAAGCGTCCGAAATAGGTTACGGAGCCGTGGTGCACGGACGATGGTGCACGGGAGATGGACGATACCCTACGAGGATCTTGTTGGCAAGGTCTGTGTTGCCACACTGAAATCAGCTTCGCTCGCGCGCCTCGAGCTCGGTGCAGCTGTGCTAGTAGCAAGGGCAGTACGAGCTGTGGAGAGATGTTCCGACTAATGTAAATGGTCAGATAATTTTTGGACGAACTCGACAATAGTGTTGTACCATAATAACAACGTCAAAAGCCATTTCGAAACTTTCATCGCTAACCGGCTCATAATCATCCACGACGAAAATGCTATGAACCAGTGGAGACATGCCAAGTCCGTTGACAACCCAGTCGATCTGAGCTATTGAGGTGCGACCAACTTCCAGCAGCTAGACTCATGAACGGAAGGACCGAAATTCCTGCACACTCTCCATCAGGCCGGGCCCATTTGCGAACTAAAGCCTCCCTATAATCGGAAGTGGATATCAAAGGCGTGGTTATGACGGAGTCAGCAGCCGAATCGGCATCTGCCTCGCCACGGTTGGCCGGGTTTTCCTCCTGGGTAAAGAAGCTTAGGTCACTAATGTGTTTGGCCAGGTTCAAGAGACATTTTTGGTAACGAATGGGGTCCGTCCGTACAGCCGTATACGAGTGGGTCCAATAAACCCTGATGCACTACCGGCAGCAGAGTAGGATTTATTCAAGATGATACAACTCGAGGCTTTCGCCCGATAACCGGAGAATTCCGGAGGAGCGGGACCGATAGACAAAAATCACCACCCCCAAAAACAAATGTGAAGCATCTTGATCCCAAACTCGGTAACGGGTTACTACCGATAGGAGGTAGACTGACCTACTCCCACACGAGCTTTGACGCGAAGTACAGCGCACTACTACCGGCTAGGCAACGTGTGGTAGAATTGATCATCCAACGCATTCATACAGTAGAGGGAAATCTACGTGGCAAGCTTCACCAGAAAGACTTTTTGGTTACTGAGAGGAACAGCGATAGCAAAACGCGGAATCAGACGTTGTGCACAAGGTCGGAGAAGTACTGCCGTCGCAGGTAAACAACATATGGCTCAGCTGCCAGAATGTGGTGACCCTGGGGGGGTGGCTGTTCAGTGATGCCGGACTGGACTGTTTCGGACCTTTGTTGGTCATGTGCGGCAAAAGGCTGTAAACACTATACGGGTACATCGTGACATGAATGAAGTCCTGTGCGGTACAAGTAGAAGTTACGCGTTCGATGTCAACCGAGTCCTTCCTCCAGGCCTTGCAAACCTTTACCAACCGAAAGCGCATACTAGCAGATATTTACTTCAACAATAAGTCCAGTTTTGTGGGCGCCCAAAGATAAATGAAGCGCTGGCATCAAAACCCAAACCAGACCATCCGCAGAACCAAAGCTTGGCTTACGGTATACGATGGCACTTCAGCCATTGCAGGCCAGTCACCGTAGTGTCGTGTGGGAAAGCCCGATCAGGTCCACCGTGCAAATATTGCTGTTGACAATCGAACAAAAACCACCCGGCGATGAGAAGTTGAATACCGTGGTCACTTAGGTTGAAATGATCTTCAACTACCGTCCCCTAGTTCCAGGGTCCGCCATCCAGCCACCAGTCTGGCGCTCATCCCAAACGACCAGACGGCGTAAAGGGCGAAAGTTGGTTTCCAGGGAGCAAAAAACGTCCGTGGCAGCCACCTACATGAATGGAAGCAGGCAAATTATCTGGCTGGGGTTCTTTGGAGGTAATGGCGGCGAGAATAACTCCTGGTCCTGCAAACTCTGTATAAGTGGATAACAAAAGCTGTGCCATTTAAATTTGGTAGTGTGGTGATTAGCTCCAGCAAGCACGCTAATTTTAGCACTTGGAGATTGGGTGTTGTCGTGGAAGTTATAAGCGGCTCCGACTAACTGATAAGTACGGTCGAGCTGGGGGCACCCAGGGGAATGCTGACTCGCGGCGTGCGCAGTATCAGTCTCATGTAGGTTGAATACAGGCCAGCCGACTCCACAGAATCCCGGCAGATCATTTAACCCCCTGAATGCCCGACCATTGTGTGCCACTCACGTAAGAGGTCTATGAAAAGTGATTGCTGTTTTGATATCCACGAGCCATATTTCCGACAGGGGGTGCCATGGTGCCCACCGCTTCTTGTTTGTCATTGACGTCGCTGAAGGCGTTTCCCATGCGCGGTAGTATTTACAACCTGCTTACGCACCAATATACTCCGCATTCTCGGTCGACCACAGTGTATGAAACACGGCTCTGCCCCATAACCTCCGACAAGATTTCATAGTGCTCACCGTTTCTCTTTTGTAACTGGCACTGTTCAAGACTTTGCCAGTAAGCGGTAGTGGTTGTGGGTTACTCATATACCCTAGTACGCCCCCAACTTAAATCACATGGGACAAGTTTCTGCTCCGTAACCTCAACGAGACATGACATTGTTTTACAATTTCCCATTTCGTTATCGACCTCGATGAGGACAATTATGTATATGATCACTACTATGGTCTCTTTGAACACATACACCCGCACACACGCGTATCCATTCACTACGGCTCTCTCGAAGACAGCTCATGAGTTTCGGAATATACGACTCTCCCTTCAGACCTGCAGTCGTGCAGCAGTTCTCGGGGACAACGCAGAGGAACATCACGCCGGCCTGGTTGCCGGATGAGGTGTGAAATTGAGTGTGTTGGCAGAGTACAGAGGTCAGCCGTAGTAGGTACGCGTACCGCCAGCAAGGTCCCATTAGGTAGGGAGGATCAGCACCCTTATTCCCAATCTTTGACTCTGCTAGGATTCGGAGGGATTTTGGTGGGTGGCGTACCGACAAGTTGCAGAAAATTCCTCAGAGAGGCTACAATTTCGTGTTTTCTTGATATCACTCGCTCACATACACTGTTTGCGTGTTTCTATACACTTAAGGTCTTGGTGGACTAGCCTTTGTATGTTCGCGTCCAACGCTCTACCTTCTCATATCCCATCTTGCACATGCGTGATGTACGTGCTTGTTCCTCACACGCCGTCAACTTGGTTTTCTTTTTTGAGTATATGATCATATAATTTGGGCCTGTATATGTTTTATGTTATCGTTCATTTATTAATCCAGCATCGTGGAATTTACGGATCAATCGTGCTTTGGTTTTGAATTTTTTTCGAATTCGGCTACGTACCGCCCAAAAGCTTGCTACAGTAGGTGCTTGTGGTGGTGAAGCGGTGGGGACGTGAGTTGAAGTGGTGAAGTGATAAGTTGTCTGTATCTAACTCTTAGGATCACTAGGCATCATTCTTTTACGGCAACTCGAGACGTATCCAATAATATTTTTTTAAAGGGCGGCTTTATCCTCGATATATTTTGGTTGTCATTTGGGTGAATTGGGAGCTATTTTGCGGCGCATTTTACTGAAATCTTTGGTGACAGATCACTTGCAAATTGCATGTGGATTTGACGCTTAAGTCGAGGATGCCCCTAAGCAGCCTTGAGACTTGTCTAGGAAGATAGGTCATACCAAGCGTATTTATCAATGTATGTTTGACATACTCGAGTGGTGTTCTGTCAGAGGTCCTAAAGATGACAGTGTTACGGGAGTTTTTCATGCTGATAACAACCTCGGAAGCAAAAGAGCGTACAAACTGCCAGTCGCTACTCGGCTGTGAAGAGTGGAATTTTCTGTGCATCCTGTGAAGCACAGTGGAGAGGCGGGTTTAGATAAACTATCATCAAAGTTTAGAATCTGGGACCTCATACCTGAAATACTTTTGCCCTACTTTCACAGAGGTCAATCGCGTGTAGTTTCTAGGCTGCGGGGTGTGGATGAGCGTACTTTTTCTAGCAAATGGGAAGAGCAACACTTCCCTGAAAAAATTCTTTAATAGCAGTGGCATTTTGAAACATAAAAAGCACGCTGTGATTGTAGTGGGAAAGTAAAGACCAAGTGAATCCAGGTTAGAATTTACTTCTGAGAAAAATCCCTGAATTTTTCTGAGTGGTAAAAACACCTTAAGAAGCTGCAATTGTCTATAATACCCAGGATAGAGGGATAAAAACTATACCGATAACAGACTGTAGGAGAAATTGGAGTAACTCAGGTGAAGCGAAGAAAATAAGAGATGGGCCAACCAGGATAGCACTGAGAAGGCGATGGCTTCAGTGAGAAGTATATGAAGGAGGAAATACGAAGGAAATGGTGGTAAGACAGGTAACAGTTGGCGGACTATGTCACTTTGCCTTACTACTGTTGCTGGTTCCAATTGCATTTTGCGCCAAAATCCTGGTCTTTTTAGCGCACTCTAAGGCCGCTCGACACACCTGACACGTAATTACCGCATTTTAACCCGCTTTGAGTGACTCCAACATCTACACTATGTGAATAATCCAGAGCCCATTTGTTGTGCCCCTTTACGGGATTCTTGAACAATTCAAAAAGTATATCATCACTATTATCAGGCCGATCAAGCGCGTAACTTCGACGGGGAGAGGAACCTGGAAGGTCGCAATGGCTGTGAGTAAATACGGTAAAGGATAAAACAAACAATTGGGAAAGAAATGATTGTAGATGTTATTAGGGAAGGCAAGTGAGGGGAGATCTTTTAGGCTGGAACCACTCGGGGAAATCTCTACACATTGCTAGCAAGGTGACTAGAGTAAGTGGTGGATCAGCAGAAGAAGAATAAGACAAAACAACTGAGAAAGCACGGAAAGATGACGGCCAACGTGAATACTACATTGGAGAAGAGATGAAGGATATGATAGAAAAACAGGTAGGGGTTGACCGATTAGATCATTTTACTGCAGATGAACCATGTGGTAACCGCCATAACTTCAAAAAGAAGTAGGAGGACAGGCTGCCCAGTGATGAAAAGATGAGCTGGAGAAAAATATGAGTGGCCGTGTAGGGATAGTGAAGCTGGAGGGCTCCATGTCTGCAAGTTGTTGAACAGATGGAGTAAACTGACAGGCCCCATTCAAAGCACGGGCCGATGGAAGGCCCGGAAAAAATTCGCAGGGCTCAGAAATGGGCATATGAGGGGGTGCTTGCCAATATTTAATGTGGTTGCGAGAGAGGGAGAAAAGTGAAGAAGACGACCTATGACGCGGGGGTTAATAAAGAATAAGGACTGGGCTGGCGGGTGTCTTTATGGGACAGGAAGAGGGGTAAACCTAAGGGTTGGGTAGTAGGGAGACAAGGAAGCAATCGATTAGGCTGTACGAGCCAAGGGTGATAGCTGCGGAATGGAGACAAGGTGTGAGTAAAGCACATGAATGGAGAAGCAAATCCGATATATCCGGATATGGGCTGAGTAGAATAAGCACTTCAAGAAGGGAGGGCAGTACTGAGTGCTTTGTTTGTTCATATAAAGTGCTTTTCTTGACTGATCAACGGGAGATTATGTTTGATGCGTTCAAAGTCCACCGACGTGACTGGTGCGGAAGACTTTACAAATTATCGGGGCAATAAATGTGAATTTCGTGTTGCACCTAATAAATATTTGTAACATCAAAATCTCTGGACCAGCCAGAAAATTTATCTGCCGCTTCTTTTACTTTTCATGCGACAGCTGATAAGCGTTGTCCCGCAGATTGCCCTTCATCAAACTTTCCTCTGCACAAATCTAGTGGATTTCAGCTCCTGGCTTCTCGAGAAAAACACAATTATTCTTCCAGAGTACAAATTCCGTTTCCCCAAACCTATTTGTCATACGAGTCATCTTTGCCTCGTTTCGATTCAGTGATATTGGTATTCTTCGTCGGCTGTTCTATTGAATGAACACACGTGAGCAGTCGGTAACCCTCCTCCTCATCTTTCCACATATGACACCGCCGGAAGGAGATATTAGCTTTCTTTCACTCATTCATGATCGGCCATAGATTCAATGCTGGTTCATTTTCACTGCATAAAATGATGCAGTTTACTCCATATAAACGAAGTCAAACTGTTTTTCACTACTACATCAATCTAAGATCGTTATTCTACCCCATCCGAAATTCCTGTCCTTTTTTCAACGCTCAGCACTTTTTCCTACCTAGATCTTGCTCGCTCGCCTGCATCTCTACCACAGCAGACAAATAATCCTGTATGCTATTCCACTAGGGGCTCGCAAAGACTAACACTCGCTTTCCAATCCTCCACACGTTCTTTGTATTGTTTAAAACGGTAGAAGACATGAGGGCTCCCGCACACGCTGACCACGCAGCATCAAGCTCCGCTGCGCCCCACTCCAGTTCGCCGACTATATAAAAATTAATCTACTCCTTCCACCCCAATGAACTATCCATGACACCATGCAACGAACTGAGGAAATTGTTCTCTCTCCTCAAAACCGGTGAGCCTCGTGATTCATGAAATTCTATTCAGAGAAAAGCTTCCCTTACCTTACAAGTGCACAGTACCGCCAGGTCAAATTGGTCTGGAAGGCCTTTCCATCTCAATCCATCCCACTGGTGTTGATCTCGGCGTACGGTACTCCAGCTCCTTTAAATTCTTGGAACGGGCGTCGTCCCAAATGGCTAGGGCTAAGCGAACCCTAGGCCAAATATATCGATGTTTCTTGCAGTCCACCAGTAACTTTTCATTTACCACTCATAGAGTAATGTCCGATTACCTCCGGCCACTGGCCACATTCTTCTATTTTACCTCATGCGAATGTTCGGAGTACCCCCACCAAAGTCCCTTGAGAGTATCCGTATTCATGATACACTGCCAAGGCTGTGAGCACCTACACATTGAGCCACTGTAGATTCGTAGCATAAGGCTCAACCTAGCCTTTCTCTTTAGACTAATTGATGACCAAATCCACACTTCCTATCTTGTCTCGTTTGCTGATCCTGATCCTCACCCCCCCCCCCGTCGCCGTACATTTTCTCTCCCCGTGCCTCACTATAATCTCAATCGAAGATCCCGGTTTTTTTGTCAACCTATTCCAGAGTCTGGAATGAACTTCCCCTCAATATACGCAGTGTCTCTACACTGTGTGTTTTTCAGCGTGCATTTCTTGTCTACTTAACTGCCCTCAATGCTCTACTGCGGGCAAATGGGTGCATCCCCGGCGATCTGGCCCTTGGAAGGGGTCACGCACTGTAGCCTTACTACCCCGGCGCCACAAGCTAAAACTCATATTCCATTCCCAGCCTTTGTCTTCTCCCCAGCACCACGAATTGTGATCATTGCCAGCCCTGATTCGCACTGGACTAATCTCCTACTTTTGACGTGATAGCCCTACTCCTAACCCACATTCGTCCGTGTACCCATCTTGAATCCGTCCGTCGTTTTCCATCTTGCGCTGTGAAGTTGACCTCATCACAGTTCCCCACTGCACGCACTCACGCTAATAAAACGGGCTGAAGCCATTCCCACCTCTCAGGGACACCCAACTTGTCTTGGACACCAGCTGCATCCGTGGGCTCTTGTTTTCGCCTTTTCTAATTTTTCTCGTCCTTGCCCTCAGCTGTGCAAACCGAGACGCTGTTTTTTTATTTCATTTCTTTTTTCAGCGATACACGTTGACGGTCGACCGCTTCGAGCACAGCATTGATCACTTCCTTTTCAGATGCCTCTGGATACTAGTGTCATATGAACGTCTGCCAGTCTCTGCTCCCTATGGCCCCGCTGTCCAAGGTCTCTCACAACCTGGCCAATTGCACCGGGTTCATACACTCCTGTGGTGGTCACTGGGATTTCTTAGTGTAATCATCTGCTGCCTGAAACGACATGCTAGCTCGACTACACTAGTGGATCAAACCCCCCGTGTTTACCTCAAGAAGTGTTTTTCAGATTGGGTTCCCAGCCCATGGTCAGCCCCATCCACTAGTATCGGTTGAGGACTGCAAGCCCAAACTCTGCTGGCCCTGCAGCATCCAACACTCTGGGTTACATGTCCCATGATTCTACTATTCCTGTTCTGCAGCAGTACGCTCAACTATCGTTCTTGTCATCACTGTCATTGTTCCCGTTTTCGTCTTTCATCCACTGTACGAACGCCTACCCTTTTTGTCGTTTCCCATCATGTCAGCTCTCATTGTATGACATCACTACCGTCCTATCAACTTTTCCCTGCCCTGCCGCCAAAATCCTTTCTTCTGCCCACGTCTGGGTAGCCAAGTCCAAGTCTCTATTCTCTTGCTAACGCTCTATGCTCATGCAACTCCCCGATCACATTCTTATATGTCACTGCCTACTTTTTTGTTGGATGACTCCTTGTCTTTTCTCCTTGCCCCTCATGCCGTTGCGCACAAGCCCCACTCGCAACCCTGACCACCCCCATGTCAGAACTCGCCACTTCCATTTTTGAATCTCTTACAGCTACAATGATTCCCCTTTTATCGAAGTTACATGTTCCTTGCTTGACTCTACTAATATGTGGATCTTGCCATTAGGCGGTGCTTCGATTAGCATCTTTCGGCTCTACCCACCTGTGCAACGGCCTGCAGGCAGGCAGCTCCCCAGTTCCATCGTCCAAACTCCACTGCGCATATATTTCTCGTGCTTATTGTTCCATCACAAGTTTACTTGTCATGGAGCTTCTCTTCACTAGACCTTCACCGTGTTTCACCAGTAGTGCAGTGTGCAGGCTTTTGGAAGCCACATCGATGTTCGAATAATATAAGTGTAGGATCCCGCTGCCACATCTACTGAGCCTTTGCGCCCATAGAGCCTCTCATTTTCTATGCATTGCAGAGCGAACACCAGCAACCCCAACTGAAGACGTTGACCCTTGTTTAGTAGTAAAACCATCTGATTGGTCATTTCTTACCTGTTTCTCTTCGATCACTTCTCTCACCTCACGTATTGTCTACTTCCCACCACACGTAGCTTTTGTATGCCCTTCAGGTTTTTCTGCTTTTCCGTGCTCCGCCTAATGTAGAGGCCACGTTATATCAGGAATTTCACTTATGGCTTCAACTCATATGATCTGTTCCTACCTGATCTCTCTGACCCTGCAAATACTCCTTTGTTTCCTACGTAGTTCGCCGATACAGCTGCTGAATCTTTGCATCAAAGTCCGTCCCATCTCCCAGCTACTACTACCAGTTGATGTTTCACACTACTCCGACCACTTTGTAGCCACATTCGCTCTGTGGTCCCTTGTCATTTCCAGAGCTGCCATCTTCCGGCTGCACAGTGTACGTCCCTTTATCAAAGCTCCTCTCACTTTTCACCGTCTTCATATGATGATGAAATTAACAGATCCACTCTCACCGGTTGTCTTCGATCAGTAACCTCATTTTTCCTCGTTTACAATCTTTTCTTCACGGCCGCAATCACTTCTGTGCTTCCCAGGTCGTTTTCTCCCCCTGATGACCCATCATGGTCACCTTTCGTGAAGAGAATTTATCACGATCTTACTGAGTATTTCTCTACCGTCTCACCCAACCCCATTCGCCACTTCCAATCACTGCTAATATTGTGTTCTAGCACTCTGCTGCTCCCCGTTCCTACTTCTTATATGTATATATGTGTATGTGTATATATATATATATATATGCCCCGCATTCTTCTGTTCTAGGCCGGCCACTTTCCCCGCCGTCATCCCAGTGCCCTCCTGATATGCCTCCATTCTATCAATATTTGTGCAGCACAGTCTTAGCATATCCAACCTTCCAAAATATTTTTGCTGTCTAACCCGCCCTTTACGCTTTGCACTTCTCACTTCCCACTTTGCATTGAGTTTAGCATCCTGTCGCCGACCATTTATAGCTGTGTAGCAGTTTCATTGCTATCTAATCTTTCGCTGAGTAAATCAGTTTAGTCCTCATCATCTCCCTTTACCACTCTTGTCTATGCTGATTTTTAGTCTCCGTCACGTAAAACTCCCTGCTTTCACCTATCTCTACTTCGATCAGTCAAATCCTTCACTTCAGTTTGACTTTCAAATTCGCCGGGCATCCGCTTTAATCCTTCTTATGTTCATTTGAGCCTCCTCCACTATTCTCTGATGCGCACAGACCTATCATACACTTACTCCCTTTTGTCTCTCTTGCGTCTGCCTATCCTAAATTTCTTACACATCTTTCTGCAGTTTCTTGAAAAATCCCTCTCTACTATTGCGTGTAAAATCTTGATCGTGCTTCTGGCGTGCATCTGGTGCCTCCGACTAAAACTGGTATCATTATCATAGCCACTATTGTACCATCGTTACAGTTACTTAGATGACTGCTTTTCTTAGGGAAGTGACCATTGACATTACCCCGAGCCGTTCCCCTTAAAAACTGCTCAATAGGCATGAAAAAGAGCAAACTGTATCAGATATTACAAAGAAACAAATTGGCGCCAGGGGGCATTCAGATATTCGGACCTCTCGATATTATCAGGTGGCATCCGCTCTGGATTACCCATTCATTAATTGTTGTTTTTGCGTAGGGGAACAATCGTAAGCAGGGATCAGTGTCTTCCCTGAGGGTTGCCTCGGTTTGACCTGCAAGATACAAAAGGGCAGAAAACTGCACGAGCAAAAAGACTCAGTAAGTGCATCAACAGGATCCTACACCAGCAATAATCGAACACCAGTTTGGCTGCTAACAGCATGCTTATTACGGAGTAATATCAGCATTTCGTAATGGCACTGAAAGAGTGATGAGAGCCTGTGCTAAGATATACGACCATTGATGGTGCTCTTGTGCCTGCTTATGGACCAATTCGGGAAATGTACAAACATTGTGATTATTATTAATAATGGGATCTGGCCAGCCGTGGTCAAACGGTTGTCGTAGTGGCTTTGCATGAAAACTGCGACCGGTCTTGAATGTCTTGAAGTACTAAACGGGTTCAAGGATTGGAGTTCAACTGCCCCTGTTCTCGATGATTTCTTTGACCTTTTGTATGGTTCATCGAGCTGAAAATAGAGTAGAAAGAAGCGAGGGGCAGAAGCTGGAGAGGCAACAAATACAAAAACACACCAAGTCATGCAGTGTCTGACTGTGGACAGCGCCTTGAGCGGAATGGGGGTGCGACATTCAGGAACACAGCGGAGAAAAATGCAATCAAAGACATTCATTTCACTTTTCTGGACAAGGAATTACTAGGAGAGACCCAGATAAAGGTCTTACATTTTCCTGAAGATAGTTTTGTTTTGCGAGAGAGCAATATCTTCCGGAAGTGCGTTCCACAGAGTAATAACCCAGTGGCTAAAAAATTCAACTCGTAGAAAAGTGCGTGGTCTCGGTTTAAAAACCTTTATGATGTGATCACAGAGAGAAAAGACTGGACAGATAGAGAAAAAGCAACTACTCTGATCCGATTCAAAAAGGTGGAACATCAAAACCAGAGCACCTTTTGCGCGTCTCAAGTCAAGGGGATAGAGGTTGAAGAGTGAGAGGCTGACGGGATAAGTTAGGTGGGACGGACCTCATGCTGTTTTGGTGGAAGCTCTCTGAACCCCGCCTAGGATCTCACGACCTCGGACAAGACCGGAGAGCACCATCTGGCTACCGCACTCCATTAGATGAAGGATTTACGTGATGGAGATTATGGGGAAATCATTCCTAGAGATGCGCGGGATAGACCTTCGAATCATGTTTGGGACTCGAAAGGTAGACCTGCTCGCAAGTTGGTACAGGTGAGGGAAGGACTAGTTACAGTCTAACCAGAGACCGAACATCTCGTGTCGGCCAGCCCTAGTCAGTAGTAATGCTCAGTTAATGGAAGGCGTTTTACCACTGTCTCTGCCGAAAGATAAGCTCACGCATTTGTCATCATTAACTGGGGGGTTCCAATCCTCGGACCAAAGTTTTGTTTCATCAGCTGCAATTTGCAGGTTTTCGATACTTCAGCTCCAGAGGGTTACATCGTCTGCATACATTGCAATGTTCACAAGAAGGGCTGTCGGAAAATCGTTCATATAGGTCAGGAAAAGAAGAGGACCTAAGACCGACCCTTGGGGGACCCCAGTTGCAAATGGGGGGAGGGTTGAGACAAAGCTTCCCCCACCATAACCTCAAAGGTGCGGCCGGTAAGGAAGCTGCGTAGGATGGCCGACATAGATCTTGTAATCCCTAACGTTTGCAGCTTATGAAGAAGACGATCATTGGGGATCCCGTCGAAGGCCTTTGAAAAACGGATGAATGCAGCGTGTGAGAGCTGGCCATCATCGTAGGCTTTTGTCAGACTATCCATGACAGTAAGCATATTGGTGATGCATGATCTGCCAGGAAGAAACCCATGTTGGGACAGGGAGAGGATCCTATTTCTATGCAGATGGGAAAGAACCGCACTCTTAAGAATTCGCTCGAAAATCTTGCTGGTGATGCTAGTTAGACTTATGCGTCTGTAACTAGAGGCAAGATGTTTGCTACCCTTCTTATAGATGGGTGCGATGACTGTTTCTTCCTAGCCACTGGGGAAAACTCCATCGTCAACACATCGCTGAAAAAGAGACGCATAAGGAGCAATTAATGTGTCCGCCGTTTCCTCGAGAACGCGGGGGTGGATTAAGTCAGGACCCGAGGAGCAATATTGGTTGAGCCGACGGAAAGCTTGTGCAGCTGCACCATTCGGAATAGTGATATGGCTAAGGGTGGTGACCAAAGATATCGGGTGCATGGTAGGATGGGATGATATCGGTGTGGAGCTAGAAACGGTACGAAAGTGGAAGCTGAAGGCCTCAGCTACTTGGCTGGGGGAAGTGACTGGGGATCTGACACGATCTTTGAGAGCGAGTGGCGTCGGAGCTGTGCCCTTCAGACGGCCTGTGAACTGAAAAAAATGCCTCATTAGTCCGTGCTCGAGTAAGTACAGATCGTTGGACTGCATTCTGATAGGACTTCATCTTGTCTTTGCATTTGTTACTGATGATCCTGAAGTCTTCCGCATCGCGGGTAGAACCTGTGGCTTTGTATCCAGCGAAGAGTAGTGTGCGTTCGTCTAGGCTGCGCTCAAAGGAGCGAGGGAGGAACCTCTTACCGGTCTGTGGAAGACGAATTTTGGGGACAAATAGCCTATCAACTAAGGAGATCAACTGTCTGAGATTCTCTGTCATCTCATCAGCAGAGTTACCTAGGTTAGCTGGATTTGGCTGGGAGGGAATAAATGCACAGTTTTGGTGAAAATTGGTTCTTTTGAAGGATCTCAAAATTTCGATTTCTGAGGGAAGAGGGGCTATTTCCCAGCGTGATCGGACCTAATGAGAAGGTGATTACTTTTGCCTGGAGGTAGCAAGTATTGCACCACATCTATTTGGAACCATTCATTGGTGATGACCAGGTCTAGTAGGGA
This sequence comes from Fasciola hepatica, assembly GCA_948099385.1. Lineage (NCBI taxonomy): Eukaryota > Metazoa > Platyhelminthes > Trematoda > Plagiorchiida > Fasciolidae > Fasciola > Fasciola hepatica. Next base: position 1,133,478 of record CANUEZ040000020.1, read on the forward strand.
CGGGGCGTGTCCTGTGCGATATCTGGTCGGATCTTTTACGTTTTGCAACCATGATTTCTTGAGTACCAGATCTGGCAGGGTTTTTACCAAAGGTGACATCTGGGGCATCACTCTTTGCCAGTCGATACCGGGTGAATTAAAGTCGCCAGTGACTAACAGACGGGTGAAGTCTGTGTAGCTTTTCAGGGAGCCTAATAAGTCTATGAGACCCAGGCTATCGGTTGAATTGCATGCGGGAGGACGATAGACTACACCAAGCAGTAGGGTATCTGTACTAGAGAGGGTAAACACAACCCACAAACAATCGATACATAAAAAGGCAGGGGCTGTCGGTATGGTGGGAGGAGGGATAGAATTATCGTAGTATATGATAACCCCGCCAGTACGACCTCTGCTGGAGTTCTGCTTTACTGTGATGTATCCCGGAATGGATGTTTCGGCATCAAGTTTATCAGGGGTGAGCCAGGTTTCTGTGATGGCTATGATCTGAGGCGCCTTATCCACTGCAAGTAGCCGAGGCTCCGGGACCTTATTCGGCACACTCAGGCAATTGCTGTAAAAACACTTGAGTGCACGCACAGGAGTTGTTGCAGAACCGCCGGAGACAACCGATTTTGGGTTTGAGGAGGGGGAAAGAGGGAGAGTTAGGGGTGGAAAGGAGGTTCTCGGAGAGTTGGGAGCTGACGATATTGGGGGGCCAGAGAGTGAGCAGACTGTTGGGGGGACTGGTAAGTTTTGCGTCTAGTAACCTGGGTGTTATCATACCAGGCGGACCATCTGCATCCTTCAGTCTCCGAAAAGGGTGAGCTGCCTTTTGAGGTTTACATTTGTGCGTACTGCGTGATTCACAGCTCTGAGTTTTCTAGCTGGTGATGCTGTTTTGCATGAACGACCCCGATATCTTTTCGTTTCCGTCAACCTCCTCACTGCAGCTTTCAGCAGAAACAGGTTGCAGGTTTGCGTCTGGATCCGCGGATGGGTGAGTCTCGTCCGTTAATACTGCCCTATTGGCAATGTTGGGGTCTGGGACACTTTTTGTGGGCGTCAGATATTTAATAGCACTAGGTCTAATACTGGGGGTACTTTCCGCAACGAGAGATGGAGTGAGTAGGGAAGCAAAGGATGTTTGTCATGAGGCTCGACCCTCAAGGAGAGTTACCTGGATGACAGGAAGCACTGTGAGCTTAGGATCGGTTTATGTGGGGTCGCTGGCTTGACCTTCTTGCTGTGGAGCCTTAGACGCAGTGGCTTTCCAATGGACACTCCCCCGAGCCCTTTTATTTCCTCTTTGAACTTTGCGGCCGAGAAAACAATTCGTTTGGCTGCCTCTGTGGAGCTCGTTTCAATTAGAATGCCGCGTACCCGGTTGGAGTGTTTTGTTACCCGTTAAGTGGACAGATTTTTAAGTAGAAAAGGAAGCTCAGGGCGCCTGAACACCTAGGCATAGTTGTCATGAGGGTGATCCAAGTTGAGAATGTGACCTTAAAGGATGACTCGCTTGGAGCATTTCTCATTGTCTCGCAAAATTTCGGCGACATCAGAAATTTGCTGCTCGGATACTCTATACACCTGATCGGCCGCCTGGGATGCTGGGAGGGACTTGATAACCGAGTTCCTCAGGCTGGTTAACTCACCCTTAAGAATGAAGACGGTGGCCTTTAGCTCAACTATCTCCGCAGCCCGGCTTTGGACTGCAGATTTCAGTGCATCCGTTGCCAGCGCATTATGAAGGACCATTTCGTCCGGATTGAGAAAAGGGACATTGGCCACGGAGGGCGAGTCACATTGCCTCATGAGGAAAGTAGCCTCGTCTGAGGAAATAGTCTTATCAATGGAGGGGGAAGTTAACATTATTCAGGATCAAACCAGTGCAGATGAAGGTCAATTTAAATGAAGGGGACGAGCTGTATGTTCTAAAATTTTCAAAAACCGTTACATTCACCAAAGTAGACGACCGCGCCGCTGGTGTACCGCAGTACTGGTCAATTCCCTATTGGAAAAACTTCCACTTGTCGCAGCCTCCCTCCAGAAATGATGCGCTTGGTTGCGTAAGAAATGAGAAGGATGATTACATAAATGTAGAAGGTAGTGTAATACACGAGATCAGTATCTCGCGTGGGGGACGCAAGTGTCCAACCTGCAAACACGAGAAAACCTCTGTGAGCCGAAGCCCTTTAGGTGCCGAAAAGAATCTATGCTCACATTAAAATAACAGCACAGTGGATGCCTACCACATGCTCACTGCTTTAGGATGGGTCATTCACTAATGACGTGGCATAACAAACTGGCGGCTTGAGTGCCTAACAAAACAAAGAAAAGCGCCCAGGAGCATGGAAAGGGAAATATTCTAAATGAATTTCAAGAATTATCTGCTGCCTGATAATCCCATCTTGTAACGTTTATAGAAGACTTTCGGGCGCGGCTAGTGGACGTGTCTCCTAATGGGTTTAGCAGCGGAATACCAAAGTAATCTCCTATATCGGACGAATAGAGAAGACGAGAGTCAGTTTATCGATGCAAGGTGTATTCTATGTATCGTGGCACTGAAGTAGCACCGATACCAGAGATACACCGAACGGAAAACGAAACGCAATAGCTGTGCAGAAAGCGAATCGCGAGCACGTTCAATCGGCGGACGACCAAAAGCGAAGATGATTCAAAACAAGGTCGACGGAAACCTTGGAAAAGTCAGTCCAGTGAAACGTACGCAACCGGACAACACTATGAGGTCGATGTCAAACGTCGGAAAAGATGGCAGAGAAAATAGATCCTAAATGGTGTCCAGAAAACAGTCATTTTCTCACAACGATCGAGGTCACTACAGCAGCCCCCAGCTAGAAAGCACGGAAAGCTTTCGGAAAATTTTTAGGAGGAGAAGGCTTACAAACGATATTCGTGCGCGTGAATAAGCGCAAAATACGTGAATATGGCTGTGTTATAGGATGCTGACCAGCAGAATCGGTGGTAGGCAGGAACCGTAGGATGATGGTCGAACTTAAACCAGATTCGTTGCCAGTGACATCGGTTGAGTGATTCGTCATCCAGGTGTGCAACATCAATAACGTCCAGCGTCGGGTAGCCGTTAACCAATTTGATATCCGGAAGCCAAAAAGGCAGGTTCGCCAATGGCAAGGAACAAGAGCCACAGGGCAGATACAAAATGCAGACGTTGGTGCCAAAATTCTCCAGATTTCGTGGGACCAGCCAAGTTCATCATATGGCGAGGTTCTATGAAACGAAAAGAAAAGGAAAACTGGTGTAGCAGCTTCAATGAACTTGACTAGAACACAGCAATAACTAAAGAGGTATGTTAAATCGTGTCGAAATGATAAACACGAAAGTTATCACTACGAAGTGCAATAATTAAGATCGAGTTTGACCTAGTCACGAAAAAGTGCTGGGCAAACGATATTCCCACTGGAACGTAAGACGATGGCCTCATCCATGGGGGGCACGTAGACGTGCTCTGCTGACTTGAACGTGAGACGATAGCCTCATCCGAAGTCGTAGCAGACAATGCTAACTGCAGACCTTGACGTGACACGGAAGTGTCGTCGACAGGTAGTGCAGGGTCAACATCGAATCTCATTTCAGCGGGCGACAAGCTACCATCAACGTACGCGGCTTTGAGACGATCGATGCCAACTGTATCGACGCGACCGTGTCGATCAACCTTAAAGGTCTTATTGTGACGAGAAATCACGCGAGATGGACCTTCGTAAATCTGTTGTAATGGTTTCCGTACCGAATCAACACGAATGAATACATGCGAACAAGTTTCGAGTTCGGTCGGAAGAAAACCTGTCGTCGCTGCATTCGAGTCTGTGCTGGAGCGAGATTTTGCATGTACGTAGACAAACGGTGAAGGTAAGTCTGTACGGCAAGTGAGTCTGTACTCCGTGGCGTAAAGAATTACCCATGCAGTCGTACTGACGTGGATATGATCGAAGTGAGCATCAGGCGTAGCAAAAGTACCGATAGTCGAAGCTACGTGCCTATGCACTTTAGATAGTTGACATTGAAGAGACTGTTTTGCCCACATCTGAACATCTTCATCCATGGACGGCCAAACGTATCGTGCAGCTACTAACCGGAGACTGGCTGCGATGCCTGGATGTGATAGTCCATGTAGGGCATCGAACACGAGATGTCGATATGTAGAGGGTACGACTGGTGGAGGTAGGCCGGTAGACACGTTGCAGAGTATAGTCCCAGCACTGGTGGCCAGAGGTACGGGCTGACACTGTAGCGACAATGACTGAGCGGCTTCCGTGCATGTGGATTCCTGTGCCTGTGTTTCAGCCATGGCAGGGATGTCCAAAACCGGAGATTTAATTACATTAAACGGAATACGCGACAAAGCATCTTCAAAGCAGTTCGACTCACCTTTAACGTGCCGTAGGTCAGTCATGAACTGAGAAATATAGTCTAAATGTCTGACTTCCCGTAGGGAGTACCGGTCAAACTTAGTATGCAATTCATCCTTCGAGGTCTTATGGTCGGTATAGAGGATGAAATATTGACCCTCGATTGCATAGCGGAAGTGCTTAGAGGCATTATACACAGCCAGAAGTTCGCGACCAAAATCAATATATTTGGTTTCCATGGGACTGAGGCGTCGAGAGGAAAACTCTAATGGCTGCCAGATCCCAGAAACAGACTGCTGCTGGACCGCTCCGATGGCAAAGTTGGATGCATCCACCGCTATGCTTAGCGTGGCGGACGGAACTGGGTGCATTAGGAACGTGGTCTGAGCTAATGTCGCTTCAATCTCCGAAAAGGCTACTCGTGCGGCATCCGTAAGCGACAACTTACGTGAACTACCACAAAGTAGGTCAGTTAATGGAAGCAAACTTTTAGCAGCATGGGGTATGAAACGACGATAATAGCAAACTAACCCCAAAAATGCCCTGAGCTCCTTGATTGAGGACGGTACGGCGTAATCTAGAATAGCGCGCACTTTATCCTCGCAAGGCTTAATACCCTCTCGAGTGATCTTGTGGCCGAGGAACACAAGTTCCGGCTTGCCAAGTTCACGTTTATCAGGATTAACTACTATTCGATGTTCGGACAAGCGTTGAAATAGTAGCGTCAAATGTTGGAAATGTTCATCTACGCTCGACGATACGATTAGCAAGTCATCGATATAGACGTGAACAAATTCCAAGTCTCAAGTAATGCTATCGATAAACCTCTGCAATATCTGAGCAGCATTTCGCAAACCAAACGGCATACGTAGGAACTCAAACAAACCAAAAGGAGTCGTGACAGCTGTTTTCTCGACATCTTCAGCGGCGACTGGGATCTGGTGATAGGCTCGCACCAAGTCGATCTTAGAAAATACAGCCGTGCCGTGAAGTGATGCCGTGATGTCGTGTATGTGGGGTATCGGATAACTATCGTAACAGGTAATCCAGTTTAGTGCGCGGTAGTCGCCAAAACGTCGCCAGCTAAAGCCATCTTTCTTAAGAACCATGTGCAGAGGTGAGTCTCATGGACTGTGAGAAGGACAAACAATACCTCTAGAAAGTAAAGTGTCGAACTCACGTTTGGCGAAGGCCAATTTGTCCGGCGCCAATCGGCGAGGTTGTGCCGTGGCTGGTGGTCCGTCGGTGAAAATGTGGTGTGCCACACGATCGGTCACCGTCTCTATCTCTCCAAATAGTTCACTCAAAATGGGGAATTTAATAAATAAAAACCGGAAGTCTTGAGGAATATTAGAAAACAAACCTGTTATTCGGTGCGCATCTGTTCGAGCTGCGAGACCCTTAACTAGTGTTTGACGAAGGATCGATAGGCTACAGCCTACGTGAATCAACAAGTAACTCATAGTGCTGCGGAAAATCGATTCCCAGTATGCCTGTGGGAACATCCGCAAGAGTGAACGTCCACAGATACCGTCGCCGTGGTTCCAGGTTGGCCGCAAGCTGTCCCGTGCTGTGGGTAGGAATGGAAGAAACAGTCGCCGCTGACAGCTGAAGCAGATAAAGCTCGTGACTTGTCTTGACCAACCGGCAGGACAGAAACTTGGGCACCCGTATCGACTAGGAACCTAGCGTTAGTGCGCGAATCATGCACGTAAAATAAAAGGCCGGCGAGTACAAGCGGCCGTACTCGCCGGCAGGGGCGTTTCCCGCCGCGTATGAAAACGGCTGTCTGCACCTACTAACGGCTGGTCCGAAAACGCGGTTGAACCAAAAAAACCGTTGTTAGGATGACTTGGTTTGGACGAGGCAGCTGAGGCGGATTCACGGCGGACGTGGGCAGTGGAGGGCGCCCGTCCGTGCCGTTGTTTACGTGGACTACTACGAGGGTCGGAATTTTAACCCTGTCCCTGAAAGACAGTCGGATCTGGATAGGTCGAGAACGCCGAGGTCTCTCCGGCGATTCATCCAGATCAACAACCCGAGGATTGCGCGATTCCGTGGTGATGAGGGGATTGGCCTTACTGCCAACATGCGCGACAATCCTGTCAGCCACGGCGGCTGCTCTTTCCAAGGACGAGTCCTCGGGGAGAGCATTTACGGTGGTCTGAACATGGAAGGGTAGAGTCCAACCACATTTCCTTAACTATCTCCGAATCCTTATCGGCGGGCCCTTCCGGGGACCGGAGGTGATCTAGGTGACGGCTGGGTTTTGTATCCCCTAGGGGGTGCCGGGCAAGTAGCTGAGGTAACCGCTGCTCCCGGGAAGGAAGGAAATGCCGCAGCATAGCCTCCTTAAGCCGATCTTACTGCTGCTTTTGAGGAGGAACTATTACCATACCTCCCACCGAGGAGACAGTATCGCAAAGGGCTGCCTCTAAGGCATAAGAAAGTCGATGACGCTGGCCGATAATCCTAGGCGCCTTAAATTGCAGCTCTCAGGCTGCAAACCAAACCTCAGAGTCAACTGGGATAAAAGCCACGGGCTTAATAGCAACTGCAGACAAAGTGAGGTCGGTGTCAGGCTGTGTCTTGTCCTCTGACATGGTTACTTTGCGATAATATATCGTAAAAATTATATACTGTGCAACAATAAGAGGAAATGGAACCGCAAAACATCACAGACTCACCGGGCGGCCGAATAATCGAGGAAGGTTCCGGAGGTTTCAGGCTCACCAATATAGAAGACGTTCGAGAGCAGCAGGTGAACGTGTCTCCTATTGGGTCTAGCAGAGAAATAATAACGTTATCTTCTCTATCGGACGAATAGGGAAGAAGCATGCCGGTTTACAGATGCAAGGTGAAGTCTATATATCGCGGTGTAAAGTTGAGCGGACCTCACTTCGCGGTCTCCTTAGTAAACGCGTGATTCGGTCATTTGCACTGGGTGGACCACCTGCACTTTACTCTAGTGCTCGGAGCTGTACGAATATGTTAAGCAGAACAGTATTCTCCACGACCCGTGAGAACGAAAAGGCGATTGGGAGAGATAGTGGCTAGCGTGTATTTGGGAGTGTGCGTGAGAGCGTGCGCAAGAGCAACGGTCAAATGGCAACCGCGCTTGGCAGTCAGCGTTCAGTTAAACAATAAACGTGGTAACAGTATGAACGACGCTGGCCTCTCCTACAAGGGCCTCCTTCTTCAAGCCCGACGGAGTTGGGCTTCGATCGTGGCGATAGGCCGGAAGTATTGATTGCCGAGGAACTCGTAGCTTGCCCGTTATATTGTTGATGACGTCGAACGACTGCTGATGAGTTTAAAGGTGCCTGCACTCTCGAGGCCCGATGTGCGTCGATCCAACTGTGTTTTGGCGCCCACGGGCATCATACTCATGCGAGCCTGAAGATGCCGCTTCAAGTCCATCTGAAAGGGAGTCCAGTTGTCGTCTTCAGCACCACGCTGACCAATCGGTGGTCACGATTGCCGGGCAACCGAAATGACTAATCCAACCGGTCAGAAAAGCTTTCGCGGCCTCTCCGACGTGGGACGAGGGATGGGAATGGCCTGCGGCTAGCGAGTAAAAGGATCTACGCATGTGAGTATGTAAACGTACCCAAGCGAAGGTGGGAGTGGTCCTACGAGGTCGACGTATACATGATGAAAACGTGTTTCAGGTTCTGGGAACCTGGCTAGCACCGCCTTAGTGTGCCTATGGGTCTGAACACGTTGACACTGCTGACAAGCACGAGCCCATTGACGGACATCTCTTTTGATATTGTGCCAAACAAAACGCTCAGTTATCAGTTTCACGGAGGCAGTCACACCCGGATGAGCCAGATTATGGAGTGTCAGGAAAGTAGGATAAAGGTGGGCAGCAGGAACTACTGGCCTAGGGCGACCCTGCGACACACCGCACACGATGGTATTCTGGGAGGCTGGGATGGGTACTTTGGTTAAACTCAAAGAACCGTTTTGTCGAAGTTGTTCGATGTCAGGGTTCATGGTTTGCGCCCCTGCCATTGCGTCCAATTTGATGTTAGGCGTCGGCGACAGACTTAGTTGATATACTCGTGATAAGGCGTATGCGACGGGATTAAGTACCCCAGAGACTGGGCTGGGCTGCATCGCTGAGCCCAAAAGGCATTCGAACAGCCCGAAAGGCGTAGTGACTTCATGTTTTAGGGATATCAGCCTCTGCTACCGGGATCTGGTTGTACGCACGAACGAAATCGACACGCCCAAATAGCACGACCGTCACCTGAGCGCTATCTGAACGTCATTTGAGTGTCCCCTGGCCGTTCCCTGAGTGTCCTCTGACTGCCACCTGAGTGTCCCCTTTGAAACAAAAAAGGGACACTCAGGTGACTGTCACGGAAGCTTATCGAAACGGACTCCCCTTATCCCATTAAGTTTGTAACACTAACTACAAAACCAAAATACGTACATGCTAAATAATATACTGGTAATTAACGGAGTAGCCGAAGTTCAGCGCAAGAGCATAACCACGACCATTTTACAATAAGCTTAACCATAATTCCGCATACAACATTTAGCGGAATCAATCCCCTGAGTTCGAACAGAGTACAGGTTATACGGAGGATAACTATATATTTCGCTATTGGTAAATCTTTGTACACTGGGCTTGTCGGCGAACAATCGTCATCCAACCATGGGTCATTTTTGTGCACTTTGCAGTACCTGGAACCAAGGAAATGAGATACTTGTTGAATCGGTGCAGTACGGAATGTTGTTATAGTTGTCAAAGTTAGAAATCGGCTTAACATAGGGTTCAGCAGTATATGATATATAAACTATGATCAAGTCAAAACTGACCTCAGTACTTCCTACTCGGACGGCCCCGCCCTTATATGGCGGATCATTGCTAATAACTTCAGTCGGCCTGCTCCTTTGAAGCCAAAGTTGGATCTTTTCTTCTATAAATAGTGCTGTAGCTCCGGGAACATCGTGCTTCTTTTCTGCGTCTATGAATACAGGATAGGATAACGCAGAACGGCATGCTCACTGACAGTTTTTCTACAGACCCCTGTATTGGCAAATGATCGCGCCCGTGGACACGGCGCCAGTTCAGTTAGTGCAAAAAGCAATCGGGGATCAGTGTGCGCATTATCTGGCGTACACAAGTCCCAACTGTTAGCATTCCCGTTGCAACAAGGAAAAGCAGCTGCTAGTCAGAAAGTTATGAACAATTTAAGTTACCATTTGTTCGTGGAAAGTTTCATCTTCCAATTTTTCGTTCAACCTCTTGAACTCCCGTGCGAAAGGCACGGGAATAGCGCACTGCATGAACTGCACCGATGCGCCCGCAACATGTGAAAATTTGCGCAGTTTAGACTTGATGTCCTCCATTGTTTCCTGCAGTTCCACAACCCGAGTGATATGATCAATAATCCAAGCTGCAATTAGTGAATGTAACATCCGAAGTTGGACACGCACACCAAAGTTTCTCTATGAGTATTGTGTTCCGAAACTCGATCTGTTGCATTTTTTTAATTTCGTAACTGTTTCCGCCTTCATAAATGTAGAAAACGTGACAATCTATTATAAACATGCACGTACTGTACAAAGTGCCTTCGACGGTCTCGAATAGGGGTTGCCGTTGCTGGTAGAATGGAATGAGTTGTGACATGAGATCTGAACACGTCATCAAAATAGATAAATACGTACGTGGTGACTACCGGACATCAAAGATAGCTGATTTTGGCAGTTACTTCCAGTTCACTCCGTTTCATCAGGAAACAGGGCTATCATATCCACCAGTGGTACTTCGAACGGGAAACTGCTAGTATGATGACTGCCTTATAGACCACTTCGAATGTTAACGTCATTGCGTAACCCTCCTGTGGTTGATGGGAAAATGAGACAACAGCCGCGCCGTGTGCATCTGTGACAGCTATATGACCCAGAATGATGCTTAGCCTGCTTGGGGATTGCCTTGGCTGGATTATCTGCCACAACACTCCGCAAACCAATTCTGCAATGAAGACCACTCCTACGAATAATGATGCCAATTCTTGTATCAAGTCTTCCAAACATTGACGCACTTCAGCAGGTTTGGACATTCCACAATATAGACCAACAATAAATACTCGCGACGTGGGGTCCGAGAGGCGGCACAATATTGGCCACAACTGGTGCAATGCTCCACGAAACAAGCTCACACTGTCAACATGCAACTGGATATAAAGGCAGCAGCCGGCTTTGACAGGTTTACACTCCACAGCTCGTTGCAAGGTTTCACTTAGTCCCAAAAGTACTTATCTACCAATGCCAACGTTTTTCTTTTGGATTCTCCTTGGCGTCCCCAGCGACGACCCCGGACCTAATGGCAAGTCAAGCTTTAACTGTCTCAGAACTCGTAATAAAATCCTCAGGTAGGCCACGGATGACTTCATTCGTATAGCGGCCTGCCTCACAACATCTTTGGCCGAAGGAACGCCTGGAAAATATAGATTAGACAATTCAGCTACTTTCTGCGAGGGTACATATCATTTTGGTCTGTGTTGCAAATTTCACTTCTCCGTCTATCAATGATGATTCTGTTGCATATACTGATGATTACCGTGAAGCTTACTTTTCTCGAAAGTGATGACCACTCAATAAGTTGAATCCCTTTCCTCCTTTGGTATGCGCGTGTTATGTTCCTCTTGTTCTCACAACTATCCACATTTAGAGATTCAGTGTGCATTACCTAACGGCCGTAGAGGTTATGTCAGCTGTGACTTGTTGCTCCTCAACTGTTGCCGATGAGACCTTCGGTTTTTCAGGACAGTCGAAATCATCAATTAAATCATGGGACTCGTTGTTTGTTGGAAAGGAACTGTTGCCTAGGAATTTGTGACGAACTTTATGGAAGTTAACATTTCCCACCATAATCCCACATGAGGAATGACTTAATAATAGTTTATTTCGGATAACCCCGAGGCATGCTGCAATGCAAGATCAAACAGTACAGTTGAAAGCTGAATGAAAGTTACAGTACTACTGTACAATTATGCGAACGCGACTGAATATAAGAGAAGGCATTCAAGTCAATTGTTGCGATGCCGCCCGGTGAATTTCAGCTCAAGGTCAAGTGGTCAATCCAGCTGGAGATAGGAGTAGTTATTCTGCCAAAGTGTGGGGTGGGTGGAGAATGGTACAAAATCACACAAATCCTACAGAAGGAAGACTGTCCTGTCGGAGAACTAAACTAGATTGACGGATACGTAGATATCGTGAAGAAGAAACGTTCCTGAAGGAGACGTATTCAAGCAATAGAGCTTTGCAATGTGTGAGAGGAGTTGCGATGAAAAATTAGACGATAAAAAATTGTGGCATTACACATAAAGAATTGATGGTGAAAGAAGTGACCGGATAGAGCATATGGACTTTGGGTGGATTGTTTTGCTTTCAGAAAAAAAGGACTGTAATGCATCAGCAAGAAACTGGTAACTGGCGAAAAATAATCGACGTATGGTGCGCAGCTACGATGGTGGCAGAAAAGTGGCTTGCAAGAGGGATGACCGGTTGAATGACAGGTAAGTATTTACATACAGACAATTCTCAGCAAAGACTTCACGTGGTGAAAAAAAGTGTATCAAGTATCAGAAGTGTCTGAAACCATCTATCAGAATGGAGCATGGGAAACGAAATACACAGAACAGCCGATGAATATGTTTGCAAAGTTCGGCAGCCGGATATGGGCTGAGTGTGTGTGATAAACCAAATGGACTACACTTCTGGACCGTGGTTGCCAAAGTGATGGTGAGGGAAGTGACCGGATAAAACATATGGACTTTGAGTGGCTTGTTTTGCTTTCAGAAGAAAGGAATGTAAGGCATCGGCATGAACCAGGAAATATCGAAAAAATCGTTGCGTGGTGCTCAACTACAACAATGGGATGGACACAGCTGGCACAAACGATGAAGTGATGGGTAGAAGACTATCGGTTTATGTTTGATACAAAAGGTGGACCACTTCGTGACGACAGAATAGAACTCTGAGGCACAAGAGCTTATCAGATGTGCATATGTGGGACACGATACTTTGCAAGATGAGGACATTGCAATGCAACAACCCTAAGTGGGCAAACAGCAGAGCTGGCAGAGAAAGCAAGCAAACACAGAGTCGTCGATTATTGGGGATCTCAAGAGATAAATTTCGCAGTGTCATATACTGTCTGGAGATTGTGGTAAGGAAGTTAGTGACAGCAATAAATGCGTTATTTCTCGAGTATATCGGTAAAAGTAGCAAAAAGGGGTGGGCTTTATCTTAGAGAGTGGTCAAGTTTGCAAATAAGACCGGTGAATAGTTTCGCATGAAACAGCGGGAAGTGGACCGGGAATAATGAGCCAGAAGTGTTGATAGGTTTTTAAGTATGCGATAATTGTGCACCAAAGAAAGCAACTTTTGCCGGACGAAAAAAGCGTTAGGTTATGAAGGCAAATTTGAAGCGAGCATGATGGAGAGTCAATATCAGCTGGAGGAGACATCAACACTTTGAGTATATGAAAGGTTTTCCTTTTGTTCTGTTTTGTTGTTTTTTTTCAATCCGCAACCGGTGCTAGTGGGTGGGGCCGACCGTGCGCTGGACACCCAACCTGAAAACCACTTCTAGAGGCAGGAGGTGCGATCCACCTAGTTGCGCCCGCACATCGTTGCAGAGGTCCTGCACTCCCGATGTGCACCGGCCAAAGCGGGGGATGTGTCCGCGCCCCGCACCGGCGGGATTTTCACAGGTGGTTTTGGTCGAGATCATACACACGTGGAGATGACGTAGTCTAGGAGATTGTGGGGGATCCAGATTTAAAGCCGGACGTGTGGGCCAGATATTTCGCTGGTGATATCTCCGGATCATTCCAAGACATCAAAAGGGAGATGCGCGCCGGTTGGTGTCTGGAAGCTTAAGAGTAGAGGGACGCAGTCCGGGATGCTCCCGGGTGAGGATCAAGGGTCAATGGTAAAAAGAGAAATCTAGTAATGTAGACACAGACTACTTTGGGAAGAATGAGGACTGTGATTCATTGGGAGTGAATGGAAATACAAAAATCATGACCAAAACTAGGAATAAGAATGATGATTCAGAAGGTAAGTGGTGGTCACTGGAACTGGATTAAGTGTTGGGTAGCTAGGGCAAAATAAAGGAGGGGAATGGGGTCAGTTCGGACCGAGTAAAGCGAATAAAGTATGATGGAGATAATAGATAGGAGACGTTGGAGAGCGTGAATTGGGGAGAATCTAACAAGAGCAGTGTCAGTGATGTAAGTCATCCTAAGGGGAACTAATATGCTGGCGATGGAGAAGGCATATGGGGTAGGTGATGTCGACTTTGCAAGGGATGTTAACCGGGTTGTGCTTTCTTTCTCTATTCAAAAAGCTAGGTTACCCTCATAAGCTTGGTCCAACGTGGTGCACATACGGGTTAATTGTAGTACTTTGGCGACATCTAAATATATTTTAAGGACAACTTTGAAAGGTCTAGTGTCTGGCAGGCCCGAATGTCTTCGGGCAGTCTGCTCCAAATGCGGGAATAAACGGTGATGAAGGACCTTTCTCTTGGTTTTGTCCTGGAGTATGAGACTTTAGTAGTATGATTTCGGTTACGAAGAGGGTGAGGTGCGTCTTGAGCGAAACAGATCAATGATGGACGTATGTGCTCCAGAATGTAGGTGTTGAATAGAAGATAAAGCTTGAGTTTCATACGTCGTAGCCATAAGGGTTCAAGCCTTAGTAGCTCACATCTCTATAATTCAAGGGGGATGATGAGCCTAGTAAGTGCTTGGTACAGGATCGCTGAACTCTTCCGATCGCAAGTCTGTCAGATTTGCGCATGTGAGTGTATACCAGAGGGCAGTACTCGAGCTGTGGTATGACGTGGGATTTAAAGATCAGAGGCTGGCTGTCACGCATTCTAAAAGTTCTGCAACTGAGGGCTATCGTTCTCTCAGTCTTAGCCACCTGGTAGGTGGCTTGTTCTTGAAAGGTGAAGGAGCAAGAATATTCTAGGCCGAGATCTTGTATTAGCGGAGTAGTAGGAATGAACGACCCGTTTAAGGCAAGGGATTCAGGAGCAATCTGACTTTTATGCGTGAGAATGGCACTCTTAGCAGCGGAGAAACTCCTTTTCCAAGTGTTGCACCATATGCCAAGATCGTTCAGGTCGTCAACTATTTTGGTGAGGGCATAGGTCAAGGTATGAGGTTCAAATGAATATACAATGTTGATATCATCGGCGAATAGGAACGCGGTGCCATGGCGTTTTACTTTGAATACGTCGTTTATGTAGAGAAGAAATAAAAGTGGGCTTAACACACTGCCCTGTATAACACCACTTGTGACTGGCCGGGGTGATGAAAGGTAACCCTCAATGTTTACTGCTTGCGATCTCATGCTAAGATAGGATGACAACCAAGAAATGAATGGGTCTGCTATGCCGCAAGATTTAACCTTGGTTAGCAGCTGGGCGTGAGGCACGCGGTCAAATGTTTTCGTCATCTCAAGGAAGACAACGATAAGTGCCATTCCAGAGTCAGCTGACGTTGTGATCAGATTAAGGAAGTCAAGTTAGCAGGTCAGACACGGCCTAGACTTTAAGAAGCCGTGTTGTTTTTTATTTCTTAACCCATGGGTGAGGATAAAATTGGCAATCTCATCTTTAACTACTCGTTCCATTATCCTAGATATAATGGGAGTGTGGTTTATGGGGCGTTAATTAGCAGGGTCATGTAAAGCACATTTCTTATGGAGGGGAATGATGACGGAAGTTTTCCACTGAGATGGGAAAATGCTTTGTGACATGGAGAGAATAAACAAATTCATCAAATCATCACAATGTCCGGGCAGCCATCGGGTCCAGGGCGAACCAGAGGCCGGGTGGAATTTAACAGCTTTCTGACTTCGCTGGCTGAGAGTACTACGGTTGACAAGGTGTCGGCAGTCAAGGAGGTGAGATCCTGGGTCGGACTATTGTGGTCTGTTATGAAAGTAGAAGCGAAGAAATTATTGAATGCCTCAGCGATTAACTGAGGCAAGCTAATATAAATGTTCACTGATAGAAGCAAATACGGTATTTTGGTTGTACAGCGGGGGTTTCGAGTTTTAATAAGGCCAGAGAGGTGGGTTATTTTATTCGGCTGGTTGAGAGCCTACAGTTCTTGCTTCTCCAGCTTGTTCCCATTTTCGCTTAGTAGCTGGCGTGAGAGGTGGCTGCGGCAGAGGAAGATAGAAAGGTCGTTAGTCCATTCGTAGGCAAGCTGCAACTCCTCGAACTTACGTTGCAACTTTTGTTGTCGATCGGTCTTTCTCCCACTGAATTCAGTTATCTCAGGAGATATGATGCTAAGAGAACAGAATAGGTTAGAGTACATCACATCCGATGCCAGCTGAGGATCAGATGTTAGAAAGAATTCATCCCAGGTCTGATTACGCGGGATGGTGGGTAAAGTATCCCAGTTTGCATTTCGGAAAGATTTTCGACTTTGAAGACTTTTCTGGTGATGCGGCTGAACGGAGAATTCACATGTTATGATCCTATGATAATAACCAGGAAGGTGGCTAAAGACATGTGCCTTTAAATTTCGGAGGCCTAAAGTAAAGATAAGGTCAAGAATATTGTTCCCTCTGGTTGGTGATTTTACGTGTTGTGTCCATCCGCCAGCACGGATACATGAGATAAAACTGCATAACTTCGGAGAGGAATTCAGGGTTGTCCAACAAATGCCAGGGAGGTTGAAGTCCCCCGCTATGATTTTAGCAGCATGCGGGATTTCAGCTACGTGACAGAAAGCATCGGTGATTGCATTTACGTTGCCCATGTTGTAGCACGGTGGACAGTAAACACAACCGATGACGAGCTGCCCCTGAAGCAGAGGTATAGAGGTCCAAACAGAGTCTTGGACCTTATCAAGGACAGGAAGTTGGAGCAAGTGTGTTCCAAGACTGCTCTTACTATAAGCAAGACATCCACCACCACGTCTCTCAGATCTGTTCGTAGCGAATATATTATAACCGGGTATGGAAATGTGTCGGAGGGGAGTTTTATCAGTAGGCCAGGTTTCAGTTACGAGGATTACATCCGGGTGAGATTGCAGTGCAAAGGAGCGGAAGGATGTAAGTTTACTTACAAGGTAGCGAGCATTGAAAAGTGCAATTGTGAAACTATCATTATTGTGGCCATGACGTACATGGATGTATGACCCCTTAAGGTGGGTGCCAGGTTTGGAGAAATTGTAGCCAGTGGTGGACTGCGGGATGGTGTGGGGAGAGATATGGTATGGGAGGAGGCGGGACGTTCAGAGGAAACGGAAAAACAGGCAAATTTAGGTGGGGTGGCATTAGGTCCAAAAGCTTGCGACTACTTGGAATTGAAGAGCAGGATGCATGTGGTTGGGTAGCCCGTAAGTAGTCAACCGGAATCGCATTTGAATAAGGTACTGGCATAACGGTCTGAACAGCCTTGCCGAGACTCCCTTTTTCGTCGTTTTTATGGTTCACTCTACCTGGAGGCAAAAGACTGATTGGGTTCGGAGAGCGAGGTCCGGGTCCGCGAGTTGAGATGGCTGATTTTACCGATAAAGCTACTCTATTTATTTTCTAATTCGTTACGGGTACCGGTGAAAATACATCTAGCCTCGCTCCTTTCTGTGGTATGCAACAAATGGCTAGTTCTGACGTCAACAGTTGAGGGATTATTGATTTTACTTCAGGTATTGGACTGTTTTCTTGATCCGGTTTTGGATTTCGGACTCCTGCAAGGGTCGGCGTTCGTTTCTTCGAACTATATTCTGTGGGAGTAGTTTGTAGTTTCGACTAGACACTTCCTGAGCTAGTTGAAGGAATCATGTCAATCGGGGTTTTGTAAGGTAATTTGTTACTAGTCTTGGAGACAGGGGGGCCTTTATCAGTTTTGCGGACGTCAGGAGGCACATTAATTTGGACCGTTTCATTGAGACTGTTCTGCAAGTTTTGACGTTTGCAACGCGGCTCCGATGGAGTGGAGACTGATGAACTATCTAGGTCGACAACTATGTTGCGACTAACCACAGAAGAGGTCTTCGCATGATGTCCGACGCTTGGTGAATCGACCGCCTGAGAGGGACTACTGGCTAAATGTTTACCAGGGTTATGGTTCTTTACATGGCTTTTGTGAACCCCCCTTTGTAGGGGGGTTTTATCGGGAAGTATTTTTGCCCGCTTGAAACCTGTATTTGCGACGACAAAAGACTGTCGGCTAATAAACTCCTTGGCATCAACTTCAGTATTAAACTTTAACAGGAGTGGGCATGTATTTTGCGGTGAAGTTTTGCGGAGTCTGACACAGTAGCAAGGTTGCGAATCTAGGTTGCAAGCCTTTAAGATTAAGTTCATGGCAGTTGAGAGAGGTAACTAATCCGGAATGTTGAATACTGCTGCCTTGTTGGCTTTCTTGATGCGTCTAAATATTTCGCAGGCAACGGTATCAATGAACTTCGTGGCTGAGATTAGGTTTGCATGAGTGTGGTGTAGAAATGGGTCAAGCAGGAACGCTAATGGACCTAGTTGACCGAGGGTTTGATCATAAGCATCAAGCCGAGAGGAAAAGCTATTCATCGTTTTGCTTATTTCGGCAGTTGCTTTGGTAGCATCTCCAAGTATATCAAAGAGAGATACTGAAAAACTTTTGAGCGTGCTTTGGAGGTTAGGGGTCTTACAACGGCGAGTGCTAGCTGTGATTTTGGGCCGGTGGGCAGCAATGGAACGCATAGCTAAGCTGTTGGAGTGATTGGTAGTTAATTTGACGCAATATCGCGGGGAGAAAAGTAGTGACAGCCGACATAATGAGCGAGTTATCGGACTATGGTAAATTGCGGGGCATCAAAAAGTTGAGAGAAGAGGAAGTGGCTAATTACCTTTAAGAGGCCGGATAAAAGAGAGAATACCTGGGGAGAGTTTTGAACAATTGATTAAGTTACTTGGAGACCACGAGTCTCTATAAAGTTCTATTGCACTGACTCGCGATAATAACTGACGCCAACAGGTTGGTGTGCCGCAGTTAATGCTGCTATCGGATCAGTAAATCAGTTTGAGTAGCAATAAGTAATGGTACCAGCTAAATCATTGATCTTAACGCTGAAAAGCAAAAAAAGAACTGAGACACCCTGATTTTGCTTCTCGATGACCTTGACCTTGACCTGCGGTTGAAATCGCCCCAGTTAACCTTGCGGCCTGCAGTCTGCTTCTTGCGCCTCCATATTGTAGTTCTCGAACAGCCACGCAATTTTTGGTGGGTATTTTCCATCTACGGATGAAGAGAAAATTAAAATGAGGTTTACCCTCCGAAGAACATCAGAAACCGATCAAACACAGAGCCGCGCTTAAAAGCATAGCCAAGAAGGCGACAATAAACAACCACCGCCAAAGACCGGCCGCCATGACAGGAATGCATTAAAACAAACAGAACATCCAAATTTATAATACACAGTGAAATGGACAGTAAATGTCAAAAAAGTTTTTATTACAGTTTTCAACATGAGACACTAGGTTTGGAATTCTCATGCATTCACGATTCTAGAGATTTATGTATCTAAATCCAGTGAGGACCAAGCTACTAAATATTCGGAAATGTGGCTTAACAGGGACTCTCTTTCGAAATCATTTGCATTTATGGGGCATTCTCCGGTTTTTATATAGGTTTCAGTGGTTTTTGAGGGCATTGCACTGATTTCCTGTGACCTTCCCCCAGGAGACACTCAGGTGACGGTCGAGTGTCCCTTTGTGCTGCCTGGGCGGCCGAAGACGGAGCAACCTGATAAAGACGGAGTTAGGTCATGTGTAAGGGGAATTGGGTATCGGTCAGGGACGGTGACTTTGTTAAGTGCTCTGTAATTACCACAGGGTCGCCAGTCGCCGCTAGACCTAGGGACCATATGAAGAAGGGAAGCTCAAGGGCTACTAGAAGGGCGTATTATACCCAATTCTAGCATACGTTCGAATTCAGCCTGTGCGACACGAAGCTTGTCTGGTGCTAACCGACGCGGCCTACTCAACACTGGGGGTCCCTTAGTATCGATATGGTGAGTGACACTGGTGGTCACTGCTGGGAGAGGCCCGGCCTGCCAAAACACGGCCGGGTAGGCGGCGATGAGTCCGCCATAAGTTTGATGTGCTGATGGTTGGACGTAAGATGGCGTGACGTGGTTCACTCGCGAATTAGAACCCGCAACAGCGAGAGTGGTCTTTCGATCCACCACTCTGCGGCGCCGTGCATCAACTAGCAGGTCAAAGTGTTGCAGGAAGTCAATGCCTACGATTGGGTACAGGACGTCGGCGATGATGAATACATAACGAAAATTACGATTCAAACCTAAGTTTAAGTTGAGCGACCGCTGGCCAAACGTTGGGATGGTCGTGCCATGGGCAGCGCGTAGTGTTTGGGCCTGCGGTGTGCTGTTGTCGCCTTCCGGTCGGGGGAGGACGCCCACTTCGGCACCGGTATCCACAAGGAATAGGTTATTTGAAGTGATGTCCCTTACATTCAAAAGGCGACTGCTGGTCTGATACCCGGCTTCGTGGGTTGCCACCATGGGCCGGGGGTTAAGTTTTCCCTGATGAGCACCGGGAAACTTATACCCTGGTTCGCATCGCTTGGCTCCCTCACCAAAGCGACTGTGGTATTTACAATACCCTTCTCTTGAAGAGCCAAAACGTCGTCGCAATGACTGACTATGGCGCCTAGGTGAGCGTGCGCGGTGCCGCTCCTGTGGTCTACTTCTTTCTACTGCTAGGCTTTGCGGGCTCGCGTCAATTCTAGACAAAACTGAAGCGAAGTCGTCAGATGTTGGCAAGGCAGGCACCGTTGTGATGGAGGGCCTGGTTACTCCAGCTACAGCGGGGTTGTATCGTGACATCAAGTCATCAGCTATCGCTGCATTTTCCTCCAGCGAGCACTTGAACGTGGCACTTAGTGAAACTGGAATGTTGTGCGGCGAATATGTATGGACAAAAAAAAAGATTGGTAAACCGACCAAAATGTCAACAGATACGCAAACAACAAAACACACAAACGTAAGCAGACGGGACCTTGGACGGTAGAAAACAAGGAAGCTCAGGTGACCTGAGGATCACGTCAGGCGCACCAATTGTAAGGTTGGTTAGACCTTACTTCGCGGTCTCCTTAGTAAACGCGTGATTCGGTCATTTGCACTGGGTGGACCACCTGCACTTTACTCTAGTGCTCGGAGCTGTACGAATATGTTAAGCAGAACAGTATTCCCCACGACCCGTGAGAACGAAAAGGCGATTGGGAGAGATAGTGGCTAGCGTGTATTTGGGAGTGTGCGTGAGAGCGTGCGCAAGAGCAACGGTCAAATGGCAACCGCGCTTGGCAGTCAGCGTTCAGTTAAACAATAAACGTGGTAACAGTATGAACGAAGTTTGCCACAGCTACAGTGGCACCGAAACAGCACCGATACGAGAGATACACCGAACGGAAAACGAAACGCAATGGCTGTGCAGAAAGCGAACCGCGAGTACGTTCAATCGGCGGACGACCAAAAGCGAAGATGATTCAAAACGAGGTTTACGGAAACCTTGGAAAAGTCAGCCCAGTAAAACGTACGCAACCGGACAACACTATGAGGTCGATGTCGAACGTCGGAAAAGATGGCAGAGAAAATAGATCCTAAATGGTGTCCAGAAAACAGTCATTTTCTCACAACGATCGAGGTCACTACACGTCTGAGGCAGCTTTCTTCACACTGTAACTGTTTTAACCTAGCAATATTTTGCACATACTCCGAGGGTGTGGTTTCTGGATTGCTTCTTACTTATCGCGCCCTTCTCGATGATGTTAAACGTCTATGAAAGCAGCGTTTCTACGAAGAATAAAGAAAGCTATCGATTTTATGGTGCGGAGGATTTCATTTCTCGGTTATCCGCGTTTGACGATGCGGTTACTCAAACTCTCGGAATTCCTAGGAAAAGGCATGTTCCGTCAACGCACGACTCCAGAATGAATCGGAATAAATGGTCAAACCAACAAACTACTTCAGTATGTCCCACTTATGACTTTTTATCGATTTTGCGGAGTTATTGCTGTCGTATTTATACACAAGCAGCTATAGCGGCTAAGCTAAATATAGTTTCCGAACGGTTTGTGCCAACCGTTTGAAATACGTGATATGCTTCGTTAATTTCTTTCACTAATCCAAATTACGTATCACGATGCTCATTCTCATCTCCTAATTTATGATTTTTCAATTAATTGTCCTTATTTTATCGATTTTGAGGGAATAAAATAGAGCGATCTATACCGGGGTTTATGGGACATTTCGATGAATTAAACCAATACATCCGTATAAAACGCCAACCAAGCATTGCTCAGTAATTTGATCGTCAGTTTTCTTCGTATCAAGTCATTGTTGATTCATGTAAAATGGCTACTAAACAAAGCGACTGAAAACCGATGTTATGAACGGGCTGGGTGCTACAAGGGTGCTTTAGCTTTATATAGCTTTAGTCGCGCACCCGATTGGGAACAATACTTCTTGTGAAAGTCAGCAACTTTGCCATACAATGTTATAATGAAAATTTGTACAGGTTTGCAGTTCGATGCCTGCTTCATTCTGAATCGTCGGACGGTGTTCGTCGTTGTGTTCTATGGTCACCGGATTTGAAATAATAAGATGTACAAAGGCGAGTCAGCCGCACTTAAGAAAACATCCAAAACAAACTTGTATGCAAATTTCGAGAATGGTTTGATCAATAACTGTTTTCAACAAAAACGGGGAATTACCTGATGATCTGTTTATCAAAGCAGTTATATTCAACGGAATGAGGAAATGTTGAGAAATTAGGATATGGTACGTTGGACGACGTTGATGTTTATTTCTCGAAGAATAAGACTGTGATGTACAGCGACTTATAAACTATGGGCTAAATCTGAGAGCACGTAGAGTTACGATTTAAGATAAATTTCTAGTAATATTCGGAATGCCTTAAGCGGTGTCGATAATGGTAAATGAATAGAACAACTCCAAAAGGAAAAGCAACATGAGATTTATTTCTTGGAAAATGATAGTTTACGTACCTGCATTCCTGTCTCGCATTGCCGTAGTTCCTAGCGTTGATAAACTAACGCTACATGTATCTTTCAATGACAGACGTCGGTTCTCCTGCGACTCCTGGAATAGAAATGAATAGCGTCTGAGGTTTTCTCTTGACGGCTTCAATGAGCCCGTGTTTTTGAACGGCTTTTTGTTGCAAACTCCCAAACCGGCATCAGGCTAGTATCACTTCGTCACCAGTGTGTGTTGTTTCTAGTTACACTCAAAGACAAATATTTACTTTAGAAAAGTGAGGGTAAAAAATAGAGAAATATGTGAACGAATTCAACATTGAGACGGCGATGTTATAACAGTCATTAGAAAGCAACCAACATTACCAAGTGATTGTGTGAATCAGTGAATTAATTGTGTCTAATGGTACGTCATCCACGAAGAATATGTACAGACGAATTGATGGCAATTTGTGAGGAAAAACTGCCCAAAATGTTAAAAAATATAGATAAACACTACCGATCAGTTTACAGCTTTTGCGGGGCACCTGTTGATGATGACAAATTTATCTGGTTGCGTAGCGCGGTAAACAGTGCATACCAAACAAAAGACGAATACTTACAGTGCAAGCGGGAATTAATGTATTATCTGGAGCAACATTGCCCTCCTATTCAAAACACATTACCCACTTCGTGAACTCCTTGGTATACCTGGTCTTGCGGGCCCTTTGGTGAACGACTTGAGTTTTCTCAGTTGCGATTCTTGGGGAAAACTAGTGAAATTCTCTAACGTTCCATGGTGCCGCACATCATCCAACAGGTGCTTTAAGGAATGAAAGTTGTACACAAATTCGTCCAAAACGTATTAACGGGACATTTTTCGCATAAAAATCAGCAAAATTCAGTTTACAATTTCAACACAATATATATAGTAGAAGTCCAATTTGGCGAAACAATTGTTTTTCAGTAATTCATTCTCAAGCCGTTTACAAATTACATGGGAGACGCTAAGCAAGAATCATGCGGATAGACATGGAGTAAACACCAATCACGGGTAGGGGTTTGTCAACAGTCACATTGTCCTTGTCATTTGATTGGTTTATCTAACTTACGCCCTGTGAGTGACAGGACGACAGATTTACTCGACCTCGATCGATCCTAGGCCATGGAAGTTGAAGTGCCTGGACCAAACGCTTTTGGGCGCAAAGGTCGGGGGTCAGCTTCCTGATTCCGATTGCCTCGGCTATCGCTAGAGTGCGCAACTGCACACCCTTGCATTTGCTTGGGGGGACTCGATACACAACTTTGAAAGCCGTGTTTGAGTTCACCTGATGTCCGGTGTCAACTAGGTGTGCTAAGATTGCGCTGTTTATCGATCCAGTCTGTCCTTGGCTTAGCCAGCGTGGGTGATGCTCTTTGATCCGAGTGGATATATATAGCTTGGAATGTGAGAATGTGTACGAGGATATAAATAAAAGCGGAAAAACGACCAGACAGATCATCTGATAATCAGTCATACAAACAAACTAGACCTAAATGCAAAAGCTGGCTATATTCGGTTGCCTTAAAACATCCAACGTCACGTATGGAACAGCATAAAAGCTGAAAATCACACGAAATGGATGCGTGGATCTGTGTTGTCCCGCCGCGCATTTCATTTACGACAATGTCGTACACGCTTGCCTGTTAGCAAGGCGTTAAGAAGCCTCTGAGTTGCTTCCAAACAAATTAGATGTACATAATCCGAGAGAAGTGTTTTAACCGTATTAATTGGAAGACTTACGTATTCACCGTCACCTATATGGTGAAGTCGATACTTTTCCCACGAAAATCGGTCTGTTCATCTCGTACCATCCGTGAGGAGGAATGTCATTCTTTCAATATACAGTCTACGTTGAGCGCACTAACTACGGGAGAAATATTCCGCGGAACTTTTAACTTGGCGAATGAATGCCTCTGCAGGTGTGTCATACATAGCAACCGTTGTTCGACGTACTACGGTGTAATTACCGTACAGTTTGTCATTATAAATGATATCCATTCATTCGCTTACTGTTCACTGTAAACAAAAGTCGTCCGGAAATGGTTTTTGCTAAGCCACAGTATGTTCCAGCGGTTGTTAGGGTGGGCAGGTTGGTCGACCATAACGAGAGTTTTGAAGCCCAGCATAACGTTGGACTATCAACACCGAGATGGAAGTCGACGGAGTACAGCACTTTTGGCATCTCACATGTGCACCGAACCAAACCATCTCGGAGCCCGATACGGACAATAAAAGCCGCACGATAGTTGTATCTTCTCACCCAAGTGTGGTGTATATGTTATCATTGGATCACATGGAATATCTAACAAGTGGTAGAACAAAGCGTGCGGCACGTCACGACGTTGCGTAATGGTTAGCATGGAGGTAATAAAACATCGGACAACTACTGCAAAAGAACACCCATGTTGATTTGGGCGCACACGGTTCTTTGGCGCTGTATTCTTTGACTGGCTTAAAAATTGAGATAATCATCGAATATACAAGCGTATGTGGATGATCGACCTTGGTGTGCTTGTAGCGGGTGGATTCTCGCTTGAAAAACCGAGATCAGAATTATGTTGCTAGTCGCATTTCTTGTGGAGCTGCTTCAACAGCTTTGCCACCAGAAGAAATCTTATATATCGCGCATTAGGTTTAGATAAATACTTGACAATCTTCGGTTTTTCTTGAAATATACATCGAATATTATTTGGGATACTACCGCCGGTGCTCTCATACGTACATTTTCCACAAGTGAGGCATTCCTTCGCACTGAGGGCCTTGCGCCTCCATTACCTCTTTCATTTAGTCTCTTCAGGTATAACACTGTATTCTAATTCCCGGAATATGAAAATAAGTAGCCAACGGTACATGGCGATTAGTGATCAGTAGCGTATGAAATTCACAGAAAGCAACACTACAAAACGATTACTTTACTGTCCAACGATTTATGTATGTAAGTGAACATACACACATGGAACTAAATATGGATATGTATAGAGAGATGAAATTAAACCAGAGTTCAAATTAACTGTAAAAAGGGGAATTAGTTGTCCGTATAGTTCATGGATAGTTATTTTCCATAGAAAAACTGGACAGAGAAACCTACCAACGGACAACAAAGAAAACTAGTATGGAACTGCCTGGGCATTCAGTAAAACGAAATGTGCTGTTTTTGTAACGGAGATACAAAATAATAAGTATTGTGATACTTTTGCTATCATACTTAATGTAAAATTTCGCGAAAATCTGTGCAACTTTCCAAGGTACATGTTACGAGTCCTTTTATCCTAACTTTAGTCTAACGTTCGCCCAAAAGCGTTGGATATCGTGGTGCTTGGATGCGTTTTTCCAGTTCACACGTTATCCCGCTCCAGCGTTTCGAGTTCTCCTTTGCACGCTGCAGAATGTTACTGTTATCATTTTATCAAAAGAAAACCACGAAATATTGATCATATATGAAAGTGTATCCTGATTAAACCTAGAAAAATCTCAAAACACCCAGTTTTGGCCCAGCTGGACTATAGATGGAGAAGCATCAGACATCTACCGGGTAGCTACACGGGCACCACCACCGGGGTCATGATGGACCCGGTGCTCACTTCTCCAGAAGATAGGTACTGTCTCCCTGATTTTCATTTCCTAAATCCACCCAGTCAGCACAGTAGTCCCAAAAAGGTCACAAATCAGTCCGAAAAGAGTCCCAAATGTCCCAAAACAGTCCCAGTTTAGTCCCGTTTGAAACAATCGAGAACATTTTTGGGACTACTTTTGAGCACACTTAGACTGAAGTGGCTTGGGTTCCTTGCTTTTAACTTTCGGTGGGCTATCCTACGTTATTTCATCTTGTGATATTTCCCTACTTGAGGTGGTTCGCGGGTTCAATGCCTATACCCTGCGGATCCCGGATTTTGTATGCTTTTTTCTGTTCTGAAAGGGAAACTGATGGACAGCAATGAACGTATCGGACTCAGTATAGTTAGGAAGATCACGTAAAACCAAATTTTATTAGTAACAATAAAAATGATGATGGTAACATGAACAACAATATCCTTAATTATTAGTTTGCTGATCGAGTAAATGGAAGTCCCATGTGTGTGTTTAGCTTTTGCATGAAAACCTCATTTGTTAGGACGTTCACTGTCTTCTGTGAGAGTTTTTCAAAACGTGAATCACTCTTAACGTATTTGTTAACGAACCAT
The DNA here is from genome assembly GCA_948099385.1 of Fasciola hepatica. Taxonomy (NCBI): domain Eukaryota; kingdom Metazoa; phylum Platyhelminthes; class Trematoda; order Plagiorchiida; family Fasciolidae; genus Fasciola; species Fasciola hepatica. Next base: position 1,160,097 of record CANUEZ040000020.1, read on the forward strand.
AAATTGCTTTTCGAGAAAAGAACGAGATTTGTAAACGTCCTCAAAAATTGTTCTTGCCCATTCCGGATGCTTTCCGGTGTGTAATATCTTCATAAAATGGAATACTTTACCAAGAAATCGAAGTATACTTCCGTGCGAGAACCAAGCTTAAAGTTAGGGACAAAATTCTTCAACTTGAACTGCATTTTTAAAGTATTCCCAAAAGAGTATTTTAGGGGACCTTTTGGGACTAAATTTTTCTCTCCGTGCTAACCAGGTTGATGAACTATGGTGTATTTTACTAGAGTAAAATTACTTCCCATGTTTTAGACCTTTCCAAATCCGCTAACATAACTAAAACTCATTTCAAACGGCGTGATCAAAAATAGTCTTTCGCGGGACTTTTCGAGACTGAAAAAGCACCTCTGTGCTGACTGGGCACGTTTTATTCATGTCCCACTTTAGCACTACCCCAACCTTTGAACTGACTCAAAAATAATCGGAACAACCCGCCAAATAGTAGTCGGTAAAATGGAATTATTGGGAAAATTAACGTTTTCGATTATACACAATTTTAATGTCAATTCGTATATCGATTTTATATCTTATTACTACAAAATATATACATACTTATTTATAGTAATCAGAAACTTCCATAAAAACCCGCTCATAAATGCTACAAAAGATTCTACCTGATGCTAGCTCATTTTTGCCCAGTATTAGACCGTTGCAGCCTCGCGTTAGCTCGTTACAGCTCAGAGTTAACCAGCCGCAGTCCAGCGTTAGCCCCTACAGCCAGCGTAGCGTTGAGCAGTGTGCTGCTTGGGTCAAGTTGATGGTCGAATGAACTGACCTAGGCAGCACAGAGGGGCATTCGGCCGTCCTCTGAGTGTACCTTCTTATGTTTCGTTGGAAATCGCTGAATGGTACGGTCGGAGGACTCTCAGGTGACGCTCATGGGAACACTCGTGCTTCATGTGGAACTGAAACAGCTCAGATAGCACCAGGAAGCACCCACGCAGCATGCCCATACGGAGTCCACTTGGGACCACTAAGGGAGCCATATGGGCATATCTGCAGTTCGTGACTGATGCGCGGAAAAACAACGCGGTCTTCAAATCCCTTTGATTTGCTCAGGTAACAGTTATTCTAATCTCCGTGTCCCTTGAAGCTACTACGTAACAATGTTTTAAAGCAGACTTTAGGCTATGTTACAATGCGGCCATACAAAATGCAAATTGATAAAGTAACTTCATAAACAAATACGCTGTTCGTTTTTGTCAGAAATCACAATGAAATTCATATAGATACAATTCTCCTTGAATTTAACAATTACCCGTGTTATTACTTATAGAACACACGTTACCTATATTCGTCTTAAGTTCCTCGCACCTGCCCACGGAACTGTGAGCAATGTGCTACCTGGGTACTCAGACGCTCCCTGAGTGTCTTCCAAAGAACACATTGTTTTATTTTTTGGAAATGGTGTTGGTTTTGCTCCTGGATATGTAATAGGTTGCCGTTGTACTTAAAATAACAAAAACGTCATAAATTTTAAGTAACAGTCCCTGATTGTCCCTCTGGCCATACCACTGAGTGTCCTCAAATGGTACACTGAGAAGACAATCGGCGATAAACCCGGAGAGCGCACGCTTCTTCTATGCGCAATTTATTGTTATTTAACGCGAAAAATGAGTATTGACGGTATTCAGTAACACTGAGGCAGAACTGGGGGACACGTAACCATCCACTTTTGGGGACACAAGTTTTTTAATTACACGTTTTCAATGAATGGAGTTCATGATAACCAATGGGTTTGTCTAAATCAACCGACATTTGTGAAAAGTAATTTATTTATCACTTAAGGAACTAATAAATTGGTTATCAGCAATTCACTGTCGTCTGAACTGTTATCACATCCGACCTATTGAGATCTTATGTGGCTCTCCAGGACTCCAAGTCTCTGGGTCAGGTTACCGGTTATCCTCAATGGTGAAGTGGCCCTTCGTGACTATGGGGTATACGTCTTCCATTGCACTCGTGCGCAAGCATGTAATTAAAAGATATCTCCTTTTCGTCGTCTGTTTAAGTATAAAAACCCTAGCTTTGTTATTAGTTACCAAATAAAGTTAAAAGAAAAACGAACGGTTCTGTCCCAAATCTATTTATTTACAATGATTTACCTCAACTTTTGTTCAAATAGATTCAAGTATTTTACTTAGGTTCGCTGGCACATCTTTCGTTTTCCAAATAGCGATATGTTTCGGGTAGGATTGGTATATCCCATTGAAATGTTTGTGTCTTCCATGGACAGCGTCGGAAAACGCTACGAGGTCCCAATCGGAATGGGGTTGAGTGCACCGAACGCATTGAAAAACGCAGTTTGGGTTCTTCCTTTTCATCATTAACTCGAAATTCTTTTTATCGCTCCTTAAACCCTTACAATATTCCCCGTTCTTTAAAACTTAATCACTGAGTTACCCATATTTGTAAAAACGACCGATTAGTAAAAACCGGAAATAACAAAAATATAATGTCATATGTACAAAATGGGTCCTTATCCATTATTTCCGGAAAATTTTCCCGATCTCCTTCCATTGCGTCCACGGAATCTGTAAAAATGAAAGTTTACAAAGCTTAGCGAGAGCTATATGCAATGAAAATAATAATGGAGCAAGCGACGCTTATAGTTTTTAATTTCAAAACGCGATGGAACAGCGGCGGTTCCCTCAAAATAAATGCTACGATCTATATCGTTATTATAAGTATGATACAATGGAGTTGAAAAAAGTACGACAGAAGGAGGTAAACGTCAAACGCTGAATTGCAACGGAGAAATTCGATAAAAATCCTTAGGCTTCATGTGCATAAAAATAAATGTATCATATTTCGTGTTTCTAGAATTGTACTTGAAACAATATTTACAGAAAACAAAATATTCAAAACACCAAAATTGGACCTGAGTACACACAAAAGTTACGCACCTGCGTATTTGTGTTAATTTGATACCATCTTGAGCGTTGATAAACCAACACTTTAGATTTTTCTCCTTGTGAGACACAGTGAACCGTTCAGTTCCTCGAAATACCTCTGGTATTTGTAAGATAACGAAATTGGTCAACTTTTCCCTGACTGCGGTGATGAAAGTTTGGTCGCGAACCGTCTAGTATGGATATTATAAGACATTATGCGGCTTATGTCCCAAGACATCGACTGAACATAAACTAGAAGGGAATAAATTTTGAAAAGTAATTCTGCCTTCAAAATAACAACTTCTGAAGCAAATAGTGCTTTCCAGCTCACTAATCAGATTAAATAATATATGAACATTCGTAGTACAATTAAATTACTTCCTGACATTAAAACGTCTAGGATGAATAAAAATTGAGAAATACATACAGTTTGTCCAAAAACTACAGATCTGCTGCAATGAAATATGCATTACACAGACTTTTACTACAGCGGCATCTTAGAGGAACACCTACCAGCAGAAAACCCAGCAAATCAATATGGCACCACCTGGTCACAAGAACGATCAGTGAAACGAATTGGCCGAGTTGTGGCGTTTTATTGCCTCGAGCATTTGCACAAAGCTCATTGTACGCATAGTGCTTAGAAAATTTCATGCCGATTGATGCCATGTTTGGTAAGATATTGCTGATGTACGCGTTCCGCTGGGAAACGCCCAACGGCGTTTGGAATCGTGTTACTCTGGTACCTGGGTGTAATAAGTTACTCCAGTAAAACCAAACTGGTTAATTACTAACTGAAATCTGATCAGAAGCTAAAAAAAATTCAAAACCTGAGTTTTAAACCAGAAAGAAACATTTTATTTAGTTTTTAAAGTCAGATGAGCCGGTTGCCTTGGCTTGAGTCGCTTTGACATGTCCTATAAGTTGTCACACATTTTTCGGACAATCGCGGGCGAACAAAGTGGAGAACCGTTCCAGCTGGCCATAACTAGGCACGTTTTGGTCAGTCAAATGACAAAAGTGCTCCTTGGTAACTTTTTAAGTGTATCAGAACCTACAGGTAGGCTTATAAGCCCATCATACTATAAATGTACTAGCTGATCGATCCTAAACCAAGTTACAGTAATAATAATGCTAGTGCAACTAATACTATAATTGATGGTGAATAAGTATGGTATGCACATTCTTCCTAATTTCCGCGTTTGGGTTACATATCTAAGTCTTCAAGTTAAAAAAAACTATCAGTTGAGCGGGGACCAAACGGTGCATGTTCACATAGATGTATCAGTTTGTACGAGTTCAGTTTGTTTACTGAACGAAACATCCATATAAACGGGCAAGCAAAGACCGATGATGATGACGTTTGCATGGAGAATTTATTTAATAGACCATCCGAAAAAGAACAACATATGAATTGCATATGACAGCGAGGCACAGCGGACCAAACAGAGTCGCTGTATTGAGACGAGTGGAAAATAAAAGGAGCCGACTAACTGGTTAAACCAATTGTTTTCTGATTTTGCTCGCTTGGCCCGACGACCACACAAAATGAACTGTACTGAGCAGTTATTACCTGAGAAGTACGACTGTCCCCCTGAGCGTCACCTGAGCGTCACCTGAGAGCCCTCTGGCCCAACTATTTTGGGTGATTTTATGATGCGTTACTTCCCCTGAGTTGCGACTGCTTCAGGCAAAACTTTGAAATTGAGTTGCACCCTTACCCCAAAGGCCGAGTATTTTTGAACTCAATCAAAAGTTTCATTTTTTCGGAACTAACGGAGTCGTTGTCGTAGGCGGTTTTGGTTTCCTTTTTGGATACCTCCTTGTTATGTGTCTTCGTTGAGCACGAATCAGGTTAGGTATTCTGATTCCAAAGAATTGCTTGCGTGCTGAGGAAAATGCGCATCCACGATATTTCAAAGTTTAACAAACAATAAGCAATGTCGAAGTTTAGACGAATTAATAATTAAAATATTCCTGATTACGTTGCATAAACCGAAAATCAGGCTACGCAAATTTTTTCATGAAGACTGTCAACCGGGCTACAATATTCATAGATATACTTATCTCCACTTATTTTTGAACTGATGAACATTGAGGCGGAGTTTAACAGGTCATTTGTTATAGGTATTGCTATACAGCTGAGACGTATTTCAGTGAGTTTGAAATAGCGGAACCAATTCGGTATTGACAAACATTCACATGAGGTATTATAAATCAACTTAGGTTTAGTTAGATTGTTTTACAGGCCGAAACCGTCGTCGACTTATTTTCGCATACGTTTCTCTAACTTAATTTCACTTCTAAGTTAGTAATTTGCGATGATTTAAGTATGCTTACTGTCAACCACATCATCATGAACAACTCTCAACTGTGGTCACACAGTCGTCTACCTACCCATCATATATTAAATCATAAACACTCAGTATCCTTAGGGTAGATGTGTTCTATATCTCTGAAACACGGCGCGGTACCAGTTAGAGGCTCCCAGTTACGGAAGGCGACCTGCGACCGTGGCAGGATTCGAATCAGAGACAGAAATTTGTAAATTCCGCTACGATGCCCATTTGAACACCACCGATCTACGTTTGTCTACTCTAAGTTTACTGTTGTCTGCACGTGGTTTCGTCTAGGACTTTCTGGTTGACGAATCAACGCCAAAGCTGCTCTAGACGATAACCATCGATCTGTTTTCAAATCCGGATCCTCCAATGTCGTCCTGCTCGTTACCAGAATTGACCTCTGAGGACCTTATGTGGTTTTCCACTCTTAGTTCGGCAGTGTGATTTCTGGTTATATTTAATGGTGAACTGGGTCTTTATGGCTATGGATTATGACCCTTCCATCGCACTCGTGCGCAGGCATGGTATCAGGTAGATGTTGAATTTAAGTCAAAGCGAGCTTGCTTCATGATTTCAATGCTGACCGAGGTCCTAGAACCAGATACACAAAAAACGGCGGGTATCTGAATCTATAATTCCACTGTTAGATGCACTTAGATCGATTCCTCAGGATTTTAGACATGATGGTGCACTGAGGTGCCACAAACACCAACTGATTAGGAGCTTTAGACATGATCACGATCGAGTCACGTAAATGCTTTTTAAACCTGGAGAAGTGGACATCCAGCTGTCGGCGATGGATTGTGAAGTTTAAGGCGATGAAGAAGACTACGGTGGTCAATAAAAGCTGCAACTTTTTCTTTTCAATTAGAAACATGAGTCCGTGAAAAGTGCTTGCAAGAAAATTGGTCGAAGAGGCAAATGTCTAAGTGATTCGAGAACAGGAGCATCGTCTGGTTATTTGGGCGGAGCATTTCGATGAAAAGTCTAACTGGCCCTCTTCTTCATCAGCGTTGCGGAATAGCACAGTGGATAGAGTCCTGGATATAAGTACCAGCCCTCCATTAGAGACTATGGTTCTCCATGGAGTAAGTCGCCGTATATTTTGAAAATGAGCATCACAGATTTGATACTGGAGTTAGCAACAGTCCTTTAATTGATACGGTTATAGGGACAAATTCTGAAGAATTGATGGCTATTAGTATTCGTGCTGATTTATAAGAAACGTGACAGGTTCTCGGGGGAAAACCACAGCGGATTAACTATCGTTAGCGTCACATCTAAACTGCTTGCTGATATTACTCCCCACCGCTTACCTAAGGTTCGCGAACAGTGCTCGCGCGAGAATCGCACCGGATTTAAACCTAGTTGATGTTGTGTTGATCATATCTTTACTCTCCGACACATCTTATAACAGAGGTACGCCTTCGTAGGCCCATCAAATGAGCTTCAGATGTAGGAGACCTGCGGGTGAACAGTGCGTGAGGGTTATTGGTATTTTAGCAATGATATGTTCGCAGCATTGCTGATATTTTAAGCGGCTAACATATCAGCAGTTTTGATAGTAGCTCTAGAGTGTTACGATCTCAGAAAATAACCATAGGACGAAAACTCACTAGAAAACATTGTTTGGGGTTGTATTTCATGCATACCTGCAGATTGCCTTTCTCGTCGTGCTCGCTGCTGGTGGTTAATGTTTGTAAGATGAGTAAGGGGAGACCAGTTTATGGCATATAAGAAAGGTATGAAAAGGCTGGCGAACGGGGTTGAATTCGTAGGCGCGTTTGGTTCCCTATACGGGGTTCATCAGATCTTTTTGCTTAATGAGTAAAGACGTTGGAAGATATGACCAGGTGTCACTACCGGTGACTTTCTTGCATCCACACACCTTCGAGTACCTATTGCTGATATGCATAGTTCTGAAACAATGATTCTTACAGATGATTTTGAAAAAAAGAACAATAACACAATATATCTTCTGCACACAGATCCTTGGGTTAACCTACTTGACGCGTTTGCCAGTTTATTGTGCTAATTTGGACAAAACACTGAGCACCGCCAACGAAGTAGAAATTAGAATGTTCACTCCGATCTTGTGCACCAGAAAACAGATAGTGACTGACCTGGAGTCAGTTGGTGAGGCTAACTGCACTCAAGTTAATCACCCCCCACAGTCCCTCCACCCTCTGGGCCCCCGCTCCCAAGTCTTTGGACAGTTTATTGCATTATGATCTAACTTCCTATTTTTAACTTGTTTGACGACACATACTTGCTACGTAACCTTTAGACTAATTTTTCTGTCACGGCATCACTCCTGTCTACTCATAACTTTCCATGAATTGAGGGAATGATGTTCGATAGGTTGACAAAAGTCATGTTACTCGATTTGAAATGTACTTTAACCTCGCCGAATATTACAGAAGAGATGCATTCGGGATGTCTAAGCACAAGAATTTTTCATTCCGTTGCTTTCTTTTTTCATAATCTGCAATTCTTTTCTAACCTTTTCATGCTCTGGATTGTTTTGGTTTTGGAGTGAGCCACCTACCGAGAGATAGAAAAAAGACCCGTCGTGCCTGGTGCATGAATGAAAGTTATGCAGACTGAAACTGAATTTGTTAGGCAACAACGCTGTACCACAACTGAGTGTGAGCAGAGATCAGTACACGACCCATTGGATGTGAAACTGACTGAAGTTCTCCATGTGTTATTCGCTAACAACAAAATACACTGCTGGCCGTCGAATATCGACCTCAGTCCCGTGCTTGTGATTTTTTTGTATATAAACAATGAAGACTATTGAGTGGTGACTGTTTATACTGACGAAATTGTTAGGTTGATCTTGCCTCAGCGAATCAGGCAAAACTATGAAATATTGTTCGTATATTTTGGAGAATGAGATTATGGTCCTTATGTGTTTGGCGTGTCAGTAGATATGCAGAGATTTGTTTTAGGAAGTCAGACTGACCGATGGTGGTTGAGAGCGTTTAATTATTGTATCGGAGTTTTAAACCCCTGCTACAACCGGTCGCTTTGGTGGTAGACAGTAGTCCGTACCGTTGTCCGGCTCGTTACCACCCCATGACCTACTGGGACTTCAAGTCTCAGGGTTTGATGGCCGGTTCTCCCTAATAGTGCATTGGGGATTTGGGGCTAAGAGATATACCCCTTCCACTGTACTCATGCGCAAACACAATGGAAAAACTGTCAAGACTTGTTGCTTTTCATAAATTTCCTTTGTGCAGAGTATGCTGCTATTTGTCAACCAATATTCAACGATACCATAAAGAAAAGTATCGATATTAAAAAAAAACAGTTTTAGTATCGCAGATGATCGCTGACCGTCATCTTTTCCATAGATGATCGAGTATTTCCTCTAAATTAGCCATGGATCTGTTACGAATACGGTTGTTAAGAAAATGAAAGCTGTTACTAAATCCAACGACGTGGGTGCCTAATGTGACGAGCACCATTTTTATCAGCTGATTATTCAGAGCTCGTGAATGTTGCAAACAAGAGAAACACAACCAGCGTTAGTTGCCAGTTCTTTGTTTGACATGATTGTATTTACAACACAAAAGAATGACCACCCAAGTTCGTATAATCTGCGCTCATCCAAGAAGTATTTTGACGACAATATTTCAGCAGGGTTTTAGTTCACCCAGAAAGCGTGTGAACGCAGCGGTATTTATATTCTAAGGTTGTTGCTTAGGTTTGTGTAATGTGATGTTTACAATGGTGCTTCTTAGTGGTGTGATGTGATCGATCGCGTATACCACCTAAGAACATCAGAAATCGTATTTCATTTGGCAGGATAATGTTTTACTAGTGTGTATGCAGTGGTGTCCGTGGAACAGGCTGAAGGAAATTGGTTCATTATTTTACAGGGTTTTGGCACAGATAACTCTAGTTGAGGATTGCTGGACAAATTTCGCAAATGGATTCTGTTAAAAGCTCGCAGTCCTAAACACATGCAGTTTTCTCTGTTTTTCTTAGGATGAAGACTGACTTAGCTTTGTTTAGTGAAGAACTACTTCTCATCGGTCCTATGTATTTCATTGCAAATCGTTTTTATAGACTGTGAGCGGAGATGTTCAACAACGGAAGACAAAAATGCGAACAAAGATACAGGACTTGATTACCACACAACCAGGATATTTACCGAAAATTGGTTCCAAATCCGAGCTTCAGGAGCTGAACGCAAATGAATTTATCCTTCAACTATACAGTAATTCTGTTCCGCAAGACTTAGACAGTCAGAGCATTGAGGTGCAATACAAGTCAAAGACACGACGGAAACGGTTTCGTTCCCGTAATTTTACCACAGATTATGCAAATCAATCAGGATCTTCCACAAAGCAGACTTCAGAAATGAAGTGGGTGGCCCATAAAAACCCATTCAATATTGAATTACACGAAATCTCTGATGAGGATGAAACGATTGCTGTGGGACTACCTAACGTTCGATCTCTTCCTATCATTTCGCCCGAACCGCGTTTTATGCGAGCTCGGCAGTATTTTATACGACTTAGAAAAGGCTTGATGTAAGTAACACAGCGCTGTTTTTGTCATACGTTTACAAAAATACTTACGGTTGTAGGCTACGGCTTTAAGTAGTCAAAGCCCGTTCAGTTAGTATACCATTTTTCCAGGAGTTCAGTATGTACAATTGATCGACTCGTTACGTTAAGAACTGAAAAGTTCCCCACTTGGGAGCAATATCATACCTGGTAATTAGTTAATGTACATCGGGGGAGAATCCTTGGCTGAAAACTACGATGCTAATTCAAACTCATTTCTTTCCATATTTAACACGGCGACTCTGTTTTATTGTTTTTTCCCCTCGGAATTAGTGCATACGTGCATTGATTTGAGCAGAACCAAGAAACAACCAAGCAGAGAATTACTCGGCCATCATTGGACACATCCAGAGCTTCTTTCACGCGTGACCCAACTAAGAGATGAGCATCACGTTCCGTTTCGAGTCTGCGACAAACCCACAGTAATTAGGCCAAACGGTAGGCTTGGTCGCCTGCTTCAAGATATTTTGGTTTTCAAGAGCTCGTCATCTGGTATCTGTTTCACCCGACTCTGGCTTTTCATAAATCCTTGCGTACCAACTGAATCGACGTTCCATTTTTGAGTATGACTTGGTATACTTGATCTTCCTTTACCAGTTGATCACGCAGTGTATCTAAGATGTGCATATTTTGTATGGGCATGTCTAGAATGAGCCTCAAGAAGGCGAGGAAGCGGTTGTGCTTCATTTCGATACACAATATCGTCCCATTAGGTAACTGGAAGAAGATTTGCTTTCATGCACGAGTATATCACCACGTAATCACTAACTAAATTTCTTTCTTCTTCAGAGATTGGATAGATTTCCAGACAACTAAACTTCAGCAAGCTGAACTTAACCAAAACAGCAAGGAGGCTTCAGAGGTTTGTCTTTTGATATAAACATGATTCTGTTATAAATTGGTATCTTGTATTGTATTACTAAATTAGGCATGTACTTATCTTCTCCGCATTAATTTCAGCATGAAGTCACTAGAATCTGAACATACATGAGATGATGTTATGTCCACCCCGAGTGTTTGTCTACGCATGCTAATCCTTGGTTGGCCATTTACGTTGCTATACTTATTTTTTATGATACTTTTTGTCTGATACACTAATACTGACTCATGCATACCTGAGACCCGTTTTGGTCTAAAAAATACTAGTAAAAATTAGTCAAGCATGTTACTACGATAATCTTCGTTTGACGAAGTAACTTCATTCATTATGGGCATAATCGATTATTGTACCAGTGCGTGATAAGGAACTGGGGTGTGTACATGCTGTTAGTAATTCCATTCTGATATATATATATATATATATATATATATATATATATATATATATATATATCCTTGTAAATGGAGAATGGATATGGTGAAAAATGTGCGTAAAAAACATTGGAAAGGAACTTTACTACGTATCGCGTCACATTGTTGTTATGATCTTCGAGTTCTTTTCTGCGATCTGGACGGGTAGTTCTCGTACTCAGCTCGCAACTTTGGTCGCTCCAGCCAGCAATGAAAACTTATGAGACGACAATACAGCACGCCAAAGTGAGTGTATTTAAAGAAATTACAGCGGGGTACTTGAAGCAAAAATGGGACATCCCCGAATTCAGGCGGCCAGTCAGATTCAAGCACTGTCTGGCTGATTAGGTTGATAGAAGGTCTGCCAAATGGATTACTGATCATTGGTCCGATTTGCGTTGGTCTGCAGATGACTGCTCGATTAGCAAAAGGGGGTTGAGTATTGTGATTTGACGGTTTATTAGTTATTGAATATTCATTCCAACCTGGCATGCTGAAGTTAATCAGTGGTTTGCTCCGGAAATAGCTTTTAGGTCTCCTAACAATTATTCTCTTCAGTTTTTGTTAAACACGTTATGTCACTCGACTTTTTCGTTTCAAAACTGACTAATCATTGTAGTTGTATAATAAGGAAATATTCCTATCATCATATTGTTTTATCTGGATTGCCATAAGATATGTGGGGTATTTACAGCGCGTACACATACTCATACATTTCATGGATCCCATAAAGGACTGACGCTGCAGAAATACGTTTTACGTTTCACCATACGGGGCGTACGCATTCACTTGATTTTTTTGGTAAGGGAAAAAATCCTTTTTCTTAATTTTTATCCTTAACGGTGATCATTTTCTTTGAATCAAACAGGTTTCACGATATTTGAACAGGGTTCAACAACGTCTAAATACCGTAAGTTTCTTCGTTTTCCTATTAGGAATTAAGTTCTTCGTAAGATTTATAACGCTAACCTGATACTTGTTTTGTCGTGAGGGTCATTCGGTTTTCTTACTGAAGTTGCGAACTTAGTCAACCGTGGCAGTCATAAATTATGCGTCTTGAAATCACTAACCTTATCGCATTAGTAAAGCTACACGAATAAAGGTGACAAATAACGGATGGAGAACAATTTTGAGTTTGACTAAACTCTTAGATTTTTTCCATCAACTAAGCCTTTTAACGATTTCTTGGTGAAAAACCATTATTGAGTAACTTTGAATCACATTTGTTAGATCCATGTTGTTCAGTGTCGTGTAGCGGGAGCGCGTAAGCCAGTAGGTGGAAAATGTATTTGTAGCCACACAGACAGTGCATGCAAACAGTGCGCTAAGTATAAAGGAAGATACTGGGTGAACACATTTCGTCACATGTTCAGTATTCAAGACAGTACGGTGATTTGACCACACCATTGGCTGCTACTAACTACTGCATCTCATTGGTTGGTTGGCCTTGTTCGGTGTAAAGCTACTAGCCTTGGGTTTGAGTTCTGTCACGACACTCTCAGTCTCCGGTTCACTACCCATTTTCTACCAGAAGTGGTACGTGCATGCATTTACTTACCACTTAGAACCCGCAGAAACTAAGACAGTCTAACGAGGCCAGGTCCCGTGGTGATATGCATGTTTTATTTGGATTTGGCATGAGATTACCATTATGATGGCAATGATAATGGCGATATTGTAAGAATCTGAAAATTTCCATAGTTGGCCACAGGTTTTCATCGCAGTGACTCTGCCAAGTACATGCGAAACTCCAAAACCACAGCTAATAATTGCGTTACTTTAGCTGACTAATAAATAAAGGAAATCAGCATTTTCAACGTTGACCAGAAAAGAATCATGTAAATAGCTGTGAATTACCAGACGAATACATGAGTAACCTAAGAAATGCTTTATTCCAAGCAGCACCGGCCGAAAAAACTAATGTCAACTCCAACAAAGTAGAACATGAAACTGCCCTAACACATTATATTGGTTTACCTGACTGTGTTTCAAAACACCGAAATTGAACGAAGTAAACTGCAATATTGCATTCATCCACAAAGATTGCTTTCATCTGTTGTCTTCCACTGGACTGGACTGTTACTTAGATGAGGTGAGAGTTGAAAATCGTACGACCTATGGAAGTCGCACAGGTGGTTGTGGTCGCTACCGGTGTTTTGCTGATCACAGAGAAACTACGAGAAATTATGATAAAATTCTGAAAGGAAACAAAAGTACTGTGTGGTCAGATACAAACGGAGAGTTCAGTGAACGGACATTAGAACGTGTCACAGGGCACTACAGATTAGCTTGAGCTGAAAACATCTCTCAGTAAGGAGCGTAGACGGGTCACGAATGGAAGATTCCACTAGTACACGAACAAATACCGATTACCAACTAAACTAGAAAAGATTACTAGGAAGGCGATAAGCACCAAAAGAAGCCAACTCTGATACTAGCTTCTTCATACCTCTACGCCAATTCATGGCCTGACCACTGAGACGCTTTCTCCAGCCTTGCCCAGCACGTGGGATTAGAGCACAAAGAGGTAGACGATGGGTAGATATTCGCAAAACATAACCGAGTCACCTGGAGGCGGTGTAGAACGATCACTCCAGTTAGAGGACGGCTATCCGTGCCTAACACACGACGGTGCACCTCATCAGTACTCGTGCGGTGTTCCTACCAGACGCGAGCAATGCTTCGGAAACGTCGGTTGTTGAACACAGAAAAATGCCGAGCATCCTCAAATAAAACTGGCCAGGTCTGGCAACCGTAGAGTAAAACACTACGAACCGTGGCGTCATACACCAGTCCCTTAAGCGGGAGCCGGATGTCACGGCGACGTCACAGGTGTCACAGATTTGTAAAAGCTGCTTTAGCTCCTACTGTTTGTGATTTAATCTTCTCCCTAACACAGCCTCTGGTTGTTATCAAATTCCCGGATCGTCAGCTAACTAGCTGATTACCACGACGAGACAGGACACAACTTAGCAGCAGCAGAATACAAAGCATTCTTGATAAGTGACCAATGCTGGTTTATGTTATCAGATGGGGCTACAGCTAGCTTCTCAGCTAGTGCATTTTAGAAGACGAATGGGTGAGATGAATCGGAAAGCTTATCACCATCTAACCCTTTGTTACAGCATGCGTTTGGAGCGCCCACCGAAGCACATGGGAAGCGCAGTGCAAACTAGTAAGTGGTCTTAATCGAGGTGGACTCTCCCGTACGAGCGACAGTCGTATGTATAATCCCACCATTTGTGGCTTACCGTGATGTCGATCTGGGTCTATTGTTGACTCGGAGAAGGTGGACGCCAAATGAAGTACCGGCGATTTGAGCGTCTGAAGTACGTATTTGCGAGGAACAAGCGATAATCTGAGCAGAGGTCCAAAAGCCGTTCCCCATTTTCAGAAGGACAGGAATCTAGCCCAAGAGGGCCTCCTAAATGCACCTCATTTGATGACAGTCAACTAACTCTCGTATTCAGATCTCCCGCATAAATCACGACATTGACCCGGCATGTTTTGTGTAAGAGGTCGTGGGACTTTTGTTAAAAGTTATCTTGGATTGCATCAGAGCTGCAGTTGGTGGGTTCATACGCCGGAACGGCAAGCAGATTGTCTATGGGAACGGCAACTACTCACTTTGCATGAACCCCTGAGTCTCACTGGGCATAAATGACTGTCGACTGGGATCTAGTCTAGCAGCTCCGCTTCAGCTCTCTCACTGAGAGCAATGCCAACGTCAACAAGACCGGAAGCCAAAGCCTCAGCGTCACCAGAAATGCGTAAGTGAAACTCCACAGAAGGATTGAATGGGAGCATCAGTGGAATGAGGGAACTGGAATCGTGAATGTAACACACATCGGTGGCAGGATTCTCACTGGTGGCACTTTTTAACGGACATGATCGACCGAAGAACCTATGGGGAATGAAAGTGGAAAAGGAAGTGGGAAGAGAGTGGAGATGGGAGAAAACGTTGTGTACGGGGTAGGAAAGTGATCTTTCGTACTTTTGAAAGAGTAGTCAATCATGTTAACAGAATCTGTTATGATTGGTTGCGTTGCGGACTGCTGTACTAATCAGTCGCCCAGTTTAGGGTATACATTTTTATCTGAGGATAAACCTCTAGCTTTTGGGCATCCCAACGCGTCCTGCAAGTCCGAAATGAGCCAGTGGCCAATTTTGTGGGTTATTCGCTTCTTCCGGAAATCTCTGGCAGCCGGTGACTGATTGCTCAGTTCATTCGCCTTTCGGATAAGTCTAGATATCCTGGGTGCCCAGTACACCCCTTGGCTGCCAATATCGGTGAGCATAGTGTTGTATGCCTCATACACAACCCATGGTTGGTTTGAATCAGGGTTTAGCCATCTCCCCTAGACTGACTATTAGTCAGCCAACCAGGTGGAGACCACCGGTATTAGCTTTCACCCGCTCACTTTGGTGGGAAAATCTCCGCCACTAGAAGGCACGGAATGGAACTTTCTCAGCAGTCTGTGATAAATGCACGTGTAGTTGGAGGCGTTTCGAGAGGAGCTCGGGATGAGTAGCCCTCTCGGCGCCTGAGATACTCTCCCCCAACCACAATGAGGCATTTGGAGGTAAAATCACCATCATCATCAATAAAGAATTCAATTATACCCCCGCAAACGATAAAGGGAAAACGGAAAACGGAAAACCAACACAGTTTGCGATGCATGTTATATGAAAAAATGTAATTATTCAGTTTTAAAATACTTCGCATAACCAAGATATCATTCTTCTAATCTGCACGGTCATCAACTTTTGCACATACACTCGTTTTTCATTCGCATATAAACTGATAACGTGACTCTGACAAAAAACGCCTTAGACCGCTGGACGTCAGTCGTCAGCCCCGGTTACCATTTTAGCCCGAATTCATAGAACAACACTGACTTGAAATATTATCCGAAACACCGAACTGCATTGTTTCGAATAGGATAATTTTCGTCGAACAAGAAGTAACTTGTCCATGAGTACATCATCCTTGAAATTGTTCGATCCTCTCGATTGTACTTGAACGCCGTTGAAACTGTCCTGGAAGCAAATGAATTTAGTCATTTCAAGTGGTAAGGAACTCGTACAACTTACACCTTTTACGCGTATGGACTGAACTGGATGAATCTCATTGTCCAAGTCAGACGAACAGTTCTCTTCAACATTAGGTTCACTAACCATTGGTAATATAGCAAGTTCGGTGTCTGGTTGGTTGCATTTTTGAGGGACATTTGTTTCAAGGTTCTTCCATGTAGTAATGTTGAGGAGGGGTAGGAGGGACGAAAATGTGATCAGATTATGATGTAAAGTACGGGAAGTGTTCTAAGTCTGGAGTGTTTGTGAAGCATGGTGCAAACTTTTATCAAAAGGACACATGGATTAAGGAAGCTGTCCAATACGATGCAGGTTTATCGAATTCACACGTTTGATATATAGGAAGTTCTGCGAAGCAATTTGCTGTGCACTTTGTCGAAGTGGGACCGATGAGTTTAAATTCACCAGGTTAACTGGTTACGGATGATTCCCCGATCACCTTTGTAAATTTCGGTCTGAATTCGAATTTTTTAAATAATAGGCCTGGTGGTTTGGTTTTTTCCTTTTGTTTCAAACCGTTTTTACTGATGATTCCTACCATAATATAAACCACTTTTTCGTTTCAGTTGCGGTACTGGTGACGGGAATTAAAATTCCGTGTTCTGTTTTTCCAGTGTCTCATTTTAACCGTCTTAATAACTTCGCACATCTTTTTAGTCTTGAGTGCCTTTTACAGAGATTTGTAAGTAGTCACATTGTTATTGGTTTACGTTTGTGTGCAATTCGCTACCCACGTTCATGCGTTAGGATATATATATATATATATATATATATATATGTATTTATATATATATATAATCATACTGTATACAACATTGCAACCATTCTCATGTGAAAATGTTCTGCCAAGTGTCTGTCGGGAAGCCACAGTAAGTCCGGTTTCAATGTGTGTAGCTTCACCAGTTTGATAATTCCTATCTAATCCGATGTCATCATCTCTGACTTACTGCGGGAAAGTCTTCTGCGGCTGGAGTATCAAATTTGATTTAATCATAGATTACTTTTCGTCTGACAAATTTATTTTGCAATGAATTTCTGATTGTTACTAGGTTTTGCGTTCCCGTTTATCGAGCAGGCGTTAGAATTTCAGCTTGTCTTTTATCTGACTGATGCAGAATTGAATTAGGGGCTAGGGTAGTTAAAACTGCGGCAGTTCAAATGATAGTAGGGAAGAGATTGCGCGTGAATTTTACTTCCCGGTACCGTTTTCATCTTATTTCATGAAGTAAAGTTTGCTGCACAGTGATGGTTCTGATATAACTAACATGGTGTACTTTAGGAGGAATATAGCCATTATGTTGTTTACATCTTTTTGCACGATTTCGTAGATAACGCAGTTGGAAGACGAATACTACCGTTATTGGAAGCTTTACAGACGTAAGTTTGTGTTTTTTGGGTATTTGTTTGTATCTTCCTATTGACTATCACTAACTTGTTTTCATTATGTAGCACATTTGATCATGTTCGGGGTGATATTCCTAATTGATATATTTTTAAAAGAGACAGTTGCACTGATTGTCCCTTATGTCTGCTGATACTACTCATCTAGGGATTTGCACGGTAAACGCTCAGAACAGTGAACTTTTTGGAGGAGAATCAAATCTACTAACCAGCCGTGAACTGAGCAAATCTGCTCAGGTTATCATGAAATGTGATCCAACTCAAGAAACAGAAACCCTTCAGGGTACGCTGGATTCAAGTTTTACAGTCGGCTTGATCAAACAGCCATGGTTTTCTTCCATGATGAACCTCATCCGAACTAAATCGAAGAGAAAACTATGCTCACCAACAGATTCCGCAAACTCCGGTCCACATCTCGACAAGAACTTCATGATGCAGAGAAGTTTATCCGGTGATTCATGTGGGCCGGAATTCAAGCAGAAGATTCTCACACCACCGAAGAGTCGCCGATCACGCGTGATTTATAAGAAGTCACGTGATGACTCACTTTTCCATTCTTTACAGCGACAAGAGGAGTTTACAAAGAAGCAGATGTGTGATATCGAGGCTCAGATTGAATATCTTTCCGGGACTATAAAGTGCGAGGCTATTGGCGTTTCCGGTCCAAATCACTATCTGAACAAGGATGAGTTCAGAGTGAGTCTACGACAGGGAAAACCAGTGATCCATTCTTTGTACGAACTAGACGGTGTGAAAAATGCTTTGCTTCCATTGCATAGAACTGCTTTCACCATGACGTCTTCAGTCACAACAGTTGACAAGTGGAGTCTACATGGTCGAGTTGAGTCCGGGTCAAATTTTACTCTCAAACGCGGGAATTCTGTTCAGTTTAATTTGGAAGGTAACACAACTTATACGTTTCCCAAACAATTTTGGGATCATCCGGGTTATATATTCAGTCCCACGATTCACGGTGTATTTACATTGAAGGTAAGAAAGTCATACATTGTGTACAAAATACCGGGATGTTTTTTGATTTTATGGATAATTTTTTCCTTTGACACTACTTATTCATTTCGAGAATGATTCACGTAACACAAGAATCCTCAGTTATCCATGAAAATGCTCGTCGATATGGTTAATTTTTATTTCAACCTAATGAGATGACAAGATGTCTCAAGCTGCTAGTAAATGCCGAGCTTAAATTACTATAAATTACTATACCGCCCAATTAGGTAAGTTTTACACTCTTCAGTCCACATAACTACTTTCGGACCACTTAAATTGAGATATCTTCTAGGTCACACTTAAATTGGTCGATACGTTTTGGAGGCTTAGTTTTTTTTTACTGCTAGATGTATCAGAATTAGTTTGGTGGCCAGGTATTTTTTATTACCGGGGTGACTGTTGCTGCGTTTGATGCACAGACCTGGAAAAATGTTAATGCAATAGGCAGTACCGGCTTTCCCATGGTCCTTGTTGGGGATTTGATTATAGGTGCTTTTTAGACTTAGGGTGCTGTGACCGCTGTGGCAAGAGATATTCATTCCAACTTTGTGCCGATTACGAATTCAGTTTCACCAAACAATAGACTGATTGGTTACAACTGACAGTCGTTCTCATCCTACAGTGAACTTCCTTAACGATCGGAAATTAAGCCCAGCATGGTGGTATGTAAGACTCTATGATACTGTTCTTCACAAAAAGGCATACCATTTGATGAAAATTTCGTCATGAGCTAGGTGACTATGAGATTCTTTAATGCTATTTTTCAGACTTGTTGGATGTAAGTGAATGACAACAAAAACCTGCCGGGCCCATCATCGAAATGGTATTTTACTCTGTCGTTTAATCCAAAGTAATTTGAGAACATCCTGCATGAATAAAATGAAACAGAAATTATGCCTCCCTAGTCCGCTGTAACGGATAATCAATATTTTCGAAAAGGTAAAATCGTAAACCAGAGGTTGTTGGGTTTGGGTTTTTTTTACCGGTCAGACTGTAGACCGACGTCTTGGTGTTCGAATAACGCAAATCGGATCCCGATGAGGCACCTATTTATTTCGGTTCAGGAAGTTTTCTGTGTTTTGTGGTTTCAGACCAAACACGAGTAACCCTCCGTGGAAAATTACCGGTTCTTGCGTACTGCAGTTTAAATATTGCTTATGCCTGTCAACTTCCTTTTTTTGCAGGCTATAACTGGACGCTTCCTTATTCCTGTTTAATAAATTTAAGCCACCATTAGATAATAACAAAAAAGAATAATATACGAGTGGTGGTGATTTTGGAGTTACACGGATGAATCTTATGACAGCGAGAGTTGTTGACCAACTAAGAAATGCAGCTGTCAGAATTTCCAATATCTAGTGGAAAATATTTCTTACAGTCGTTCAGGATAAACGGTCAAAGATGACGGATGTCAGAATAGATCAACAAGAGACTGAGAGCTCATGTAATGAATAAACCAGTTAGTTTGAAAGAAGAACAAGTTGGAATTATCCTGTTTTCTTACGAAATTTGAATGCCAGTTTGCGAAAGTATACAGTAGTAACAGAATTGACTTGATCGACGTGGTAGGGTAGGTGGAGAACGCGAATGAAACAAGGAAGTCACAGGCGATTCAGATATGGGGGTTGCAATAATAATATTACTGTACAATAACTCTAGAGTCAGGAGGGAAATGTGAATAATGTTCGAGAAAGAATTGCAATCCACGTGAGTTATCTGAGGTGCAGCGGGCTGTTGTACTAATCGGCGGCCCAGTCCAGAGTAGGTTGATTGGCGGAACCTCGTCCAGTCTTTTTGTTCGAGGACGCGCCTCTAGCTTTTGCGCAAACGAGCGCAACCTGCAAAGCATTAGGGATGTTCCAGACGAGCCGGTAGCGAGTAATGGTTCACGCTTCTTCCGTGAGATATCCTGACGAGTGTGCACTTCGACGGAGGGCAATGGCTGTATTAAGTGGCGAGACACATTCACTACGTTACAGTGCTCTTCTTGGATATATGTGGCGTTTTGAGAAGTAGCGCCTTCCAGGCAGAAAAATCACCACCACCTCATGTACTGCCGCTGCCCGTCCGGTAAAATTTATACGGCAAACCCAAATTCACTTAAGTCGCGGTTGACCACCATATTGTTCACCGTTTCCCTATCTGCGACCTGGGAACACGCTCGATGGCTTTCGGCTCTGCTGTTTTTTCGGAGGTCATAGGGTGTGTTTACACAAACCTTTTTTGATCGTATGTGGTTCACGAAGCTTAATCTTTTGGCTGCGGTTGCTAATTCTCCTCAAGTGAGTCCTTGTGCCTATGACATATTCCGTTTAAAAAGAAACAGTACACAATTATGAAATAAAAACCACAAATGCCTGCAATTGTTTCTGAATACCGTATAAACATCTATGCTTCTCGTAGGTAATCCGTAAATTTGAAGCTAGTTGCTTCAGGACTTTAGTGAACGGTGTTAGACTTACTTGCTCATAAATGTGTTTCACGCATTGTCGCTTCTGGCCGACATTCGTATTCCTAGTGACAAGCATATCCTATAAAATCCACTCTTTTTATGATAACTTTGGACGACATAATCAAACTGGTGTGTACAAGTTAGCAAGAAAATACGACTTAGCTATCACACTTCGCGAGTGAGTGCACAAATTTGAAAGATACAAACAAACATCCATGGAGATGTACTCAGACGTGCCCGTAAACGAAACGACACAACAGTGTCCTAATCGTTCGAGTCTTCAGACTACTCGAGTGCTTCGGTCACGTTTTTGCGCTGGGTTACGTCCAACTGCTTCGGGGGATAGATTGTTAAAACGGAGGCTCCGGTGTGGTCTCCCAGAGAAACACTCCCTCTGCGGTGTGGGCATTCGGGAAGTGGTTCCCTCGGATACATTCAGCGTCCCTGTAAAGAGCGTTAATCACTCAATTCAGTGTAAGGTCGATACAAGGTGTCACGGGTTATTGTGCCTCAGGAGACATGCAACATAGCAATAATTCAGAATTGGGGTAAATCAAGCACACTCGTCAAGTACAAATTTTGACTTAACTTGACTGTCTTCACCATTTCCACACTGACAGATAAGGTAACAGGCAGACCCAGCTGGAACTGCTGGAACATTCAAAATAGACTTATCCGATCTCCAAAATTCATGTATAAAATCCTACTTCTACAATCATATTACGAACTGCAAACAAAACCTAGGTCTGTCGCTTCGCTCTTTGCCTACCCATAACCCGGTGTTTCATAGCTTTTGGCGTGCATTGCTAGACTGGATACCAGTCAACAGTCATTTGTGAGCGGCTCGGTTGGGTGGATCCATAAGTGTCAACAGCAATAGACTTTTGCTATAAAAACCGCGTAGATTCATCTGATGTCCTTCTACGCCTTCACAGCGATAGACTTAGATTGTCTATAATATCAATAGTCACCACTGGTGTGGGTCAGTTTAAGATTGTTGTTCATCCTGCTTCACTCCAGTGGGTTCGTAATCTCTTCTCACGTGATCGCTTCCACTCATGTTTCATCTGGCGTTGCAATAACACTATATCCATCCGTCTCACACAGCTACTTCTGGACGATAGCCGATAATCTGCTTTCCAGACAGAGCTTTCTATGCGGCTATCAATGGAACCAGATACCCAAGGTCCAAGTAAACACTGATGGTGACACGCTGCTACCAGTGCCACAGATCAGTTCAGTTTACTCAACCACTAACGTCGCGCTTCTGTGCTCTTGCTTCGGTCGCTGCCTCCCAGCATCGTTTAATAAAGGGCAGAAATAATAGAATCACTAAGTGAAGAAGATCCAGAAAGTCAAAGTAATAATCGGAAATGATGACGACGAAAAAAGAGTCCGAATAGAAATACGCCACTGGCCGCGACACCCAACCATTTCCAACCACTTGAAAGATGGATCACGTGGACCCCAACCCGAAAGTCTAACACGCCCTACTTGACCAAGTCCAATGATCAAGATTCTCATACCTTTTTGCCATGTCCAGGACTGATCACCTAAACCTACCTTCCAACCACTACCTGCCTCCGAGATTGGCGTAAGCCGAGGAAGTCCGTTGGTGGACATGCGCAATACATGTCTCAGCCTCGTTAACCCGCTTAGACTCGGTTCTTGATCCGCAGACTGTCCTCTGGTTCCCAACACCTCTCGTCTAACCTCAGAAATGCTGATACGGTGTTCCCACCATATTTAAGCAATGCTACTCAGACATCGATGCTCGAATACCTACAGTGTTCGTCTATCTCCTACTCTTAATGGCCATGTTTCTGAGCCGTATAAAGGAACGGACCTAACCACCGCATTGTACACTCGATCCTTACCAGAAAATCGGATGTCATGCCGGCGCCGCAGATGACTGAGGTTGGCAAGGGCTAAACGCTCTTTCTGTATATGCGATGACACTTCATTTGACATCTGTCCACCTGGTGAGTTGTAACTCCCCAATTAAAAAAAAATTATCTGATTCAGCTAGGGTTTTCCCTTCCAAGACAAGGTTTGGTGTAGTGCAAACTCAGTCCTGCAGTAGCATTTTACACTTGGAAGATGTAAAATGCATCCTAAATATAGATACGCTGTTGTTTAGGTTATCTAAGAAAGCTTTCAACTTACGTGGATCTTCACTCAGAAGAACAAAATCGTCCGCGTATTTCAAGTCAGACAGTTTACTGCTTGAGCAAAGATCCATGCGGCTATTCTCACAAAAGGATAGGGCCATCTGAAGAATCAATTCAATTTCAAAATTGAAGAGGAAGGGTGAAAGAGTGCAACCCTGACAAACACCACTTCCCGTGGAGAACTCGAGTGGCAGATCGTCATAAGTACGAACTCGGCTTCGGCTGTTCGTATTTGTTCTGTTCAGACAACCATTGGCCATGCAATGGGTGCGGTGGCTTTGGTTGCTATCTCCTAGCGGAAACCTCAAGAGGAAATAATGAAGGAGAAAATAATAGGAAAAAAGTAAGAGGAGAATACAATAATGGGATTAAGTCGATGAAGAAAGAGTGCGAATACAAGATCGCCACTGATCGCGGAATCTAGCCATATCCCCCAACGTATCTATCCATTGAATGAGAGGGTCTTTTGGACCCCACCCAGGAAGTCTAACAAGCCCCACATGGCCAAGTCCACGGGTTCGGCTGTTCGTGTACAAGAATTGGCAAAGAGAAGTAAATTTCTCTGGCACACACTTCAAGGACAGGCATCACCAGAGAACTGTGTGGTCGACTGAATCAAACGCCACTTTCAGATAAAAAATACACAGCTTGTGGGTTTATGGAAGATGTGTCTGTGGTCTAAGATTTCTCAAAGAGTAAAGATGTGACCGATACAACCTCGACTAGGTCTGAAACCGGTTTCATTATCACGCGTACGCATTTCGCTGACGCTGGATAATCGGTGGAGAATAATCCAATGCCACACAAGACTTCAGTTTTAGTAGGTCTCACAGAAAATGAGTATCTTTCACCCCAGATGCTCTGTCAGATTCCCGGTGGACTTCCTCCGGATACCACATTCAATGAGGTGCGTAAATCCCTGAGGCCAACTGGCTAACGGTTTGAAAATTGACCATGAGCAGTGGTTGATTGCAACAAATGGGCAAAATGCTGCGGTGATTGGCAATAGTCGCAATCTCTACCGTTTGATTATTAGTACTGGTCGACTAAAAGCAAGTGTGAAGTAATCAAGTAATCCAACGGCTCACTGATTTACTACCAAGAACATCGTCTGTAACTTTAGATGGAGACGAAGCTTTGGAATTGGAGTTAAGAAAACTCCTCAGAAAATCAGGGGAAGTGATTAGATTTCCAGAGAGATTTTATAATTTGGAGGTTTTACCAGCATATAGCAAAGGTGACATGTTCAGTTCAGTACAGTTCAGACAACCATTGACCATGCACTGGGTGCGGTGGCTTTGGTTGCTTTCTCCTAGTGGCAACCGCAAAAGGAACTAATCAAAAAGAGAGAAGAGTATTGTAGTGAGCAAGATGTTAGCAGCCATACTGGTGTTCGATTAGTGTAAGTGTAGGATCTTGTTGATGCACTTACTGAGCCTTTGTGCTCATGGTGTTTTCTGCGTTTTCGTATTTTGCAAATCGAACACGAGCAACCCCCACGAAGGACACTGATCCCTGCATATTACAGTTTGGCCACCCTGCCAACGGGACCAAGTGGAATGGGAGGCCTTGTAATTGAGTGATTTTGATGCGTTATGACCGACGATGGTCTTTTGAAATGGCCTACCCAGTGATTTGTCTCGGCAAACCAAATACTCCTAGTTTGTGTGCGGTGAAGGAGTAAATAAACTGCGGATAGGGATTCTCTCGTTGAGGGGGAGCAGTGTAGTGACCAGGCTGTTAGCAGCCATATTGGTGTTTGATTAGTGTAGGATCCTGTTGGTGCACTTACTGAGCCTTTGTGCTCATGGAGTTTTCTGCGTTTTGTATTGAAAAGATCGAACCCGAAAAACCCCCACTGAAGACACTGATCCTTGCATACTACAGTATGAAAGGAGTAAGAGCAGAACTGCAAATGTTGGTATCAAATGGATGAAGAAAGTTTGTGGATTCAAGAGCGCCACTGATCGGGACAACCAACCAGAACCCTCAGTGTATCTAGCTACCTAGTGGGAGGGCCCCTTTGACCTCACCCAGAAAGTCTAACACGACCTGAGTGTTCAATTTCACTGGTTAGATTTTTCAAACCTTTCTTCCATCTGATGAACTGACTATCCTAACTCATATTCTGTTATCCGCCTCAGCAAACGTTGCGCGCCCAGGAATCATGTTAGGGAACATGCTCAACTCGTCCTAACCATCTTAGCCTGGCGATCTTCAGTGTTTCACCTAACGACTTTATTTGTGAACTTAAGACTTTGCCCCGAACCTCAGCATTGCTCATTCGGTGTTCCCACCAGATTCGAACATTGATAAGAAGACATCGGTGTTCGAATACCGACAATCTTCGTATATCCTTCACCCGTAGTGGCCATATTTCTTAACCATACATTAGCACTGGTCTGACTGCCGCAACGTACACTCAACCCTTAATAGATAAGCGGATGTCATGTGGACGCCACAGATGACTGAGATTGGTGAATGCCAAACGAGCTTTCTATATACACAAGAACATTTCATCCGATATCCGACCTCCGAGTGAAATGCAACTGCCAAGATAACAATTTGTCTATCTGGTCTATAGTTTCCCCAGATACTGAAAAGGTTTGGTGTTGGACGAACCCAGTCCTACAACAGCATCTTGCACTTTGAAGGTGCAAAACGCGTACCGAACGTTGGTATGAAGTCCGTCAAGCTATCTAGGGAAGCTCGCAACTTACCTGGATCTTCTCTTAGAAGAAAAATGTCGTCCGCATATTCAAGATGTGACACTTTTCCACTCGAGAAAATTTTAGTACCCCCACCCCCGTACGACAAAATCGCCGTAACTAGGACTATATCAATCAAGAAGTTAAAAGAGAAAAGAAGAAATGGGGCAACCCTGACATGCACCACATTTTGTGGTGAACTCGGAGGAAAGATCACCGTAAGCCCGAACTCGGCTTCTGCATTTCATGTACAGGGACTTTTTGATGGGAATGAATTTCTTTGCTACACCCTTCAATAAGGGGCAGCGCCGGAGGACTGTGCGGTCGACTGAGTTGAAGGGCACTTTAAGATAAAGAAAAACGGAAATAGTGGGCCCACGGAAGGTGTGACTGTGTTTTAAAGTTTGTCGAAGAGTGAAGATGTGGTCGATGCAAGCTCGACCAGGTCTAAATCCAGCTTGATTCTCGCACAGCACTGTTCGCGAGCGTTAGATAAGCGGTGGTGATTAATACCAGCGAGCACTTTAGATGCGATGCTAACCTTATTTATTTCCCTGTGGATCTGTCGCCCTTAGGAATTGGTACGATCACCGATTCACACCAACGTTTCGGAACTTGGTACTTTTCCCAAACCAAACTGAGGAATCAGTCAACTCCGACAAAGTTGCTAAGCCGCCGTCTTAGAAAATAGATGAAGGCAACCCATCCGGTCCAGAAGTCTTATGTCCTTTAAGATAGCTCGTTTCACGGAGAACCTCCGCAATTGTCGGAGAACTGGTATGAACAACTAGAGCTATAACCAACGCACTAGTGAGCGAACCTGTCGTGGACAATTAAAGTGCTTCTGGAAACGCTCCACCCAACAAACTGGACGACTTTCCTGAGTGTGAATCAGAAAGCCGTTTGCCTCTTTGATCCATTCGCTAATGCCCGGCTTTCGTGGACCGGTATTTCTTAATAAACGAAAGAGTTTGCGGCTGTTGCCAGTCGTCACAGATTTTCCCGTCTTCCTACACATCCCATTCTACCACTGCACATGATTCTTCCTCAGGTTTCGAATCAGTTAGCATTTAAGGCATCTCCGTTTTCATCATATCTGGGATCCGAAGGAATCGATCTGCGAGCATCTAACAGTGCAACTGAGGATGCAGATTTCCACCGTTTCTGTGATTGCCTTGTAAGGTCGTGTAAACCTTACCAAGCTGTTTCCTTGTTGCACGCGTTTGCTGGTCCTTCCTACTACTCGTGGACTGGCTGTCCGTTACAGTGGTACTCCACACTACACCACCACAATCATTAGAGCCATGTTTCCCACAAACCATGAGAACGAGAACACTATCTGTGGGGAAAGAGTGGTTCACGGATAGTGCGAAAGCGTTCGTATAGCGTACACGAGCAACGATCAAGTGGCAACCGCACTCGGGAGCAAGCGTTTAGTTAAACAGTAATATGTAGTAAACAAATGAACAAAGTTGAATCTTCTTACAGTCCGCTTGTTGATTCTCTTATGGGACTCTCAGAGGAATTAAATTTATATCATATCCGAACCACTGGCCGAAAATTTTATTTGCTGAATATCCGGTTCTCGCCATGGGTGTGCGCGTAAGGATCAAGCCGGTTTCAGACCCGGTCAGGGTTTAATTGATCAAATCTTTACAAATGTTAGTGCACAGACAAAGGCGCACATAGGCGCACAACTTCTCTCTTTTGACATCTGAAAGCCACGTTCGAATTAGTGGACCATACGATCCGCTGGCGCTGCAACTTATGAATGGGTTGCCCGATAAATTTATTTCTCTTTTCCACTCACTGTATGTGAATAGATGAAGCCGATTTCGTGTTTGTGGCCACCTTTCAGCCAAGTTAACCGCGAGAAGTTGTGTTTGTCGAAGTTATCTTCTACCAATTTGTGATCAAGATAATTCTGGGATTAGCCCTATGTTTAACTGATTATAGCGCCACCCACCTTTGGTGGTGCGTCAAACTGTTTGACTTAGAGTGCGCCGACAGTGTTCTCCTGAGTGATGGGGATCCAGGTAATTTGCACGTTTTACTCCTTTGACGTGTAAGATACTGCTTTAGAACTGGGTTGGCGTAAATTCGAACCTCGTCTTAGCAAGAGAAGCCTAAGCTAAAGCAGATAACTTTTGTTACGTTGGTAGTTATATTTAATTTTAATTTGTATCGGTTAGTGACTGCTGAGCTTGGCGTTTAAATCACAGACGTTTCATCACCAGTAAAGGTGACATCGTCGGTGTGCACATCATGGTCCCCGTACCCATTTGTATATATATGGAGATTCTTCTGAATACGACCGACCTCTAAAGTGACCTTGGCCTCTCGGAGAACGTTGACCTTGGAAGGTTACTAGTCATAGAAAGCTGACTTTTTGACCTCTCGATGCAAACCCACATTAAGAACCTTGACCTTCGATCTTTCGCGATGCCGTCTGAATTCGGAAAATGAACCAATGTACATCCGTGCTGCTTTTTCACACTTTTATTTTATTTCGTTTACTTCGTTTAGTTCTTGCTCTTTATATAATTATTTTGTGTGGTCGTACGCTTGCTCCACTGAGTCGTCATCAAAACAGTTTGGTTAGGGCGTTCACGCGAAGAATTGGGTTTCATGGCTTAGGGTCAGTTAATTCGTTCGCCATTTCTTGGGTTAGTTGAATTTGCGTACCAGTAGGTTGTAATTGTAACCCAATTCGATGCGTTTATTGGTTGAGTTTGTTGAAGAATGTCAGACTTTCAAGAACTTTCTTGGGTGTCTCGTACCTGCGCGGTCCAGAGTATGAACCTCATCCAGATTGAACATGTGTCCTTCTTGATCCTTGTGAACGGATATCAGGGAGAGTGGATCATGTCTTCTTGTAACCATTTTGTGTTCATGCATTTGTGTTGCAACTTTTCTCCCAGTTTGACCGACGTGGTATTTCTCACGGTCCTTGCCGTCTACCTTGTACATCACTTTTTTCTTTCTTCGGTTTTGAGTTGCTCTTTCGGTCTTAATATAATTCTTAGGGTTTTGGTTGGTTTAGGAGCAACTGTGATGCCTTGTAATTGGAGGAGTCTTGGGGTCATTTCGGATATATTTCTGGTGTACGGCAGTGCTGTTCTTCTGATAAATTGTGCTCCTCGGCCGGTTTCGGTTTTGATTGCGAATATGGTTCTCCGTATGAATTTCCCTGGATATCCGTTTCGTTAAAACATCTTGAAAAGATAATTCTCTTGTTTTCTCAGTTCCGCGGTGTTGCAATGTGTTTTCAATTTGTTAAACAGAGTTCATATGCATACCTCTTGTCTGACAATGACGAATGTGTCATCCGCATATCTGATCCAAATTTTAGGTCTAAGCATTGGTAATACAATGTTTTCAAGGGCTTGCACTACAGGCTCTGGAAGAAATACGGACATCGATGATCCCATTAGCATTACTCTGATTTGTTTGTAGATTTTCCCGTCAAATTTGAAGCATGTGTATAAGCACAAGTTCAATAGTTCACAAACTGTGTTTTCAGTAGATTATCTGGGTGATAATCTTGAAGAATTTCCTGCACTACGCTCTTTTTTAGGTTCAAGTCAATTGAGTTGAAAAGCGCCGTGATTTCGAACGAAATCATTGCTTCATAGCCTTCCACCTTGATATTTTTCAGTTTATCCACGAACTACTGGACGTTATTTATGGAGTGGTTTGATAAACTTACCGACAGTTACAGACGTTTCCATAACTCTTTGACCAGATTGAATGTTAGAGTTTTCGGTGGGGAGGCAGCTGGTCTCACACCGTCAAGAGTTCTGTGGAGAAAATCAACCTTGACGAAATTGAAAAGAAACGCGCAAATAGGGCATCCTTACCTAACGCCATTTGAGACGACAAAAGACTGAGATAGTTGTCTGTAGACCCTTACCCTGCCCGGGGTCTGCCGACAGAGAGCTTTCAGGATGGAAACGTACTTCTCGGGCTCGCCGTTCATCAGCAGGCAAGTCCATATGACCATCCTTTCGACAGATTCAAAAGCAGCCTTCATGTCCAGGAACGCGACGATAGTTGACCTTTGATAAACGCAACGGTGTTCAAGCAGAAGGCGAAACATTGAGATTTGATTGGTGCAGCCGTGGCCGGGGCGTAACCCAGCTTGGTCTTCGCGAGACCGGAGCTCGCACAAGGGAGAAAGTCGGCGGAGTATAATGGACCCTAGGAGTTTCGAAGATATAAGGATTAAACTAATTCCCTAATGATTAGAACACAACGTACGGCAATATTTGTAAAAGATGGTTGCAATCATCGACTCACCCCAGGACGCGGGAACGTTTTCTTCCTCCCAAGCCTTTGAGAACAAGGTTGTTAGTTCTCTCACCAGAACCAGCCCGCCACCTTTGAAGAGCGCGGGGGGATTACATTGTGATCCATGTGCGTTATGGCGCTCGAGAGTTCGTAGTTTTTTTTCGAATTTCCACTTCTGTCGGGGACCCTGGAGTACACAATGTTCGAAGTAATAGTCATAAGCAGAGCATAGAAGTGCGTGTAACTGATTACCGTTCATTGAAAATTTGCTCCTTTCGGACGAATAAAGTTCATCCTTGATTTGACTTGACTTGGAGGGTTGGTGGTTCAAATAAATAAATTTGAAGCCTCTCAAGAAGCCTAGAGGAGCCCGGTTCTATGTTTAATTTGTGTGAATAAATGCAAAAATGAGGTACTTCCTGAGACCAATAAATTGGCGCACAAATTCTGAGCAGATTTATTCGATCGTATAGTTCTCGGCAGGAGTCTGATTGATACTTTTGATGAAACAAACTTATACCAGATTCAGTCAATTTAAAGAAATGATTTGGAGCCAGTGTAGTACTGACTGCTTTTTTATGTTTAGTTATGCACAACTGAACCCAAAATGTTTCAAAAATAAATACAAAGTTTCTTGATTTGCCGAAAATCTGGCAGCTCAAAAATGAATGCATTTGCTGGAGTTTCTGTAGTAGTCATACTTAAGAGATTGAAGTTTGGTTTGCATTGATAAATCTATCTAGATTTTAGGTCTGATGTTGAACTTTCAGAAACTATTGCAGCTTCCAACTGTACATCGTACTGAAACGGGACAGATATGTCGTCTTATTTCAAGGTAACAGAACTCAAGAAATTTGGAAAAGATGAAGTCCTGCTGCACCAAGCATTTGATTTCGCCGGACTCTTCAGTTCCAAGTGTTATCATCTTTCGACACCATTGCGGAACCATGGTCAAGTGCGATTTAATCTACTATTACGCTGGTGGTGAGTCAGTTCATTTGCTTCATTTGCCTCACCTAATTAGTGTGCAATTTGAGGTTCCATTATTGCAGTGCTACCCCATACCTCCGAGAGCGAACATCTTCGGGACCGATCACATTTGTTCGCTCCTCGGAGGTGTCCGCACCCGGGAGAGACGTTCAGGAAATAGCACAAAGCGTGGTTGAAACACGAAGACAAGCTGTCAGCATCCGTTAAACTTCCGAAAGGTTGAAATAATTTTGTTTTTGCCTATCGCGTTTGAAATTAGACACGAAACAACCTTTGTAGTCTGCCGTGTACAGCTAGCCTTTTTTCCGTTTTCCACTTCTGGAATGAAGTTCACTCACGATTCTAGTGCGAATTTTCGCAGTAGCTCTGCAGCTTAAACTGCACTGCTCACCAGAACCTTTTCGCATCCAGTCATCTCATCTTCGTCGTCGTCACTTTCTGAGTCTAACTTCTCTGCATCTTCAATACACGTGCTGTTTTGGTCTGATAGAGGAGTCATAAATGACGGGGAAAATGACAAACATATGGCTGCGCATTATTCTAACGGCAGTCCATCTGAAAGCGACGTTATCATTGCATTGGAATTGGTTGGATTGTCTGGGCAGTCCACACACGTCGTATGTGAGATTGATTCTCCAAAAATCCCGCAGTTCTAAAAGCATTTGGGAGTGGTGCCAGGCCTATTTTATCCAGTGTATTGCGTCCAGGAGGTCACTCTGAAAATAATAATCAGAGCAATTACCATGCATACCTGCTGAAATAGGGCCTTTCCGCTAGCACCGTTATACATTGCGCGGGCCGCGTGCGTCAGCGGTCTTTTTCTGTAATTCAACTTCGTTTTGTTTCAATATGCCAGCATCCTAAGGCTGAAGTTTTGCTCCTGTGTCTGAAGGCAAAACACAAACTTTACATTACTTAGTTGCAAGTAGGGGCGAGCTGAGCAGTCACGTAAAAAGTGAAGAACTGATCGTCATTTCAGCAGTATTTTGATATTGTATTTTTGAATCCACTTTCGAAATGTCTCTGGTCATCGTTGGTCCGTTGGTATGATAATCGATTCCCGAAAGCGCAGGGCTCACGTGTTTGAAGCATCGCGGACTCCTGTGTTTCCCGATGAGAAATAGCTTGATATTTTTCCAGAGCAACACTGCATGGGGGCAAAATGGTCACCACTTCCATGCATTTTCGAATGCCGCTTCTTGGATCACTGTTCACGACCAAACTGCGTGTTTGAGCAGCTTTAAAGTAAGAACCAGTCTCATCACAGGTAAAAAATGTTCTTCGAACCAGAATCTTCGCACGAGGTAGGAACGCGTTCCTACCGTTTTGATAGCTCTTCAGTTGAAACTTCTGAGGCTTCACAATTCAACAGTTTTGAGTTATTATTATTATTGGCGTTGTTGGAATTTGTCCAACAACCAGTACTCGCTCCACCTCCGTTGCTTTCTCTTGTGGTAAAATTCCTGTCACCAGCAGATGATTCCGATGAGCAGTAAGACGCTGTTCGTACAAGGCGATGATGACATCGTTGAAGCAACCGAGATGTGACTTCAAGATTTTTCACCGGTATGAAGTCCCTTGGTCCCAACTAGTTTTAACGCTGGCCTCATTTCTCACAGTAGGAGGCTTCTGTTTAATCTGACAGAATGTACTGGTTAGAAAAATAAACCTCTTTACATGAAGTGGTACAAATATTTTCAGATGTCAACATAAGATTCCATGGGTTACATTCAGTCGGATGTGTGTTCTTTCCTGTTGATTGTCAGTATACATGTATATGAGAAGTACGGCTGCTATATTTCATTGATCATATGAACTCAGGCATATTACACATACTCTTTACATATATACATATAATGAACACGTTTCGTGAGAAATTAATTTTCAGGGTAGGGATTAAAAAATAAAGCCAGTTGTTATCCAACACAGCTGAGTGCCAATCTAGTAAAGTACTTTATATGTTTTCATCTGTGCATCATGTCGATGAATCGAATTCTGATGTTATTCGGGCCCCAGTATCACAATTCCGTCTACCGGATGAGTGAAATTTTCTCGCTAGCTCAAAATCATCTAATGCTACGCGTCTTTGTCTCAAATAAATCAGTGTTGCTAAGGCTCGGTGTGAGTTGTTCGGATCCAGAGGGTCAGGCCTTTGAATAGTGGCCTGATCTGGGCAGGTTATGGTGGGTGAGGCATACGTTACGCAGTTTCATTGCAATTTCCCTCGATGTGAATTGTTTTCCGAGGTAGTCAGCGATTGAAAGGTAGCGGTCAGCTCGTGGCCTGGGGACAAGATACAAAAACAGTTATTGCGCCTAGCCGTGTAGGACGTGTAAGGATTCCGGTTTGGAGTACACCGGGATCATTGAACGGCCTGATTAGATGGCATAATTATATTTAACCTTTACTCACGTGATTTTTGGTCATGATTCTCTTTACGATGATGTCCAGTTCACCTTCGTTTGCAATTAAGCAAATAATTCCAAGGCAGTGAAATATAAGGATATTAGTTAAGTGAAATGAACTGAATTGAACTCATTTTTCGTTTGTCCAGTCTCCGATTATTTGGTCGTTAGGATATCTTGTTTCTTATTATCGTAAAACAGTAACCATATTAACTTCTTGTTCAAACTTACGGAACCAATCTACGCATAAGAACGGATCTGTTCTTCTGAGTCTTCTCGCATAGCAAGAAACGTTGTAGTCGAAAAAGAAACGAATCGACCTTCTGAGACTACCACCTAAAGCTTTGAATGTATCTATCCACCCACGATCTCACTACACTCCCAGAATAGGAGGCTCCATACTGAAGCAAAGTCTTCAGCCGGGAAGAAAATTTATCTCTTCAGTAAAAATATCTGCTCATGGAAAGTTCCATGCATTTTGTATGTGATTTTTCAGAGGATAGACGATTTGTGCCGTTCTTGTCACGTACGCGATTCCGTTTGATATCAAAGCAAGTTTAGCATATTGCAGTAATGGTTGGCGAACTTCATTTCGTGATGAACATAAAACCCATCTCAAGAAGGAAGTGAAACAAAAAAGAGGAAAGTAGAGCAGAATTTATAACGAAAGTCAACCGAAGAAGAGGAAACTGTTCTATTTATCTATGAAATACTGAAGAAGCAGTCACTAGCCCTTTTACACCATAAAATAATGGCTTTCGTTGTCCATCGGTGGTATACATGTATGATTACCAATGAAAAACCAGAACCGCTGCTGACACCAATGTTTACAAATATTTATCAGGAAAAACCACAGTTTCTAACTGGTCAATTGAAGGTAAGAGTGAAAATAAGTGTGTTTATCGGCGTCCTGTCTAAATGAAAGTAGAGTAGTATGTATCTACTACACAATTCTATAAGTCAGTTTTTATCTACTCTATCTTTCAGTCCTCTTGCAGACACGGATAATGAACCCCTGGTTTATTACGCATCCCCATCATTGCAGCTTTGTGATTTCAGTTCACGAAACAAGCAGAATTCGAACAAAATGCATCTTCTAAATGGTCCAGGTGACAGTCTGAGCAGTTCAAAGTTGGATTCCATAAGCGCACTAGGCAATGAAACAATTCTTGATACATCAGTCTATGATGCTTCAACCACTGTTTTCACATGTTCGCCTTCGCCACCGCTCCCTCGCAACACTAGTCATCCTAACCTGGTATCAGTTGCTCACGTGAAGGAACGAAATCCAACCAGGAATGCGAATATGAATGAAAAAGTGACTGTTATAAACGACAAATCTACAAGCGTCAAACCGATTGCTAATCGAAGAAGAGTGTGCTTAAAAAATTGGTTATCAATGCCTGTGAGTTTCCTGAATGTTTGCCTTCACCTCCGGAAGTTATTTTCCGTTATCGCAAGACTAATATGCAGGTCTGAAAGAATGCCGCTGAAGAAATGATGCAAGAAATCTGTAATTACTATTGATTCTGCTGGAGCAAACGAAAGTAACGATGGCTACTGACAGTACTATCATCATTATAAGCCCTCACTGTTTTTCTGGTCTTGCCATACACCATTTCAGCCAAGAATCCATCATCGTCCTGGTTGATGTTGGGGACCTTGAAATTTCAGATTTGAAAACTGTTTACCTTGGACCGTTCGCTCCCTAACAAACGAAATGAACACTATCGCGAGCTATTGTATGACGCATGTAAGACCACCAGATAGTCAGAAATATATTTCAGTAGCTCGTCTAAATGATTTGGAAACAACTTGCAAAGAGATTTAAGCATACGGTTTCGTTTCGTGCAGAAATACAGCCGTTGTTCCAAAGACGTAGAATAGATGGAAACATAACGTTGTCTTTTTTGCAGGAATTTAATTTACCATTTGTCAATTTAGGAAAAGGAACAGAAATTGTACGACACTCAGGGTAACCGGTTGTGGCCGATGATGATGATGCACATGGCACAGTTCGTATAATTTGCACTTCTAAATTTTCTATTCGCTACACTATATCCAGTTCTGAATCAGAGTATTTTCGCGCCTACTAAGCTTTCATTTTCCCCGGGTTTTGCTACTTAAAAAAACGTTTTTTGCTGCCTTGCAATCCGCATTTGGATGTGCAAAGGCCAAAGATGAGACCTCGAATAAAAAAGCTGAATGGTGCTGGAGACACCGCTTCGTTCCCCCTCCCACAACTCTGGTTATTCACGAAACCTCTTGCGCACATCATGCTACGACGTCCCTGGTTAGCGTCGCGCCTCGTGTCGCAGTGATCACGCTGACAAGACAGCAAGCTGGGATTATTCGCCACAGAAAAGAACACAGATTGTTGGAATGTCAGGATGTTTCTAGACGTTGGTAGCCAGTGGAGCACAATGCGGGCTATACATGACCATAACGAAGATATTGCTTGCTTCTCGGAAATTCACCTACCCAGTTCAGGTGGCCAACAAATAAAGATCCCGAGAGTGGATGCGTCTTTTTGGCTTTATCACAGTGGCCTGGAGGATAACTCCGGTCTTCACAGCGTCGGGTTTGCTCTGAACAAGCAGTTAATGATGCAATAATCTCTCGGAAACCACTCTTATACAGACTCGCCTTGACGCTCTTTAAAGGCTCCTTACAAAATCTGACGTTGATTGCAGTCTATGTTCCAAATAACTCGGCTGATGACGAAACCAAAGACTAACTCTACCGTAACTTACAAGAGGTAATCAACTGAATTTTGAGGCGTGACGTACTTTTTGTCGTATTCTCGGGAAAATCGGTTTCGGTCAGCGCTACGAGAACACTAGCCGACTGATTGGTTTAGCCAAAGTCGACACAATGGTTGTCTGCAAAACTCGCTTTCAGCGCCCCAAGAAGCACCTAATAGCATGGTGCTCCAATGACGGTCGCACTGCGCACCAACTCGACCACATCCTGGTGAGTCTCCGTTGGGCCTTGTCTGTGGAGGATTTTCGAACGTACCGAATTGCAAAAGCGGGCAATGTCCTCTTATACGCGTGCTTCAAAATTCATCTATGTACACATGCTAAAGTGTCTGCGCCCTCCCGGATAAACTTTGCTGCCGTAGAAAATCCAGAGAAGCGAGAAGCACTGTCACGAGCAATCGCAACTCGACTGATGGCTACAATCAACGCACAAGAAGACGCAGTTTCTGTGGAAGGACAGTGGATTAAAATGAAGTCGACAATCAAGGACAGTACTCGGGAAAACAAAGAGGCCGGAAATAGATAAGATCTGTGAGAACACACTTCAGTTTTCAACCGAAGCACATGAAGCCTGGCTCGCAGGTAATGGTGAACGCCGCAGACTCCAACGAGAGGCCACACGCTTCGCCAAGGCTGATTGCAAAATACATTGGATATAAATAACCGAAAAAGTGGAGACTACAGCAAGAACTGGTGACTGTGGTAAACTGTTCCGCCCTACTTGCAAAGCCTCGAATTGGTACCGAAACAAGATTCGCTCCTCCGTGATGCGGCAGGAAGCCTGATATCCGAACAACCGGCCTACAAACCACCAGTATCGATTTCTTCAGTCCAGTGTGAACGCAGCTGAGACTTGCCCAGTACCGCGGAAATCACAGAAATCATTGCCAAGATGAAAGACAGAAAGCCTGCCGGGGAAGATAGCATCACTCTAGAGGTGTATAGTGCCTGTTTGCCGTAATGATTCACAGGCTATGTACACACTTTAGCTCTATTTAGCGAGGAGCATTCCCACTCAACTGGGGCATGTCCATTCTGCTGCTTATTTCGAAGAAAGATGATAAATCGGCATGTGAGAACTACCGAGGGATCATATTGGTCGATGTCGCCGCAGAGATTTTTGGGGCGTTGTTACTAAATCGTTTCTCTGAGGCGAGAGACTGACGCACTCTCCCGAACCGACGGAGCTTTCGTCGTGGCAGGGGCTGTGTGGATCAAATCATCACTCTGCGACGAATACTGAAGTATCGCTGTAAGTCCCAGCAACCAACGATAGCTTGCTTCATCGATTTCCGGGATGCCTTCGATTCGGTTAAACGCGAGTCCCTTTGGATCATTATCCAATCCGATGGGATGCCCGATAAGCTTCCAAGGCTGTTAAGGATATGCTACTCACGAACTGGTGCTAGTGTTCGTATGTACGGTGAAGAATCCTGTGAGTTTGCACTCACTACTGGAGTTAGACAAGGCTGTTCCCTCTCACCGGTGCTGATTACCTACGCCATTACCTGGTCAATGGGTCATGAATTACACGACTACGGTTGCGTTCAGTTTAGCCAGGAAATATGAATCTCGGTTCTGGACTTCGCGGATGATACTGGCGCGCTAGGAGACTCTTTTTCTATGCTCTAACCCATCTTTGACCGAATCAATTCGTTTATGAGGTCCATCAGACTAGAACTTACCTTGACCAAAGCCTTTACAACTCATCTAGGCCCGAAAATTCAACAAGAGTCCATCAGTGATCGACCAGTAGAGTACGTCTCTTCACTTAAATACATAGGCTCAACTCTTCTTCCGAACGGCTAGGTAAAAGATGAAGTGGTATCACTGATTGACAGCGCCGGAAAAGCCTTCCTTCGGCTAAGACGAATGCTGTGGACTCGCAGTGAAATCAGCTTAAGGGCCGAAATTCGTGTCAACCGTGCCGCTATCCGGCCCGTTATAATCTGTAACTGCGAAACCTGGCCACTACGAGCTGAGGATACCAGAAGGTTTGAGGTTTTCGATCACTGGTGCATGCGGCGAATCCTCAAAGTCAACTGGCACTATAGGGTGTCCAGCGAAGTGATAAGGAGACGATGCTGTGATGTCGATGCACTCTCCATCCTCGTCCAACGTCTATGGCTGCAGTGGTTCGGCCATACTCTTCGGCAACCCGAGTCAGAGATAACCGATTAAACTCTCTGTCCTGCACCTTGTCCTAGTTGGCGTTTTTTCTTTGGTGGGCAGCTTCAAACGATGGCCAGTACCATAGAAAAAGACGTAGAGTCTCAAGGTCATCGGTTGGTCTATGGAGTTTGGCGATAGAAAAAGGAGTGGATCAAGGTCCGCACGAAGCTCGCCTCCAACCGTCGCGGGTGGTCAGCAGTGGTCTGTGATGTCCTTCGAGCCTACTTATCCTCTCACAGGAGACAGTCGCGTAAAAAAAACTAAAACTGTGATGAACTTTAGCACTTGTCGAGTCTTCCCAGCTCACAATTCTCGAAAACTGCACCCATGAATTCGGCTAGCAGAATTCAGGAACAGCGGGAAATGACACTAGACGGATTCGAATGATATACTAACTGGAGGATGCCATATGTTCCCGGTAATGTGGAAAACAGCCAGCATGATTCCTTTGGATGTCTTAAATTTGTGCTGTGGCCGCGTAGCTCAACCGGTGGAGATCGTCGTTTCTATCCTGTTGTGGGTTTAAATTTTGTCTAGACCGTAAAACTCTTACATTTCGATTCTCTGTACACAAATGAATATCGAATCTGAACTTCCCAAGACATCATCACACAACGTGAACGGTTGAAGAAGATGAGTTTCCGCTTTCATCTTCGAACTCCAAGAAGCGTATCGGACAGAAATACTAGTGTTCGGGGTAAAGAATATACCAGCACGGATATTGAGCGGTATTGCTCCCCGCTGAGTGTCGTGTACAACGTTTATCTTCAGCTTGCTTATTATTTAAGTGCAAGTTCGACTGAGATAGGGTGAATGCTGAAGAATTGATCGTAATAAAATGAATCGATCGTCTCTTTTGGTCCATTGCAGTATGCATCACTAATTGGAACCGTCTGAAACACATTCTGGTGCATTTCTGTCACATGGTCTCATCAGCATTGTATCAAATTTCGAAAGCTTCCTTACTCCATGTGTCCTTTTGATAAAAGTTTGCACCATGCTTCACAAACACTCCAGACTTAGAACACTTCCCGTACTTTACATCATAATCTGATCACATTTTCGTCCCTCCTACCCCTCCTCAACATTACTACATGGAAGAACCTTGAAACAAATGTCCCTCAAAAATGCAACCAACCAGACACCGAATTTGCTATATTACCAATGGTTAGTGAACCTAATGTTGAAGAGAACTGTTCGTCTGACTTGGACAATGAGATTCATCCAGTTCAGTCCATACGCGTAAAAGGTGTAAGTTGTACGAGTTCCTTACCACTTGAAATGACTA